>JARHVA010001123.1:2725000-3465000 GCA_037957365.1 Torreya grandis | reverse complement strand
GGATTAAATTTACACCTTTCAACATTTTCCATGCCTTTCAAATATTCACTTCAACATTGGTTATCTGTACTAGTTGATAGTTAGGCCTAGTTGTGCCTATTAGTATATTTTAATGGCTATGAAATATAAATGGAAACCTAGAAAAAGGATTAATATAATGTAACTAGAACCAAAAAACAATTAATTATATGAATTAATCATTCAAGGCTCCATGACCATGTTATGCTTGCCAATCTAGATGACTAGGTCTCTTAGTGTTAGTACATTTCAAACTGCTTTCCTTGTGTAGACCTGTAGGAAATTTTTCATGAGTGTATGAAATGATTTTGTGTTATTATGAGTTAGGAAACATCTCATAGTACCTCTTATAATGGTTTTAAAATATTCATCCAAGTTTATAACCTTTAAAATCATCAAAACTAGCAAAAGAGAGGGTGTTTAGGGTGTTTGTATAGGTGACATCAGTATCAAATTTCATGGTGAGGAGAAACATAGATATTTTTACAAGGTTAAATATTTTATAAATATATAACCATGAATTTATATTTATTAGGAATAAAATCTCTCACATCACATTCATCTAAGGGTTTTATTAGGATTTAAGACCTATTTGGGGTCTTAACAATCATTCATAAAGCACCATCCATCAATTAGAATCATTCCTCTTGAAAAACCTTCTTGATTAACATATTTACCTATCCTAAATGGATTAGGTTTCCCTTAAAATTTTGAGCTATGATATTAATGTAAGAAATTACTCCTTGGGTAATAGACCTACTATTTTTGAGCTTGAGAGAGGTCTAATCTGGGTTTTAGCCATCCAAACTCAATTATACTACTAAGAAAAATTAAGACACCTTAAAAACCACCCTCCTTATATTTATATGTCTTGGTAGTCATTTTCAATTCACTATGTTCATTTGGTGTATTGGTCAAAAAACTTGAGGTTCTAGGTCTATCATCTCCTTGGTAGCCCTTAAGGACATTTGGATTGAAATCTTGGATTTTGTGCATCTTGAGAACTATTATATGTTTTTGCATTGATTCAATCCCCCCCACCCACTGAAATTTACATGCCTTATTTGTTTTTTATTTCCAAACATACCTCTAGCCTCAAGACTATCTCTTGCCATTGGAGTGGTCAAGGTCTAAGATAAAATAATGAATATGCCTACTATGTGTATGGCCTTGGGGTGATTTTGGGTGTCTTTTTTCACTCATGACCATATTCTATATGAATTTTCAAAATGTGTCTATGCCTATAGAGGCCTCAAAACTCTAATATCTCTTATGGCTAGCTAGATAGCCTGTGTGTGGATTAGGCCTACATGCCTAAAAAAAGATTTGAACCTTTTATCTCTAGTCATCTAGTCTGAGTGTTGAAATGTGACATTCCTAAAATTATGAAACAAATTACTAAATTCATCTCTTTCAACCTAGTCATAGTTATTTACTCTTTTTAAAATCAATTAGGAACTCATACAGAGTAGACAAAATTGTAGTTTATGTTTGATTGTGTATGCCCTATGAAATCAATTTTATCTATCATATTCATGTTTAAACATGTTTCCATTGGTTACTATTGATATTATTATCCTAAAAATATCATTACATCTAATACCCTAAGGGAAACTCCCCTTTTTTTTGTAGGAAAAAACTTGAAACTTTTAAAAGACCCATCTTTCCCTTTATGCTTTGCAAAATTCAAAACTATGGATGTAATTTACACTTGTGAAAATTTCTTCATGGGTTCTAGATCCTGTAAAACACCTAAAACTAAAACTGGTGAAATCCAAAACCCACCATGCACTTTGCATGTTTTCACAATGTGAAAAATGCATGGTGGGCTCTATATCCTACCATGCATCCAACCAACATAATCCAAAACTCAACATGCACTTTGCACATTTCACTACATGCAAATTAAATGATGGGATTCAGATCCCACTAAAACCTATGACCCCTTTTTTCATGGAACTCAAAACCCTTGATGCATATTTCACATTGTGAAAAGTGCAAATTTCATGACAATCTCCACCTTTCACCACACCTATGAACCATGAGACACAAAGCCCTGAGTGCACTTTACATGTTGTGAAATGTGCAAAGTGTCTTGTGGGTTCTGCCCTCTACCAAACCTATCATCCATTCGCATAGATAGTGGACCTACTCTAAGAAATTACAACCTCTACCACCAACCACCATAATTGCATTTAATGTAGGGTTTTCACTATTAAAAGCAAGAGTATTAAGGGTTTTCTTATCATTATTTATTTGCTAACTAAGATCTTGGAGCTCTAACCACCTACACCATGATTTTTAACCTCAAACCACATCAAACCTAGTACTAAGCCATGACTTTAAATCCACATCCACATTACCTACTTCATTTGCATGGTATTCACCTTATTTTTTATGCCATAGTTCCCATTTTTCAAAGCATTTTCAAGAATTTTTTCATGATTTTGCATAGTTTTCATCATTATTTATTGAAAGTGTCATTTTAGGGTTTAATGTGTTTAGGTGATAGGGGATTAGTCTCTTTTATAGATGATTACATTCCTAGGTCTAGGGTTAATCAAGGGTATTTTTAGGGTTTTTAAAGGTTTTTTCCCATTTCTAAATTCTACATATATCAAGAAAAAAAATCTTACTTTTCCCCTCAATATTTCATAGCCAAAATCTAGGCCATTTTCAAACTAGTGAATATTCCATATAGATCCTCCAACTTCCCTATGGAGGGTGGACTTGCCAAGAACACTTGAGAATCACTCAAAATATTAAGCCTTCATAGAGAGTGGATATGCTCTGATCACTATCCACTTCCACTGGAGACCTAACATGCCTCTAACACTGTCAACCCTCATAGACTTCTAGCACTCCATGAAAAGTGGACCTGCCTCAAGCACCTTCCATTATTGCTAGAAATGTAATAGCCCTCAAGAACCATGGGAAGTGGATGTGCTTCTATCACCTCTAAGTTTCACTATAATTTTCACCTACCATAGACACCTCCAAGTTCCACTAAGAGAATAAGTGTTCTAGACATCTACAAATTCTACCAACTTTCACAGTTGGTTTCTCACAAGTATATTATAGTCTCCATGCCTCTTAAGGAAATGAAGTTCAAATCTAAGGGCCCTAGAGTGACTCCTAGTTTGGATTATAATATCATAAAGATCAAGGATTCTGATTTAGGTCATATTGACCTAGGAGATTTTTGAGCTAGAATAGGTATAGAATTCAAGAATGACTAGATCCAGAGTATATATGACTCTAGTCTTCCATAATCTACAACCTTCCCTCTTTCTATTCAAATCCTTGAGTTGGTCCTAAAAATGGCCCAACACTATGATCATAATAGGAGGAAAGTATACAAAGAGAAAGGGGGAAAGATTCTAGATCTTGACCCTCACTTCATCAACATAGTGTCTACCATTCCAAAATTTGAGAGTTATTTAGATAAAACTCCACAAAAATCTATACAGTTGTATAAGGTAAAAAGGGATGGATGTTAGAAGATGATCAACAATAGATGACTCAATACCACCTAAAAATTCCTCCTCTAGATTTCCTAAGACCATGTATAGGCCTAATTTCATTGATGAGGTAGGTGATATTATTAATACTACTACACAGGGTCATTGGTTATCCTGATGCCAAGTTCTATCAAGAATGGATGTACTAGTATGTCTAGACCATCTGAGAAAATAAACAATACTACATTAGTTTGAATTAATGAGTGACTCCCTCCATAAGCAAATGATGGAGGTACAAATAATGAACAAGTTTTAAATGACATCTTATATTATTTATATCTTGGCCAAAGGAAGATTGTTCCCAGGCCTTAACATAGTTCCCGAAGAGATAACTAGAGTTTACAACTACTACACTAACATCACACTATAGGCTAGTAGACAATAGTTCAAGAGAGTCAATGACTAATTAATCTATAACATCATTATCATGTTTAATCAAGAACTTAGGAAGGAAAGATTTTAAAGAGCAGAAAAGGATGAAATTAGTAAATGGGGTTCATTCTTCATACAGTTCCCCACCTACTCTTACATAAGGGAAGCCAAATTTAGTGGCTATCCTTACACACTTATCTGTTATGTGAGTGATAAATGGGCATTATTGGATTTATTCAGGCAACTTATAGAGATGATAAAACTCCTCTCAGATTGGCAAAAGGTAGGGATACATTTCCCAATTTCCATTGGCCATTACACATGTCAATCCCTCATGAAAGCCATAAGTGTGAAGGCTAAAATGTGACAAGTGAAACTAAATAATTTTTATTTCAAATCTTATTTTTACCCATATGGAAAAATCACCCATGTATTGGACTTGTAAACATATGAACATGTGCCTTATTACGAGGATTTTGGGGAAGATTGTGGAGATGAGGAGATTGTTAATATGAAGGACTATTCAAGGATGTCCCTAAAATAGATAAGAGATTATGATTTGGCCACAGTCCTTGATGACTTAGTGGATGAATACTCTAGAGTAGACCCAATCTACCTTACATAAATCATTTCTAGACCCTTACGACTAATGAGGTGGTTAGTTCTTAAGTCTTTCTCTCTATTTGATATAATAGCCCCTGTAATGAATGGAATGATTAATTGGCTGAGTAAAGGAGTGAAGGTCACAAAGGAGACAATAGGGGTTAAATAAAAGCTTCTAAATCTCAAAATAAAAAGTATCACTTTATTAGAGGATTACCATTGTGAATCATCAAAGGAACCTAAGAAGAAGAATAAAATAAAGAATAAATCAAGGAAAGAAGAATCAAGCAGATAAGGAGAAGCTATGGATAAACCAATTGATCTTTCACCCATAGACATTGAAGCAACAACATAAGGTTTTGTACTTTTAGATCCCATAACCTTGATTATTATTTTTACTACTTCTCCTTCTCTTACTCATATTATTCAAGAAGTGTCAACACCTCCACTATCTGTCTTCACTCCCCCCACATCTCAGGCTCCCATTATTTCAAAGGTTTTAGCACCTCCACCTCTAGTTGGTTTTATTTTATATTTTTATAGATAAATAATTTTAAGATATATAAAAAATGAGGATTCTATATATATACATTGCACATACATAATTGAATTTAAAAATGAATATTATTTAGACTTGAAAATTTTGATAAATTTATTAAGTATTTTAAAAGATGATTTTTCCTATTTATTTTAATATTATAAAATATATATAAAATAATTTTTAATTTTTTTTCATATATACTTACCCACATGTATATATATCAATGCAATTCAAAATCTTTATTTTATATATTTTATGAAATAAAATAATATTACAATGAATAAGAGGATTTATCCCCTTAAAAAACATAATAAACTTATCACAAATCATGTGTTTCTCATACCTAAACAATATTTGTGTTCAAAGTCAACCATACCATACAAAACTACATAACCTAATTCATTTTTTATTACCATTTCATTAATTCATTATATAGGGAATAATATGATAAAAAATACATAATTTTTCATTCCAATTTTATAGGAAGATAATTAGTTTCTTGAGTTTATAATATTTTTATTCATAGCTTTAAAATTTTGAAAGTGACAACAAGAATCACTTACTAAAGTAAATGATTTAATCATTCAAATCTTGTACCTATTTATAAAATTTATATAACACTTCATTCTATATATAAACACAAACATAAATGGGATGAGCCCCAAAATTATCCTAAAATAATTTACATTACTCACAAATGATATCGATTATAGTTTATCACTATTTAGTGATAACATGTACAAAATACACATGATAAATATAATAAATGAGTATGCATTTGACTATTGCCTTACAAAATGTACTCCATGAGTTGATATAGATTTTTGTGAAGAGAGTAATTAGTGTTTAGATTAAAATAAATTTTGATGTTTTAAGTATATAAAGTTTACATAGTTTTAAGGAGAGAAGAAAAATAAGTAATAGTGAAAAAGAAAAAATAACTAATTAGCTTTGAAGAAAAATAAGCATAGTTTTTTCATAAATAATGTTTTATTAAATAAATTCATGAGAAAATTATAGTAGGTCAATTAAAAAATATAGACAAAAATAAATAAATAAATAATAAATATTTAATAATTAAAAGGTATATAAAACATATAATTAATAAGGTTAAATTTTTTATGAGTAAAAAAGAATTATATGGGTCGTTAGCCCTTCATTAAAATCTAAAGATAATAAAAAATAAGTTAAAAATAATTGGACTACAATCATTGAACTATAACAAATGAAAAGTTTAGAATAAACAAATAAATCTAACATTTAAAAAGTAATCCATTATATAAAAATATTTGTACAACAACATCCCCATTAAATAGGAGATAACTATGAGTAGAAACTTCCCTCTTTCATCTCCTAGTAAAGAGGGATTCCATAATCCATTGAGAACCTATGTCTATAAACTTCAATGCATCTATTTTCAATCTTTATGCTTTTGTTTTCCTTCCTTTACACCTTGAGGATCCTCAATTAGGTTTGATTATTAGTGATTTTTTTTGAGCAAGGGTGAGAATCTATATAGAAGCTAGTTATTCACTTTATTGTGAGGCATTTTCATCCAACTCTTGATCAAGATCATTAGGTTGGGGATCCATATCTACCTTAAAATCCTCCAAACTATTAAACCTACTAGTTTCTAAGACTCCAAAATCTACCCCTTTTTCAAATTTTGCTCCTCGAGTTCTTTATGTAAAAGAAATGGTATTTCCTTAAGGATGTTATTAATTTTGATTTCACCATATCATGAAGAATTTTAAATTGATCAAAATTCTTGAGCTGAAACATGATCAATAATAGGATATGTGGATTTTGATTTTGAGATCCATTTTTTAAAAATTGACTGAGACCTACCTTGGGTGTTTAGGAGAGGATCATGATGCAATCTTATGCCCTATTTTATTACATATAAAACACTTGAAAGGAAACCATTCAAAATATAAATTTTACATCCACTCCCATGTTTGGATGAAATCAAAACTAAGTTAACTCGGTGTGAAGATGCTAAAAGAATGCAAATCCTAACATAGTTTTTTTTATTACCATTTATCACCGGATCAATACTTACAAATAAACCCACTTTTTAAATGATTAGTTTGATGGACACTAAGTTCCTTAATAACAAGGGGAGATGATTGAGCCAAATACAAATGGGGGTTCAATCATTTTTTTTTGCAAAAGGATTGAACAAAGGATTCCATGGATATAGAATCAACCTTGATCTCCCACGAAACCAAGGGCATAAAGACTTAACAAATTTTCAATTTTCACTTGACTGGAATTAAAAGAGAAAAATCCATTCTAGAGTGATGATAAAAGAGGTTGATTGATGCCTTTCCAAGTGATATCCATCTATTTAAACACTTTTAAGTACAAAAATTGCTTAACCCAAAATATATCCACTAGAGAGTAGATCTCCATGTCCTTTGTGAACTAGTCCAATCCATCATCTGAGAGACACAACTCTACTTCTTATTTCACCAATTTTAATGGAATATTCCAAAAAAACTTGATTCTTGAATTTGATTTGTTAGTGAACATTGTTACAAATATTGACATGGCTCTTCCACTACAACCATGCCCATTGAATCACCCATAAAAGTTCCTTACCCATTCATTTTTATCACTGAATCAGATTTTTGTTTATATAATAGAGGGGAGGAAAGAAAATTTATTTAAAGGATTAAAATCTTGAGATATTCATCAGAACTATGAAAAGGGTTCCCTGCATTAGTGTAGTCCATGAAAACTAGGGTCTTGTCAAAATATTCCAACTCTTCTACACTTTTGAAGAGTAGAGTTGATTTCAGCCACAACCCTAACTATTCTCAATGATCCCAAAACTACCTATTTAAAATATTACTTGTCTACACAAATCACCCATGACTTTTCTTTACCCTCTTCACAAAATTTTGAAATGAGCTATGGAAAAATTGAATAATGGATCCTCCACATGTGCACTGGAAATAAGGGAATTGTCAATCAGTCACTTGTTAATATTCCATTGACTACCCTCTGATCCTCTCTCACCATCAGGAAGAACAACTCCCTTCTTCCTTACACCAATAAAAATTACCCCTACTATCACCATTCAAAAAAATCCTACAATATCATGGTTGATTAACAAGGTAGATTAATAGACTAATAATTGAACTATTAAATACCTTTAAAATAGATAATAAATTTTATCACAATTTATTAACTATTTTAAAAGTATTTAATAATTTAACTATTCTCCATATATTATCTTAATCTATCATGCTAAATATATGTTTTATTTACCTTTTATTATAATTGAATTATTCCTTTTTATTTATTTTTTAAAAACTTTTTAGCCAACATGTTTTAGTTTTCTCATGGTTTTATTTAAGAAAATACTATTTACAAGAGAACTATTGCTTTCTTTTCCTCAAAGCTAATTGATTCTTTTCTCTTTTTTTATTGAATATGAAAATACTTAATGTACTTGAAACATTAGAATTTGTTTTGTTATACATGATGGATCTAATAACCAATTAATCTAACCCCCTAAAGTTACTCAATGAACTTGTAAAAAATCATTAGATTTTTATAAATATATATTATTAATATTCAAAATAAACCATATCCATATAAGAGTAACAAATTGGAGGATTTAAAACCTAAAGTAAGTATTTTCATCATTTCAATGATCCATTAGATGGTAAATAACAAGATAAATTAGACATACTTTCCCATGATTGAAAAAAAAATTTGTTTTACAAGTATATTCATTCATAACATATAAATGTTGAAAGACATAAAAATGATTATCTAGGTTATAGAATAAATAATTTATTTATCTAAATGTTGTAAGTACCTTACAAACTTGTTCAACACTCCATTTTAAAGAGACATTTATAGACTTATTCAAATATGAATGGGATGAACCTAAAAATTATGCCACAACCATTTTATTGATACATAAATTTGGTCATATGTACTTGATAATACTAATTATTAACACATCCTAAATCATATGAATTGCACTCAATTATGTGACTCTTATTCATGATTCTTCCAAGACATTTATCTATATGTAGGATTGACCCTTTATTATATTTTAATTATTCATAACATTGAATGTTAAATACTCAAGATGTCTAAAATCAATTTTCAACTATCTCTAATAGAGGAAAATTCTCCCTAATCCTTCTAGACAAATTTGTGTTAGTTTCCAAATTTTAAATCAATACTTTAGGTCTTCTCGTATATGTCACATGGTTGGCTAAAGTAAATTGTCAAAAAGTTTATCCTATAAATATACATCAAAGCTCATTAATTTTACCTACTTGGCATTCACTTCTTTCAATATTACATGTTATTTTACATTGACCAAATCTTGTTATTCTTCCAAAATTCAAGATATTTCATAAGGAGAAGCTATACACAAAGTCAAAATAATTACAAATAAATTCAAGAGTTATTATAAATAAAGTATCAAAACCATTTTATATTTATATACATATAGTCAAAGGATAAAAATTTCATAATTACTCTAGGTGGGAGAAATACATGTGCTCAATTTCCATGTCATCCAGTCAACATAGTTAGCTGGAACAAGTCCATAGTCAAAAAAATCTAACACACTACATTTGTTATAATCCACTTCTAGTGAACCTATCTAGATTCTATATATAATTTAATGTCTAATCCTATATGTACATAATCACTTATATCAAAGCACCTAAGGGTTAATCTTTCAACCATAATAAGCTTTAAACCATTTATTCTTGTAGTGCACCAATAAATGGTTATCCCTAGGAAGTTAACATCAAAGTAACCTATGAGATAAAAAAGTGAAACTATAGGAACTATGGAATCCTATGTAGTTCATTCACTATTTATGATTGGGATTAGTACATCTAAGAGCCTAAAAAACAAACACACCATGTCTAGTTATACCCTCTTTTTATTTTACATTTTTCCATGAAACTCAAGAAAGTTACATCCTCTATTCCTCTAAGGCAAAATAATATATTAAGTGGAATTCCTATCGATCATATTAAAATTCATTTGTTCTTTTCTAAGTGGATAAAACTTATATTATTGGTCAATATGCTAATACAACCATACAAAATTATGTCCACATTAAATATGATGTTAATCATGAACATGATAATAAAGATAATGCAACTTTGCATGATAATCAAGATAATCCTAAAATATCCAATAAAATTAATACATGTTTAACCCTAAAATATAGATAAAGGGAATCTAGGGTTAAAGGGGGAAGAGATAACCTAGGGCATAAGGATGGTAGAGTATCTCTAGAGTAGGCTATTTTTTTTTGAAACTTAGATAAACATATATTAAATTTATTATACTAAGATGCTAAAGATAGGAAGTATAACTATGCTATATATAATAATGAAAATAAGATACCTAGTTGGTTCTGAAACTAATACAGATCTAGATCTTGAATAAGAGGAAATTGGACTAGATATGGATTTAAGAATAGTCACATGATTCTAAAAATTATACCTCTATATCTTCAGACACACATCATCTTGGGATAGTTATGCCAATGCTACTATCTAACTTAGAAATAGGTGTTTAGTATGAAACACCTACTAAAACTAGATGCAACCACTTGGATTCTTCTAGGTTCTCTATCTCCTTCTATCTAGTGCATTCAAATATGGGTAATGGATTATTGATCCTTATCATATATAAAAACCCTAGTTATTCATATTCATAGTGGTTGTGGGAAAAATGGGTTAGCGAGCTCAATAGTGACCTATCTTGTAACTTGGTAAATATAGATTTTGAGCTGATCCTTTAGTACTTCAGACCTATATGTGTGTTATCCCTATGAATAATATGGAAATATGAAAAAATAAGGAATATTTTCTCACTTGAGTGCTTGATAGAATGCTTTTGGTAGTTTACCTTGTGAGTAGGTAATAGGTTTCTAGGTTAGAAATGAATAAGGGGATCTTATATCTATATCAATAACTTTAGAGAATATATCATATCAAATCACTTATATTGACCAAAGGAATGTGTTTAATTTGTAAATTAGATGAATTTAGGGCATTGGACACTTTCATTAGGGTAGGAGACTTGCATCAATGCAAACATCTAATTGGGACACAAGTGTCTAGGTACTTAGAAAATAGGTACATGACAAAAACTTGTAAATATAGAAGATAAGTAGGTTTATAACATTTTGGAAAAGATAATAGGTTTGAGTCATCAAAATAACATTGGTAAAACTAAGAGATATGCAATTAGGCATAAAGAGATAGTGTATACAAGCCTTTTGGTAGTAGAAAAGGTATATAAGTTGAAGGTACATCCATGATATGTATTGTCTAAGTGTACAAACTAAGGTGATATATAATTCAAAAATAGTCTCTAATTTTCCCCCACTTTAATCTAGTAATTAAGTTGCTAGGCTAAAGGAAAAGGAATGTGTACATGGGTGTGTATAACATACCTTGTCTTTACTTAAGTCCAAATTGAGTGATTTATTGTTGAATGACCTGCAACTAAGAGCATATTATAATATATAATCAATGTAAATGATATGAAATTGAAATGATTGAAATTGAAAGAGATCAAGGTTTAGGAGTACACCTGTGTATCGATGCAACCATCTTACCTTTTAATAATTTAATTTAAAAGATATATCATTATGAATCATTGAAACTGATATTAGGATAAATATAAATTTGAAAAATGCATATATATAAATATATAGAGAGATATATTGGAGGGCACATGCTTCCAACCTTGGAGAAAAGATGATTTACCACTTGATAGTTAAGATTATCTCAATCGTGCAACCCAATCATACTTATAACTTGTTGATGCTTGAATATGTATCATAGGTTCCCAATGTGTTTACGAAACACCTCTCATTTTTGAATTCTTGAGAATTCAATGCATGAATTTCAAGTTATGATAATCTTGTTATTTATTAATGGAATATAGGCAGAACAAGTGGTATGTTTCAAAAATTTATACTAATCTGGCAGTTGGGAGCCATCGTGGCCAAATAGAGAATCTATGTAAAATATGAAGTATTCTATGCTAAGAATAGTGAATTATGATAAAAATATAATGTTAGAACTAATATAAGATGGATATTTATAATGAAAATTAAACTAGAGTGAATTTATTAAAAAAAGGATCAAAAGGAAGGGTAGGGCATAAAAGAAACATGTTATTGATCTTCATTCCAAACATCATGACAAAGTTTAAATTTCATCTAGATATGCACTTAACCAATGTATGACATGAAGTAGAATAAGCTCAAATCATATCACACATCAGGAAAACATCTAAGGATAGTGTGAAATAATGAAAATAAGAAACAGATTCACTTTAAAGTTTTACTCTTGTAAACAAAAAACATTAGCCCAAATACAAGAAGAGTAAGTAAAATGAAATAAATTTGAGAACTTTTAATTAGCCTAGCATTGGCACAATTTAACAACTCTACATTCAAAAGTACACATCAAAAATTCATAAGAATAATTTAAATCTAGAAATTAAACCAAGCAAGTGAGAGAGAAACCATGATAGCAAACACACAAGAAAATATTAGACAAATTTTGCAAAATTCCTTGCTTGTACAACTCGCTCCAAGTTTAAAAATTAATTTTGGCTCTAAGAACTCTCCCTATTTTAAAATTGACAATACTCATTTTATATAATTCAAGGAAGTATGTCAATCAGTCATGTCCAATTACAAAAGTACAAGTGTTAGGACAACTGTCCTTTCTACAAATGTTCTAGAATACACTAGACTTTCTCTAATGGACTGATCTATAGGTAATGTGTTTTACAAGCTACACATGCCTTTACAAAAAGAATATTCCATTTTTAAAATATATAATTCTTAGCTAGAGGAAGAATATTCTTAATTTAATTAATCTTTGGGACCCTTGTGTTGCTGAAGTACCCTATTGCTACTATAATATCTTCATTCATCTCTAATGCTTTTTCATCAATTAGCTTCAAATTGACAACATGAGGAAGACTAATTGATTGGTCCCATGGAAAGGGAAACTATCTTGGTTTTTTAGGATTCTAAGATCTCTATCATTTCTTCTTAAAGCCTCTTTGATGTTCCTAGCTTCATTAATCTTTTCTTCTACTGTTAAGAACATATACATGATCATACTATTGTCCATCCCAGTCTTTCCTTGGTTTTTTCTCTTCATCAGGGATGAGGCCCAGGGAACTAAGTGAATTTAGATCGGTGATCATGGTTCCAAGTAAGTTATCCATCCTATCTTGTAGCTATTTATCATCTTTAAGGAGGTTTTCCAAGTTCTTAGCTAGGTGTTCAAACCCTTGATCTTGTCCACAAATAGTCCAATGACTGTCTTTAGATGAGCCAAGATAATTGTTTTGAAATTAGGGATTTTATATTTAATCAATATATTGATCAAATCCTTTATTTTATCCCTTAAGATCTACCATTGGCCATGGATTTGTTCAAATTGATCACTAGTGGTCTACAGTTCAATTCTGGATCAAATTACCCTTACACAGATGATAATTCAAGTTTTTTGGCTTGATAATGGTGAATATAGGGCTGAAATAGGGATTTTGTATGTGATTAAGGCCTTTTTAAGGTCTTATCAGTGCTTTAATGGTGACAACTAGTTCAAATGATGAGTTTCATGCCTTAGGTTTTATTTGCATCATGCATTTATACCTTTTGCCTTTCATGGGTCCACTAAATTTTCAATTTTATTGATTTTTGATTATGTGGAATATTCATGGCATCCCTATGGAATTTTCATAACACTTTACACATTAATTTTTTAAAAAGGACCATTGCCTTTTGAAAAAAAATCCTCTTTGATCTCGCACCATTAGATATTGTTTGGGCAAGCAAATGCAATTTGTTGGATCATGATCCAAGGGGTGGAATGCTATTGGCTACTATCTATAATTGGACTTGAGGTTATGGCACTTGGTAGTCCCATGGGCCTTATACACTTTGAACTCTATCAGTTCTACTAGGTTAACATGCTTTTACCACATGATAGTCTCACATTTTCTTGTAGCTTCATTTAAAAGTCTAATTTTGCCTCACACCATCAGATCATCTCCACTCAGGTGAATGAGTTTCATTGATCATAGGAAGATGATCGATATTTAACCTGTACGTGAGGATTAATTGAATTCTTGACTCACTACACTTTATTGATTGGAATGTGTACATTATACCATGTACCATTGATCATTTGGCACTTGCTCAGGGTTTAATCATGGACTCTGTCTTGAATTTTCAACATTGATCTCATGTCATGAGATCTTGTTCATCAAATCAAATGTGTGTCATAGATCACAATCCATGGGGTTAAGTGAGATTGGTTTTAAACCTATCTTACACCATTAGATTAGCTTCACTTGAGTAAATACAGGTCATCGATCCTGTGGATAAACACAATGTTTAAGTCAGGTTTAAAAATTACATGAAACTTAGGGTAAAGTCTTAAGACTAAGTTTTTCATTTATGTTATTAAACATGAATAAAACTTTAGGATTAATATTTTAAGATAAGTTTATAATAAAGGAACCATGCGTTACTTAGACCAAATATGAATTTTTAGACTAAGTTTTGGTCATGTTAATAAACATGACTAAACCTTAGTATAAAAATTAAACTAAGTCTTGATAAAAATTAAAGTGTTCCCACATAAATTTATTCCATGTAAATTTGAATTCAATTCAAAGGCATGAGCTAGGGTAATTAGAATTAGGGTTTTAATATGATTAGACATGAATTCAACTTGATTTTCAATAGACTAAAGGCTAGTAAAGATCAAATTATTATTAAAACATAAAAATCAGACATTGCTAATTCCAAATGGACCTCATTGGAAAACATAGAGATCCAATGTTAGTAACTTTAGACAAGGGAAAACTAGAATCATGTACAAATGTGCTAACCAAACCAAATGTGGATGATCTTCAAATAAAGGCACTGTGAAAACATGTTAGTGACACTATGTTCAAGTGAATTTTCAATTTTAAGGTACAAAATTTTCACAATTTAACATAAGGTTTCCCATTTTTTAGGAATGAGGGTATGTTGACTTCAACAAATGACAACTTCTAGGGGAAACATAAAAATATGTTAGAATTCAGAGACTCTAGTTCAAACTAATAATTAAGCTAGTTATTCCACTTGATCAATCATGATTATTTAAATCAATTCATGGTTGAAATAAGCCTTGCATATATAGAATTGGGATAAAACATCAAGATCTAGTCATGCTATGTGTGTTCTTTGATTTCACTCATTGTTTGCCATGGGATTTAGGGAAAAACTTCTAGATTTTATGACTTTAGCCATTAACACTAACTTATACCATATTTAGATTCTATTATAAACCATGATTTAGCTTAGGGAAGGCTTGGGAATTACTTTGCTACCAATTAGGCATCTATAACCTTGATATATATGCCTTTGGCTTCACTTAAGGCCTTACTCTATTACTAGCTAGGCATCCATATCCCTGATGGAGATTACCAGAATCATCTCTACCTAGAAAGCTTTTGAATTTTTGTAATAAGATCTTATTTTTGTATTTTTTAGGTCATTTTATCTTTCTAGCTAAGGTTGGGAACCAGGTTAGCTAGGTTTAAGGATTTGGTTAAATTTTTAATCTTCAGACAATCGTCTTTAGTTGTAAACTTTGTCCTAAACAAAAATGTTTGTTAAGTGTAAACATGACTATGTCCTAATAGTTTAATCTTTCACCCTACATGTGAAATACTTCTTAAAACTAAGATTAGATCAGAACAACGTTTAAAATCTTAGGGAATAATTGACTTATCCATTAGTCTTTACTATTTTATCTAAACTATAGAATTAAACTCATATTTCAAAAATCCATGATCAACTATTACTAAGGAGTTATATCTGCATTCCTAAATTATGGAGTTCTTGAGCAATTGGGTAAAGTTTGAGTTGAGGGCTATCCAAAAAGACTTGTTAGAAGAAAATAACAATGCAAATAAAGCAAACATACCAAACAAAAATCAAATAAATAGAAAGTGGATAAATGAGTAAACAAATATATACAAACATATGTACAAACAAGGGATAGGAAGGAAAGAACATAAGGAAACTAACCTAGCCTACCTATACTAACTCTAACTATTCTTATAGTTTACTCCATGAAGACCCCAAGTGGGATAGCAAAAAAGTAGTGCTTAAGGTACTACCCATTGGTGGGCAGTGTGAATTCTACATCTTGTAAGTCTTTTAGTTTGAAGGTGTTGTCTCCAAGTATCTCAGCAATCTGATAGGGCCCTATCTAAAAAGGTGTTAACTTCTCATGTTTACCCTTAGGCTCAAATGCCTTATCCCAAAGAAGAACTAAGTCTCCTTGCCTAAACACCTTTATCTTTGAACATTTATCAAACCACCTTTTCAATGTGGTTTAGTACCTACTAAAATTAGCAAAATCCTCTTCTCTTGCATCTTCCAATTGAATAATATTAAGAAACATTAAGATTAAATTTTTTTGATCATCTTTCATGTATTATTGCATGAAACTATATGTTGGTAGCTTGAGAGTGATGGGAAGATGGTTTATTGACCATAAACTAGCAAGAATGGTGATGCCTTAAGAGCTTGTTTGACTCTAGTTCTATCTGCTCAAAGGACATACTTAAGTATCTTGCGCCATGTTCTAGGTTTTTTAGCTACAAACTTCTTTATAAACTTCATCAAGTTCTTATTCATTGATTTAGATACTCTATTACCATGAGGATAATGGTTTAATGAGAAATTGAGAATGATGCTATTATCATATGCCCATCCAGTCATCTTAATGGATATAAAAGTAGATCCATTATCACAGACTAGAGATACTAGTGTGCCAAACCTTGTGTATGTGTTATTTTCTAATTATTTGATCACTTCTTCAGTCCTACACTACTTGGTTTTTATTACTTCAATCCATCTTTTGCAGTAGTTAGTAGCAGTAAGAACATACTTGTGACCATCTAACGAATTGGGGTTGATGACCCCCATAAAGTCTAATCCCCAATGTGAAAAATGTTTGTCAATCATGATTGGCTTTAAAGGCATGGGTGCCTTAGGATCTTTGTTGTTGAAGACTTGACATGAGAGGCATTCTCTCACATTCTTGTAAGCATCTTTGAAGATTATAAGATAGTAATAACTATCCTTTAATATTTTGTGTTATTGTGCTTTTGTATGGATGCCCATTTCCTAGCTTTTTATGCAAGGTGCTCATGATCTCAGCTACTTAAATCTTGGAGACACATCTCAAGTATATGACTTCAAAGTTATTTTTGTACAACACTCCATCTTTAATCAATGGGCTACCCTAAGCCTTAGAGCTCTTCTTTTTTCTTTACTTAACCCTTTAGGAAAATAACCATTGATTAGTAAGTGGACAATGGGGTCATACCAATCATTGGATCTAAAAATTTATTGTTCCACCTGCATAACACTTAGCTTGGGATTAGTATTGGTAATCAACTAAATTAAACATTGGCATCTTACCAATTTGGTAGTCTTCATCTTAATTTCATATTCTTGGAGCATAAACATCCACTTACCTCTCCTTTCTCCTAGTTCATTTTGACTTAGCATGAGCTTAGTGGTAGGTTCTGGTAGGATTGCATGCCCTTTATTCACAAGAATATAGTGCCTAAACATTTTCATTGCCTTGACCAAAGCACATGCTTATTTTTCAATCAAATAGTATCTCAACTCAACATTTTTAAGGTTAGTGCTCATATTGGATGATCATATCCATCTATCTTCTGAGTTAGAACTGCAACTATTATATGATCTAAAGTGAAGGAGTAAAGATAAAAATATTTAGTAAACTCTGGACTTATCAAGACTAGAGCTTGTCTAATTACCTTTTTGATATCTTTTAAAGCCTTCTTGGTCTCTTCATTCCATGTGATTTTGATGTCCTTCTTTAGCATATCATTCAGTGGCTTCACAACTTCTATAAAACCAAAAATGAACTTTATTACAAAGTTTATTTTAATAAAGAATGACTTAAATTCCTTCCTCCTATTAGGGAGATCTATATTATATATTTCATCTACTCTATCAGGGTCTATAGAGATTCCATCCTTAGTGATAACATGTCCTAATAGTTTTCCCTCAGTAACATAGAAACACTTTTCTTCAGGTTGAGAGAAATCCCATACTTTTGCATCATTCAAATACCTATTGTAGGTGCATAATATGATCCTACCTATTTTTAGAAAAGATATTCAAATCATCCATGTATATGATAATGCACTTACCTATAAGATCTTGGAATCATGATCCATAGCCCTTTGAAAAGTAGATCCTACATTTATAAGTCCAAATGGTATTATTTTGTAGGTAAAGGTGCCCCAATTAGTAGTAAATACAATTTTCATCCTATATTCTTGGTTCACTAGCACCTAGTTATACCCTTAAAAACCATCAATAAAAGACATCATAGCACAACTAGATACAATTTGGATGATTTGGTCAAGATAGGGCAAATGATAGTTATCCTTTTCAAATGATCTATTCAAATTCTTGAAATCAATGCACAATCTAATTTCACCATTTTTCTTCTTGACTGGTATTAAGTTAGTTTCCCAAGTGGAATGCCTAATGGGAAACACAATCTTGACATCTAAGAGCTTATTGACCTCTTTGTATATCAGTGATTCTAAGATGGGGTTGATAGTCCTCTACTTTTGTCTGAAAGGTTTATAGTTTTTGTTTAAAGGTATGGTATGTGTTATGACCCTTGGATCAAAGATCTTTAGGTCATCATAGGACCATGCTATGACATCTTTATATTTGGTCAGTAATTATTTGGCTCTTTTGGACTCAATGCTTGTATAGGTAGTATAAATTTTAACCAGCTGAGGTTGACCTTGAAGTCCAATATCAATTGCATTATAATCTTTCCAACTTACTTTGATAATCTTGATAGTCTCATCTAGTTTATCTGTGTCAAATATTCTCTCTAAAGCAATCATACCTTTGGAGATCTTATTATCATTCAACTGAATGACTTTGTCATTAAGTTTGCCAACTTTTTCAAGAGTATTTTCATTGACTTCATATATAAAATGAGCTTCAATGCTCTTGAGCTAGTCATAAAGTATAGGATTTTTTGGTCATCACTAAATACCTATAAATGGTTTACATTATTAGGGATTGAAGGGCATGGAACCAACTCAATACTAAGGCTATGGGAGTCTTGGCCTAGCATAAGATTGGTAGCTATTAAAGCAAGCTCATTAGCAACCTTATTTTCTTCCTTAGGGATGGAAATAATGATAAAAGCATTAAAATATTCAATCAAATCCCAGACTCTAAAATTATATCTTTTACGATATGACAACTTACATTGGTACTTCTTACTTGATTAACCACTTGCTCTGAGTCACCGTATACTAACAGTTCCTTGACTTTATGCTTGATGGCAAGTTGCAATCCTAATATTAAATATTCATATTCTACAAGATTTTTAGCGTAAGGAAACTAAAGTCTATAAGAAGCATGATATTCTTTACCAACAATGTTAGTTATAAAAATTCATACTCCAGATCTAGACTTACACCTAGCACCATCAAAATGTAGTTTCCATAGTCCAAGCATAATATGAGAAACTTTAGAGTCACATACCTTAGAAGTATTAAGAGTGTACAGTCCTAAATCATATTATACCATGTTAACCTTTTCATTGATATCATTGCACTAAATAATTATGTGCTTCATTTTAGTCTCTCTTTATATCCTGATTTGGTTAGGGACTCCCTTCCAAGGCAACCACATATGTGAATAATTTGTTGACATATAACCATTCAAGCTCCTATTCTAGTATCTACTCAATAGCATCTCATAAGCATCAAGGATTTCCACCACTTGGATATCAATGAACTAATGGATCCTTGGCTCTGAGGTGATCTACATGTGAACATTTAACAAATCACCAATTACTTTGACTCTTGACTTATCTAAATGAGTTACAAATCTATCAAATTTAATTAGATTCAAACCAAATTACTTGTAAATAACTATAGACATTATGTTTATAGATGAAACAGAGTCTAATAAATAATTATTTAAGTTCTTACCAAAGATTCTGACTGTTAACAAGAAAGGTAGGACATCTAATTTGTTCTTGTGTATTACAACATTAGCATGTGTAGTCTTTTATGGATTAGCAAGTTTCTTATTCAAGGACTCTAACAATAAATCCATTTATTCATTAATATATGTCAACTCATGCAATGTGCTATTAGCCTTAATATTTTTCATGCCCTCTATAATATTATATCCATTCTTATTGGAAGAATTAGATGTATCAGTATTATGCTTAGAAGTACTTCCCTTAGGAGGTTCTGGATTTTTGTTTGAGGTAGTATCAAGAGGAGTGTCAAAGTTATTTGGAGGATTTGAAGTGGTCAATGATTGCTTCTGATCCCTTTTTATTAGAGGATAATTCTTCTTTAGAAATTACTAAAAAACATGAAACTCTTTAGGAATATCCTTAGGCTCATTGTCCTCTTGGAAAGGGAACTTAAATGTCTCCACAATGAGAGTTGAATTAGATGATCTAGATGACCTTGAAGAACCAAATGTACTTGCATCAAAATCATTATTAGGGATCACTTCAAAAGTATCTAACTCTTCTTGAAAGGCTTCAAAAGCATTACAAAATTCAACATAGTTTATTTTCCCATGCTTATAAGTGCAATGAACTCTACAATAGTTAGGTAAAGAAACATCAAAAAGATTTATATCAGGTACATTCTTACTAGCAGATGGATCATTGTTTTTGTTTTTGTGGTAACTATCATTCCAAAATCTATTAATGGGCCTATTGAACCTTTGAAAGGAAAAATTCCTAACAGAGCTCTCTCCATTATTGCCTACTTGATTTTGTACTGAAGGAAGTCATTGCTAAGCTTTTGAACTATTTTGAGGATAGATTAAATCTCATTCTTTGGTGCTTCAAAATTATGAACTTAAATATTAGCATTAGCTGTAGGCATCAAAACTTTATGATCCTATGGATGAGATCCATTAGTAGTATTATTTAGGAATCTTAGGTTTTGAGTAATATTTGCATGACTTAAAGGTAATTGTTTCAATACTAGAAGTTAGTTCAGGGTAGGTATATTTTGGTTGGCATTGGCAATGACATTTAGAATAGGTAAATGTGGATTGACATTAGGAATGGAGTATTTCAATTATTCTTAGGGTTTCATCTAATCATTAATGATCACAACCTCAACACAAGCTAAAGCTAATGTATTTATGGGCCTAAAAAATCTCTTTATAAAAAAAGAAGTCATGGGATCCAAGGCATCCTTATAGATTTTTAAAGTTAAAGCCTCATCAGGTATGTAAGGAGCTATGGTCCTATTGAAAATCTTCTAGAATATAGCATTGAAGGCTCTTATGGGCTCATTTTCATCTCTTTTCACTATGGTGAATTGCTGGTACATGACATAAAGACTAATGATTTTACCAAATTGATCAATGAAAACATTTTTAAAATCAACCCAATTGGTAATGCAATTTTTAGGAAGGTTGATAAACCATTCATATGTAACATCTTTGAAAGTAAAAGGGAAAAGTCACATGATACATCTTCAAAGTCACATTCATAAATCTTAAAGCAGATTCAAAACTCTTAATGTGTTCATAAATAGTTATAATGCCAGTAAGACTAAATGTTGACAAATAATTTTTAGGATTAAGAGAAAGGTCATGTACCACACCTGACACATTTATTGAAGAACCACCTAGCTAAGACATACCTTGATAGGGATCAAACACAGGAACATCCTGAACTGGTGAAGTTGGTAAAGACTTTAAAAGTCTATGCTTACCTTTGTCTTATATTTTCTATGAACTTCTAATGAAAGCATATGTTCTCTAGTCTCTGAACGTGACCTTTTCCTGATTCTTGGTAATTCTAGCTTGTGGGATTTGAATCCTATTTGAAATATGATGTGTCAATCTTATCTTTGTAAGGAACAATGATCAAAATTGCACATTAAGCAAATTTTGTAAAGATTTATATAAAGGATGATAAAGGAAAATAA
The DNA here is from genome assembly GCA_037957365.1 of Torreya grandis. Classification (NCBI taxonomy): domain Eukaryota; kingdom Viridiplantae; phylum Streptophyta; class Pinopsida; order Cupressales; family Taxaceae; genus Torreya; species Torreya grandis. The sequence continues at coordinate 3,442,857 of JARHVA010001123.1, read as the reverse complement.
TCTTTAACTAAGTTATCTCAAATATGTATCCAAACACATAAGTATGATTTATCTTTACACGTTTAAGCTTAAATAAATTCAAATTTGCAAAGGATCTATCAATCTTTGATCAAAACAACTATTAGTAACCTCAAATCTGTTGAATTGACAAAGCTTAATCCATCTTTACCATAATTAAGCATATACCTTCAAAAAACATCAATCTTTGTCTAAAGAAAGCACAAAGATTGGTTTAGGACCATAAAGATCAATTATCTTTATATAATTGAGCAAATAATTACACAATTGTGCAAAGATTACACCAATCTTTGAACATAATTCAAAAAAATGAGCAAAAATACTTCAATTCTACAAAGATCTAACTAGGCCCTCATCTAGCACTAGTGAAGCTCCTCTTGTTGATGCCTGAATATGTATCGTAGGTGCCTAGAGTGTTTAATAAACACTTCCCATTTTTTAAAATTCAATACATGAGTTGCAGGTTGTGATAATCTTATTATTTGTTGATGGAATAAAGGCAAAAAAAGTGGCTTGTTTCACAATTTTATATAAATTTGGTGGTTGGGGACCACCATGGCCAAATAGCTAATATATGTAAAATATGAAGTATTGTGTGCTAAGAACAGTGAATTATGATCTAAATTTAATCTAAGAACTAATCTAAGATGGATATTTATAATTATAATTAAACTAGAGTGAATTGATTAAAAAAGGAGCAAAAGGAAGGGTAGGGTAGAGAAGAAACATGTTGTGGATCTTCATTCCAAACATCATGACAAAGTTCAAATTTCATCTAGACATGCACTTAACCATTGTATGACATGAATTAGCATAAACTCAAATCCTATCACACATCAAGCAAACATCTAAGGATAGTGTGAAATAATACAAATAATAACTAGATTCACTTTAAATATTTACTCTTATAAGCAAAAAATATTAGCCCAAATACAAGAAGAGTAAAGAAAATAAAATGAACCTGAGAACTTTCAATTAACCTAGCATTGGCACAAGTAAACAACTCTAAATTCAAAGGTGCACATCAAAAATTCATAAGAAAAATTCAAATCTAGAAATTAAACCAAGCAAGTGAAAGAGAATCCATGATAACAAACATAGACAAATATTGGATAAACTTCACATAATTCTTTGCTTGTACATCTTGCTCCAAGTTTACAAATTAATTTTGGCTCTAAGAACTCCCCTCATTTTATAATTGACAATATTCCTTTTATAGAATGCAAGGAAGTATGTTGGTCAGTCATGTCTAATTATAAAAGTACAAGTGTTAGGATAATTATTCTATCTACAAATGTTCTATAGAATACACTAGACTTTCCCTAATGGACTAATCTATAGGTAGTGTGTTTTACAAGCTGCACATGACTTTACAAAAAGAATATTCCATTTTAAAAATATACAATGCTTAACTACATGAAGAATATTATTAATTCAACTAATATTTGGGACCCTTGTGCTGTTGCAGTCCCCTATTACTACTGTAATATCTTCATTTATCTCCAATGTTTGTTAATCAATTAGCTTCAAATTAACAATAGAAGGAAGAGTAACTGAGTGGTCCCATGGAAGGGGAAACTATCTTGGTCTGCCAGGATTCTAAGATCTCTATCATTTCTTCCTAAAGCCTCTTTGATGCTGTTGGCTTCAAGGATATTTTCTTTTACTTTTAGGATCATGTCCATGATCCTACTGTTGTTCATCCCAGTCTTTCCTTGGCTTTTTCTCTTCATCAAGGATGAGGTATATGGAACTAAGTGCAGTTGGATTGGTGATCATGGTTCCAAGTAAGTGCTACATCCTATCTTACAATTGTTTGTCATCCTTAAGGAGGTTTTCCAAGTTCTTAGACCAAGTGATCAAACCCTTGATCTTGTCCACAAAAAATCCCATGATTGTGTTTAGATGAGCCAAGATAATTATTTTGAAATTAGGGATTTGATCTTCAATCAGGATATTGATCAAATCCTTTATTCTATCCCTTGAGCTCTACCATTAGCCATGAATTTATTCAAATATCTCACTATTGGTCTAAAGTTCAATTCTAGATCAAATTACCCTTACACAATTTTTTTTTATCTTTTATGGCTTGATTATGGAAAATATAGGGCTGAACTAGGGTTTCTGTATGTGTTTAGGGATTTTTGAAGTTCTTATTAGTGTTTTAATGGTGGGAAATAGTTCAAATGATGAGTTTCATGATTTTTTTTTGCATCATGCATTTATACCTTTTGCATTTCATGGGTCTATTAAATCTTTAGTTTTGTTGATTTCTACTTATGTGATGTCTTCATGGCATCCCTTTGGCATTTTATGGGCACTTAAAAAAATCATCTTTGATCTAACACCATTAGATCTTATTTGGGCAAGAAAACACACTCCATTAGATCATGATCCGAGGGGTGGAATGCTATTGGTTGATATCTGTACTTGGACCTAAGGTCATGCCACTTGGTAGTCTCATGGGCATTCTTCACTCTGCACTTTATCATTTTTGCTAGGTTAACATGCTTTTACCACATGGTGGTCTCATACTTTCTCATAGCTTCATTTCAAAGTCTAACTTTGCCTCACACCGTCAGATCATCTCTACCCAAGTAAATGCATTCCATTGATCTTAGGAAGCTTATCAATATTTAACCTAAGACTTGAGGTTTCATTGAAGTCTTGACTTGTTATGCTCTACTAATTAGAATATCTATATTGCACCATGTACCATCAATTATCTGGTACTTCCTTGGGTTTCAATCATGGACCGTGTCTTGAATTTTCAACATTCATCTCATGCCATCAGATTTTGTTCATTTGATCAAATGTGTGCCATAGATCACGATCCATGGGGTTGAATGAGATTGGTTCTAACCCAATCTTGCATTGTTAGATTAACTTCACCTGAGTAAACATGGGTCATTGATCTTGTAGACAAACATAATGTTTAAGTTAGGATCGATAATTACAAGAAACTTAGGGTAAAGTCTTAAGACTAAGTTTTTTATTTGTGTTGATAAACATGAATTAAAACTTTAGGATTAAGATTTTAAGTTAAGTTTATATCAAAGGGACCATGTGTTACTTAGACCAAGCTAGTAGATAAAAGGGACCAAGTATGAATTTTTAGACTAAGGTTTGGTCATGTTAATAAACATGATTAAACCTTAGTATAAAAATTAAACTAAGTCTTGAGCAAAATGAAAGTGTTACCATGTAAATTGCTCCCATGCAAATTTGAATTTAATTCAAAGGGTATGAGCTAGGGTAATTAGAATTAAGGTTTTAAGCTGATCAAACATGAATTCAACTTGATTTTTAATAGACCAAAGGCTAATAAAGATAAAATTATTATTAAACCACAAAACCTAGACATTGCTCATTCCAAATGGACCTCATTATACATATAACTGGAAAGCACAGAGATCCAATGTTAGCAAATTTAGATAAGGTCAAACTAGAATCATGTACAAATGTGCTAACCAAACTAGGTGTGGATGATATTTAAATAAAATCACTGTGCAAACATGTTAATGACACTCTAATCACTTGAATTTTTAATTTTAAGGTACAAAATTTATACAATTTAACACAAGGGTCCCCATTTTTTAGGAATGGAGGTATTTTGACCTCAACATTACCTATGAGTGTGAGTGAACCAAGTTAACTCATATTATAAAATTGGTGAGGTTAGATGATGCAATCGAGTTTAACTTATAAACTTGGCAAGATTGAGTAATTTAATAACCTCAACCATATCAAAAAATGAACTAATTACTAGAATATATTGGATCAATATAGTCTATAAAATTCCAACATGATAGGTGGTGATAATCCCTAATTTTTTTTCAAATGTAAAACTAATTTAATTTTACAATATTAGGTGCACATTACATTGTATATGCACCTTAGATATGTCTTATGCTGAAACTGCATATAAAAATGGTCCCAATGTATAGAATTATTCCACAAATGTGTATCTGAATCATATAACTATGCAATTTGACCAATTCAAAACTATGTAAATGTGGAGAACATGATTTCGAAGCATACATCCACTATATATAGAGAAATATGAAAAAATTATATAAATTCCAATGTTGACATGTTTCCAAAACATGCCCTTGCTATAATTTGGGTATGTTGAATACTAAATAAGTGTGGAGAACATGTTTCTAGACATGCCCCCAATGAATCTAAAACTATGACAAATGTGAATAACATGTTTCCAAAACATACCCCCATAATAATTTGAATATTTGAAACAATGTGGAATTCATTCCTCTATGACATGCCCCCACTGATATTCCCATCCTTTTGAGGCAAGGGTAAGTAGTAACTAGTATTTACCTTATCTCAAAAGGATAAGATAACCATGTACACTATGAAAGTTACATTTATCATATAGAGGGAAAATGTCTAGGTATATATATCTCTGAAGCACAAAGAATGTGATCACACCAAGTCCTAATATGCATGATGTGAATCATGAAAACATATACATAGTAATAGTAAAAAATCAATAAGCAATCAATCTCACACATAAGATCACTCAAAAATTAAATCAAGAGACAAAGGTCTCAAGATACTGCAAATAAGGGGCATGTTCAAATGTCACATAATCGAAGGGACATAACTTAGTCAAATGTATATAGAGTAATAAGTGACATATTTAAATATCAACATACAAAAATTAATGACATATTCAAATGTAAAAAAGGCAAACAAAGATACGAGAGCCACAAAAAATGGAGCATATTCAAATGATTGAACAAATAAGACAATATCAAATAAAGACACTCAAAAAAGTGCATACATGAAAACATAAACAACCAACATGAACATGTCAGACTAGTCCCTAGATATATATTTTAGAAAAAAATGTCAAGTACATATCATATCAAGTACACTATGAAATATATAAGCATGGATAAAATCATGTGTAAGTACATATATGGGCCCAAACATGATAATGTAAAATGACCATAGAATGATATAACCTGGATGTATCATGATCATAGAGGTGTATGCCCCCAACATCTTGGTGATGTGAGTAGAGAAAAATTCAAACATCCAAAAGTGCATAGATCATGTATTTTATTATGCCTAAATCACACTTAAAATATGTGTGAAACACACATGTAAATAGGAAATATTGATATGCATTTACCAAAATGGAACCAAAACATATATGCCAAGGAGATAATAAGATTTGTAAATGCTAAACATATTTTTGGGTTTTTAAAGTTTTTTATTTTTTTTGGTATTTTTTGAATATTTGGAAAGAAAAGTCTATCCTATGATCTCATCCAGAGGATAAGAATTATCATAGAGTGGTAGATATATAACATGTCCTGAACAAGATGAGACATATGCGTGTATAACATAATCAAAAAGTGTATTATGTTATTTTGGTAAGTTTGTACATGGTATCTTTGGTTTTCATTTATACATATTTGGTCTCTCATTTATCCATGATGGATTCAATTGACAGGTACAAGGTCCTATATATATATATAAATAGATTATGTGTTACGTTATCGAGTAGATCAAAACATAGTTTGTTAAACTATTCATCTAAATATTGTTTACCATCTAAATGAGAAGTGAATATGGCCTAATTTAAAGAAAGGTATGTAGTTCCATCCTTTATATCCATATTTGGAACATTATATTTGTCAAGTATCTCTTTTTATTTGACCTCTTTTGTCACAAATTCTAGTTTAAATATTTGATGTGCCCATTTCTCTTTTTATGATGAAATATTTTCTATTTGTGCTTTATTCTTTGAATTGTTCTCATTTGTAGGTTCTTGTTTTTTTTCATTATCCAAATGTATCTTTGAATGATTTACATTAGTATTTACAATATATCCCAAATGTTGATGGTTATTCTAATCATATATGGAATAGGATAAATGATATCTTGGTAATGTTTTCCCAATCATTGACCAAAATAACCAATTTTTTGTAAATATTTCATTCCAAAACCATACTATTTGGAAAAATGAGTATCATTATTGAAAGGTAAATTTGTATCTTGTTTTTGATTTGATTTTTATTTTTGAACTTTTTCTTGATTTATGTGTGATATTTATAATTATTTTTATTCTAAATTTTTATTTGGTAACCATATTTTCTATTTACCTAATGTGAGTGGTTGTCTTGGTTGATGTATCAATGATATGATCACCACTACATTTTTGACTTTGTATTTATTTATTTAATTCAAAAAAATAATTTGTATGATGACCATGCATTTTATAATATGCACAATAGTATTTGGATTTTTTGATAGGAGGTGGAGGAGGTAATTTGATTACTTTATCTCAAATCATTTCTCTTAGGATCTCAATTGGACTCTTAATAGAATTTTGGTCACTTTTTGAATCACTTGTTTTAGATGTATTATGTTGTACCTTTTAATTTGGATTTGAAACCTTGTTTGGCACAACATTGGTAGATGAGGATGCAAACACATGATTAACACTATCATGTGTTGGATTATGTACGCATGTAATCTAATTTTCTAACAATGTAATCTTTGAATTGACAATATTTTGTCATTATTATATTGAATTTATCATAAGGATGAATTTATATTTTAAGTGTTGATAATCACAAAGCCTAGGTACCTCATATTGAACATGTATACATATACCATCTTCCTTACCCCTTGAAAGAGTGATAATATGGTAGCTATCACCCTCTTTAGGGTTAGGATGAGGAGGATTAATATTATTGTAATAAGATTGGTAAAGATAAGTTTGAATTTTATCTCGATTAGGATTATTCTCTAATTTGGCAATTTTTAAATGATTATATTTTGAACCCCTTATAGCCTTAGTTGATTAAATCTTGCATGAAATATAACAAGTAATAACTACCATTATATAATGTATAATGAATCAACTAAGAGATGTATCCATATTGAACATGATTTTGGAAAAGGTAAAATTATAATTTTTAAATTTTGAACACTTTAAAATCAATAATCAGAATTTAGAAAATAAGAAATCATGAAAACCTAGGTCAACTAGGGTTTTATGACCAAAGGTCAGGGTCATCACAATGTGCCAAATGAAGATAAATAAATATAAATTGATTAGCTGAGAAATTTTGGAATCTAAAACATTTTTTTTAGGGAAAATAAGAAATGAGAAAATTCATAAATTCCACAAAATAATTTGGCAAAAAAAGAGAGGTTTTTGACTATATCAACATAATTATGAAAAACCTCTAAGGAAATTTAAATTTATCTATAAAAAATCATAAATATGCCAAATAATATGGAATGCTTCATAAAGAAGACCTTAATATATTCCCAATAAAGAATCAATAATTGTGATAAACTAGGAATTTATTTTAGAAATCAAAGAGAGGTTTTTGAATAAAATATTATTTTTGAAGAAACTTATAAATTAATTAGAAAATAAATACAATATTTTCCTTGTATGCTAATATTTAATAAAAGTAGTAAATTAAAAAAATAAAATATCTATACCAAATTTTAGAAAACAAAAATAATTTTTTTAGTATACCAACCTGAGTAGAAAACAAATCAGAGTAATTTTAAAATGGATTTGTTAGGAGGTTTAAATGTGCCAATCAAGGAAGAATCAACTTGTAACCCTAAGAGGTTGGAATCCCTAGATCTTATTATTTTTTCATTCACCATATGTTGGGTTTACCAAATATTTAACCCTAAAATCTAGATTAAGGAAATCTAGGGTTAAAAGGAGAAGAGATAGCCTAGGGCATAAGGTTGGTAGACTATCTGTAAAGAAAAATAATTATTTTTAGAATTTAGATAAACTTATATTAAATTTATTATACCGAGATGATAAATATAAAAAGTATAATTATGTTAGATATAATAATGAAAAAAATATACTTAGCTTATTTTGATGCTAATATAGATTTGGATCTATAACAGGTAAAAATTGGAATAGATCTAGATTCTAGAATAATCACCTGATTCTAAAACTTATACCTCTATAGCCATAAATACTTATGTCAACTTGGGATAGTTACATCAATGATACTATCTAACTTGGATACATATGTCAAATACATATTACCTATTGAAACTAGATGTGACCACTTGGATGCTTCTAGGTTCTGTGTCACCTTTGCTTTAGTGAATTTAGATCTAAGTCATGGACTGTAACTCTTTGTCAAATATCAAAACCCTAGTTATTAATTTTTATAGTGGTTATGGGAAAATGGGTTAGTGGGAACATGGTATTGAGCCACCTAAAATACCCTTTTATCAATGATGTTGCCTACATATCCAATACTCCAAATAGGGCCTCAGACTTACGTAGTTATCCCCTACATGCTAGCTTGTGTGTGAATCATGTAATGTGTGATAATAAACTACAAATATGACCTATATTTTAACTTGATAAATATAGCTCTTGGGCTGCTCCTTCAGTACTTTAGACATGTAGATGTGATGTCTGTATGACTAATATGAAAATATGATAAAATAGGATAGCTTTGCTCACTTGAGTGATTGATAGAATTCTTTTGGTAATTTTCCTTGTGAGTAGGTAAGAAGTTTATAGGCTAGGAATGAATGAGGGTTTATCTTATATTTATACCAATCCATTTGAAAAATATCTCACATTAAATAACTTAAGTTGGCCATAGGAATACATTTGTTTTTGAAATTTGATGACTTTAGGGAACTAGACACTTACATTAGGGTAGGATACTTGCATAAACATAATTGTTTGACTGGGATGCAAGTGTTCTAGAAATTGAAAAATAGTTGTAGGTCCAAAAATTAGAAGATAAGCAGGCCTATAACATTCTGGGCAAGATAAAATGTTTGAGTCTTTATAATAACATTCATCGGACTAAAAGATAAGTAATTAGGCATAACAAGAGTGTATGCTAACCTTTTGTAAGTGGTAAAGGTCTAGAATCTAAAATTACATACATGATATGTATTTTATAAGTGTATAAGACTGAGGTGATATATAATTCATAAATAGTATCTACAATCCCAATGAGCTCAATAGAGTAGATCTTGAACAAGTCATATAATTATCTAATTTTTGTCAAGGATTTGAAAAATGTCCCCAATACATGGATAAAGGTATCCAATTACTCATAACATCTAAAAATACAATTCAAGTAAAGATTTCATCATCTCAAGTAAAATAAAAATATACACCTTTCAAATTTGTTAATCATACTCCAAGTACTATTATTTCTTATATTCCTATATCAACCCCTATATGTACACATATGATAACATCCTTAGGTATGGAGACATCACATGGTTTTCAATGGATTAACATGCCTATTTATAAATGGACATCATATACATCTCCATTGATTACTACATAAGGTCCAATTCCAACTTTTTCTAATGCATATACTCTTGAGCAAACTATCATAGCCTTATATGCTAAAGTATTGAAATTATATCAAGGTGTTTATAAAGATACCCACTCAATGGATTATTATACTCTAATTCATAATACTTTGTCATACAAGATAACCTCTTACCCATTACCATCAAGTTTTTTTATCTCCTAATCTACCACTTTATGAAGATAAAGGATATCCTGAGCAACATCTTCGATCATTTTGTGTAACATGTTTGGATTATGCCTATAATGATAAATTACTTACCAAAATGTTTCTAATTATACTCAAAGTTGATGTCATATGATGGTTTTGGGATCACCATATCCAATTAATTAGAGCATTTAATTCTTTGGAAGATCAATTTTTAGCACACTTTTCTATCAACATCAGTGAAAATATATATTATGCACAAATTTTGAAACTCAAGCAAGGGTTAAACAAGCCAATTAGAAAATATGTTCTTCAGTTCAAGAATATGTTAACAAAGATGAAAACTCTATGAAAAATAATTTATTACAATGTATCTTCACTCAAAGTTTTCTAGAACCACTCCATGAATCAATCATTTTTTATAAATTAAAATCCTTTGATGAGCTATGCCATACAATCAAAAAATGAGAAATCAATATCTAATATTTCAACAAGATAAAATATACACCAAATTTTCCATCTACTTCAAATGTCAAGTTTTAAAGTAAGCCAAATTACAAGGTCAAATATAATGATAACAAGAATGAAGTAAAAGTAACAATTAATGCAATATCACAACCATTAAAGAAACTTCAATTGACAGATCCACCAAAGAGAAAAATTACAATGTTACCACAACCTCCTCATATATTATTACATAAATTAATTGATTGAAAACTCATATCATTATCTACACCATTCAAGCTTTATTTGACCAAGCCTCAACCTAAGGGATTTGAAAATCATGCATATTATGACTACCATATATGTATTGGGTATTCTAATAAAAATTATTATAGGTTAAGGGATATGATACAAGGTCTCATTGATGATAATAATATTGAGTTAAGCACACCCACATAGAAAGTTAGACTACAATAGAATGATAATGTAAAGTTGAAAATATTTGGTCATCCTTTTAAAAATCATGGTAAACCATAAAATGCAAATAATTCATAAGTACGTCATGGTTAAAACATGCATCCTAATACTAATAAATACAAACATCTAATAGATGGAATTATTTTAACATTTACATGTACATTAGCACAATGTCTAGTGATCACATTTGATGACAATGAAATTGACAATGATGATTTAGATAGGCATGCTCTCTTTATTAGATCTTACCTCAACTTAAAATTTATACATAATGTATTAATTGATAATGGATCAAGCAAAAATGCATGAAAAATCAAACTCCTTTATAGTATGGGGCACAAAAATCAATATTTACAAGCTAAATCAAGAGCAGTCAAAAAAATTGATGGGCATACACAAAATATTCTTAGGTAGATAGTGCCACCTATTCAAGTTGGTTTAGAAATAATGGCTTATCTATTTATAGTTTTTCAAAGCACAAGGATATTCAATATGTTATTAGGATATCATTGGATATATGATATTCATGTAGTACCATCATAGTACATAGATGTAGTACCTCAAGTATGTACATTGTAATTAAGTTGTCAAATTTAATGGCATTCAATATGAGCACCCTCTAAATTCAGTGGTAACTACTCTTCCTCCCCCCACCACCATAGTTGGTTGTGGCATTTATTCAATATCACCATAAAAATAAAAATATGGGACCTACTCTAAATCATATTACAAAGATAATCAATGCCCATATGCAAGAGATTAATGTAGAATCAATTGTGTCATCTATAAAAAAACATTAAAAAACTAATTCAAGGGAAAAAGGTATACATTCCTAAACAAAAAGATTCATATCAAAAATTTACTCAAGGTTAAAATAAGTCTAAATATCTTGCAATGCATCATAAGTTAGTACCTAAAATAGTTTTATGTGTTCCATAATGAACATAGGCAGAAAAATATTATCTAATTATACAATAGACTTTACCAATTCCTTCACCTTATCGAGCTTCACAAGATTATAAAATTAGTGATCATGATAATAATGTTACCACACTTTATGCATTTTTAGATTTAGATACACCTACTTTCACAAATTAAAAGTCATCTTTAACATATTCGATCTAAGCACACACTATGGTCCTCCCATTGATGACATCATAGGTTAGTTTCCTTTTACAAATATTTAAAAAAAAAATTCAAAATTTTCAAATATATATATAACAACAATATTCAAAATATTTTAAAAAAATAAAAAATCAAGCCTTGAGTGTGACATGAGATGTTGGTTTACTTTGCATTTGTCATATATAACATATTTTGGTAGATAACATATTGTTTGTCTATAAACACATACATTTCACAAGCTATATGAGTGTGATGCAGGACATACATTTTATATTCATTTTTAGATGTTATAATCCCTTCTACCTAGTGGTCATACCTACGTTGGGGTATCTTCGTTTACAAGTTACTTTATCACAGGGTATATCTAGTTAAACCATTCATAATCTACATTGTACTACATGAATATTCTAATTTATATAATATGATATTGATACATATGACTAGAATAGACTAGTTTTCACTTGTTCTATTCTCCTTCGATGGTATTCACTTTCTTTCATGGCAAGCTAAACATTGCTTGCTTATTATGTGTGGCCATTGTTTCTTATGTTCAAATTTATTAAACATCCCTATAATATATTTGTTTAATATATGTGACATTTGAATATGTCCATTGCTTATGGCCCTTGACCCTATGTTTTCAATCTTTACTTGTGTGATATTTAAACATGTCCCTTGTATATGACCCTTGGACTTATTGTATGACATTGCATGACATTGTGTTGTGTGCTTGTTGAACTTGATTAGTGGTGCCATGATACATATCATGCACTTTTATGTATGGTTATTTCACTATGTGATTCATTAATAAATTTATGTATAAATTACATTTGTATGCCTTACATTCAATAGTTACATAGACTCTTTAAATGATAATTACATTTTCCATGATGAAATACTCTCCAACATGGTGAACATATTTACTACAAGAGTATATCTTTTATCACAAATACAGTTAGCTCTTATTTTTATATGAGTAACTTGTAGGCTACAACCCTAATCTCAAAATGGGGGAAACACAGTGGGCTTTTCTTAGATATCCAAGCCTCCATGAGCAGACAAAAATCAAATTTGAGACATAGTATAAGTTGTAAATATAAAGAGCATAGGTTTTAAAGAGTCAAACTAATGCATAATTAAATTATATAACAAGATACAAGTTTTTCAAAAATTTAAAGTGATTCAAACATAAAACATATAATATATATTAACACATTGATATATATCTTGGGGGAATATGACATGCATATGCACTCATTTTTCACAAACTCATAATACAAAATCATACACACTTAAATTCATATCATGAACATATGTAAAAAAAATTACAAGATCAAAGTTACATGTTATAAATACAGTTCAATTGAACATATAGATACAAAACATTCTATATCATTGGCACAAACTCAAGGAGCATGATACTCATTCATTCTCATGATTATTCAAAGTTGAAAAATTCAAAGTTTCAAAGTTTAACATTCAAAGTTGAAAAAATGAAAGTTCAAAGTTACAATTTTAAAGGTAAATATCTATTTCAATTCAAATATGTGAGCAATGTGGTCATGATGGAAGTATGAATATTATCATTCTATTTAGATCATGAAAAAAAATAGAATTCAAATCCATCTACAGTAGATTCAATCTATGTGGGTAATGTACATTGAGGTTTAATGACATTTAACGATTATGACATTACTTCTAGTGAACCTATTGTGTAGTTCCATATTTTTTAAAGGTGATGTACATTCAATTTTAGTGAGACTTAATGGCATTGACATCACTTATAATGAACCCATCATGGTTCCACATTTTTTGGATTAGGACATTAGGTATTACTCTCCATTTATGAGAGTTGGAATAATGCATTTTTCCAACTCAAGAGCTTGATTAGTTATTCAAAATTGGGACTTGATAACTCTCAATTCACTATTATTTAAAACTCTCCAAGTGATTCAATAAGAGAAAATAATTATCCATCATCAGTTATATGTTACATGAAAATTTGGTTTCACTTGCATACATGTGTACTCCTTCCTTGATCTATTTTCAAATTTTCAAAGTTCAAGATTTTTCAAAATTTAAAATGAATAAAATGACTACTTCATGAGTTGTTGCAAGATTTGCTAAATTTGGGTTCCTGAAGTATTTACTCAAAGGTAAAATGTGTTTTATACAATCAAGTTCAATTATTTATCATTTACTCTAGATATTTTATTACTAGAATGGTGGGGGGGGGGGGGGGGGGGGGGGGGATAAATGTAGACACATAAATTTGGTTACATGTACTTGACTATTGACAATGTCAATTATTGACATATCCTAAACCACATAATTTGCACCAATTAAATGAGTTTTATTATCCATTCCTCTAAGATAATTATCTATATGTGAGTTTGACCCATTATTTGTCATTACTATTACATAGAATTTTTAATTTCAAATGCTGAAGATGTCTAAAATCACATTCAGACTATCTCCAAAAGAGAATAGTTGTCCCTGATCCTTCTAAAAAATACTATAAAAAATAAATAGAAGTGTTTTGTGTTCATTTCCACTTAGGTTGGTCACATCCCACACCAAATAATGACTAGTTTCCAAATTTAAACTTAATATTTTGGTTATTTTCACGTGTTTCATATGGTCAATAAATTAAACTATAAAAATATTTTCCTATAAACAGACATCAAAGGTCATTCATTTGACCCACTTAGAATTCATTTCTCTCAAGATTACACACTATTTCACATTGAGAAAATCCATCCTATTTTTCCTAATTTCAAGATCATTCATAGGGAAAAGTCATAAGCTAAGTCAAGAGCATTCCAAAACAAGTCAAGGGCTATTATTATCAAGTATCAAAACTATTTTATAGTTATATATACATGCACATGCACACACACACACACACACATATTAAAATAAACACAATTACATAAGCACTTTAGGTTTAATAAATAAATTGGATTGATTTTCCTCCTTAGAGTATTGGAAATATAGGCATCGATCAATCATAAATAGGGTGATTGAGGTCATCTCAACCCATTACACTCCCCTATTTTTTGTAGATTTTAAAGCTATCAAATTTAGCTTAGGGATTTTTTAAGACGAGAAAAAAATAGTAATTTATGTATGGTATAACTCAAAGAATAATATCTCATATTACTCAAAAAACATAGGCACAAAAGACACAATGATCAACTTTGTGTCATAGTCAATAAGGATAAGTCTATAATCACTAGTCTCGAGCACAATGCATTGTTGTCCACTTATAGTGGTCATGGTTGAGAATATTATTTGATTTTTCCTCTTATATTTCATTTCCAAAATTATTCTCTTTTCTATATTTACTTGATATTCAGTCAACACAACTTGTTGGGATAAGTCCATGGTTAATCGAATCAAATGCACTATGTTGCAATCCATTTCTGATGGACCTATCTAAATTCAATTTTTAATTCTATGTTTGATCATAAACCTGCACAAATAATTCATTCACTAATTTCCACTCTCAACTATTAAAAATAATCAATGAAAATCAACGTGTAAGCTAAGTATATATCTTCTTAGTGTTTTCCAAAAATAACAGTTTTTCATATTTAGCATTTTGTCAAAATCAAAATTGTTAATTATGGTAAATATTTAGCATTATGATATTCTCTTGTTTTACACCTCTTAGAAAACATTACAATTTTTATTATTTTATCAAAAATAGGGTAAAACATATTTACAATAGTGTAAACACATAAATATGGTCACAAGTATTTCACAATTCTAAAAATTGACGCATCTTAGGCCATATGACTTGCACCAGAATACACAACTATTTTTTGTTATACCTTTAGACTATTTATCTATATGTGTGTTTGACATTTTTTTCTATCACTACTATACATAAATTTCAAAGATGCTCAACCTTGTTAATATCACCTTCAGATTATCTCTATATTAGGATAATTGTCCTTGATCTTTCAAGATAAGTCCATGCTAGGCAGACATGAATGTTTCAACAATCCTATCCACCTATGGTAGCCACATCTTGCACAAAATAATATATAGTTTCAATTTTTCAAAACATTATTTTGGGTCTTCTTTCAAGTTTCACAAACTAGTTAAAGTAAATTATCAAAAGGTTCACCTATAAATACACATCAAAGTTCATTCATTATCACCCCTTGCTATCACTTGGTTCAAGATTACACGCTATTTCACATTGATAAAATATACCCTATTACTTATAAATTCAAGATCATTCACAAGGAGAAACCATAATCTAAGTTTAAAGAATCTCAAAGTAATTCAAGAGCTATCATTGTCAATTATCAAATCCATTTTTAAATATGTATACACATAGTCAAAGAGCATGAATTCATAATCACTATAGGTGGGATAACTAAATGGGATTCATTCCCTCATTGGAGTAATAGATATGTGGGTAATGGTAAATTATTAAGGGGTGATTAGGGGTAGTTCAGCGCATCACACTCGCACTCTCTTTTTGTAGGTTTGATTTCAAAGTGCCCCTATGGTTTTAAAAAAATGAAAAAAAAATTATACATGGCCTAATCAAAATAAAAATATTTTAACTTACTTAACAAACTCAGGTGTAAGAGGTACAATAGTCAGATTTTCATCACAGTCAACTAAGACAAGTCTACAGTCAACATATTTGAGCAACTTGTGTTTTTGTCCACCTATAATAGTCATGTCTAGAAATATTATTATATTGATATGCTTCTTATTTATCACTTTCATAACTCTAATTTTACTATCTTATTATATTAGTCAACTAGGACAAGTTTGTTATCAATGGATACAAGCAACATGCACTACATAGTCCAGCTAGGGTAAACCTATCAAAAAATAGTTTTGGATTTAATTCTTGATCCTAAACATGCATAGTCACATATTTTGTCGATTTATACTTTCATATATCTAAAGTAGTCAACAAAAATATGTGTTTAAGATAAGTACATTTAATCTTAATAGTTTTTAAATTAGTTGTTCTCTATATTATCAATTTTTAATATTATAATTGTTAATTATTGTACATCTTTAATATTCTAATATCTATCTAGTTTTACACTTATCAACAACAACACATTCTTTATTTTATCAAAAATAAGGTAGAACAAATAGTTAAAAATGATATCATTTATAGTTTTGGCTAAATAATTACATGATTTGGATGAGGGAATTATATATTGTATAAGGTAAATGATTGTTCTTAATTGTTTCAACATTTACATGCAATTAATGTTTTCAAACTATGACATGATGAT
The DNA here is from genome assembly GCA_037957365.1 of Torreya grandis. NCBI lineage: Eukaryota > Viridiplantae > Streptophyta > Pinopsida > Cupressales > Taxaceae > Torreya > Torreya grandis. The sequence continues at coordinate 3,425,993 of JARHVA010001123.1, read as the reverse complement.
ATGAAAACATTTTTGATTTATCCTATTATCTACTATGGAATGAATAATTGAAATTGTGAAAAGATTTATATTAGGTTTTCATTCTTCAATTTATACACAGTTATATGAATATGATCCACTTTAAACATGAATATTAGCCAAGTATGAGAAAATTATAATTTTTATGATGCAATATGAAAATGAACACTCATTTATATTATAAATTTATGATTATTTTATAAATATACATTTATCAAAGGTAAAGAGCTTTACCCATGATTTTCTTACTCATGTCATAAAGTAATTAGTATTTATTTCACTTAGATATTCCTAACATATGTTACATTATTAGAACACCTACCATCATCTTCTGAATGTTTGGTTAGGAAATAAAATCATATATATATATATATATATATAATTTATTTTACATATCAATATATTGAGTGTAAAGAGAAGATTTACATCATTGATTACTATATTGGCATATATATAATTAATTTATTTTACATATCAATACATTGAATGCAAAGAAAAGATTGTAAATCATTGATTATTGTATTATCCTGTACACACACACACACACACACACCATTGTTGGATCTAACATTAGATCTTATGATGCCAAAATAGATTGTTGGTTGAATGGATGGAAAAAAAATCAGATCAAAATACACAACATACAATGACAATATAAAATAAGCACATAAAAACACTTTCTTTCTTCATTCTTTGATATATCATAAATACATATACACACACACACTAAATTAACTTAAATATTTGAAATATTACAATTTAACACTACACACATTGATTGACTATACCTTAATTTATATGCACACTCATTCCCTTCCATTTACTCAATACAAATTATAAAAATCTTGTTCTAGTTATTCTAAAACAAAACACACACACTAACTCTATGAGAACCCACAAAACATAGTGGTAAGATTAATCCATCTCTTCTTGGTTGTGAGAACCTATTACATGATATTTATCATTTCTCATATTATCAAAGAGGCATTAAAATAAATTGTTGGTGTCAACAATTTCAGATTACCACTCCAATGTTAATTACACATGTTACAAGAATAGTTCAAAATAAATTTATCGAAATTTACGAATCATGTTGCATGGAATTTATCCCTAAAATTTATCAGAGTTAAATTATTCAAGTGATAACAACATACACTCACCAAATAATACTTTAGCTGTTCATATTGGTCAAGGTAGGGAAACCACTAATCAAGATAAGTGGTATAGCTTAAATAAAATTCAGGTTTAATTTTTATGGTTGACTAAATAAGTAATGGGGATCATTAATTCTCAATAAAAGGTGAATAATCATAATAATAAAGTTTAGTTCCCATTGATTGTAACACCTCATAACATGTGCATAATCTCACAATGTTCATGTGAATTACAACATGATTTTTATACTTGTTGCGCAATATTCTACAAATACATAATCATACCTAAACTTTATACACACTGTGTCATAATCAATCTATGACACTATCATGACAATTTACCTTCAGCACTTCCATGACAATGTGCACCACTTTTCTCTCCTCATAATAAAAAAATGAACGTGTATGTTATTTTGTTCTTACCAAAATTAATTCCCTAGTTTAACCTTTGTCTTACTAAGGTTAATGTGCTTTTTTATTGGTTAGGTTTTTAATATAATTATGATGTGGAAAGAATTTGCATTATAAAATAAAGATGTGGATATGTATTGGAAATGTATGATGCGTAGAGAATTGGCATTATAAAGATATTTTATTGTAACAAATATTTTTTTTACACTTCATTACATGTTTGGTTTATAAAGATCTATCTTTTTATATAAATAAAGATCTATCGTTTATGAATATATAAATATGAAGTATTAATTTTTTTTAAAAAAGGGATATTATTAATTATTTTGATTCAAATATATTTAATTATAGAATTTTCTTTACAATCAAATCATCATCATCATTATTATGACGTTGTGTTTTATAATTTATTTATTATTATTTTACATGATCATTTGTGCATATATATATATATATATATATATATATATCAATTTTTTTTCTTTATTATTATTTAAAATTATATAGTTATAAAAATGTTGACCTTAAATATTTTTAATTAATTATTTATTTATGTACATTAAAAATTTAAAATTAATGTAGGGTGTAAAGTATACTTCTCATTATAAAATATAAATAATTTTATTTTAGTTATTTTTTTAATCATTAATTTAAAAATATTATAGTAAAACCAATAAAAAATTTGTCAATTTTTTTTTATTTAATTAATAAAAAATAAATTATAAAGATACATGCATCCACATATTTAAATATAACTATTTATGTTAAATGGTGACGTTTATAGTAATAAATAACAAAATGAGAGGAATAAGTGCAATCTTATGTCAAATGAGTGTATTAAAAAATAGAAAAAATCATTTTTAAATTTTATATTTATTTGATTATTATAAATAATTTTATTATTAAATTTTAAATTCATTTAATTATTATTAAATAATTTTATTTTTAAATTTCACATCTATTTAATCATCATTCAACAATTTTTCTTCTTATTTAATAAAATTAATAGAATATTTATAATATCTTAAATATATAATACAATTTATAACTTATTTAATACAAAATATATTCTTCACATTCTCCAATATCCCAAACCCTTTTTTTTAAAATTGATTGGTATTCCCACACTGGCATTCATTATCAAACATATATATTAGTCCATAGTCTGCCATTAAAATACCCTTAGTTTATAATAATAAACCCTTTTTTTAATCATATTTCAAAGTCTTCTCTCATATAAAAATCTTTTCTGCATCCCAGCCATTCATTTCATTATCTAAAGCCATGTTGGGAAACCAGAGTTGTTTTTTAATGGAGAATTTCCTCTTTTCAAATGTCCATGGCTTGACAAAATCCACTTCAAAATTTTCTATTAAACCCATTTGTCAACGTTTAGATGTTTTTATATTATTTATGTGTAATAAATCAAAATATTTGGATTCTTCGTGTGATTTTTATGTTATGTATATGCAAGAAATCAAAATCTTTGGATCCCTATATGCTATAGGATAACATGTAGGTGTAACATACTTTATGTTGATAGGTAAAAATGTCATCACACATATTAAATATATATTTATAAAAATATTGAAGAACATTACATGATACATTATAATTTATTTTTTTATAATTTTTAAAATTATCTATTTTTTTGTAAGTTATGTTATTTAAAATATGAGTTATATTTCGATGAGAGGTATGGTAGTATAAAAGTGCTTGTTCTCCCTGCTCTTATTTTGTCAATTATTTATTTAGACTAAGATGTCATTCATAGATCCACTTGGCTTGTGTTTGATATCAAAGGTTGCTCTCTCAAGTTTATTTATTGGGAGACAATCATTCACTCACCAACTCAAATTTTCTGTAGAAAGTTTAATATGATGTATTCCACTGAGGACAAGGAAATATGTCTTCTCATGTATTGGTTTACTAGAAAGTTGTTTAACCCTAAAAAAAAGTGGGGTATAAGGTTAAAAATATAGAAATAGTTCAAGTACAAAGGCGACAAATTAATATATAGCAAGCCAATAAAATAGAAAATTTAGATAAACAATATTTTGAATTTATACAATCGAGATTGTTAAAAATAGTAAAGTATGACTATTAAAAGATATTGTAATAAATAAGAAACAATGATACTTAGATAGTTTACTGTGTGCATCCAGATATGTACGGGAAATAGATGTAATGTATGTAGGATAAATACTCTAAATCAATTGTTAGGTTCTAAAAATCGCACTTTTGTGACTGCATACACTACCATTAGACCTAGACATTGTTGTTGATGCTAGTGTTTGACTATGACATAGATGTCTAATACAAAATAATGATTGCATCTAGATGTGACTGACTTCACTATTATGGGGTTTTATCATCTTTTCATTGATGTACTCAAATCTGGATAATATTGTTGCTTTTTGCTGATTGATTAAACCTTAACTTTTCACCCTTGGAATGAGTTTGCTAAAAAATAGGTTAGTAGGCTCAGGATGTTGAGCTACTCCAAAGAACCCTTTGTCAATGGGTGTTGACTACATAACCAATACTCCAAGGAAGGCCTCATACTTATGTAGTGTTCCCCTATGTGGAAAGTGTGTGCACAAGGGTATACTATACTATATGAAGATGCATGCAATGATTTAGCTTATAATTTGATAAATATCACTCATGGATTTTTATTTTAATGATTCAGACCTATAATATGACTACTCTTATGCTTGATATGAAAATAGGGATGAATATGGTTGAATAGATAGGTTGTGCAATTGATTGATTTAACTTTAGTAGGTGCTTACTTGGTATTTTACTAGATGAAGAATGATAAGGTTTAGATTTATATTTATACCACAAATTTTGATATTATCTCAAATTAGGGTTCAATAAAAAAAGTCTAGACCATAGGTTTCAAATCATTTGTAACTCATATGACTTTTGAAAACTGGGCACTAGATAAGGATCTAGACACTACCATCAGTGGTAGTGTCCCTCTGTGGCTAGTAGTGTCTAGTGGGCTAGAAAATAAGTATTGATATGAAATTGATAGTGAATGATGTTTATCATATTTTAAGCTTTATGTGTAACACGTGAGACTTGGGTCATCATAATGATATGGATCAGACTAAGAGATAAATATTTAGGCACAATGAGATGGAGAATGCAAGCTTTTTGGTATTAGAAAGGTCTAAAACTGAAGAGTAAAGACTTGATTGATATTTGTCAAATGTACAAGATTGAGATGCTAAAAATATTTAGTTTTAGTATCTATATTCCCCCTAATCTAATAATACATAATGATAAAATTATTATGTTAAAGGAAAGAAATATGTACCTAGGTATGTACAACACATCTTGCCTTTATTTGAGCCCACTTTTGAGTGATTTTTTGGTGTATGACCTGTAACCAAGATCATATTATAGTATAAATAAATGTATATAAATTTGAGATTTGAAATAATGTAAATGCTCGAAAATAAAGAGATCATGGAAGGAGTACACCAATATGTCAATAGAACCATGTTGCCTCTTGATACTTTGACTTGGTAAAGATGCTTCCTTATGAAGCATTGGAGTTCAAAAAGGTTCAAACCTGAAATTTATAGATTTGAAGGAGGAGATTGAAATTTAATATGTCCCCAATCTAGTGCAAGGATGATTTGTGATAAAACCATTGAGATCATTATACCTCAATCACACAACTCAAGTGTGAATATATAATTTGGTGAGGGTGAGTGATTTAATCAAATCATCTTATAAATATAATATGATTGGATGATTTAATCACTTTAATATATAAATTTGGTGAGGTTGAATAATGTAATCACTTCAACCTATTTAATGAATCCACTAAACTACAATAAAAAAGGCTCAATATCATGGTGTAATCGGTGCATCTTAATGAGTAGCATAATTGGTAAAATTTGAAATTATTGGTGCAATAGCAAGGAAAATGCACCTATAATACGTATGATATGGAGTATATGTGTCATAAATATAAAAATATATATTTCAAATATATGCAAAATCGGTGCAATGTATAGGATTCTAACCCAAGTGTATATCTAAATCATAGAACTGAATTGGATATTGTACAAGTGTGGAGGTCATGTATTTATGACATGCCTCTAGTAAAATTTGGAGATACCGAGTAAGTGTATAAGTGTAGAAGTCATGCTTTTATAACATGCCCCTAATGAAATATGGAAATTATGAAGGTGTACAAGTATGGGGGTCATTTTTTTATGGCATGCCCCCACTAAAATCTAGTAATATTGAGAATGGTGTATGAGTGTGGAGGTCATGTTTATATAACATACTCCCACTAAAATATATAAAATGTAAAAATTTAAAGGTCATGATTCTATGACATGCCTCGACTAATATGCCCCCTTGAGGTGAGGGAGATAGAATTTTTTGGGCACCTTACCTCAAAGGGATAAGGTAGTTGTATAATCTATGTATGAATCATGTAGCATATATGGATAACATGTAAAAGTAGATATATCAATTAGGCTCATAGTATGTGATCATATTAGGTTCTAAGATGCATGGTATATATTATGGTAGGTCTAGAGAGTAAAAGTACAAGATCAATAAATGATCAAGCCCACACATAAGGGCACTCAATGTAATGCAAAGGAATGGTCTAAGAAAATCTTATACAAGAAGCATGTTCAAATATTTCACAATCAAAAGGGATGACATATTTAAATGTCAAATCTACATGGAATGACATATTCAAATATCCAAACAACATACAATGGCACATGCGCCAACAAACAAGGAACACATTCATATGTTCCACAAGTAAGATAATAACAAGCAATGAAATACACTCAAAGAAGTGAAAAATATATGTAGCATAAGCAACCAACACAAGCATATTATACTAGTCCCTTCATATATATGTTAGTAAAAAATGTTATGTAACATAACATATAAAGTATATTGTTAGAGATATGAGCATGGATATAGACACGTGTAAGCGTAGGCATAAAATCTCAACCAAAATAATGTAAAAATTATCATAAAGGATATGTATCATGTATCAATCATGATCAAAGAAGGTAAATTCCCCCAACATAGTATATGATGAGGGTAGAGGAAAGGTTCAACATCTGAAAAGACATACATCATGTATTTAGGTATGCCTATATCACACTCAAAGATGCATGAAACATGTGTATATAGGAATGAGATGATATTCTATCTATTAACACAAATTAAACAACATATATGCTAAGGATTTAATAAAATTTAGAAATGCTGAATATTTTGAGATTTTTAAATTTATATGAATGTTTTTGTACTTTGAATTATTTGAAATTTTTTTATTTTTTTATTTTTAATTTTTTAGGATAATAGTACGATTATCAAGGGAGATATGTATAAGGGAAATGTGATACTAAAAGGTAATGAACTCATCAAGGGGATGTCTCTATGAAGTCCCTGTATCATGTATGTCATATTTATATGTTGCATAATCAGTATCATCAGGATCATACCAATATTATTTATTATTAGGATCATAATCATCAATGTAATTAATATTATAGGAGACATGTAACTTCTTAGGTTGTTATTGAACTTATGACATACCATATTGAGCATTTGTGTATGAAAAAATTATTACACCATAGATCGAAGTTTTCTTCTTAATTTTTTATTTTATAGAGTATGTTCATCATTATTAGGATCTTGAATCTCTTTATGGGATAGAAAATATTCATGTATATTTGCTTGAACACTAAGAAAAGATATAATTGGTGCCTTGACTTCTCTATTTGAGGATGAAAACATAGAATTTGTAGTATAGCCATTGCCTTTTTTGTTCTTTTATGCATGAATAAATATGATGTTTGGATCCTTAGCAACCATATTTGTATCATTTGATTTTTTAGGCATGTATTTCTTACCTTTATTTTTATTTTTCAACTTTTGTTCTTTCTCTTTTTGTAACATTGCATTTTATAGTTGTTCCTTTTCATTTTGATCTTTTTGTAATATTTTTTGCTCTAGTTTTGCATTTTGATTTTTTCTTTCTCTATTTTTTCATTTTCAATTATTTTTGTTCTAAATTATCTTTTGGTACCCATACTTATTGTTTTTACACTTGAGTTTTATGAGAGGTAATCATAATATGAGTGGGTTTCTTGATTGATGTGTCTATTGTAGGATCACCATTATCATATGTATTTTGTATTTTATTCTTTAAATCCAAACAATAGTATGTAAGATGCTAATGCATTATATGATATACATAGATATATTTTTATCTCGTTATAGGATGTAGAGAAAATAGTTGGATCACTTTGTTTCGAAGCATTTCTCTTAATATCTCACTTGGACTCTTAGTGGCCTTTGGTATAATATTTGAATCACTTTTCTAGATGAATTTTGTTGTAGATTTTTAGTTGGATATGAAACCTTGTTGAGTATAACATTGATAGATGAAGATGCAAACCTATGATTAACACTAGCATATGTTGGATTCTATAGGTATGTAATCTAATTTTTCAATAATGTGATCTTTAGAATGAAATACTGAATTTGATTTTGTAACTCTTCTATTAAATTGATCATAGTAATGTTATAATATTTTAGGGATTCATAAGCACAATCCCTAGTTAGTTTAGATTTAATATGCATACACACATCATTTAAAGGAGATGTAGGAGGTTAAGGGGTTTGAGGAAGGATAGGCAAAATAGGATGGGTAGCCTTATTCCTTGGAGTGGTGACCATATGGACCTAGTTAAAGGGATGGTAGACATCACCCTCCTTAGGGTGAGGAGGAGGAAGAGGATCCTTTTTATCCATTTTAAATGTTCTAAATATTTAAATGAGAACTATATATATATATATATATATATATATATATATATATATATATATATATATATATATATATATATATATATATATATATAGGGAACAATCCAACATGATAAGGAAAACCAAAGATAAATAATTAATATGATCTAAAAACCTAGGAGGTTAGAAACCCTAGATCAATCTAGGTTTCCAATGGAAGAATTATATATCAGGTTCAACAAATATTTAACCCTAAAATTTAGAAGTGTGTCATAGGGTTAAGAATATATAAATAGTTCAAACACAATGGTGATAAACTAATTTATAGTAGACCAATTATATAGAAAATTTAGATAAACAATATTATGAATTTATACAATTGAGATTGATAAAAATAGTAAAATCTAACTATTAAAAGATATTACAATAAATAAAAATAATGGTTCTTAGATGATTTATCGTGCACAAATAGATTTGGATTGAAAATATGTGTAAATTATGTAGGATTAGTATTTTAGATCAATTTTTAGATTCTATAAATTGCACTTCTATGGTTGTGGAAATTATTGTTAGATTTAGATACTACTGTCAATGCTAGTGTTTTACTATGACACATGTGTCCAATATAGAATAATGATTGGATCTGGACATGACCAAATTAATTTTTTTTAGTTTTTTTCTTTCTAATGATGTAATTAGATATGGGATATAAGTGGTCTCTATTTTCTAACTAATCAAACCCTAGCTCTTCACTCTTATTCACCCTTGAATGAGTTATTTGAAAAATGGCTTAGTGGGATCATAGTGTTGAGTTATCCCAAAGACCTCTCTGTCAATAGGAGATGAATATATAGCCAATAGTCCAAATAATGCCTTAGACTAATGTATTTATCTACTATGTATGGGAAAATGTGTGCATATGGGTGAAATATACTATATCAATATGCATGCAATGATCTATCTTGTAATTTGAGAAATATCACTCATGTGCTACTCTTTGAATGCTTTATACTTGTAATATGACTACTTCTATGCTTGAGATAAAAATAAGGATGAATAGGGAAGAATAGATAGGTTGTATACTTAATTAATTTAGCTTTAGTAGGTGTCTTCTTGGTATTTTACTAAATGAAGAATTTAAAGGCTTAGACTTGTACTTATACCACACCTTTTGAAAATATCTCATGATAATTTTAAATAAAACAAATAGGCCAACCCATATGTTTTGAATTATTTACAATTTGGATGACTTTTGGAAGTTGGACACTAGATAAGGATTTAGACACTACCATCAATGATAATATCCATTTATGGTTGGTAGTATCCATAGAGTTAGAAAATAGGTACTAATCTAAAACTAAAAGTGAAGGATGTTTACTAGGTTTTTAGATTTATATACAATACATGAGACCTAGGTTATCATAATTATATGGATTGGATTAAGAGATAGGAATTTAGGCATAATGAGATGGTGAATGCAACCCTTTCAACAACATGAAGGTATAAAATTGAAGGGTATAACCCATATTGATATTAGTTAAATGTATAAAATTGAGGTGCTATAAATATTCAGTTTTAGTATCAAGACCTAATGTAGTGTGTCAAACTCTCATTTTAGTTTTTCTTTAATTTATCTAACCATTATTCACATGGTGTAACTTATGATAAAGTTTTGAGAGATTTTTGAAATATATCTTATGGCTAAACAAAATGTGTTCAATTTTTGTTAGTCTCTCACACTATAAAAAAATAGATGGAAGTTGTTTTTTTTTATAACTTCCCCATCTTTCCCATCTATTTCCACATTATTTATATACATAACCTACCCAAAGTGTCATGTACTAAAATTTGCATGATTACCTCCTTATAATAGAAAGGGACCCCTAAGCTCATTGTTAGGGTTTGGAATCTCCCCATGCCCTCCTATACACCATCCACTCTCCCTCCCAAATGACCCCCTCTCCCCCACCCCGGTTCCCTCCTCGGGTCCATTTCACATAAGAGGTTGAAAATTTTAGTGAAAATTTGTTATTTCTTACATTGGTTCTTTATTGAGACACTATGAAATATAAGTGGAAAAGGTAAATAAGTGATCTAATTATACTTTTACCCTTGAATTTTATAGGGTATATTCTAATCTTGAGTTTGACTTGCTTAACATGTAGCTTCAGGTGTTTTTCACTTCTCTCAAACACATCATTAAAATTACAAACATGCATGATTCTTAAGGGGCTCAACTCAAATATTGTCTATGTTTGATTAAAGAGGGAGATTTTCCATAAATTTATTTATTTAATCCCTTTATGCAAAGAATTATACTAGTAAAATTAAGGCCATTAATTCTACACACACACAATTGGATACACTACCATTAATGTTTAAGGAATTTTTGAATCACTATAAATTTGAGTTTTAGGCCTAAGAGTACACCCTATAGAGAGTTCAAGCCTTCAAATAATGCATTTTTATAGTGTCACAAAAACTCAACACATATAATAAGGCTCCCTATGATGCCCATCTCACTTGGGATGAGCTTCTCCCAAACCTTATGCAATTGTCTAATGATAAAGTCATTGGTTTGTATTGATGTCTTTGTGTGGTATTTTTTTGTCCTAGATTTGATTCAAAGTTACAAAAAATATTTGGCACATCAATCCTTAGTAAATATTCACTACAACATTTGTCCCATTTTTTAAATTGTATTTAAATGTCTACATATTGAAAATTGGGGTTTTCAAAATTGAAAAATGTGGAAATTCATATTGAAAGTGTTTGATTGAAAATTTCCATGTTTGAATCGATGCCAAAATTTTGACGTCAATTTTATGCAAAAAAATTTAAATTTGAATTTATGCACATCCAAAATTTGATGTTCACTAATGCATGTCATTATTTTAACTATAAATATTGACTTTTTTCCACATTTTTAAGTTAAAAATTTAATGAAAATTCTATATTTTGAAAAATATATCTAAATTAATATGGTATTATTCTATTTAGAGGGTTTTTAATATCCCAATTTTATGCTTATCATTTTATTTCAATGGGTATTTGTTTAAGTAGATAAGGGGAAAATGGGTTTTAAAGAGTCTAACAACCAAAATAAGATATAGAGAAAAAAGAAGCTAAAACAAAAAGTAGGCTAGAAACAAAAGTCCTATTAGAATCTACCAAGCTTCTGCCAAAATTTAGCAATAACCCATAAACCAACATACAAATAAAATAGAAAAGGGACCACCTAGAAAAATCTAAACAAAAGATTCCTCAGAAGTGCATGCTCGATATCCTCTTATGTCTTCATGGTATCAACTCTCTTCAGACTCCTTGGCTACATTTGCATGGCCCCTGCATGATGTCTTCCATGTATCTCTTTTTTGAATTGGATTCTTAGCATTTCTTCCTACTATTCCTAGTCTTGGGTTTGACCTTTGCTAACTTTCTCATTTCTTCTTCCTATTTAAATTTGGTGTTATCTATCTTAAAGGATTCCTCCAAAGCTAGTTTTAGCATTTTGGTGGGTTTTTTCGAAACCTCACTCTGTGCTTACCAAATTTAGAAGTCTAGGACTTGAAAAATTACTACCTTAATGCTATGGTTTCCTCTTTCAACTCCCTCCAAATATCCATTTACTAGGACGCTTTGAATTCTAGGTTAGCAATCTTGACCTCCCATTCCTTTGTGTTCATGCTCTTGGACATAGGAAATCCATGATTTCCATATTATATTCTTCACCTTGGGTTTGAACCACCTTAATTTTACCTTTCCCTTTGCCTTTATCCTCTATCATGGAAGGAAAATTCCCTAATGTGTTTTGTGGGAGAGAAATCTTCAACTCAACCTTGTCAGGTCGAGTCTTCTTCTTTGTGCTTTCCAAGGCAATCTCATTACCTTTTTTATTCACAAATTTCATTGAAATATACTAAGTTATTAAATTATTCTCACTAGGATAATCCTCCAAGCTCACCTACCTCTCCTCTAAATCCACACTCCACTCCTCATTTCTCTCCTCATTCTTGGGTTGTTTAATTTACCTACCTAATAAAGGCTATCCCATTTTGAAAATGAGGTAGATCAACACTTGGTGGTTAATATCCCTTGATTTATTTGATTGAAAATCAATTATTAAATTCTTAATGGACTTAAGAAGGTAATAAGGAAAACTAACCTTACAATTTCCCTTGAAGTGATTGAACAACATGAGGTAATGCAAGTAAAGGATCCTATGATTTCCTTCCATAGTCAAGTATTTCATAATCTATAGACATATGATCAACCATGGAAATATGAGGTTCATACAAAAATATCCATTTTCCATCTTCTAAGGATCATAATATATATTAAAATATCCATTATTCAACTCCCCCATCCTGCGCTTGTCTTTAAATGATTTCATCCCCTCATAGGACATATCTGTAACCTCAATTTCTTCCTTAGTGATGCTAATGATTACCCCCCTCATTATTACTTTCCTTTCATTCCATCCCAAATAAAATTTATTAGAAAATATGGGGTCAAACCCTAAAATCCTCTACATATAATTCACCAGTCCACCTTTTATCAAGATACACCATATAGAAGGGTCATCCCTCACCTTTGTACATGATAAATGATATATAAAATATCTATCTCCCCCATGGTAGAAATGTGTTCTTCACTTGGAATTTTATCAATAATAACTTTTAAATTCATCAATACTGACCCAAAAATATTCAGGATGATGAAATAGATAATCAATAAATTAATGAGTCTATAAATCTCATGCTTCAAACTAGTTCACCCAACTAGGAAATTATGAGGAGCATCATTACCAAATGTGTCATATTGAGTAAAACCATTAATTGAATAAAAAAATTATTATAATTCATCCCTTCTAGGGGACTAAGTTCCTTTGAAAAATCAACCATAAAAATGCTAATAATATGACTAGGGAGGTCTCCTACCTTATGCCAAGAGTTGAAGCATGTGCTTCCAACCCCTAAATTAGCCATAATGTCAGAGCCTTTACTTCCTTCATTATAGATGTGGGATATATTGAACTTTATGATCCTTTATAAAATAATCTTATCATCTCTAATTTATACCTAGATGGTCCAGTTGGGTTGAGATTTACTAGAAAGACAATTTATAATGCTCATCAAATCTTCTTCAATCGAAAGATTATTGATATACATATTGGCCACCAATTCAATGCCCAAAAAATCTACTATATTTTATTATTTTTGGTTAGTTTGGATAACCATGGGTCCCACAAATGCTACCACAATAGTAATTTCACTTCCCCTAATGACTCCTCCACCCACATTCCCTGAGTTGCCTTTTGCAGTGCCATCAAAATTTAATTTGAACCATGAATCCAAAGGTTTGGTCTACTTGACCTAAATTTTGTCCACCTTAATAGGGTGATATGTTACCAAGATATTTATGCTTCATTTATTAAAAATGATATAATTAGATTTAGAGAGAGGAGGCTTACCTTTAGAAGAAAAAGCCTTCCAATTTTCCTTTATAACAATCAGAACCCTATAAACTATAGTCCTCTAGAAACTTCTCTTGTCCTAAAAAATGAAATCATTCCTCACCTTCAAAATTCCACATATAAAGTGGGGAAGTGTCAGATGCCATAAGAATTCCAAAGCTGGCAACTTCCAAGGGGTTTCCACTATCTAATGAGGTTTATTAGGGAGCTGGGTTTTACCCATGTAAGATTGAACTTCTAGAGGAGGAAATCTAGTGTTTTTAATGCAAATGGGTATTCCATAAATAAGTGGCTAACTAATTCCTATTTATATTTTCAATTCATGAACCTATTAGGGATGACCATTCCTCTCTTATAAATATTTTTAATAACAAGGATCTTATTCTGGGCTGCTAACTAGAAAAAGATTTTAACCTTAAGGGTGATATTTATGACACATAACTCTTTCTATTGATACCCTTCTCCCATTGAATCCAATCCCTCTAGATATGTAGATCTTAAATAACACTCTTCACTATCATACACAAGCCAAATACACTTATATTCTCTTGGGAAGATGATGATATGAGTTTTTTTAGTTTTATATTCAGGTTTCTTAGGATTTGAGAGGTGGACTCACTGACTCTAACTATAAAATTTCCAAGCCTTCCCTCTAGCATTTTTTACCTAGTAATATTTGAATTTATACATGAAAAAATAATTATATAATAGGCCTACCTTGATCTATGGTTATTTGAAACTAAGGGGATGGTTAAAAAACCAAGAGTCATCTCAAAATTCCACCCTAATCCCATCCTCAAAACTGCACTTATTTCCTTACCTTAACATAACTCTACTTTCGGTTAAGGATTTATATAAGGATGATCCATTGATAGGGCCCTCCTCTAATAAAATATTGTCTTCTTCCCTTACCTTCTATCTATTTTTACCTAACGATTTTGGTCCATAAGTAATCTTTTTTGATAACTTTCCATCCTAATTATAAATCAAGGCTTGGTTTATCTTCTTAACTCTCCTAAGATCAAGGCCTCCACTCCCATTTGGCATGCAAACTTTCACTCAAGAAACTAGTGTAAACCTAAATATTTTCTCAGTTCCTCTCTAGAGGAATATCTTTTGAATATGATCCACTCTTTCTAAAAAAATTCTTGGTATGCTAGATAGGGACATCATATTAGTGGGAACACTTTGGATGGAGCTTTTGGTGAGATAGAATTTCCCCACTTGAGAGAGTAATCTACCTTTCTAGTCTACCAATTTATTTTGAAATATATTGAATAATTTATTATAGAGATTAGTTACCATTCTTTCACTAAACAATGACACTGTTAGGTTGTGGAGCTAAAAGCTTCAACCCTTTGCAGACTGTGGAACAGAAGGTTGCTGAGATCCAGGAGCACCGGCGTCGGCAGAAGGACCGACGTCGGTAGATACCAGTGCAAAAGGCCACCGGCGATGGCAGGAAGTCGGCCGACGTCGGCAGAACCAGACAAGCAGGGACTGACGTCGATCGCCTGTGTGTTCCAGAACTGCTCGTTTCACGGACAGTTAGTTAAGTGATCGAAGAGTTTACATGTTGAGACCAGTTAGAGTCTTGGGCTGCGAGGATAATTGTCTAAATTAAGAGTCTAAGTTATTGTTTGAGTTAGGGATCTATTTATAGACCCATTGGCATGTATTGTTTAATGTATGAGATAGAAAGGAAGAGTTCCTTCTAGTTGTAAGATCTATGAGTTGCAGGTTGTTGCAAGCTCATTGGGGATCTACATGTAAGTTTGGTCTTTGAATTGCAGGTTGCAGGTTCATGAGAGATCAGCTTGAAGTGCTATAGAGTGCTTGGTGTACCGGCAGGGTTATTACTGACTGGTTGGTGAGGTGAACACCAATTCTGTGTGTGAGTTGGTTGTTGGGACTGTTTTTTGTGTAGGAGAGTGTGTGTGAGAAGAATTACTGTACACTTGAGGTGTGGCGAATCTCTGTAAGGTGAAAGAGTGTGGCGGCTCTTTGATTGTATTCTTTTCTGTATAGTGTTAATACAAGATAGTGTATTGTCTCTCATATTCTGTGCTATTGGTGAATTCTAGTTACTTGTGTTTCTAGTTATTTATGCATATTCAATTGCTTATATTTGGTAATCATATTGTGCTCTTTCTGAGGAGAAAGATCCTAACAGGTGGAATTAGAATAGGTGTGTTTGTTCTTGGATTTACCTCCACCCCCCCCAACAAGTGGTATCAGAGCTTTTGGTTGGGATACTAACAGATTGGTGTAGATCTGGGTAGTGTGTTTTGATTACAGGTTATTCACAGGGTTTCTATTTGAGTGGGAGTTGAGCAATGGCAGAAAATAGTCAACTACGAATGGAAAAGTTTAATGGCAAGAACTACCAATTATGGAGGATGCAGATTGAGGACTATCTGTATCAGAAAGATTTGTACTTATCGTTGGGTGGGGTTGCTAGCAAACCCTTGGATATGAAAGATGGAGAATGGAAAGTTCTTGATCGGAAGGCTCTGGGATCTATTAGATTGAGTCTTGAATCATCTGTGATTTCTAGCTTATCACAGTGTAAGACAACGGTGGAGTTGATGAAATCTTTGGCAAATTTGTATGAAAAACCCTCGGCTTCTAATAAGGTATTTCTTATGAAGCGTTTATTTAATTTGCAAATGTTGGAAGGTGGATCTATTCATAGCCATCTTAGTGATTTCCATGGTTTGGTAAACCAGTTAAGTTCCGTCAATATTGTATTTGATGATGAAATTAGAGCTCTCTTAATCTTGTGTTCATTACCTGAAAGTTGGGAAGGTTTGGTAATGGCAGTTTCTAATACTGTGTCTCCTTCAAACGTCTTAAAAGTGGATGATGTTGTGAGTGTGATCTTGAATGAAGAGATACGCAGGAAAAGCACAGGTGAATCATCTGGAGATGCTTTCAGTGTTGAAGGAAGAGGAAGGCCAAGAGAGAAGACAGAGCGTGGGAAATCAAGGTCAAAAATAGGCAGGAGATCCAAGTCCAGGTATGGCAGAATAACCTGCTGGAAATGTGGAAAGCAAGGGCACTTAAAGAGAGATTGCAGATCGGGTGAAGATTAGCATGAAGGACATGGAGAAGAAGCAGATGTTGTGGGTTACGTTGCACAGGATGCTCTGGTATGTTCTTTGGATAAAGTAGAATCTTGGGTATTAGATTCAGGGGCCTCTTTTCATGCATCCCCACATAGGGAATTTTTTCATGAGTATGTCCAGGGAGACTTTGGAGAAATTTGTGTAGGGGATGGAAAGCCTTGTCAGATTGTTGGCAAAGGTAAAGTGAAGCTGAAATTGTAGACAGGTGACACATGGGTGTTAAAGGAGGTCATGCATGTCCCAGTTCTGAAGCAAAATTTGATTTCTGTTAGAAGTTTGGGTGAAGAGAGTTGCACAGTAACTCTCACAGCGGACTCTTGGAAGGTTATCAAGGGTACACTTGTTGTAGCTAGAGGTAAGAAAGTAGGTATGCTTTATCTATCTACTTGTTTTACTGATTCTCTTTCTGGGTTATCTACTTCAGCTGTAGATTCAGAGATGTGGCTTAATAGGCTTGGTCACATAGATAAGAAGGAGATGCTTGTTCTTGAGTCAAAGAGTATGCTTTCGGATTTGGAAGGCATGGATCGTGGTTTTTGTATGCAGAAGAAGAAGGTGAGGTTTCTTGAGGAATCCGATGTTAGTTCCAAGAATAGGAAAGCCTTGGTTTTCAAGGAGAAAGTGACGGACAGAGTTTAGCACAAGGTGCAGAGGAATTCTGAGCAGAGCAAGGGTGATTTGGATAAGGGTTTGACCCAAAAGGAGCTTGCGAGAAAAAGTCAGGTCTCACAAGAAAAACACAGAGACCGACGTCGGCAGGAAAACTGGCGTCGGTGTCCAGACAGGGACCGACGTCGGCTATGTGCAGCCCGACATCGGTGACTCGAGGCAGATAAGGACCGGCGTCAGCCAGGGGAAACTGACGTCGGCAGGGAGGCAGTCGCAGGGAATCGACATCAGTCGGTTGTAGACTGAGATGTGACCGGCATCGGTTACTGAGATGAATTTTGGGTGGACAGCCAGTTGTCATGGAGTCTCAAGCGCCCATATAGAGGACTGAAGGTGTAAGTAAGTTCTTAAATTCGTCATTTCCCTTCTTTAAACTACTTGTTGCTCACTTATGGCATAGGACCAGGAAGTTGTTGAAGAAGCAGAACAGGTAGATCTAGGAAATAGTGGGAGCTTGGCATGGATGAGGATGTGAGAACCAAACAGGTGTTTTGGGTAGAGTTGTCAGCTGGAAGTAAGCACTGAGAGATGAATGGATGTTAAGGATGAAGAAGAGCGGAAATGGATACGTGAGATGGAAGATCAAGGTATATGATCTTGTATTAGCTACAGGGCAATGGAGGTTTGATCATTGTGTTTCTCTTTACCAGGTTGGATAATATTAGCTACATTATCCTATTTTTTGTATGATGTGCTTGTTACAGGGTTACATATACAGGTATTGCTGAACTAAAGGTAAAGCTAGTTCAGGTGTATGTCATGGAGAATCTGGGAGCAGCAAGATTCTTTGGCATGAGTGTGTTCTAGAGACATGGAGGTCTTGTTGACTTTGTTTCAGGATGATTGTGTGAGACCGGTTAGCACGCCGATGGTTAGACAGTTCATAGAACATGTGTCTTGATTCACATAATGAGGTTGAGTGCATGGTATGTACTAAACCTGAGTTTTCCCAAGCAGTGGGAGTTGTCACAAGTTTGGAGTCAATCTGGGAAAGTAATACTGAAGGGCAGTTCAGTGGGACCAGCAGCAGGTGCACATGCTATGCAGGGTCAAGTTCTTTTTTCTACATGGTTGTAGATGCGGATGTGGCAGGTAATTTGGATGACAGTTTTTGCACCACGAATTTTGTGGTGGTTGGTCTTCAAGAGTGATCTTGAGGAGGGATACAAAGCCAAGGGAAAAAACTAGACGGAGTACAGGTACAGGTACAGGTATAGGTTGCAGCTGTTTATCTCTAAGTGGGAGATTGTTAGGTTGTGGAGCTAAAAGCTTCAACCCTTTGCAGACTGTGGAATAGAAGGTTGCTGAGATCCAGGAGCACCGGCATCGGTAGAAGGACCGACGTTAGTAGATACCAGTGTAGAAGGCCACCAGCGACGGTAGGAAGTCGGCCGACGTCGACAGAACCAGACAAGCAGGGACCGACGTCGGTCGCCTGTGTGTTCCAGAACTGCTCGTTTCATGGACAGTTAGTTAAGTGAACGAAGAGTTTGCATGTTGAGACCAGTTAGAGTCTTGGGCTGCAAGGATAATTGTCTAAATTAAGAGTCTAAGTTATTGTTTGAGTTAGAGATCTATTTATAGACCCATTGGCATGTATTGTTTAATGTATGAGATAGAAAGGAAGAGTTCCTTCTAGTTGTAAGATCTGTGAGTTGCAGGTTGTTGCAAGCTCATTGGGGATCTACATGTAAGTTTGGTCTTTGAATTGCAGGTTACAGGTTCATGAGAGATCAGCTTGAAGTGCTATAGAGTGCTTGGTGTACCAACAGGGTTATTACTGACTGGTTGGTGAGGTGAACACCAATTCTGTGTGTGAGTTGGTTGTTGGGACCATTTTTTGTGTAGGAGAGTGTGTGTGAGAAGAATTACTATACACTTGAGGTGTGGCAAATCTCTGTAAGGTGAAAGAGTGTGGCGGCTCTTTGATTATATTCTTTTCTGTATAGTGTTAATACAAGATAGTGTATTGTCTCTCATATTCTGTGCTATTGGTGAATTCTAGTTACTTGTGTTTCTGGTTATTTCCGCATATTCAATTGCTTATATTTGGTAATCATACTGTGCTCTTTCTGAGGAGCAAGATCCTAACAGGTGGAATTAGAACAGGTGTGTTTGTTCTTGGATTTACCTCCACCCCCCCAACAGACACTCCTAAGTATGAATGAGATAGATTTTGGATCTAACAATCTAGGATTCTAGGTATCTTCTTCTACAATGCCTCCTGGGTGTTGATGAATAAAAGGGAAATTTTTGAATAGTTAATGAATTATCCATACACCTCTTCATATTCCATTTTAATTTCATTTATTTCCTTGAGTTCTCCCATAAAGGGTTCCCCTATAATAAAAGTGTCATCAACAAACTATTGATGGGTTGTTTGTTTCATGGAAGGAATTATCATGATACCTTTTACCACTCCCTAAAATTTGGCATGATCTAATCTTGTACCAATAAAATAAATAATAATGATAAACAAGTATGGTGATAGGGGATCCCTTTCTTCATCCCTATTTCTTTTGGTAAATTTTTTTTTAAAACCCCGTAGAATAGAGTGGAGAAATTGGGAGAAGAAATGCATAGTAAAATCAACCCTCTGAAACTTTGGTTGAAGCCAATTCTATCAAGAATCTTATCCAAGATTTTCCAAGAAACCCTATTATATAGCTTATTCATTCTTAGCTTCAAGAACATACTTTATCTTTATGAGTTGGCCACATAATATATGGCTTCATGGGTAATAATAATACCATCTATGGCTTGTCTCCTAAAAATAAAAGATTCTTGTTGTTCTACAATTATATTTTGCAAGAGGTGTTGAATGCACATAAATAAAGTTTTAGTTAAAAATTTAATATAACATAATTTTTTTTATTTGTTTGGAGAGTCATTTATTTTGGACCGCTTAAGGATTTTTAGATATGTTAGTTGTGGAACTTATCGTACTTCACCATTGCATCAAAGAGGTCCAAAAATAATCATTTGAGATTTTTTTCACCAAAAAAAAATATATATTATGATTTTATTTTTAGACACCTAAAATTGGCCACCAATGGCTTCATATAGGACTTTAAACTGATTCTTACCAACCTTTGCAAATCTAGCCTAAGAATCACTAAAAATTTCAAATTTGGCTTCATAACATTCTATTTGGCTTATAAACCAATTAAATGGGGAAAATTCACACATAAAATTAATTCAAATCTTACAAAATGCTAAATGCCTAAACATAATTAATTAAAATTCTAAACCTAATCAAATGCCTAATTTAATTCATCCATGAGTAATTAAATGAATTATTAGAAAGGAAATTAAAAAATTAAAGAATTTCCTAGGAATTCATAATTACCTTTTTGTGAGTTGTCAAATATTTAAAAATATCTCAAATATGTCTATTCATTGCTAATCATGACCATTTGACACCTTTTAACTCTATTGAGGTTAATTAACTCACAAGGTTAGGTTTGAACCCATTCCAAGATCTAACTACACTATAACTCACCTTGGGTTGGGGTTAATTTCTAAACCTACAAATAAAAGAATTTGCCTCTTTAATTGGAAATCTTGGACAGAATAATGTTGGTTTTATGACAAGATTAAAATATATAGAGTTATAATGCCAAAATTATGAATCACAAGCTAAGCCATCAAGCCATCAACCTACATCAAGAAAGCATAAGCCAACCAAGGTGATAAGGAGAGAAGGAGATAGCCAAGCTCCATTGCCATAGACTTATTGAACACAAGCCGAATAAGCCAGCAAAGAGAGATTTTTAGAGCATTCAAGGAAAGTAAGAAAGCTTGTTTTTCTTACATTTTAGTTGTGCTTTGTCAATTAGTTTTATTCACTAATCTCCCCCTATGATATAGGCATGGAGGTGTTATGCTTTGTTTTTAATTTCATTGTTTTAATGGAAACTAACACTTGATCTAACCTCCCCTCCATCGTCAAATTCATAGCATCACAAATGGCATGCTTAGTGGGATAAGAAGCATCCCACGTAGTAAGGAGATGAAGATGCAACTCATAAATCATGAAATATATACTTGAATGTATTCAAAATTATACTTTTGTCTTTATTTTTGCCATAAGTTTAATGTTTGAATTAGCTCAGATCTACATAGAGACCAAGCTTGGTCATGCATAACCAACATTAGTTCTTCCAAACTGACATCAATTCTACCCAACCAAGCTTAGTTCTGTGTGACTAACATTGATCATCATGTAGGGGAAAAATGTTTAACAAAACTTTGATTTTGAATCTATTTGGTAATCATAACTATCATTTTTTTTTTTCATTGATGTTTATACTCTATGCCTAACCTCTTTGTTGTAGGTTTTGAGGAATTTTTATCTTGTTTTGAGCTAACCTATTTTTTTTTTTTTTCATTTTGGTTTTACCTTTGGGTTCATAGGTGATTGACGATGGTCTTAATCAATTGGCATTGATTCTCTTCAACCAGCATCAATTCTCTATGAGATTAACTAACATCAATTGCCTTGGAACCAACATCAGTTAGTTCTGACCGATGTCAGTCTCTGTGTTTTTAAAATAGAAACCCAAAACCTATGTTTTCAAAGTTTATTTTCTCATCATTAAATGCAATTATAAGTAGGAGGAGACTCTATAATTTTTGTAGGGCCAAGGCATGAATTAAATTTTTTTTTTCAAGTTTATATGTTTTTGACACTTCATTTTGGTGTTTTAAAATGAACTTAGGCTAAATCTTGAACATTTAGACTTAGGTGCTTAAAATGAACCAAGATTAGTTATTTTGAAGTTCTTTTGTGGAATTTATTGCATGTTTTGTAATTAAGCCAAGGGGTCAAGTAACTTCATTTGAGTATGTTTTAAATCTTGCTCATATTATTTTTTGGTGTTTAAAA
This sequence comes from Torreya grandis, assembly GCA_037957365.1. Classification (NCBI taxonomy): domain Eukaryota; kingdom Viridiplantae; phylum Streptophyta; class Pinopsida; order Cupressales; family Taxaceae; genus Torreya; species Torreya grandis. Next base: position 3,403,439 of record JARHVA010001123.1, on the reverse strand, counting down.
AGAACCTAGTTTATTTTTTATGCTTTAGATGTTTTTCAGAGTTTTTGTAACATTCAACCAATGCCAATTGGGCCATAAAATTTCACAACACTTTTAATTTTTGGTGCTTTGAAATGAACATTAAATCACTTAGTTCATGATTTTTAAAATGATCATTTTTATGCCATGTTTGTTTGGACTTGTTTGTTTATTTTCACAAAAATAATAGCATGCATATGCTCTCCCTCCATTCCCTATAGGGAACATGGGTGTCCAAAAGTGGATTTACATTGTATTTGTGCCTAGTCCAAGACATGAAAATAAATTTGTCTAGGCTCTCCCCAAAACTTGCATGGTTTGGGTGATCTAAAAATAACCTCTAAAGTATTTTCACTTTGTCATTTTTTTCCATGTAATTTGGATTGTGAATTGTGTGTCATTGCCTCTCATGATTTCTCTAGGGAAATATTGACCCAGGGCTTCATCACCCAGTAGTGTTTCAACCCACTCCATAGTGGGGTATACAAATTAGGGTACACATACTATGAGATCCAAGGGGTTGAGTGGCTAACCTCCTGTTTCATATTGAAAGATCGAGTCAGGTCTGGTCAACTAGAGGATTCCATTAAGTAGTCCATAGATGGAATCATCATGAAAATGAATAGACCCTTACATGATAAGTTGATTGATATGAAGTCAATTAACATGATACTTCTCTTGTGTTAGCCACACTTAGGATCAATCTAGATGGTTGTAAACTATAATTTTTAGTCAACCCCACTTACCACACCTTGATAAGATCTGGGATGATATACTTAGTTGTATTTTTTTCATTTATTCCTTTATTACTTGGTTTTTTGTGTTTAGAACTTTGTTTGTTTATACCACATCAAAACAAATTTGTTTATATGACATTCCTTTATTTGAGGAGGCATTATGATGGCTATTTTGTCATGCACCTTTGCCTTAGAAATTTCCAAAATTATTTATGTGTCACTTGATTGAAATGAGTAATGCTATGTTTCCCAACTTCATTTCAAGCTTTTGTGCCATTTGAATCTTTGAAATAAACCATTGTCACATCTTTAGAGAGTGATAACACTATTACGCTGCTCAATTTATTTCAATAATTAATTCTCTTGTGCCTTATGTCATTTTGTGGAACAACTACCACATATGTTATTTAAATCCTTATCTTGAGTTGTTATGCCATTCCATTTTTCCTAACTTGTTTGTTTATTTGAAGGTGCCTTGTTTCCCAAGTTGAGTTTTTAATTAACTTTGACAAATTTAGATTCAAATATTGATTGATTTCTATTTAGGCCTTGTCTCACAGGGGCTGATATACATATATTTTTCTTTTGGGTTGCATAACTCTTTGAAAACTATTACTTGGATATTTACCTAGTGCCTTTATGTTGTTCAAATTTTGTTTAATTTATTTGTTTAAAAGAGCCTAGTTTTCATCATTTTTTTTGCCTTTTATTTGGGAGAAAACAGTCTCTCTACATATGCCTTTTTCCTTACACCAATTGACCAAGTTTATGTTTGATTCTATATGTCAAGTTTATGTCAAAGTGTTCCAAGTTTGTTAGATTAAAATCATGCCTTTATTTTAAGTCTAGATTTTGATGCCATGTTTGGCCATAAGTCGTAGCCCATGCCTTTGTTTTAAGTCTAGATTTTGATGCTACGTTTGGAAAAAAGTCCTAACACATGCCTATTTTGAGCTTATCTTTTGATTCCACATTTGGCCAAAGACCTAACAACTTTTGTTTATCTAGATTAGATCTATTTTGAACATTTTGAACCTAGATTTTGGTATGCTAGTTTTTATTTAGCCACTTGACCTTTTGTGTGTGAAACATTTGATGTTAGACATTATAATGTTAGATTATTTTATACCAAATTTTAACACAAACCATTTTGGAGATACAATTCCCTTAGACCAAGTTAGACCAAATTAGAACCATTTGTCCTTTGCACATCATCATTTTTAGAGTTTGTAGAACTCTAGACTTTTTATGTGAAGCATTATCATTGGCATGGATATGTATAACTAAAATTATGGTGAATTCACATACAATCCATGTTATGATAGAATGGCTGCACAAAATGACTTTGCTTGAAACCCCTAATGGGATAATGTTGTTTGTGATGCATATCTATATCTTCCTTACAACCCTCAATTTGGGGAACAAAGCTAAGATCCTCAAGATCCTCCTTATGATATAACTTATGATAGAATAAATGTGCAAATTGACCATAATCATTCACTTTGTGGTGAATAAATGTTTTGTGAGGAGGAATATTATCCTCCCTACAATAATTAACATGGGGAACATAGTCAAGATTCAAAAAATCCAACTGGAGACCCCTACTGGGACAAGGATAATGTTATTTGGGTGGAGGATCCATGCCCTCCTTGAAATAATAAATCTAAATGGAAAAAATTTAAGAGTCATGTTTAGTGGCACCTTTTTCCTCCTAGTTGACATATTATACTCGCCCTTATCTGACCACCCATTCCCCTACCTATACCATTAACCCTTCTTCAGATTGTATGAGCTATGAAGCACCACAACATCCAAGGACTACCATTTCTATTCCAAAACCTCATCCTTTGTCTTGTGTGAGAAACTAAGATCCGCAATGCCCTTTCATTATTATATAACATTATCCTTTAGCTTATGTGAAAAACCAAGCTACACAACACCATACCATTTCCATTATGGGACCTCATATTTTGGCTTGTGTGAGTAACCAAGATCCACAACACACTCTATCATTCCATGACCTCATCCTTTAGATTCTACAAGAAACCAAGCTCCATGATGCCCTATCATTACCATTTCAAGACTTCATCCTTTGGCTTTTGCAAGAAATCAAACTCCACAACACCCTCTCATTATCTAACCTACAGTCATTATTCAACTATTACCATCCATTATTTAGTTTAGAAAACCCCTATGACTTTTCCATCCCCAATTGAGCCAATCATTACCCTCCAACTGAGCCAATCATGAGAGGACCAAGATATATTCAAAACTATTATTTTATAACAAATTATAAGCCAAGGTCGAGAGAACCAACCAATCATAGATATTTTTGTTGAAACAACCATTTGTGACAAGTAAACCTATGATGAATCACCTTCTGTTACTATTCTCATTGTCAAGAAGTCTTACTTTGATGAGCCAGTATTTACTATGTCATTTTTTAATGATTATATCTATCTTTAGGCAAATCATTACCTTAACCATATGCCTATTTTTTAAGAGCCTCCATTTAACAAGCCAGTCTCTGAGGAGTTGTCTCTTAACCTTTTTCCCATTATTAAGGAGTCTCACTTTGAAAAACTAGTCTCTGTGAAACCTATTATGCCATCACATGCCATTAATTATCCCATATCAAACATTCAAAAAGACATCATTTTATAAGAATCCACACTAGATAAATATTTATAATTAGATTTAGGTTCTATTTTTGAATTGACATCAGATTTAGCATCAAAAATAGAATTGATGTCAGTCTCCACATTAGATTTAAAGTGCAATAAGTCAAAATCAGATTTAGAATCAGAATACATTCATGGTTGCTATAATATTAGTTACACATGCCTTATAGATCAATATGAATACATTTGTGATCCTTATATAGTTTTTGAGGATGATTAATTCAACATCAGCATAATTTCTCTTAGTATCTTCTATGATGATTATGCATCGTCTTCTCATTCCATTACCATTCCATATACCATTACCACCAACCAACATAGCCATTATATTGACATTCCACCTCCCATAAGCGTTGATGGGGACAGAAATAATCATACCTTATTGAATTTCATCCATGGAAACATATTAGTTGCAAAATATCAGGGAGGCTAAGACCACATTAATGTAGAAAAAGAACAATCTCCTAGTGAAACCTTTTTAGAGGTGCTAGGGGGAATCAAATTTAAAACTCAACATCTTATAGTGAAACCTTTTTAAACGTGCTAGAAGATAATCAAAGTCAAAAGTCAAATTTTCTTAGCAAAACCTTCTTAGAGATGATATGGGACAATCAAGACAACTTCATTGGTGAAAACCTCTTCGAGGTGCCAATAGCTGAGCATAATAGTCCTTCACTTCTTGATGAAGACAAATTCAAAGATGAAATAAATATATATTTTAATCTACATCCTAATCATATGGTAGCTACTCTAAGGCCCAAATAATAAAAAAATATATTGGTCTTATCAAAATAATATTTTGAAGTCTTTGGCCCTGTTACATCTAAAGTTATCTCAAATTTGGAATCAAAAACATTGTGTGTGCCTAAAAACCTCGATATTCATTTGATTCCCAACCATTACACATTCCATTATTATCCACCATTCCATTTACCAATCAAACCTATCATCCAACATTTATTCTTATTTACTATCCCTGGCCGCACTTTCCTTTACAGAGGCTACACAGATACCTTGTCTTGAAGCTTTAAGGAAATAGAATTAATGACCAATGAAGATCATAATAACATAATTTATGTATAAATATAAAAATATTTATTGATAGAATAGATATTTATATGAGGTGTGGGCTAGAAATTTACATGACTAATTATTCTGTTTGTATCATACACTGATTAGGATGTGCATCTCCACATCAACAAAAATAACATAATCATTTACCACACCTAGAACAAAAACATGTACCATGCCATTTTCCTTTTTATTTACCATTTTCAATTTAGTCATATGCCTTGATGGAGTTATTCATTTTGGTCTTATTAATGTAGATGTGAGTTTTCAATGAGTAATGGACTTCACCTTCAAAGGGATATTGGGTAAGTGCATAATATTTTACATGGATGACATTAATATTTTCTATAAGGGAAAGAACCAATGTTTTTGGAATCTTTGTGAGGTTATTGATAAATGTAGAAGATATGGAATTTCTCTGAATTAAAAAATAAGTGTTTTGGTAATCTTATGGGACATATTTTTAATAAATAATAATTTCTAAAAGTAAGCTTATCATGAATGAGGTAAGTGTTTTCCAAAAATAATCATGTTTTTCATTATGACACTTTTAGTAATATAATGATGTATACTCATGTACATTCCCAATTCTAATGGTTTAACCCATTTGACATTTTTACCATTTTGACTAATCCTATAACATAATACTTATTCCCCATAATTTTCATCCCATCTAATTAATGTCACCATCCGACACAAGTGTCACAAATAATTTGTCATTCAAGGATAATTCACCTGTCAGTTGGGGGTTTGAATTCCATGGAATGTTGCATGATGGGAACTTTAGTGCTATTAGTGTGGAAAATGTCATGAAAAGACCTTATGAGTGCCCAAGAATGTAATCAAGGAAAATTAATAATTTTAGGAATTAATTTAAGGGGGAAATAATGATAAATAAATAAGTAGTAAATTATATGAAGACTATAAGAACATAAAAGAATAGCAATAGAAAAGTGATGTAGAGCATTATCACGTCTTACATCTTAAATACATATATCAAGAACTTCATTTCCTAAAAGTAATTAAAAACTACCATTAATCAACCTAATAAATAGGGAATTTTTATTTCACAAGATACAATACCATTATGATTTTGAACACCCCTTATATGGAGAATAATGGTAATGTATCTTGTGAAATTAATATGGGTAGGCTTCTTCACAAGTGGAAGAATGGGTAGGTTGGTCCAGGTTTCTAATATATGGATGTATGAATTTGACATCCATTACCTACATTCAAAAGTGATAAATTATGATCAAGTGAGTTATAACATTCTTTGCATAGTGATTTGAGTGATTTCAAGTCTAAACTAGAAAAGTGAAAAATCGAAGCGCTGTGCTTTATGTCCCATGTTGATGTGGGTAGTAGGCAGCTATGTGTGTAGGATCATGTAGGTGTGTGTGTGTGAGAGAGAAATTATGTTGATATTATATTTCATGAAATTAGGGGTTACCAGGTAGAGAGTAATTAGACCTTAGGAGGGAAATGTTCATTGTAAACATGTGAGTGGTTGTTGAGAATTATCGACTAAGCCTGACTCGATGATGGTTGTGTATGAGGTCATTTTTATTTATTTATTTATTTATTATAATTTGGAGTACTTACTCTTGAAATATTAAATAAAACACATGTTATCCTTGATGTTTTTGAATTGTGTGTTTGATTTTTTCCCTAGTCTTTATAAGTGTTATGTTTAGCTTCCACATTAATCCATTGAAATATAAATAAATTACCTATGTTTTGTATGTTTTCATCTATGTGTCAAGTGTTATGTTTAGCTTCCACATTAATCCATTGAAATACAAATAAAGTAGCTCAAAAATTAATAAAAATTATTGTGTTTTTATTTCATCCCTACCTCATATCAATTAATGTTTTATATATGATCTTGTTGTGTTATACAATGTTGCTAATAATTTTATTAAAGTGTATGATCTTTTGCCTAGCATAAAAAAATTTCTAAGTAGGCATTGGTTACACCAGTTTTGATATCAAAAAAGTTTGGAATCTTGACAAGAGATTTTGTCCACATTTTTGTGGGTAGAAAACAAGAGAAGGCATCTTCCATCATAGGAGAGGTGTTGGGTATAAGGTGTTAAGAGATACATTACAGTCAAAGTGATTTTTTTTATAGTTATGGGAGAAGCCTTGCAAGTGTAGAGATATTTTTAGAGAGGATATATTTTGAGTCTATTATAGGATGTAAAGATATGGCATAAAATAATGGAAGAACACCACAAATAGAAGACTCGAAAAAGATATTAAAGGAAGTCCAAGAAAATTGGAAATGATGGAGGTTACACAAAATGATGATGTCAAATTTGTATATGAAGAAGAGATTTTGGAAATGTTAATTTACATAAAAGAAAATTTGGATTTTTTAGAGAGAGGACAAGATATAGAGGAGAAGAGACCAAAAAAGATAAAGAAGGAAAGAGGTAATCCCACTAGAAATATACTTTTGTTATGTGGTAAAGAGAGCCCAAATGAGATCATGTAATGGATATTTGAGTTAGATACTTCATTTGAAGAAGATAATTTTGAAAACCACATGAAGGTAAAGGTTTTAAGCAGAGGTTATATGGAGTTGCAACATAGTATTAGAGAGTTATCCAAGATAAGATACAAAATAAAGTAAATAAAAAGGTGATAAGTTGGGATCATATCATCTCCAAGTTAATGGGTCATGTTTTTCACCCAAGAATGCAAGTAAAGTGGATGAAAAAGCTTCATGTCTTGAGGCTTGAGAGAGAAGACAAGAAGAAGGTTGCCATGAAAGGAATGTGATAAGGAAATTTCCATGTAAGCATCTCATATCTATTTTGAGAAGTAGAAAGAAGAAGCATATGAGTGAGGAGAAGGAGGTTGTATTGAAGGATAACAAAAGAGTGAGGTTATAATTTGAAGAGCCCAAATTTATATTTAAAAATAGTGAGGAAGACTGTTGTGATCAACCCATAGAGGAAGGAGTCTTCATGAAGGAGGAGGTAGGTGTGATTATTGTTGAACTAGATGGAGAAGAACCATTATTTTATTATGGTAAGAAGCTAAGGTATCCCATAAGTGGGAATAGGTAGAATCATCCTTGGTAAATGAAGGAAATGCATTTATCTTTTCTCTTTTAAATGGTAGAAGGGTTGAGTACAACCAAGGATATACACATGTTTCCATGAAGGAGACAATGAAAGTGAAAGAGATTGTAAAAAAGAATAAGATCACCTCAATGAGACAATGATAGATATAAAATAATATGCATTAAATCTCAATCTTGATATATGGATAGAGAGTGGAATGGTGGAAGATAAAGTTTAGAAATTGGTGATAGAATTTGATCCACATAGTGCTTGGACAAGTAAAGATGAAGAATTTCACTCATGTGGCATAGAGGAAAGTAAGGAGATATAAATTGTGAATATTCTTCTACCAAGAGCACTAAAGGATGCAATTGATGTTAAACGTGGAGGAGCATCCCACACAGGTATTGGAGAGGAATATATTATGAGTCAAGGTATGCATTGTTCATATATAGACAAAGAGAGTGAAAGGTTATTTGTACATGGCATGGATGAGGTTAAAAAATAAAGGGGATGAGATGGTAGTAAAAAAAGACACAAATAGGAGCACAACTTTGGAGGGAGAAGAAACAACTGCTATGTTTATAAAGGTTATTGAATATTATAGGCTTCAAAATTAATAAAAATTGTTATGGTTTTATTTGATCCCTACCTTATATCAATTAATATGTTATGTATGATATTGTGGTGTTCTAAAATTATGATAATAATTTTTTTTAAGTTTGTGATCTTTTACCTGACATAAAAAAGTTTCAGGTGGGTGTTGGCTACACCAAGTGGTTACAAATCCAATTCCATGAATAAAAATCAAGTATTATAAATATAATTTGACAATGTAGATTAATATGAATTTTTATTTATATCAAATATTAATGATATATGGTGTTAAATTAAGTAAAATTAGAAGGTGACATAATACATATATTTGCATACTACACAGTATTGATAATGCTTTACAATACCAGACATATTCATGATATCTTCAGGATTTTTTTTTTCAATTTTTTAGATGGATGTTGAAGGATGAATGGGACCTCATAAAAAAAATAGGGAGTATATTAAAATTAAGGTAAAACATGAAATCATTCATGATTCACACCCATACCAACTTTTTACAATTTAAAGGGAAGCAGATGAGAGGCTCAACAAAACATGAGGGACAAACCCTGAGCATACAGTATGATGGAGCAAGATGAAAGATTGTATTTATTTTTACTAGTGAATTAAAGAAATATAAATAGATAAATATATATTTTAATAATTTTCATGAGACCAATAATAATCTATTTGACCTCAAACCAAAAAAATTTATTCTAAAGTAGTGAATGGCAAATATAGCTTATAGCTTAATTACAATAGCATTATATTAAAATTAAATGTAAAATAGATCCTTACATATCATGGTTTTGAAAACAAAAAGATTAAAAATAATTTATTGAATATACATTAAAAATTCTATATTTTAGTTCATCTATATTCATATTTGGATGCTAACATAATTTTCATATCTTTTAAGATGGGATGGAATTTAGAATATTGATGGTCTTGACAAATATTAATACAGTCTGAGGCCACTTACATTCCATGTGAATGTGGATATATAAGTTCAAATTTTGACTTGATTTATCTACTATCTAATGGAAAAATACTTAATATACTCATTGGCATTGTTAAAATCTTGGATAAAGTTTGAACATTGAAATAAACTACTGAGAATATTACTTCTGCACATATCTTGATTCAGAACAATGAAGATGCTAATGGTCAAATGGAATAAGTAACCACTTATTCCTAATTCCCTATACTATACATTAATTTTGGGATTACTCAAGTAGATATAATTCATTTAAAATTAAGAGTTCCTTGTTGTCAAACTGAATCTTCAGAAATGATCTTCCATGCTTCAAATCTCAACAAAACGATAATTTTGGGGAATTTTAAGGTTTATAAAAATATCACATGATTCATAAACAATATTTGATGATTATAATATAGTAAAATAAATCTTTAACTACACATTATGTGGGCAATCAAGGTATGCTTTAGTCTGACACAATCATTTGCCAAAAAACCCATCATCATAGGCTTCACTACAATCCATGCCCATAGGGGGATCATGTAAATTTTCACTATGCATATTTAATGAAATCCACTCAAAGGATGTTTTCAACTACTGGATATATAATCATAGTCCTTTAGGGTTTTTTAACCCCTGGATTTTTCCTCTAAATTTTTTAATTAAAATGTTAAGGTGGTGATTTTCTTGTTTGTGGGACTAGTACTGACATGACATAGGGAGCGTCCCTTGTCAAATAAAATAAATAGATGATTCTTTTTAATAATATTTATGATATTAAATAATGTATATGACTATATGATTGTGATCAATTTATTGTGTATGAATAACTTTTCAAGATTTATTAATTACGTTACATTTTTTTAGTGTTGCTTTTTTTTTGTGATATATTATATTTTATTTTTAATGCAATTAATCTAGACTAATATACATAATTTTATTATAATATCTATCATAAATCCTAAAGTAGTCTAATACATCTTAGTTTCAAATTTATAATAGGTTTAAATTACACATTTTTTTATAACAGAAATATCTTTAAACAATAGGTATTAAAGTTGCATCAGGCACTCTTTTGGATATGGTTTTCATAAATTTTGAAGTGTAATGTTGAATGACTAATAGTCATAATTTTCTTCCATATTATAGCCACAATTTTCTATTAAATTTAAATCTTACATGGAATACCTTCAAATGCCCTTCAAATTTGGAATCCTATCCAATTTTTTTTAATTAGATATGAGTAAATGCTTTTACAGAATTCAGAGCTAGAAAATAGAGGGGGTAGTATTGTGTCTAGAGCTACAAACTAGTCTGAGACATAAATAAAAGGCCCATATCCCCATTAAATCCACACAATCACCAACATTATCAATGTTAATGACATCACCATTGTTCAATGTCATTGATGACCACAACTAGCCTCACATGCCATGCAGAATTTGAATCTAATTGGGGGTGGGCACAACAAAACCACTTAAACATGTCTTTAATATTTTTTATGATTATTTTTTATTCAAAATTTCCCTTCAAATGGTAATTATATTTTAATATTCAAACTAATATATATATATATATAAAATCTTAGCTTGAACTCTAATTCTAAGCATGATCTGATGTGGAATTAGTAGAGTTTTAAGTAGGCCATGAATACTAACTGATATCTATCATTATAATATTATTTTATGTGATTAATTGATTATACATCATTGATTTCCAATAAAAGAGTCAACTATTCTTTTCAAGTAAATCTCATTACTTTAATAGTCACTCAGATGGAGTTTTAGTTTGAACTAGGGACACCATTATGATAACATTCATATTGGATAATCAAAATTACATAGGAGCTATGAATACTCAATATTACAAATATTTTGATTTTAAATGGAAATAAAAATTTATTTGAGACTAATTTAACTATGGTGGTGTTACATGTCCATTTTAGAAAGTTGTGAGTACCACATGGTAGAACATCACAATATTTTGAATAAATTAATACTAAATTTTAATCAGTACATTTTATATGCATCTTATGATTTAAATTGGTGATAATCTAATCCATGTGGCATAATTTTATAGTGATTCCTTGTCATAAACTTTTGTTTGTATCCTTTATCCACTTCAAACCTTTTGAATACACCAAAGTGTGAGATTATGACATGTGACATCATCGCATAGAGGTGCATCATTTTAGACTTTTATTATCAATGTTACCCATTTTAAAACTTGTGGTGGAAGTGTGAGATCAAGATGTGATAGTATATCATAAATTAAAGTTGTTACATACTTTTATTCTTTATAACTTTGAACTAGATTCTTAATTGATAAAAAAATTATAGCCTTATGTAGAATTGACACATGCCTATTCTACACAAGTCTAACATATTAAGAATATTATCAATTAAGAATCCAATATTATTATTTATATTATGTAAAATAATCCATTATTGAAATATAGTCCTAATTATTACCCTCATACTTCTACCACTTTCTCCTAAATGGATGTGTAATGAGGGAAGTTGAGTCTTTATATTCTTGGATTATATTCCTAGTTTTTTCCACACCATTGGGTCTTCATTGGCTTCAATGTAATAAATAGGTTCTACTCTATCACAATACCTCCCATGGTTTCCCATTTTTTCCTTCTCAGGTTCTTACCATAAATTGGCTTCAATTTGAGTTCATTTCAATCTAAATCCATTGTGACTAGTGTTTTAATGATGATGAATCTAGGTCCTTTAATGCCACACTTTGTGCTTGGTTTCATTTCCTTAAAATGAGTAATTAAATCATTTCATGAGATTTTATAGGTTGTGAGGCTTTTCATTAATTAACTACCATCATTAGATTACCCTCCTTTCCTTGGAGTTTTGAGTCTTTCCATGTCATTTGAAATCACTATGATTACATGTCTTGGTAAGTCTTGTAGCTTTGACCATTGATTGAAAGAGGGGATAAAAACACCAATATTGGCCATGTTATCTTCCCCTTTATTACCTTCTCTATAAATATGTGATATTGAGACTTTTTTTAGTGTTTTAAGATCCTTTTGGCATCCTCAATTTATCTTTGGGTAGACGAGGAGGGTATAGTTTTACTTAAATTACCAATAAATATGTTTTTAGTAGTTTAACATTTTATAGTTTTACTTATGTAAATCCTACATTAGATTAAAGGGCTGAGTTAACTAAATTAGTAAAATAATATGCAGTAAATAATAAATTATTTGTTACATAATTTGACTTATTTTGAATTTCTAAAAATAGTAATAAATATGTGTAAATAGAGACTTATTTTGAAAATAGTTTTCATGGAAGATTTGGGGTGCTAAAAACTAGGTTACAGACAGGTATGAGCGTCATCAACAGGGTCCCTAAGTTAGATTCTCCATTGGATAGTAGCACCCCAACTGGACAGTAATGTTATTCATTTCTAGTGTCTTGAAAATGGTGTTAGTGTCATCTTTATAGGACTATTCCTATTTTATGAGAGCACATGTGCCTATGTTTCTAGGTTCTAGTTTTATGTGCAAAAAATATAAAACTATGTATTATGCCCTAAATATCTGATTTAGTATGCAAACACTAATCCTCCTTACAAGTATGGCATGAGCTAAAAATATGTGTTCACTAGTAGGATAGTTTGGACATCCTCAACACCCTGTTATAAAGATATTTGCCTACATACCAATACTCCAGGGAGGGATCAAGCCCAATGTAGTCCTTCCACCTAGTGTTTGGTACAAATGTAAGTGAATTCTAGAGTGATAGTGGTATTTAATGTCTTGATTTTGTTTGAGATTAAAAATATTTTAAATCTGGGCTTAGGGAAGTTGTAGATGGTAGTATGCAAAAGTAGGACAAAATAGGGATTAATGACCTTGATTTTGTTTAACTTGTTTATTATTTGAATAGGATTTTTGCATCTATTTTCCATCTAATAGATAGAGGTCTAATAGTCTTGTATTTATAGTGATTTGTAGCTTGTGTGGAAAATAAAATGTGCTCAGGTCAACCTTAGGATGGACATATATTTGAAAATATATCCATTCAAGAGAGTTAGGGAAAAGGACACTAGAACCAAGTTAGGGACACTAGTGCCATGTGGCTCTAATGTCCTTAATGTGGCACTAGTGTCCAAGTGGCAGGCTACTAGGTATAATGGGTTTGGATCTAGAAATGTAGTTTTAAAACTATGTTTGAATTGACTGTAAATGTCAATGGTCTACATAATGGCTTAAAAAGTGTGATAAATGATCTAGGATAGGTCTAAGGCTAAGATAGGAATAGATTATCTCAAACAACACTCTTAACATCAAAATACCACTTTTAGGTGATTACATTTCCCCCCTCCCCTTTTATGCTATAAATGCAACAAAGTGAAATGATTATATAAAGGAAAAATAAGAATACTTGTACTTACCTACGAAGTGAAGCCCATGTATCTGAGTTTGAGTATGTGAAATTGGGTCTGTGTATGTGAAACATGATTCAAAGCATTGACCTAAAAAGAAACATGAAAAAATCAATCCTTACTTAAGAGACTATGAAAAGCAAAAGACTATGCTGAATAAAGTAACTGAGTAAAGCTGAGTAAAGAAATAAGAAAGAGGAAAGGAATGAATACACATCATTAGGTATGCAAACCAATGAATGAACCTGGTGACAAATTGTGTGTGATTATGTATATAGTGATCAAATCATTGAATATCTTGGACTAAGTTGATAATTTGCTCAATCTCGATCTATGGGTGGCTCAAGAACAAAATTTGGTTTTGACTCTATCATTACCCACCCTTGCTTGGTGGATCATGACCTATGAATAGCATGGATGAGATTGAAAGTGTGTCTAACCCTCTCATGTGGGTGGCTCATTAACTCAAGTAAGATATGAATCCATCATTACCACCCATGTGAATTATATGCATCTAAAACTAAACTGTGTAAAGTGTTTAAATTATCTAACTTGGTATATCTAATTATGTATGTTAGATTCATATCCACTCAGGCAAATTAGGCAACTTTGGGCCACTTGGGAATGCCAACCACTATAGATGGAGTAAGGCATGAAATTGTGGATAACCTGGAATAGATAACAAGTGTATACAATGTAGAGAATGATATGGAGTTTTTCATTATATCTAATAAACTTATGTAACTAAGCATATGAAAACTATGTGTTGTACAAATACCCCTAATCTAATATCTGAGTATATTGATTTTAAATTGAGTATGTAATGATTGTATCTATGTATATAAACTAAATGTTGGAGTGATCACATTGTGCATGATGCCCTTGATCTAAGCAACTGGTATGAATCTGAGATAAAATGAATGTATTTGAGAAAAATCTAAACATAATTATCAAACTTGTGACTGTATCTATGAAAATATGTACTATACCTAGTATACTATTCTATCTAATCTAGACTACCCTAAAGTTGGGGATATTAGATAGTAGCACCATGTAGTGGATAATAGTTCCCTATGGTTCTAGTGTCCTAACATGGGTGTTAATGTCTGTTTGATCTAAAATTTGGGTGACTAAACTGATTTTTGAGTCCTTATTTTTTCCTATGTTTGATTTATGAAACTAATCCTGTGTGTTGAAAATGATCTATGAATAGCAATGTAGGATCCTGATCTCTATGATAAACCCCTGTGAATTCCCCCTCTTTTGAGGGTAGTTTTGAAACCTATATAAGAATTATCCTCAAAATAAAATATCTCTACAAAATGTGTTAGACATAGCATATATGATAAATACATGATATTCCAATACAATGTGCAAACATAACATCAAAATGTAAAAGAATCAAAGCATAAGAATATAATGTAATATGTATGTTGTGATTTAGCATTGCACAAGGGTATAAATATAGATGTAATAAATGTGTATAAAAACAAATATGAGTATATACCTAGGGGGATGGGGCATGATACACATCATGGCACCTAAGTAGGAAGGGTAGATATATGAGGTTCCTTATGGTATCAAAAACTGGTGTGTGTAACAAGCAAAGACAAGTGTCGTGAAGATGCATACAAGAAATCATATATAAAAAACACATGAAGCATGTAAAATTATGAAAAAGGACCAAAATATAAGGGGCATGGGCACATGTAACTAAATATGAGCATATAAAACATACAAGGACATGTTCAAATGTCCACATACACAATCAATAATCAATTTAGATTAGAGACACATAGAAGTACATGTTCAAATGTCTACATATACAATCATGAAAGCACACACATGGGACATGGGAAAATATCCAATGCATAAATACATAGAAGTGGTGTAGATCTAATTAATAATGACATATTCAAATGTCCTTGAAATAGGAGAAGCATAGGAAACACAATCAAGTCTAAACTAGGAAAGATATAAAATAAATCATGTATAACTGTGTAGTATAAATCTATGTAAATGCTAAGATGTATATATACTGAGTCTAATGAGTGATATTCAGTAAAAAAATCTAATCATCAGTAGCAATGATCAATATCAAGATATATCAATGCATAAATTGGAATATATAGAATTTAAAGATAGTATTCGGTAGTAGAAATTGCTTATAAGATGCCCCTGAGTTGGTGGATGTAGAAAGTGAATAAACTTGGATCAATATATATACCCCTAGTGGGTAGATAATATCAAGTTTGAATTAGTGTAATAGACCACAGTCCTTTATGTAATCTACAATCACTTGATAAGAATAAGTGAAACAGATATGTGTGATAAAATTGACTATACTAAGATAGCTAGCATATGTAATGTCTGGAAAGTAAAAGAGATTTAAAAATAACAATGCATACAATCTATAAATTTATTATTTTCTAAGTAATATTTAAATGTTATTATGTTTTGACATGTTATATTATTTTTATATTTTCTATATATAAGTTATGTATAAGCAAATAAAACTAAACTATGTACAAGGAGCAAGAGAAAAGAAAGTATGTGAAAGAGGGTAAGAACCATACTAACCAATGAGTCTCATGGGAGACTCACTATCATTTTGGCATGTGACAAAAATATGAAAAATAATCTCTCATGTAGTGTGAATGTTATGATGTAGTTGAATGTTTTTGCATTAGGAATATGAATATTGTTCATCATCATAATCATAATATTATTCAACATCATAATCATGATAACCTAGAATGCTAGAAGGAAGTGCCTCATACTATGGAGTCGACCTTTCTAAATTGTGATTTAGAATATTGATTATTATTTTTTCCTTTGAAAATATGCTTATATTAGACATATGGTGTTGTGGAGGCTCTTTTTTAGAAAGCCTTGTTTAAAAATGCTTGTTGGCTTAGCATGATTTTGACTTTGTAACTTAAGCTCTTGTTCTTTCTATAAAATTTCATGTGTACCTATATGTTTTGACTTGATAAAATATATCTATGATTGATTTTACTTAGGATGTTCAATAAACCCCAAACCTTGTTGACCAACTTTATCAACTGATATAATAGGATTAGTGATGCCTTGGGCCTACTTGCCCAAACCTTGACCATAATAATCAAACTATTATAGATATTTGTGACCAAAATCATACCATTTTGAAAGTTAAGCCTCATTTTGGAGAGGTAGATTTGTTTTCTTTACCTATGATTATTGTACTATTTCTTGCTCTAATTGTGTTTTGTGAACCTTTTGTTACTCTGAGTTATGCTTTGGTAGCCATTTTTGTATTGTTTATGAATTCAACCCTTTTTGAATTTGTAGATGTGTCATTTTATGTTGTTTGGATGAAGTGTCACTATGTGAGTCATATTTATCCATTATCTATTGTATTTTAATTTTAAATGCTAAACATGAATTGGTGTGATGCCCATGCATTCTATGATATGCACAAAAATATATGGATCTCCTTACTAGGTGTAAAGGGGGTAAGTTGATCAACTTAGTATTAATCATTTCCTTTAGTACCTCACTTGAAATCTTATTTTATATTTAATACTTTTTGAATCACTAGTTTTAGATTTATTTTGTTGTGATTTATGATTTGGATGTGTAATATTATTTGCCACAAATTGACTAGGTGAAGATGCATATACATGATTTACACTATTATGTCTTAGAGGCCTTTGTCTTATAAATTGATTTTCCAATATTGTAATATTTTCATGTAATAGTTGATTATAATTATTTAAACCTATAATTATCTTTATCATACTAATAATTTGATCACATGGAGTCTCACAAGTGCAAACCCTATCTATTTTTGATTGAACATGTAGGCACACACCCTGTAGGGAAGAGGTGTGAATAGGTTGAGTATGGGGATTAGTTACATTGGTATAGGTTGCTTCATTTCATGGAGGAATGAAATCATGGCCTTGGTTAGATGGAAATTAGATATCACCCTCATGGAGATGAAGAGGAGAAGGTGATTCTTTCCTTTGCATAAGATATGACACTGAAACTTGAAACATAGTTAGATTATGTGCTAAATCCTCTATGTGTGTAAGGTTTAATTCTTAATGAAATTCCACATAAGATAAATATAACTTGATATTAAATGTAACATATATTATATTTGTTATAAATCATCATTTATACTTGTGTTTATGTCTTTTATGAGTTCATTCTGAATTAAAGGAAACAAGCATGCAAATAAAAGTATTAAACTTTGTAACATAAAATGATGACTTTATTATTTTATTATGATCATGATTATATGAAATAAAAATTAGAAGATGTATGGATCTAAAATCTTAATTCTATAAATGTAAACCCTAGGGTTATCTATGGTTAGTGTTAAGGTGTGGAGCTAAAAGCTTCACCAAGTGAGCGGATTGCAAAGTTGCAGGTTTACACATTCACTGGCATCGGTCAAGAGCGACCAACATCGGTCAGGATCAGTTCAGGAGATGTCGGCGTTGGCAGGAATCGGCCGACGTTGATCAGGTGCAAGCAGGTAGGAATCGATGTCGGTTACCTATGCATCTAGAAAGCTATTTCCGTGGACAGAACAGATTGTTTGCATGTTAGGATTAAGTCATACTCTTAATTCCACATCTCTATTATTAGTAAGACTATTTTAGAGCCCTTGTTTAAGAGGCATAACTATTGGTTGTAAATACATGCTCATGTTTCCTAATTTTATATATAGGATTAGATCTTCATAGCTTATTGGACAAGAACAGTACAAGATATTTGTAAGATAGACAATTCAAGGTGTGAATTGTGATTGTACTCAAGAGAGAGAGAGCTCTTGAGGGAAAGAGATCTAGAGAGAGATCTGTACATCTGAGACAGGTGTGGAAGAAAAGAAGTTTCTTCAATTGTATTCCTTCTGTAAAGAGTTTAATACAAGTTTTCAGGGTGGTTTCTTGTATCTCTTCTTCTTGTTGTATTTTTGATTCTAGTTACTTATCTTTCTGGTTTAATTCCACATTAATTGCTTTCATATTGTAATCAACATTGTTGGTTGATCCCCAATAGTTAGGTTTTTAAATTAGGGTTGTTTTTCAAAAATTTAAACTACATTAAATAAATGAAACCCTAATGTGGGATTGATTAAATGAGCTAGGTTATGCCAAATAAAATATAAAAATAAAAGTTTTTACTCTTAATTTAGAGCACAAATTTGGGAGAAGGTAAACCTTAGGAAAAACTAGGGTTTTAAGTAATATTTGAAACAAGTTGGGTTCACAAAATGCTTTAACCTTTTTGGGTTTTACTAATGTAAATCCTAAGTTAGATTAAAGGGTTAGGTTGACTAAATTAGTGAAATAATATGCAATAAATAAAATTTTATTTATTATATAATTTGACTTATTTTGAGTTTCTAAAAATAGTAATAAATATGTGCAAATTGAGACTTATATGGAAAATAGCTGTCACAAAAGATTTGGGTGCTAAAAATTAGGTTACATATAGGTCTGATTGTTGTCAATAGGGTCCCTAAGTCAGATTATTCACTAGACAATAACACCCCACTTGGACAGTAGCACCATGCAACTCTAGTCTCTTGAAAATGGTGCTAGTGTCCTCTTTATAGGACTATTCCTATTTTTTGGGAGTACCTACACCTATGTTTCTAGGTTCTATTGCTATGCACATGAAATATAGAATTGTGTATTATGCCTAGAATATTTGATTTAGTATGCAAACTATAATCATCCTTAAAAGTATGGCATGAGCTGAAAATGTGTGTTCATTACTAAGATAGGTTGGACATCCTCAACACCCCATTGTGAAGAGATTTTACTATATACCAATACTCTTAAGAGGGATCAAACCCTGATGTAGTTATCCCACCTAGTTTTTGGTGCAAGTACAAGTGAATGTTAGAATGATAGTGGTCTAAAATGCCTTGAGTGTGCTTGATATTGAAAATATTTGAAATATGGGATTAGAGCAGCTATAGATGGTAGTATGAAGTATGGAAGAATAGGGATTAATAACTTTGATTTTTCTCAACTTATTTCTTATATGAATAGGCTTTCTACATCTATTTTTCATCTAGTGGATAGAGGTCTAATAGTCTTATATTTATAGTGATTTGTAGCTTGTGTGGATAATAAAATGTGTTTAGGTTAACCTTAGGAGGGGAATACATTTTAAAATATATCCATTCAAGATAGTTAGGGAAAGGGACACTAGTGCTAAGTTGGGGACACTAGTATCATGTGGCTCTAGTGTCCTTAATTTGGCACTAGTATCCAGCTAGTAGGGTGCTAGGCACAATCGGTTAAGATCTGAAAATGAAATTTTGGTACTATGTTTGAGCTAACTGTAGATGTTTTTGATCTATATAATGGCTATAAAAGTGTGATAAAGGCTCTAAGATATGTCTAGGGATAATTTAGGAATAGGTTGTCTCAAGCAACACTCTTAGCATCCAAATGCCACTTTTAGATGATTATATTTACCAATAAAGATGTTGTTACTCAATTTTTTCAAGTGTTTCAAATATATTTGTATCTATCAATAATTAATGATGATAATGTCCCATTATTTTGATGATAGTACATTGAGATCATATTTGCATCGGACATTATTTATTTTCACATATCACCTTGCTCACATGTTCTTATTTTTATATAATACATGTTTATTTCTAGAAACACTTATATCCTTAGTAGATGAGACTTAAATTACATTTAATAATTATTATATATTTTTAATTTCATCTCATATTTATGTTTAATTTTTATATCTAATAGGGTTTTAAAATTTTTTACTTTGATCTCACATTTATTTTTTGTACTATAGCATCAATGTCTCTTGAAATTGGGAAGGATGATCATGTGGACTTATTTTTAATAGGCACCAAAATTATAGAGGGAAGAGTATATCCAAGCAGAAGGATACTAAAATTTAGAGATATGGGGAAAAGGTTTGTTGTTTTTAGTGTTGATATAGTGTTGGATGGAAAAGCATAATTTCCTTATTCAGTTGATGGATTTGAAACCTTAGCATATGTCAAGAAAAAAAGATACCAACTTCCATGGGAAGGGAGTGATTTTTCAAAGCATCTAAATCCATCCATTCCCATAGTTTGTACTAATTACATTTTTAGTGACTCAAAGGCTTATAGTGCCATGGAAGAAGGAGATTCTAGTGTGATAGTGAAAACACCATCAATTATATAGGACCTAAAAATATAATTAATTTTGTCATGTATAATGTCATTCTTAAACACAAATGTTCTAGCAGAGACGATGACATAGACCAAGGTTTTGTAACTCATGTTCTATAAGATCATAAAATTCATGAATAGAGATTAGGACCCTTGATGTTTGGTGTAATGCTTAAAAATGTGGTAAATTTATGTTCTAATTTCTCAAACTTACTACAACCTAATAAATTAATAGCTTGGCCAATAAAACATTTTGTTTATTTTTAAACAAAAAGTGCCCTTATGATCAATAAAATTAGTGCTCAATTGGATGATCCATGCATTGTACATATCAATGAACACACTTTGAAGTTTAGTGTAATTGATGCCAAATTGATTCATTTGTGTTCATATATGAGCAATTATGTTGCAGAGGGAACAATTACAAATGTACTTGAAGGAGACATGTTATAATTTAAGGGATTAGATAGAAACATTTTTGGTGTGCATATTGATAGAGTATTCATCCATCCTTGTAAAGGGTGATCCTTATCTAAAGTATCTCTCATGAAATAGTCTATTAGGTAATTGGCTGACATAAACAATTTTTCTCTAGATGTGAGATTCAAACGAGTCCCAGATAAAGTTGAGGTGAACATGTGGAATGAATTAGAAGAGCATCAACCATAGATGGTATATATAATTTATTTTGATACCACTAATTATAATAATTCTAAGAAAGTGATCATAAGACCCTAAAATGCTCAAAAATGTCAAAAATTAAATGTCCCTCTACCTAGTTCATCAAATCAAAATGTTGATGAAGATAGAAAATGATCAATTTTTTTGGATGAATTGGACAATGTGAAAAAAATTTATTATAAATTTATCCGTCTCAAAAAAATTCCCCTAAATTTAATCCCATTTTCTATGGCATAAAATTAGAGCCATGAATGAAGAATCCAAATAATTTTATGTTTGATGCATTAATAGCAATTGTCATATTTAATGCGAATAAAAAATATATGGTGTATAAAATGAAATTTGATGGGATGGATGTCTATCAGAATGCATGACACAAAGCTTATGGGTATCAAAGGATCACCTTCTATAGTCATAAATTAGACTAGATAAATGGTCACAGACATGCAATAAATGGTAAAATCAAGAAAGAGAAAGAAAGCTCAAATACAAGTGTAATAGTTTCTTGCATATCAAGAATGGTTGATATAAATTCAAACATTTATCCATGTTTAACTTATTGTGTAGGACATGATGGAATTAAATTTTCTCAAAAACTACTTCTTGCATTCTTTACCCATAAGTTAATGTAGAAAAAGTGTAACGAGGAGCTCAAATTATTGACGCTTCCACTTGTGTCATAACCAAATTTTATCAAGATAATGACCAAAATATTTCAACATGTTTTGATTACAAAAAAAAAAACTTATTCATCAAGTGTGATGAGTGTATGAATATGGATAACAAATGTAGAGTGACCATATGCTCATAAGCGCTCTCTATGAGATAATAAATTTGAGCAATTGATTAAATTATGCAATTATACACTAAAATCAGCTCAAGTTACCAATCCACTTCAAAATTGGAAACTATTGGATCAAAATGAAATAAAATTAACATTTAAAACAACATTATAATATAAAGCCAAATGTTTCCAATCAAGATTCAAATAAAATGACTAAAGATTATAAATGTTGGATTGCATAATAGACTCAAATTTTATGATAGCATGATAATGCTTTGATAAATTATCTCATGGACAATGGATTATTGGAGGATTATGGACTTAAGCCTATTATTAGATGGATTAATGGATTTTGGCTTAATAGATATTATATACATTCAACTCATTGTTTAGAATGGAAGGAAGCATGTATTTAAATAGGCAATGGAGGGAGATTTTCCAATGAATTAAAAATTCATTGGAAGCCTCTAGAGAAGAAAAATATAGAGAGGAAGGAGGGAATTTTAAGGAATTTTAAATTCCTCAAAATTCTCTAGAGAGAGAACTCTCTAGACAAGGAGAAGGGTGGTAGAGAGTTATAGACTCGATTAGGGAATCTAATGATGATTAGGAGAAGATTAAACTAAATTAAAATAAGGGTTAGGTGAGGATTAGGGGGTAGGCTTTTAGGGAAGCCAAGGAGTTAGTAGGTAGGTGGGTTGTCAATTTAAAATTCATAGTATAATAGATAAGTGGAATTAGTATATAAGTGGCATTAGTATTTAAAAATTAATGAAAAAATGGTAAGAGGTAAGGTTAGTCTCTAAATATGGAATTAGTGAAGAATTGTGTTGATGACTAAGAAGGGGTTAGTAGAAATAAATTAGATATAATGAAATGGGATTAGATGAGAGAGACAATTAATAGATGAAATTAGTGTCGACTAATGATAATATTAGTGATGAAAAATAAGGCAAGAAAATTTAGATGCATACACGCTCAAAACTTGAATAGGAACAAACATGGCATAATGAGTACGCTCAAAGTTATGGTGAACATTACTACTCCCATAGATTATAATTAGAGGAACAACCTCATGTATTATTTAGCATTATGCATGATAAAATAGACAGAATGAAAACTTCTATACTAAAGATGGGAAAAAAAGTAAAGTTAATAAGTAATGTTATGAAACTCCCAGTTACTTTGATTGGTATGCTCACACATGGCCACAAGACTAGGGATTTTTGACACTTTTACATACCATTCATTGAATGTGGAGCAAACTACATAGTCACATCATTGGATTTGAATTTTAGGAAGCTCATAGAACCTATCATTGATGATTATGGGTATATATTTTACACTTGTGGATCATCCAAAAAACCATTGTATGATGCACTATTAAAAAAAGGTGCATGATAAGTGTAAAGGGTACAAGGAAAAGGTTATCCATGCTGAAGTTATTAATAGTGTTACTAGTACAAGTACAAAATTTTAAAAAAAACCACTGATCCTCTACTTGTAATTGGATAATGTTTTGAGTGAAAACAAGAATCATACCTTATTTGCATTTTCATCAATGTTGACAACACAAAGGGTATTCAACAATGTGTATGTAAGCTTCCTCCCAGTGGGATGCACCATGAAGATATAGATGGGACTTTTGGTAGATTAGTAGCATCATTATGGAAACTAGACACATTTCTTTGCCACTTATCATCTACACATATAGAACATGCTAAGAGGGGTCAAGTACATTAATCCTTACCTTATTGAGTAAGTGTGTGACTCTAAAACCTTCATGGAGACACACTTTTTGGATGGAACACACAAGATAGTGGGTATTAACAAACCTAAGATGTTAAGGTTCCATGTTATATATGGCATACCAGTGATGGAATATAAAGAAATAATGAAATATCTCCAATAATCTCATCCAATCCCAATCTGGTGTACAAATGATAATGTGAACCAAACTTATTGAAAGGGAAGCCTCATCTATCACCTTTCAAATAACTCAAAGAAATGGAATATCTAAAAAATGGAATTAAATAACATATTAAACATTGGGGGAAAAATGCAATAGGTGGAGATAGAGAATACTAGCTTCCAAAGATAACATATTGGGAAAATGTTTTATGTGCTTTGGATAGACCATTTGTAAATTGTATAAGGATTTTAAATCTTTGTTTTTGGATATAAAAAATACAAGATAATGACATACATGATCAAATAAGGGGATCCATTCATTTCCAAAAACAAGACAACATTAATGAACATATCCCAAGTAATAATGATATTTATAAGTGAGATGGTGTTTTCACGGACCATGAAGTAAAGATGAATTTTTTTTTGGATTAAACTATGTAAAGGCTTTTTAGATCAATGTTTCAGCTCATACTATTCTCTTTTGCTTCTCTGATCCTGATGATGGTTCACAGAGTGTGAGCCAAAACATTGATCTAAAAATCCTTTACACGATTTAATCCAAAAAATGATATTTATGTTGGGCCTATTTGTGGAAGATTTAAATAAGCATTCAATCCATTTATGGTTGTGTATGTGAGATCGATGCTTCTAGTATGACTAAGAAATATTTACCTTCTATTTGATTAAATTCTATTCAATATTTTTAGCCCCACTTCTATTCAAGCTTCTTACCGATTGACCCATTAACGAGGCAACCATATTATTTATTAAATATGAATGTAAGATTAATAATTTTTATAGAATATTAATTTTCATGTGTATATATAATAATATATTTTGATTAATGTTAAAGTATTTAATCAAAATAGCTTTCAAATAATTTTCATTTACTAGCATTATTCTACTTAAGTTCATGGGATATGTGCTAGTAGCGATGCATCACTATAAGGTTTAGAGTTATATCACACTAAGTTGATTATACATGTTTTTTAAAACCACACAATAAAATTTGGTGATGCAAGGAGGATAGGCTTGTGAATCATTGAACTCCAAAGAAATTATTTCAAGTTTAGGATTGGGTCATTAGGAATCGATGGAATCATCAAGGTCTATTTTATTCTCAATGTGGCATCAACAAAATGTGTAGATCTATTGAAAATTTTAGTCCACTTTATCTCTCTATATTTACATCTTTTTTTTATCACAATAATATGCTAACATACTGGGGATCATATGTTAACTATAAAATAAAAGGGGCTACCATGCACATGTGAGTTTATGGATTTCAGATTAAACTATGGCTTGGTCCATTAGTCATGAAGATATCATGTACTATGTGGCAAGAAAGTTAAATTTAATATCCTTTATTTAAAGCATATATGAGTGATTTTCATAGACAAAAAAATATTATTCAAAATTGATTTATAAAATTAATCAATCCATTGATGGATGTGTATATGGATAAAAAGGTGAGGTTCCAATATTTGAAACCTTTTGAAAGAGAAGAAGGTGAAGAATTGGATCCATATTGTTGACACCTATTAAAATATGGATCAAATAAATTACAAAAACTAGTTATATCTCCTTCACATTGATGACTTCCCTATACGTTATTAATTAATAAATATACAATAGATAAACCATTTAAATCACATCATTATGGTTACAAAGTGATTAATTATTTTCATAATATAATGGTACATAAAGTGTGAAATTTTTAGATTTTGATTCATGTATGTGGTAACCATATTTAATTTCATAAGAACATGCCCATTCTATACAAGTCTATATGAATAATGTGAACAACAATGATCTATATTATTATCTTGGGTAGAATGGGCACATGCCCATTCTACACATTAAAATAAGAATAATGACATCTAAATTGATAATATGAGCAACAAAGTCCTATGCTATTATCTAATATATGATGAGCACTTGCCTATTCTACACAAAATTATTAAGAAGAATGATAAGTATGTTTTACATGGGTAATGAAAAGTATTGTCCAATATTTGTACATGGTGACGGTAAATAAGTTTTACAATGTTGCACTAATTTTTAAAAATCTTCCATGTCATAATGTGATTGGTTAATATATGATAAAGTTTGGATAAATATTAAATATTACTATAATAACTATAATTAGACAATAATATGACAACTCTTAAGTCACATTATTTAAATTATCAAGACCCATTTTAACTATTGAAACATGATAAACTATTGGCATGTTTTCCATAAATATGAATTTAAGGTAAAAAATCATTTAAGATATAATTAGATTTTGATTCCACACTAAAATTTAGAATCTAATAATAGCTATATTGGAATCCAATATCATACTAATTGAAACCAATAATAACATTATTAGAATTTTCTATCCCACTAGTTAAAAACCCATAATAGCAGTGTGGAAATCCAATTTTCAATAATTATGAAAATAGAAATAAAAATACTATAAATCCATATTCTTAAGAATATATATAGATTCGATAAAATGATGGTTCTACCCCTTTGTTTTTACAACTCTCACATAGATGATTATAGGGACAAGTGCGTAGAGTGTTAAGACCCTGTGGGAGACAAAGCATAGATTTGATAGATGAAAAAAAATGAAAGCAGTTAAAATTATGGGATTTTCCATTTCCATGAATCAAAAATTCAAAGAACCTAAATAGTAATTGAAATATCTATATGACTACTCCAGATTAAAACAAGCATTTGCTGAATGTGGTTGTTACAAAAGTTTTGTAGCCTGGCCCTTCAAACAATAGTTTTTCCAAATGTGTGCATCTTCATACATTCTAAAATTTTGGGTTCTTCCTATAATATTCAAGGATACAATAATTATGTGTGACATAGAAATATTCCTCTTAAGGAAACCGGTAAAATCCCAAGCTATTTCTTTCACATCTATTGAGAACAAAGATAAAGGATAGAAGGCATGCCTCTAAGGTCCTTAATCCTATCTGATAATAGCTATAATTAAGGCCTACCATATATTTTTAGGATATAATTATCTAAAAAATTGTAAGCCCTCTCCATCTATTTTAGGCATGTTTGAATGTATTGTTTGTGTTGTGATCAATCTAGGTAGTCAACATTGTCAAACTGCTATCAAATTATATGTCATACCAATGATACAAATGTTACTTGTCAAAAATTTAAACAATTGTATAGTTTATGTCCATGAAAATAGGGAAATGCTCATTAACATTTTTAAAAACTATTCCAAGCAACAATATTTAAGTTATATTAGCATATAAAATTTTAAGAGTATTATAATAAAATAGAATCAACAAATCTACTAACTAAAACTAAAAATCATTGTCACACCCAAAAGCATTACCAGGGGTCTGAGTAGGTGTTTTCTAATGGACCTTGTACAAGACCACATGCTAGGTTCTTTATACATACTCATATTTATAGACTTCCAAGTATAGAATGAACCATTACAGTCAGTCACAAATTTACAAAGGATAAGAATTCTAATAAAATAGGCTACCCTAACTAACCTATATAGCTCTATAAAGTGGCATGAGCTTAAGGTTGCTTGCAAGCATGAAATATCAAATAATTATAATACAACCAACTTCAACACCAATTATCTTACTCTACAACTAATATGTTCAATGCAAACACACATACCCTGATGAAACAGTCGTGGAAATGCATCCGAACGAGTCCAACAACCAGACCAAGAGTTTTTTCAAGTGCAGATTTCACTTCCTAAAACACAATTGATTCTGCATTAGGGCACCTATTTTTGTAGAAACCCACTTTTATACTATCACTCCCAATGGTATTTATATCAAAAGCTGAGCATTTACTGTAATATCACCAACATTATAAACCAATACCAATAACAACACTTCTACTAGGGAACATACACTCTTCACCATTTTTACAAAATCTAAAACTTAAGGCAATAATATTATTGTGAAATGCTAAAGTATTATGAAATTTAGATAAGGCTTATGGAATGAAACATTTATAGCAGGCTCAATAGAGAAATTTGGCATGTGATTTGAAATGGTATAATATGAAGTGAGTGAATTAGTCTTGGTATTAGGGTAGATGAAGCAAACCTTGATGTATTTGGTTATTTCCACCATGCTTCAAAATTCAATAATTTCATCACAGTTGATGCTTCTAGATAGAATTCATTTGTAGGTATATAGAGTCAACCCGAATTGTTTATTGTGATAGCTCAAATTGATAGTTACAGTATGCGAGTTCTAAACCCCCAATTCACAGTGTAATCTATTATTAGATCTCTGTCTAACAAATAAATAGAACACAATTTATCAGTAGCCAAAGGGAAAAATCATAAATAATCGATACATGGGCTTAACTTGTGAAAGTTGGCATAAATAAGAATTATCAATTGAGGTTAAGTTCTAAAAGATACGCATACCTATTTCTTGACATGCATTTGACCATGCTTTAGCCCCTCATTAGTGTCATGAATATCATGAGTTATTTCAAAATCCTCTTCACTACCTGGAGACCTTGCGTTGCTACATGTTGTGATCCCTACAGGACATTATTTTGTCAATGGGCATGTATTGTGGCTGAACCTGATAGTCTATTAATGTGAAGAAACATGGAAGACATAAGTCCATTTTAAACAAATACAAGAGAAAAGGAAAGTGTATGGATGAGGACATTGAGACATCATAATTTACAAGAATAGTGTAAAACTTATAATCTATCTTCAGTACCCATTTCCCTTCCAAGATTGCCATAAAAAAAATTAGTGTTGTTCTACAAGTACCATTTGCATCTGTAGATGCAATTACATGGGTCACAGCTGGACTCCATGTCTTTGATATCATTGCACCAACAAGGTCGGCAAACTTGTTAAGTTTTTCTTGCATTTAAAATGAAACTTCATTATTGACAATAAATTACAATAGTATTTAAATAACACTTGTGCTAAAATATATGATATACCTTTTGGGAGATATATAGTGTAGAACCACATAAAATACACTTGCATGACCTTGATGGGCATGTCCATGCTTGAATTGGTTCTGAACCTGAAAGCATAGCAGTAGGGCCTTGGACATCTCTACAAATGTCAAATGCATAATAGAAAAATATCACGGTAGTTAGATATAACATGCCAAATGTGTTATTAGTGCCCCTACTTAACACAAATACAACATTGATCTATGGTGTGTTACCTTTATAGGATATCTTTACCCACATACTAGGCTTAACCTATGAAAGTTGCCTACAAGAATCTCTAGATAGGAGATTTACCTGACGAATTTGGAAACATTAGGTCATGCCATTATAGATTGCCTGATTTTAAAAAATTAGTAGGGCAATGCATAAATCATTTTCACCGCCTCTGCATTCATGTTGTATTTGGTGAAGTTATTGTAATTGCAATAAATGGTGGTGGGAGCCAGGTAGGATGGCATGTCACATAGGTGCCCTGCCCATACTACCTTAATTATTGCCTATCATGCCAATGACTCGATACAACTAAAACCACTCATAACATCACAATTTTTAGACCAACCAAATATAGGGGAAAATATTATTTTTATAACAAATGTTAAACAACTTCCAACTTATGTAGGGAAAACATTCATATTTTTTGTCTATAGACACTTTGATTAGCATATATAGCAAAAATTAATTGGTGGTTAAAGGAAAGCCAAGACAATAGATCCCTTCAGATCTAATAACAACTTTTGTATGCAATTAAATAATGTAAAAAAAATACAAATACACATATATGTCCCGAGCTGAATCTATAGGTTTCCCTTGCATTTGGTTACATACAAAGCCTCGAGCCCTCCTTAGGTCATTCTTCCTTTTCAACTGACTACCTTAAACATCCTCTTCCATCTCTCTTTATTTTAACATTTTTGAACACCTCCTTTTACATATTCATTTGACATCTTTGACGTGGGATATTTTTATAGTTTGTGATTCTAGATCGGCCTTTAAATGAATTATATGCTCCTAAAATATAGTTCCACATAAAACCCAAGTACTTTTTGGACCAAATGTGAATTAAATGCTTATCTTTGCATATCTAGTTGAAGTTTACTTTACGCATATTGGAATATTGTCTATTGAGTCTCCTTTAAAGCCTATATAGCATTGGTCACATTAAGTTGAATGAGAGTCTATGTTTACCACCATTTCAAATTTATGTGTTTTCTTAAGTCATTGTACTCTATATACCTTCGTCAAGGTGTTGATCTCAAATACTTTATGTATTTTGCTTCTAAAAAAATAGGAGTAGCCCTCCTAGGTGATGAAAGAATTACCTTGTATCACTAAGTAATGGAAACAAGTTTAAATTTTACAAACGAAAGATAATAAATATAATAAATTGAAAAAAGGTTAAGAAAAAATCACATATTATTTCTTCCTTAAATCTGAGTCTATATTCTGATTAATCTAGTTATACATGGCTTGTTTCTAAGTTTTTAGACATACGCATTCATCTAGGACAAACTTCTACATATACAATTTTGTCCTATACAATCCCAACCAAAATGAACCTAGTTACTTTGGTCTTATCCTTGTGCTACTAATAGTGTTTCTGTATGGTTTTGTAATCTAGGTTTTTAAATCTTGTTTATTATGTCTTCTTGATTGTGATTACACCTTCACTTTGTAGATATGTAAGGAAAAATATGTTACATGGTTAAGTCTTCACTTTGACCTAGATTACAAACTCCAATACAAACCAAAAATAATGGAGTCAGGAAACCACCAAAACAACATAAAAAACTATATATCCCACACACTCAAAATCAAACTTCCATGTAATTCCATGGTGTATGAATGAAATAGATCAAGTAAGGAATTCAACCTTTTCTTCTATAGAAGTTATCAATACAACTTTTAAAATCTAATTACTCGCCATTGACACATGAGAATTAGATTCAAAAGTAGTATCAATAACTTCTATAGAAGAAAAAGTTGAAGTCCTTCTATAGAGACAAAGACTTTGATTCAATTGATTACCACTTGAATGGAGAATCTTAGCTATTGGCTTGACCATTGGAATGTCAAAAGTGGTGAAGTGTCAAATTTTCTCCTCTTTGATTATTATTTTTAATTTCTAATTATTTATGGGATGATCTAGGATTACTAATGTATGTTGGTCGAATTTAAAAAATTCAAATGAGAAGGGTTAAATATCATGACCAACAATAATAAATAGAAATATCCACAAAGGCATAAGAGAAAAAACTCATATGGGTATGGGTTTTTAGACCCTGTGCTACCACAAGTTTGTCCAAGAGACAAGTTAGGGGTTGCTTTTAGGCAAGGCTAGGTAATGGATAAGATATAGTCCAAATGTACTAAAAAAGACATAATGGATAAGTATTGAGGTGTTTTTAAGCTCTATGGACCAAGTATAGACTTGTGTGGATTAAAGTCATCTTAATAATGGGTTAAATGTATAAATTTTCTAAAGAAGATAATTTGGGAATAAAACATGAGAATGAGAGTTTTTTGCCAAATTTTGAGAGTCTACACCTAGGTAAGCCAAGGTACAAGCTTCAACTACATGTTATTTTACCTTGGAACATGCATTCATTCACTCAGATATGCATATCAAAATATGAGAATTATATAAAAACCTAACTTTGTTAGAAGACTTATTATTGCAATAAATTTAGTGTCATTTTATGTATATGGTTTATGAATTTGATTTAATACTTAGTTAATCTCTATGATTTTGGACTAAAAAACTTCTCTAATTTTTATTGTTTTCGAATTTTGACCCATAAATTAAACATATGCAATTGGAATTGACTTTTTTAGTTCTTCATATTGATTAACGACTACCAACTGCACTTCCGGGCACGTTGAATGTTGGATATTTCCAACAAATTTAAAATCACTTGTCATGGAATTTTTTAAAAGGCTATAAGGCATTTACACCCATAAACTTGCATCCAAGTGAAAGGAACCAAGGTCTAACATTACAAAAATATACTCTGATGCTACTGCTAGTGGTGGCCAATTTAAATTGTGGCTTTAATGGCTGAATCAACTTTATTGTATTCCTCCGAGTAGATATGGCTGCCAAACCTTTTCATTAATTATATCTAAATGCATTCTTACGTTTCATATGAAGTGTGACTAAATCCCTCATGTAAACCTTGACAATGACTCCTCCCAATATTAAATGAGGTTCTCTGCATTTTTCAATCCTTGTTGCTTCTCTCCACAATGAAACTCAAGATTAACATTTCTCCACATGATTATCATAGATCAATGGGGCATAGAAATCCAACAAACCATTTATTGTCATCACTCTCTAATTTAATTTATGCAGTGGAGCATTATAAAATATAGAAATCTATGCTACATATTTCTGTATCTATTTTAAAATCATTCATAGATATTTATGCGAAATAAAATATAGGGTTGGAAATTGCTAAATGTTTTGAGAAGGAAAAAAATGTCTATAAACTGCTCAATAAAGTCTAATTGAGCATGACACACAAAAGCCAAAATTTAAAAAAAATAAAAAATTATTCATAATAAAGTGCATGTGGATGCATAATATTACTAAAAGCGAATGATTAATAAACCATGTTAAAGCTTAATAGTGTAACAATTCGTATTAAGAGTTATCTAAAGAGGGCACTTGTCCAAACTTAATAACTCGTATATAGACAAATCCTTTAATATTTTTGTTGTTTTGCTTTGACAAACAATCCAATGAATCAGCGTGCATGACTTTTTGATTCAGCTCAGGTATTGATTCCCCCCTTCATTCGTGATAATGAATTTTATGATGTAACGTTTGCCCCAAATACGGGCTAAAGTGAAGTGGTATCCCACACCTTTTGATTCTTATAAAAAAGTGGTATCATCAAAGGCTTACCTATTATTACACGCTACATATTTTTATGCAACTCACATGACAATTGAAGATAATGGTCACTAGTGAAAATTGACCAAGATATATATATTTGATTCGATTAATATATATTAAATCATTTATGATTTTTAAATAATCACTTTTTTCTCATATATATTAGTAAAATTATATGGTAAGGGAGTGGGGAGCTTAAAAATCACACGTATGCCTTAAATAATGTAAACACTTTTTTTTTCGCCCATATTAATTTTAGACACTCAAAAATGGCCTCTAGAATTTATGTTAGGACCCTGTGCTACCCTTTCTCTTTATTTTGTTAATGTAATAGTTGTTATGGACACATATGCTTTGTAAGTCGTCTTGTGAGCATTTTGTTAAGTGGCCTGCAATCAATTCAATCTTTTCAATTGTTTTGCTAATTATCTAAATATGTTAGTTTGTACTTTTAATTCTTATTATTTTGTGCATTTTTATTAATTATTGTAGGAGGATCCTCTCATCTAGTATCATAGCGCTTTCCAGGGCCACAATTTTTTTTCATTCAGAGAGTCTTAACTTTGTTCTGATGCATACATCATTTCAGTAATTTTTCAAAAAAACTTAACTCTATTCTACTGCATAACTATATTTTTCTGTAATCTATTTCAGATTAGGATAAAAACTAGATTGCATAATTGTAGGAAGTGATTGGGTGAAATCCCTAAAACTCATCATGAGGAGTACCACAAGAACCCAAAAGTAGCTGACCTATTAAGAGGCCATGCCAATGAAACGGGCAACGACCCCTTCTCGATTGAGTAGTTCTCATCCATGAGGAAAACCAAGAGCTATCGTTTAAAGGTAAATCTGTGACCAAAAAATTCTAAAGAGTGGTACTTGCTTAGATGACATTGGTGGCCAGAGTGATATTTTAAAAACCCTTAGGCAACCATTGAAACTCGGGGCCCATTTCTATCAATTTCAAAATATTTCTAGCAAACTTGAAAAAATTAATCAATAGAGTATTCGTAGACTGTCAGGGGACTTGTAGACAGATATTTGATAGGAACCAAAATACGCAAACCATCTATAGATTATCAGTAGAATCTCAGAGGACTTACCCCCAGACAGAAAATAGAAGAGATCAAACATTTTTTTTATGTTTTTATCATATATCTTCCTCTGTAGCCCCATTGATCCTCAAACTTCATCTGGACACCTAAAATTTCATTCCCCACATTTTCCTCCTTGAGGTCCCATATCCTAATTCCACTCCTAATTCCCACGAATCGTAATTTTCCATTTTTTGGGGTTTTGCCATAACTTTTATTGTGTGTTTGCCTTGAAATTTTCCACAATGTTCATCTCCCTTTTCTACTCCTTTGTCCCTCTTTGATAACTTTTTTAGTTTTTCCATTTTCACTCCTAAAATTTCCCTCACATTCGTCAATCATACTTTCACTGTAAAAAAAATTAATAAAAGTACCTTTACCCTTTCCAATTTCACCCAAATTAAAAAATTCCATTACTAAACGTGTCTTAACTCTAGTTTTCCTACCCATTTCCAAAAAAAGAAATCTATTATTCTAGTCAAGGTAGTAACCCGAACAAGAGTAAAAAATATGGAGGATGAAATTGTTGCCCTCAAGACCCACATCAAAGATCTCAATGAAAAATTTCTTGGGCTCGGTCTTCAACGTACCACCATGAACAATAGATGACATCCAGAGTCCTCTTTAGACACTAGATTTTCTTTTTCTAACACTTTTCATGGGTCAAAGCTTAATTTTTCTTGATTCAGTGGTGCATATTTGACTTGATGGATTTATCAAGTAGAACAATATTTTAGTCTACATAATATTTTTGATGCCAACAAGGTCCCACTTGCATCCTTTCACAGGGAACATGGAGCCCTTCAATGGTATCGTTAGTATACCAAGGTTCATGACAAACCCATATGGACCGATTTTTGCACCCTCATTTTGTAATGGTTTATCCTATTGTTTTTGATGACTTCACTGGAGCACTCACTAAACTTCACTAAATAAGAATCGTAAGATAATATCAAATAAATTTTAAAAAGCTGACCAATCACACAGAGGGATTGTCTGATGAATTCTTCAAGAGTTGCTTTATTAGTAGACTAAAATATGTAATTTGATCTAAGGTCAAAATGTTCCATCCCAACACAATGATGAAAGTCTTAGGGTTGGCTAAGTTGGTAGAAGATAAGAGTGTAGCTCAATAGTGATTCAAATCTAATTTTGCTTCATTTAAAAATATAGCTCCACAACAATCTCAAACAATGCCAGGCCCCAGATCTACTCCTATCAGGCATTTTGTAATGTCCCCAAATTTATGATACAATAACTTAATTAATTTAAGTTGTCCAAAAATTAATATTACTTCAAAAGGATGACTTTAATTAATTAATTTTAATTAATATGGAAATAAATAAAATAACATATTAAATAAAGTTGACTTCTTCTAGAAGTTTCCTGGGAGCCTTTAAAATAAGTTGAGGGCAAAGCATTTGGAACATCTTTTGTTGCTAAAATATTCTGAATATTGTGAAGCTTGAATCTGTGATTCAGCTAAAATCTCTGAGGACGCAAACCTTCAGCAGATTGGAGAAGAGTTGGACGAAAACCCAACACTTTTCAGGGGTGGATTCGTGATGGAATTCAGGTTGTGCATATTGATCAGAGCTGGAGCTTCAGAGGACATTCACTAGGTAGATCAGGGGATCAGCATATGCAGAGGTTTCCAAGTATTTATTCCTTGATTTGATTTAAGATTTATATATTTATATCTTCAGATCAGGTTGGGTACAAAATCCGTACAGATCGGTACCAAGCCGTACCAACAGATTCAGAAAAGGGAAGGGCACAGATCACAGTTGCAGGGTATTACAGAGGCTGACATCGGCAGCTAAGTGACCGGCATCGGCAGATAGACCAACATCGGCCGATCAGCAACTGACATCAACAGTCAAGCAGTCACAGGCAGAGTCACCAGCAGGCAGAGATCGCCACCAGATGACCGATGGCGGCAGTGTATCGACCAACGTCGGTAGAAGAACCGATGTCGGCGACTGTGTTCTCACACAGCATCCAGATTTGTGCATACTTCCAGGTTCTTGCTTATTTGGGCTTCATTATACCCTTTATAATATAGCTGTGTACTGTAATTTTTATTTATTCACTGTTGAAGCAAATCTGGGCAATATATTTTTGTATCAGCATTCTCTAAAGGCAAATAATCAGAGTTATATCTTTGTCTTGTAAGAACCTGTATATTTTGTGTCTCCAAATTTAGTTTGGGATCTTTCACATTTGACTGAAGCAGAGATGCAAGCCCATAGAAAAAAAGACTATGTTACAACTCTGATGAAAAAGCTCTACCTATTGGATGTGGACTCTCCCCTCAAAACTCAAGATTGAGAAGATGTTCAAGATATAATATATGATCTAGAAGAAACTCAATCGATTGTAGAACCTGCTTCTTAGGAAGACCAACTAGAGATCTCTCTCCATGCCTTAGTAGGAGTCACCACCCCACAAACCATTCGAGTCAGGGGTTAATTCAATAAATTCCCTCTCATAATACTCATTGATTCTTGTAGCACTCATAACTTCATTGATCCTCAAATTGCCAAACAAGCTGATTGTTTTGTCTATCCTTGCTCTAACTTTGAAGTTATGATTGCTAATGGGGGCACATTACCTTGTAAAGGGAAGTGTCATAATATATGTATCTCTATTGGAGATTATAACTTGTGTTCTGACATATTTTCCTTACCCTTAGGTGGATGTGATGTTGTTTTGGGAGCGCAATGGTTACACACACTTAAACCCATCTTATGGGATTTTTCTAAACTTTGGATGTAATTTTCAGAAAATGGGAAAAAAACATATTAAAAGGCTAACAACTGGGGTCTCTCAACATCATAAGTTCACATCGCATGGAATTTTTTTTTAAGAATTCACATGGCATCATTGCTTAGCTCTATTCTATTCAAGTGCAACCATCAATGGTCTCCACTACTCCCTCTGATCTACAAACCATTTTACATAGGTATGATGGCATCTTTGTCAAACCCATAGGATTGCCACCTTCATGATTAAAGGACCACCATATTCAACTCCTTCTTTGAAGTGTTTTTCCCAACATCCAGCCCTACCACTACCCATTTTAGTAAAATATTGAGATCGAGATGCTCATTTGAGACTTACTAAAGTAAGGAATTATTTGCCCCAATACCAACCCATATTCTTCCCCAATTCTCCTTGTTAAGAAAAAACATGGGTCATAGTACCTCTGCATTGACTTTCACACAATCACATCATAATCAAGGATAAGTTCCCAATCTCTATTATTGATGAGCTTCTAGATGAGCTTCATGGTTCTCATTTTTTATCCAAGTTGGATCTCCACTCTAGATATCACCATATCCAACTCACGACAAGGATATCCCTAAGACAACTTTTTGCATGCATGATGGCCACTATGAGTTTCTAGTCATGCCCTTTGGCCTTACTAATGCTACTTCAACATTCTAGGCATTGATGAATAAATTATTCCAACCCTATCTATATAAATTCATTCCTATCTTCTTCGATGATATCCTCATCTATATTAAAATATGGTATGAGCATCCTCAACATCTAGAGCTCACACTACAAATTCTCTCTGACCATCATCTTTGTGCAAAAAAATCTAAATGTGCTTTTGGCTAGGATGAAGTGGAGTATCTTGGGCATATTGTTTCAGCCTAAAGAGTTTGGGTGGATCTTTAAAAAATATCTACCATGAAAAATTGGCCTCATTCTCAGACAGTTAAGAGCCTCTGTGGTTTTTCAGGGTTGACTAGATACTATCACAAGTTTGTTAAGGATTACAAAAAGATTGCAGTTCCACTGACAACTATTGTTGGGCCCCCTTTTGTAATATTATGTGGGCCATGCCAACCTAAAAAACCTTAGTATAAAATTACCGTTGGATCAGTTGTACCCTTTGTTACATTTTGGCACCAACTGGAGGAGTTCTCATGGATCCCACGCCAGCTGGCAGGTATTTACAAAGCACCAAACTTCTTTAAATACATCCCTATCAAGACTTGTATGAGGTGGCTCAATATGCATGGATGCCAAAAGAGTGGATTAGGTATGAAAGTGACCTCAAGTGATAGCTTGTGATATGGCATGCATCTATCTGACCTAGATAATGTAGTGGAGTTGATAGACTCATGATAACTCATCACTTGGTGTGTGCCCAATCGACCTAGTAAAAGGCATCCAATTGCCTATAAAAGAAGACCCACTTTTTAATAGTAAGGGGGGAGAGAAAATATAGTGAATCTCTAGTAAAATAGAGATCCAACACTAGTATTTTCATTCTATATGTTAGTTCTAGTAGTTTAAATGTATGGCCCAAGCTTGTATGTGAGCTATTGAGCATGAATAGAGTTAGGAAGAGCATATGCTTTGTTGCTTGTAATGAACTCTTTTGATTGAGTTAATGAAGAAGACCATTAAAGGAATGAAGTATCAGTTCTTGTTTTATGAGGTGTATAATGTTTTATCTATGAGCTAGTTTCATTTAAGTTTTGCTTAGTACTTTCACAATATGTTGGAATGGAAGTTCAACCTTGGCCACTAATGGCATCCTTGTGCCACTTAGTGACTTCGGCCAACCTATAGGTGCACTAAGTGTTGAACCAAAATACACCAAATCTCCAAGACATGCACCTAGGGTGTTACCTTAGGGATGAACTGTTAAACCTAAATCATTCCCTAAATTGTCTGAATACTTGAAGGACCCTACACTAGTTCTTCTCCCACCTTGCATCACTAAGATCCCTACCTAGCCACACATGGACTTGCACCTTAGGACTCATGACACTAAAAAATACTATGCCTATTAAAATCCCCTTGAAGGACTTAAAATTGAAAGAATAACTAACCCATCTAGTAATTGCCTAAGTCTCCTTGAACCCCAAGTTACACCATATTAAAACTAGCCCAATGCAGGCTCGGTCCCTTCGCTATTGCACTTTGAGTGAGCACACAAGGTTCACACCTTATGTGAAACTGATGATAATGCCATATCATGAATAAATGTTGTGCACTAGACCTTGATCCCCTTGTGCCTAGTTTTTCTAATCCTAGAACTGACTTGGCCTAATAACTAAGCACATGACCGAGCATAGAAGCCTACATAGTGAACTTATTACAACATTTAGGTTCCATTGTCGGGACCTGTGTTGAATTTTGTCATTAAAATGGTATGACAAAGTGATGTTACAATTATCACTTGAGAATATTGAGCGTTGGTTAGATCAAGTGGAAAATAGTTTTGCACAGAGGCATCCTACATGCAAAGGATAAAAGTTTCAAAAATGGGTGCAAACCAACTTGTACAACACTCTTTATGAAGTGTTATTCTATGAGCTACTTGAGCACATGTACTGATGGTTAGTTGTCTACAATACTATTAGAAGGCATAGCTATGGATATCACCTTGAGTGGACCATAGAGCATATAAAAAGGTTGGAAAGCCTAGATGAAATATGAACACACATTATGGCCTAGTGGTAGAGCGATGCATTAAAAAACTATGTATTAGAATTTGTAGTGTTGAACTTCTCATGCCTTGAAGAAGAATATTATGAGTTTCACCATGAACCAAGGGGTGCATTCATCAGAGGGCTCAACACTGATCAACACTGAATTGAAAAAGCTTTTGGTGCATGATGGTATAGAAATCTTGAAGAGCCTGAGAAGGGTATGTATAGGTAAAGTGTGATGGAAGAGGAATAATAACTTGACACCTGAGAGCTCTAGAAGTTGAATTATAGTAAGCATAGGCATAGATTGATGGAGGATATAGAACCTAAAAGTGTTAAGAGGACCCATAATGAATGGGAAGGGCATGGGTAAGGATCCCTTGAACTGTAGTAGCATGAAGAGAGAGAGGAATAAGAAAGAGACTAGAATCAGTATTTGGGTACAAGATGTAGTGAGTTATTGAAAGAAGCAGTGCTTTAGAACATGTCAAAAGCACCTACCTCCTTTAAAATTGAAACATAATCTCATGCACTAGATTCCCCATCAAAAGACATAAGAATGGTAACTGAACCTGTTATCGACCTAGACTTTGATAAGATTCAATATTTGAGTCAAGAGTTTTTACTTGAGCAAGTGATCCCCTATGAGTAATTAAGTAATGGTATGATGAATCTAGTGAGCACCAACCCAAGAACCTTAAACATAGGTAAAAGCATTCCTATGCAGAGAATGTCAGGTTGTGCCAGCTAGGCAATAACTTATAGGAAGTGGCATAGTGCCTCTAAAAAGTGGTAATACACTGATAAGTTTGGTAGTATATCCTACTATATCAAGGTCAATGCTCAACCTTATAAGTGGAAGCACAGGGGGGATAAACCTGACATAGATGCTAGGGGAAAAATTTCACTAAAAATTGATCCCACCCCCTCAACACATATATTATGAGATGGTGATGCACTTGCCTAAGTATCATAGAGTTGAAAATGTAGTGGAGTATGTGTTAAAGTGTGAATTATAGTGGCATGCTTGAAGCATCACTCAGCCCGAGTATAAGGCAACCTATTTTTCCACCACCTTGTTGGATCATGCCCATACCTAGTATCAAAAGTTTGATTCAAACTAGGCTATGATTAACTACAATGTGCTAAAGGAGGCCTTCTTGAAAGAGTTTAATATCCCTGAGTTTGAGCTTTAGAGCATTGTGGTGCTCAAAGAGATCAACTAGGGGTTATTTGAGCGCATGAACCTATATGATACATAATTTAAAACTCTTTTCTCCAAGCTTAGATATGACATTAATCCCTCCCAGCAAATGCAATGGTTTTTTGTGGCCTGTTGGTGCCTTTCAAACATGTGTTGTCTATTAATACCTTCACAAAACCCCAAGAAGAGTTTGAATCTATACTCTAAGCTGAGGTGGTAGGTAGCACCGATACCAAGGTTAGTCCATTCATGGAAACACAAATTACATCAATGGCCTCCCTGATATATAAGTTAACTATTAGCTTGCCACATGGAATTTGTAGTGTATTATGATGTAGCAACTGTGAGATGGAAGGACACAACAAGAATAACCTCCCATGAAGGAATGTTCATGCCCTCCTTCTCAACTATGAAGTTTGTCATGGGTTGCATGACTCTCAAAATTACCCTCTATTATAGTGCACCAGCTAAGTAAACACCACCATTTAATGTAAAATGTGTGATTCCTATACACACTCAACAACATATTGTAGAGTTATCGATGAGATGTGACAAAACAAGGAAAGAGGCATGAACAAGTTACAATATCAAGCAGTGGTCAGGTAGGCCAAGGTAATGAAAGTTATGGCCAAAATAATATGGGTTATGGGAACTAACAAGGCACATGTAGATGAGGGGGATGTGGTGGAGGAATATTCCTACCATGATCATGTTATAAGTATGGGTTGACTGAACACTACCAGCATGACTGTTGCATGCACCCAATATACAGGTATTGTCTAGGGCCATATGTAGTCAAATAATGCCTTGACTTATATAAAAAATTGACTCAAGGTCATCCTAGCACATAAAGAGGTTCCACAATGATTAAGCATGAGTTTAGAGAATAAAAGTGGGTCTCTAAGCCCCAAAAAACTCATAAGGATCCAACCAAAGTACAAACCATGAAAGTGGGCTCACTAGTCAATCACCCATTGTGCCAAACCAAGATCTATGCTTGGAGTATGATGAATAAAGCCACATTGAGTGCATAACTTAGTCAAAGACAAAATATGCATCATACCCTAACCTTGCATGGTAAAAGGACATCCTATAACAAGCCGTGAGCATGATATAAAACTTGTAGGGTGAACTTCAGTTGGCTAGAGCTATAGAGGCAAAGGACACCACTTTATGTAGGAAGCAAGATCATTAGGAAGTTTAAGTATAGGAGTTGATCAAGATCATACA
This sequence comes from Torreya grandis, assembly GCA_037957365.1. Taxonomy (NCBI): domain Eukaryota; kingdom Viridiplantae; phylum Streptophyta; class Pinopsida; order Cupressales; family Taxaceae; genus Torreya; species Torreya grandis. The sequence continues at coordinate 3,361,439 of JARHVA010001123.1, read as the reverse complement.
CCTCTTGTAAACTGAAGGGATGCTACCACTATTTAAGGACTTACTTCAAAATCATGTAGGGAAAGAACCAGTGCAAGAGGTTGCATCTCAAGTGATAGAAGTTACAGTGCCACATATGGAGTGAGTGCGTGAGGTCAGGCATACTTAAAACATTGAATATGATTAAGAATTTTTGATATATGCCACCATCAATGGATGGTCAGTCTATGACGTATTGGTGGATATGGCCATCAAGGTCAATACCCTGACCAAAAACATTTGGGAAAAGATGAGGTAACCACCCTTGAGGCCTTCACCTCATATGTTATTCATGGCTAACAAAACTTGAGTAAAACCTATCAAGATCTTGAAGGGTGCCATTGTAGATATCATGGGCATCAAATTCCACATAGACTTCAAGGTCATCAAGTTAGTAGAAAATGACAACTACCCAACGTTGTTGGGAAGGCCATGGTGCTATGCCAAAAACATAGACATGTGCTTCAAGAAGTGTTATATGACCTTTGATAATGATAAGGAGAGGGTGGTGATCCCCCTTTCAAGTGATCAAGGGCCACCATATGTAGAGAGTGTTGATCTTGAGGATGAGATCAACCACATATATAACATTATGGTATAGGGTGTCGAGAAGCTCAACCCTAATGACTAAGGCATACTCAAATGGGATGATGAACCATCGACCTTCGATATGATTGATGTAACCTATGAATGATGGGTTAAAGAGGCATATGAGATCACTATGCATAGGTACCACCTAGTATGCATAGTCAAGCCTAGACTAGCCCAAACAAGTTTGATCAGGAGGGAACACCTCATGAAGAAATGGATCTCACATGCACAAAAGATGGAAAAAATGGTACTCTAATTCAGTAAAGGGAAGCTTAAAATGCTTCCAAGGTATGAAGGGGGCAAACCTATCTAAAAGTATGTCTAGGCATTGAAGCATGTGTCTCAAAGGAAATTGATCGAATGGGCACACTAGTGTACACATTGAAGAGTATTTCCACCTATTAGTGGAAAATGCAGAGACTTGGCTTGCCAACTTGGTAGGATGTGAAGGTAGAAATATGCACTAGGTTCATCAAAAGTAATAAGGATCTATATATACCCCCTTACACTGGCAATTTTGATGTGATCATGTATGTACAATTGTGTGAAGAAACCTAGACAGTCTATGATGAGAATGCACTATGAGGCTTATAGGTATATGTCTTTTACAAAACCTTGAGGACATGGGCATGATCATGGTACATTTTAAATGATACATTCCATGAGATAAGAAATTGGGAGATGTTTAAGGAGAATTTTTTTCATACCTTCTTCTCTTTGTAGAACTTAGCACTATTAGAATCGTTATAAATCATTCACAAAACTATGTTTGAGGACATAGATATCTTAGAAGAGCACCTGAAGGAGATGTTGAAAGAAAAGGGACCAGCACTCCCAACATTCTTTGAAGACAGGGTGCTTAATAGTGACTCTAGGGAAGAAGATGATGAAACCTAGAAGGAGCATAATTAGAAGGATCTAATAGGTAGATAAAAACTCATGCACCTTGTAGATGATAACCACTCAAATGATGGAGATCCAATGCATGTTTGGGTTAAAACAACATAAGGGATGAGTCAGGTCAAAGACTCTCATCAAGAGAGAAATGAACCCTATCATGCACCACTCAAGACCACCAAAGTAGATATCAGTGTAGTAGGTGAGCCTAAGATCACCACTATAGGTGTTTACTGGTTTGAGTTAGAACTAGAATGAATTATTGACATCTTGAAGGAATTTCAAGACCTATTCCTATGTATCTATAAGGACATGAAGGGTACCCACCCTTCACTTGTAAAAATGAGCATCAAGTTGGTGGATGGTGCAAGGCCAGTCAAGAAGTGCCCATATCAGAGGAACCCCAATCTTTGCACCAAGGTAAAGATAGATATCGATGGAATGTTGGTTGTCCATGTTATCTACCCAATATAGGAATTTGATTGGGTAAGTTCAATGGTCATTAGTATCAAGAAAGATGGGTACATATGGATTTACATCAATTATAGGATGTTGAATGCCACTTTCATCAATGACCCCTTCCTGACCCCATTCATTGATGAGGTCTTAGATAGAGTTGCAAGTTGTGAAATATGCACTTTCACTAATAGATTCTCAAGCTACCAAATTGAAGAGGAGGATAAGCCCAAAACAACCTTTATGACTGAATGGGGTTGTTTCTCATATAAAAATGATGCCATTTAGGCTCAAGAATGTGCCAACTATGTTCTCTAGGTAGTGATCACTGCTTTTAAGGACTTTATCCATAAGTTCCTCCAAGTCTATCTTGACTATTGGAAAGTATATGGTCTTGTAAGAGACCACTATGACAATCTATGCCTCATATTTGAAAGGTACAAACATCTCTAAATCTCTTTAAATCTGAAAAAGTGCATCTTCAAAACTCTATTTGGGACATTAATCGAGCACATCATTTTAAAGGATGGGTTGATTATTGATCTAGCAAAGATAGCCATAATAATCCATCTCCAGACCCCCCACACATAGAAGGATGTTCGTACCTTCCTGGGCCATTATGGTTACTATAGGAATTTCATTAGGAAGTATGCTAAAATTGATATGCCTCTAGAGGATTTCTTACGTAAATATAGACCATTCTACTATGGTGAGGTACAAGAAGAGGCCTTTGATACACTAAAGATGAAGTTGGATAGTGTGCCAATTCTATAATTTCCTAACTGGATGACTATTTTCTATGTCCATGTTGATGCTTCAAGCATAATCATTAGTACCATATTGGCATAACCAAGTGAGGGAAAAATGGACCACCCCATCTCCTTCATGAGTAGAAAATTAACATAGGTTGAGCAGAACTACACCACCACCAAGTGTGAAGCATTGGTAATGGTTTATGCCCTATAAAAATTTAGACAATATTTACTAGTAACCCCATTAATATTCTTCATAGATCATGAGGCACTCAAGTACCTCATAAATAATCTTGTCTTACATGGGTATATATGAAGATGGGTTGTTCTCTTCTAGGCATTCCAATTCTTTGTTATGGTCAAATTGGGGAAACAAAACTTGGGGTTAGATCACTTATCTCATATCAATTTTGGTAATGCAACAACATCAATTAAGGATGACATGCTAGATGTGTAATTGTATAGGGTTTAGTGCATTCTTTAAGATTTAGAAAAGATTGCCTCTTTCCTAACATCAATACTTGTGCCATAAACCATGTCTACCGAGGAAAATAAATAACGTACTTTTCATGTTGCCCCCTTCTAGCTCATTGAGGAGCTTTACAAAATAAGTAGGGATGAAGTCCTATGCCAGTGTGTTTTGGATAATGAATGGAACTCCATCCTATAGGAAGCACATGAAGGGATCGTAGGAGGCCATTATGCTGGAGATGTAATTGCACATAAAGTTATACAATTAGGGCTGTGGTGTCCAAGCCTGTTTTACAATGCCAAGGAATATACTTGGGTATGTGATATATGCCAACACATAGGAAAACCCAACCATCGAGATGAGATGACCCTCATCCCTATTATTTCCTAAGCACCATTTAAAAAATGGGCCATTGATTTTGTAGGGCTGATCACTCCTGTAGTATGGCATACAGGTGCCAGATATATTTTGGTAGCCACTAATTATTTCACCAAATGGACCAAAGCCATACCAACTAAAGACTATATAATCATGACAATTTCATGCTTCATATGGGAGAACATCATTAGCAGCTATGGGTGCCCATTGAGTTTAACTAGTGATAGGGGTACTCATTTTATCAATGAAATAGTGTGCATTCTTCTGACAGAATATATGGTGGCACACCACAAGACCACCCCATATCATCATTGAGATAATGACATAACTAAATCCTTTAATAAAATCCTAAGAATGTACCTCACAAAGATATGTGACATTGGTCATAAGGATTAGGATGATGGAGTTTCAGTGGTAATTTGGGCATACTGCATGACCTACAAGTGCCTAAACAAGGCTACATCATTTCAACTTGTATTTGGCACTAAAGCATTTATGCTCATGGAGTTCATGGTACCCTCCTTACACATTGTATGTATTGATTATTTATATGACCAAGAATATCTAAGCACTAGACTAGATGACTTGGAGTACTTGGATGAGAATCATGTCCAATCTAAATGGAGTTATCAAGTTGAGAAAACATGCCAAAAATGATGGCATGATAAGCAAATCAAGCATAAGGAGCTAACCGAAAGAGCATTAGTATTGCTCTATGATTCTAAGTACTTCAATCACTTAGGTAAGTTGTAAATCTGATGGATGGGTCCATATATCATCCACCACATCTTGGAAATAGGCACATGTAAGTTACACATGTTGTTTGGCAAAATGCTCCATGGGCATTTCAATGACAAAAATTTGAAGCCATATAGGTAGTAAATTGGCATGTGTGCCATGAAAACACTAACATCTTGGTGAGTAGTCAATTGGATTTGAGCTAACTAAAATAAAGTTTGGTGTAAGCCAAACCATTATTTTACTTGTTTGCTCCATATATAGTGTATAGAGGTATTAAATAGTGTAGAGAAGCCACAAGAAATTTTAGGTCAGCACTTCACGTTTAATTCCAATCAGGTGAGTCAAGCACTTGCACCAATAAGTGCATGAGGCTAGACATCTAAGAAGTGGGGACTTGAATCTTATCAGGTGCAAGCACATATGTCCAAAATGAATGGTACAGGGAATTTTAAGGCCCAAGAATGAACCTTCGGTACTACTAATGTGTCAAATTTACTAGAAGGTACATCATTCAATCTAATGCTAGAAACCCTTAAGGCAAGTGAAGATGCTTAACTTAGTTAAGTGTAAGTCATATAGTAAATACGCACTCTCTAAAAAGTGGGCAAGAGAATTAGAAGAGACATAAAGCATTGGGGGGCCAACATAAAGAATTTATATGGGGTAGGATAGGCTAAGGCAAAAATTATGCACAAGAAATCAACCAAGATAGAGAAGCACACTGAAAGAGGAGCACAACTAGAAGAAGAATTGAAATTGAGGAGGTTGAATCACGTGCATGTGAGGTGCTACACCTAGGTTACCACAAGATAAGTGAAGGTCACATTGAATATACATGTGTAGAATGAAGTCGTCTAAGACAACTAGTGTCTACCCAAGAAGGAGTGGGAAGTAAACATTTGAAACACACATCACTTCACCAAAAAAATCTATTAGGATCATTTAATGAGGTGGTGATAGCACATAGATACACAAGTAATGCAAATAAGATAGGATATTTTTGAAGATTTCACAATTTTTTTATGGCTTCTAAAAAATTAAGGTGCCCATGTAGTGAATCTTGCATTAATAACGGTAGTTAACAAAGAAGGATATGAAAGGGCAAATGATAAACTTACGAAGGTTACCAAGTTTCTGCTAATATTTGACTAAGTGCAGACTTAACAAAACACCATAGAGCTGAAGCATTTGAGAGAGTGAACAAGGATATAGGAAAAGAGAGCACATTCATATTAAAAAAATGGTATAGAGGACTACAAGAAGAGGTTCATATAGAAGACTAGGCTGAACTAGAAAACTATCATTAGGCCATCATTAACAGCCAGTGAAATTCAGAGTTGAATCTAAAAATAAAGTCCTCATGACCATAAAAGAATCAACCACCATTAGAGGCTTTGATAAGCCACACCTCCAAAGGTTTAATACTAGCAAATTTAAAATGATGAAAAAATCAAAGGAATCGAGCTCCATAGAGGTGTAGCTAGAACCTAAATGGGTAAAAATTATTGAGGAATCGGTTACCACCAAGACAAAGGCATGGGTAATAGAGGTAGTTAGCATCACGGTGGTGGAAATAGAAGTGCTGACAAAGAAGTCTTACCAATATATGTAATTCCCATCAAAGGTATCAGTTAGAGAACCATGGCACTCCTTCATGTATGTATTCTATCTAAAAGAATACAAGCACCAAATGTTGAGCCATTTCCAAGACTTAGTGCAAGATTGGATGCTAGATATGGGGTGAAAGACCCCTAAAAGAGATGCCCCCTTTGATGTCTCAATTCAAGATAAGTTAAAGGCCTTAAGTGCAACTCAGCTCTATGAGTTTCCTTGGTTTGAAAATCTTGAAGAACTTGTTTAGTTCCTTCTCTCACACATTTATGAAGACTGTGTATATTTCATAGGTCAACACATGAAGATCTCTATGTAAATGATAAAGAGAATAACTAGACTTACAAACACCAGTAGAGACATCCATTAGTTGATGGGTGATGATGAAGAGGTGGAGTGTATCATGAATCTCCTAAATTATTTCAAGGGGGAATACACATTCCCAATCAACAAATTCAAGGACCTTGGTATGAGAGTAGTAGCATGCCTTGTGATCTTGAAGTTGTGCCCTAGTAGATGGTGGATAGATGTGTCCAAAGCTTATCTCTACCTAGCCTACCATATGGTGTAGGGAAATTAGTTTAACATCAAATAGTTCATCACCATGGAATTGACCAAGAATGCACTTGAGTACCATAGTGTAAAAGGGACCTTCAGATGGGGCTCCATCCTGATCCTAATCATTAAGGAGGAGATCAAGATCTCGATGGGAGTGAGGAAAATTTATGGGTGTTCTTAGAACACCATGAGTCCCTTATGTAAAAGTATAAAGAATACACTTACCCCACCTCCTTCAATATAAAATATAAGACTCATGTAATGTGGTAGTGTGAGTAGTACATCAAAGCCTTTAGATTAGAATGGCACATTCCTCAAGTGCTCCCCATGAGCATGTTTAGGATGGTTACTTTTGCCATGATGCAAAACTAATGCATCATCTGACTAGCGCTAAAGGATGGAAACAAGTCAGGATGGTTAAATCTCCCCTTTAACTTATCAATAGAATACTTTTGAGATGTGATTCTTCAAATTTTGAATGCGTAGAGGATAGACATCTTGGTCAAGGAAATGGATGCAAAAATCAAAGAATGTGACACAGGTTCCCATGTGTAGATGGAAACATGATTAAAGATGAAGAAGATGCCTTAGATCACATAGATATCAATCCATTCTAAGAGGTTACTATTCTTATATTCATCCATAGGCTCTACTATGTGATGAAGCCTAGGAAGAAGGATTCTAGCGTAGGGCCTAGCTATGAGAGGAGAAGAGACCCCCTAGTCCTTGTCAGAGATGAAGGAACCTCATTCCTCTTGGGAAGAAGTCCTTGAAGAAGAAGAGGGGGGAGACCTTAGAAGAGATCAAGGAATGACTAAAGCTAAAAATTGCTTTAGAATGGGAAGCATATATGTCATAATCATTCAAGAAGCACATGCATTTCACCCTAAAATCCGCCTCCAACCCAAGAGAGAAATGGAAAGGCTCCCTCTCCAATGACAAAGAAGGTCATATCTAAAGAAGAAGAGATAGAAGAATCTGAGGAAGAATGGCATAAGGGTATTTATATTGTACTCGAGGATGAGGAGTCCTCAAGTGAATAGACCCCTTCTCCTCCACCTTGGATGGAGCTAAAAAATCCTAGATATAGGCTAAGAAGACTTGGCTCCTATGAGGTTGATACCCAAAAAGTGCAAGAGTTGAGAGAGAAAAAAGAAGAAATGGCCAAGGTAGGAGTGGATAAGGAGGTGATTAAGATGGTGAAAGCTAAGGAGTGGAGGCAAGAAGAAGAACACAAGGCATAGGAGGATAAAGAAGGAATGAAAGAAGAAAAGGAAAAGGAGCCCAAAGAGGCAACCCACTTCGATACACAAATAGAATAAGAGATGTAGTAAAAATGGAGAGACATGGGCCTTAACCAAGGCCATATTGATGAAGTGATAGCATTACACTAAAGACACAAAGAAATGAAATCTAAGGGCATGACCCAGGCTAAGAATGACCAATTAGAGGTCGAAGAGATAAGTGGAAGAGAAATGAGATGCACCATGTAAGCTGTGAAGAGAAAGACCAAAAAAGAAAAGGCCAAGAAGGAAGAGAAAGGAGAGTAGCTTGAGATGAAAGGGCACACATGCTAGAAGAAAGGGAAAAGAAGAAGGGTCACACTGGCATGAAACCTAGGAAAGAAAAATTACTAGATTCGGTTTACAATATCACAACTACGATAATGGAGGAAGCCCCATAAAAGGCACACCCTATTTTTGAGGGGACACCTGAAGAAAGTGATATTGGTTCCTTAGAGTAGAGAATAAAGAAACCAGGGCCACAACATGAAAATATGGATGAAGGGGAGAGGTCCAATAAAGAACCCCTACAAGAGCAACACGATGATGGATCTAGCATCAGAGGAAAAAAGGAGGAAGAAAAAGATGAAGGGGAAAAAAGATGAAGACATGAGGTCAGGCAATAGTGCCAGTGAGGAAGAAGAGTTGGGTGAGGGTGAGGGGTATGAAGTAGGAAATATAGAAAGGGCACAATAAGAATTCAAAGAAGATGAAGATTTATACATGATGGAGTTCATGCCTCTAAAGACTGCCACATCCCTAACACACCACCAAGTTTCTTGGGCAATAGACTACTGTATGGATGAACCTGAGTTTAAGGTTCCCACCAAAGCCATCTAGAGCACTAAGAAGTTAGAAGGGGGCATTGATTATGAGATTATTAACCCTCACAACTTAAATCTCATTAACTTTGACACTTATCTTATCAATATGGCCTCTTTTATTGTGTGTAAGAACATCCTTAATGATGCTCATGTAAATAGCTGGAAGAAGGCAACCAAAAAAGTTGAGAGAGCTTAAAGCCATGAAATTAAAACTCTAAAAACTAGTAAAGTGAATAGATGAGGTTGATCCATCCCTCCTGGATGGCATGGACACCTCAAAGATGAATTAAGCAGATCGAGTATGTGCACTCATAGAGTAAACAATTTCTAGGATAAGACTAGTGCTTGAATAAAAATAAGACCCTAGTGAGACCTTGAGGGTAGAATTAAATAAAAGGTTGGACATAGTGGAGGAGCTATTCGGTAGACTTTAAGAAGGAATAAAATAGGTATAAAATATATTTTTATCTTCACCAACCAAGCATTAGTCATTGACATGCACCTCAAGAAGGTAAAAGAGGATAAAGATGCTTTGCTCCAGTGATTTTTCACAATGACAAGAGCCGAGCAAGTGTAGATAATGGTTGAGGTAAACTACCTTAACACCCAATTGAAAATCTAAGAGTAGGACTTAGAGGTGATATTTCATGCCTTCCAAACTAAGGCCAATGAATATGGAGAAATATTGGATTGTAGGGTGAGGATTTCTAAGGAAAGGCTCGAAGCCTTTAAGAGAGAACTAGAAAGCATGGACATGCTTGTTCTTGAGGCTACTTACATTGAGGTGAATAATGTCATTAATTAAATTAAGGGTGCTATCCAAGGCTAAATTTTTTTTAAAGCAAATCTAGTACAAAGTGAGCTTGAGTTCTACGCACCTAAGGCACTTCAAGAATAGTCTGGGGTAGACTAGCAATTTTGTATGGGGTAATTTTGGGGCCCCTTTTGTACCATTACATGGGTTACACCAACCTAACAAACCTTGGTGTAAAGTGACTCTTGGATTGATTGTACCCCTTTTTGTACATTTTGTCACTAGCTAGAGGAGTCCTCGTGGATCTTGCACCAGATGATAGGTAGTTGTAAAGTGATGAACGTCTTTTAAGACATCCTTATCAGGACTTATACAAGGTGGATCAAAATGCATAGATGTCAGAAGACTAGAAAAGGTAGGAAAGTGACCCCATATGATAGCTTGACATATGATGTGCACCCATCTAACTTGGATAGCATAGTGGGGATGGCAGACTCGTGATAACTCATCACTTGGTGCATGCCCAATTAACCTGACAAAAGGTAGATAATCACCTATAAAATAAGACCTAGTTTTGAAGAGTAAGGGGGGAGAGAAAACATAACAAATCTCTAGAAAAATAGAGATCCAACATTGGTATTTTCATTTTGCATGTTAGTTCTAGTAGTTCAAATGTATGGCCCAAGCTCGCATGTGAGTTTCTAGGCATAAATGGAGTTAAGAAGAGAATATGCTCTATTGATTTTAATGAACTCTTTTGATTAAGTTAATGAAGAAGACCATTGAAGGAATGAAGTATCAGTTCTTTTTTTATGAACTGTATAATGTTTTATCTATGATCTGGTTTCATTTAAGTTTTGCTTAGTAATTTCACAATATATTAGAATGGAGGTTCAACCCTTGCCACTGATGACATCCTTGTGCTACTTAGCGACTTTGGACAACCTATAAGTGTACTAAGTGTTGAACTAGATTACACCAAGGCTCCAAGACATGCACATAGAGCACTACTTTAGGGATGAACTGTTAAACCTAAATCTTTCCCCAATTTATTTGAATACTTGAAGGACCCTATGTTAGTTCTTCTCCCACCTTGCAACACTAATAGCCCTACCTATCCATGCATGGAATTTCACCTTAAGATTCATGACACTAAGATTTATTGTACCTGTTGAACTCCTCTTGAAGTACTTAGTGTCAGAAGGACAACTAACCCCTTTAGTAATTGACTAAGTCCCCTTGAACCTCAAGTTGTGCTATGTTGCAACTAGCCTAATGTGGGCCTGGTTCCTTCATTATTTCACTTTGGGTGAGTGTACAAGGTTTTTGCCTTGTTTGAAACTGATGCTAGCATTATAGTATGAATAAATGTTGTATGCTAGACCTTATTCCCCTTGCACTTAGCGTCCCCAAGCCTAGAACTAACTTGGCCTAATAACTAAGTGGATGACCGAGCATAGAAGCCTATATAGTGAACTTTTCTACAATAGCTATGCCGAAAAAAGATGCTTTTACATGGACATAATTTTTTGAGTGTGCATTTACAAAATTGAAAGTGATGCCATATTTTGTCAAGACCTTCACTATAGAGAGTGATGCTTGTGGAAATAGACTTGGTGTTGTTCTCCTTCAAGAAGGATGTCCCATTGCATTCACCAGAAAATCCCTTTCTTACAAGAATTTATTACTCTCTACTTATGAGAAGAAAACGATGGTTATTTACATGCAGTATAGAAGTGGTGGCCATACCTACTAGGGAATCATTTTTTCATCAAGACTAATCACTAGAGACTAAAATATTTCCTAGAACAATGGGTTTCTACCCTATCACAATATAAATGGGTCAGTAAACTCATGGGTTATGACTATGATATCAATTACAAGAAGGGTAAGGATAATACTGTGGTTGATGCTTTGTATTACACATTTGCAGACCAAGTCTCCCTTTTAGTTATTTCCATGCTTATTCCAAATTGGTTAGCCACTATATAATAAGGGTATGTCAATGATTCCTCATTATCTCAAATCATTCAATAGTTGACCTCTTACCCTTTTATTATACCACATTATTCTTAGGATGGTGCTTCTTTGCAATACAAGGGTTGTCTGGTACTTCCCTAGAGCATGAATCTTCAATAGGTTGTATTCTATGAACTCCATGCTTCTCCATCGGTAGGGCACTCAGGGTTCCTCAAAACTTATGAGCAGACATGATTCAAATTATTTTGGAAATAAATGAAAAAGGAAATTCAATAGATGGTGGCTAAATGTGATACCTATCAATGCAATAAAGGTGAAACAACACTCATCCTTGGGTTGCTCAAACCTTTTCCCATCTTTACCAAGATTTGGACTAATATTTATATGGATTTCATTGAGGGGATCCTTAAATATAGAGGGAAAATAGTGATCTTGGTTGTGGGAAAATAGTGATCTTGGTTATGATTTATCGTCTCTCCAAATATAGTCATTTTTGTGACCTCATCCATCCTTATACCACCTCCATAATTGCAGAAATTTTCTTAGACCTGATTTTCCATCTTAATGGCATTTAATCATCCTTTGTCTCAGATCATGATGTAACTTTAACAACCATTTTTTAATATAATTATTTTATTGTACCAACACCCAACTGAAGATGAGTTTTAAGTATAATCCCCAAATGGATAGGCAGACTAAAATTATCAACAAATGCTTGGAAACTTTTCTTCATTGCTTTACCTCAGAACAACAACATCAGTGGGCGAGGTGGCTCCCCCTCACTAAATGGTGGTACAGTACCTCCTACCACACTTCAATGAAAATGACTCCATATGAAGCAGTCTATGGTTAAACACCACTAGTGTTGTTGCCTCCACCCCTAATAGTTCATCAGTTCAAGAGGTCAACACAATTCTCTACACCCAAGATTAGATCCTTATCACCTTGTGAGATAATCTTCATATGGCATAAAATTGAATGAAATAACAAGCTGATCAACACCGTTCTAAGTGTACTTTTTAAGTAGGTGATATGGTTTTTCTTCACCTACAACCATACAAACAATCCTCCCTAAATCTCAAATGGCATCATAAGCTAGCTCCCAAGTTCTATGGGCCCTATAAGGTTCTCCAAAAGATTGGGTTGGTTGCTTATAAGTTGGAGTTACCACCTTCTTCTCGAGTTCACCCAGTATTTCATGTCTCTTGTCTAAAGAAATTTCTTGGCACAAACATCAAAGTGTAAACTATTTTACCAAAACTTGATAATGAAAGGTCCATCCTTCTCAAACTAGAGGTAATCCTAGATAGCCACACATACCAACTTTTCTCCCATTCCATCACAAAGGTTTTAATTTAATGGCATGGAATGAAACTAAAGGATGCAAGATGAGAACCATTGTTTCAGATTCAATATCAAGTCCCACATCTGAAGCTTTGAGGATAAATATTTTTCTAAGAGAGAGGGAATGTTAGAAACCCACACTACCCCTTATTTTAATTTTGTTATTGTAATAGTTGTTATCGATGCATATGCTTTGTAAGTCATCCTGTGAGCATTATGTTTTATCTCACATTTAGGGGAAGTAGTAGTTGCTTATATTAGACTTAGTATATAATTAAGTGTTGAGGCCAAAGAAGGCATCCACAAATTTATTATATTGAGCTTGCTCAAAGGAGGTTGCCCCCTCAAAGTGGCCTGTGATCAATTCAATCCTCTTAAGTGTTCTGCTAATTATCTAAATCTATTAGTTCATGCTATTAATTCCTATTATTTCATGCATTTTTATTAATTATTATAGGAGGATCTCTCAATTTATTTAACATTATTATATATGTCTATGTCAATAGGCATCTCCCTATTAGAATGACTCTAAGGCATTGTATATGGAGTTGCAAAATTTTCAATCTCATTTTTCAAATTTGAAATCAAATAAGGATAATTTAAGGGATAATGAGATAAATTGGAATCTTCAATCACAATTGTTGAATTTGAACTAATAAGAATAAATACAAATGATTTAAGGGATAGTGAAATAAATGATAGTCAATGGACAATATATGTTTTGATCTATTTGTTAATTATATTTGTGCATAGAAGTAAATGGCATGATTACCATTGTATTTTTATACCAAACCAACAATCCCCCATTGACTATTAAGACAGTGATGCGAGGTGTCCATGATAATTAGAAGCATGGGATGCTTTGCATTCTTTCACTATTGGATATAGACATTGGAGGTTCCACCTTGTAATATAATCTGTGTTGATCACCATCAGTGGAGAGGAACAAATCATCAATCTTTATTCTATGTTTGGTATGTATTTTACCTTTTGGCTAAGTTGTTTAAAAAAATTGATGATTTGAGTTGAGTTGTAATGCTAGATTTTGCAAAAATACCTTATTTTGTGTACTTTTTTTTTGTTGGTATTTATGGTTGGCTTAAATAAAAATGCTAGATTGTCTTTAGAGATTAAACTACAATTAAATATATTAACACCCCTATCAAATCATCTTCTAATCATAAATTTGTAAGACTAAAGCTAGATTTTTATTTGTCACTTGAAAAACTTATGTCTATAATACCATTAGTTTTTATTGGATGTTTGCCTAATAGGGTTCATCTTGATTGAGTGTAAAACATGTGATGAATTATTAATTGTAATATGATATTTAAAATAAAAATGATATAGAGGAGCTAGATTCAAGATCACTTACCATGGATTATGAGAATTAATAGGGGTTAGCTTTGAGATAAAATGTTGTGAATATTTAAATTATTTTATTTTTTTGTTACTTAAAATATCTACAAAGTTTAAAATAAATGGATTAGGTTGTAAAGAAATATACCATATTTGATGTTTTCAAGTTTTTTTTTTTTTTTAATTACTGACTATAATATTTTATCTTTGATGGTAAAAAAGATTATAATAATTATTATAAGAAAAAATGATTTAAAATAAAAATAAAAATAATAAATAAAAAATTATTTCTTATATGATTTTTTTTAAGCACTTATTTTTTTTGCTATTACATTTTTAGTTTACTATGTTAAATAAAATGATTTTAAAATAGTGGGAGGGTTTGAGTTTAAGAAATTTATTTATAAATCCTAGAATTTATAGTGGGAGGGTTTGTAAATTTATTTATTTTTTCTTAAAACACTTTTTTTAATGTCTCCTTAAATGTTAAAGGACTTAATCTATAAGAATTTTTAACATGAACATTCAACGCTCTCATAAAATAAAAAGTTAGCATTCAACTATTTATGTTTTATATTAATTTTAAATAATATCATTATATTTAATTTGTTTTTATTTTTTTATTTAAATTATATTAATGTTTTCATTTTTATATATTAAATTTAAATTAAAGATGATAATTAAAATTTTACTTTTGATTTAGTTGTGTCATACCAAATCATTTATTAACAATAATTTATTTTTGAAAGTAAATTCTCTCTGTATAATATTTTGTACAAACTATAAAAACAATCAAACTTTATATATTTATCCAGTATAATTTTTATATTCTTCAAATTTTACTATAACTTATAGTATGATTTACATGTTGGTAATAACTTCATATTAATTATATATATGTATGGTGATATAATAAAAATATATCTTTTTATTTTTAAATTTAAGTTAAATAAAAATATTATTTAAGAAATTAATAATTGATTTTATTATATATATATATAATCTTTCAATCTAAATAAAATAAAAAATATAAATATTAATTGAAAAATAAATAATTAAATTAAACTATTATGTTTTGTAAAATGTTTATGTGAATTTATTGAATATTACCTTCTTATAGATTAAAATTCTTCTTTCAAATATTACTTTAAATATTACTAAAATTTTAAAATATTAATAATTTTAAAATAAATTAATTTAAATTATATAATATTTTTTAGAAATTTATTTAAAAAATTTATTTAGTTAAATTTTTTAAAATAGTAAAGAAATCATTTTTATTTATTATTTAGTTTAACAATTTAATTTTTATTTTAGATAGATAAAATAAATCACATGTAAGTGATAAATTCATACTTACATTTATGAAAGATACAATGATATATAGTTTTATGTACTAATTTATATTAAAAATAAAAATATTATTTAAAAAACCAATAAATTTTATAAAATGTTCATATGAATATAAAAAATTATATTTATTTGTTTTTTTAATTTTTTTATTTTATTAATTAATATTTTGATTCCAACTCTTATTTTAAATATTATAATAATTTAATTATATTAATAATTTAATTATATTAATAATTTTAAGTTGAGTTATTTGAAATGTAACCAATTTTAAACATTAAAATATTTTTATAAAAATTTGTTGAGAGAATATATTTTGTTAATGTAGTAAGTTTTTAAAATATGAAGAAAATCATTTTCAATTAGTAGTTGTTTAGTTTTTTTAGGTTTACATGATTTATATGTATTATGTTATATATATGTATGTGTTGGAAAATTATTTCAATTTAAGTAGAAATAAAAAATAAAACATAAAAATATTGCTCATTTTCAATTAAAAATATATAATACTTTAAAATTTAATAATTTATTGAATGTCATTTAAATTATAATATTTTTATGATTATATTATTTTGACTATTATTTCAATTTTTAAATAATAATATCTTTTTATAGTATTAACATTTAAAGAGATGATAATTTTTTATTAGAATTTGGAAACATATTAATTTTAAGATAAATAAATTTAAGGGATTAAAATTTTAATAATATTTTTTTTTATAATTTTGATTAAAAGAACTATGTTTTTTTTTTTCATTTATTTATTTTTAATTAATTTATTTATTATTTGGTTTGATTGGAAAGATAAATCATAAATTTAAAATAAATTCATATAAATTATATTCTTATAAATATAATAGTCAATTATTAATTATTGATCTCTAGTGAATAATGGTTTTCAATTTTTTTTTACTCAGGTAAAAACGTTTAGGAGGTCACCAAAAGCTTTAAGTGCACCAACTTTTTGGAGGCTTGGTCGAAGGTTTATAAGCAAATCATGATGTATCTAACCATGGAATCCAAATTCAGAATTATTCACTCTCATCACTTCATGCTTCTTAACCACTTTAGGAACATTTACAAAATGATCCTCCCCTTCTTTCATTACGTTCTTAGAGGATTCGATGGTAGCTTTTCAATGAAATAATAAGGTTTTTGTAGTTCACCAATCCCTCATCCTATTTATTTTTAAGAGTGCCTCCTTAAAGAGGAGCAAGTAAATGACCTTCTTGGCCTTGAAAAAAGGTAAAAAAAGGTTAAAGCATGAGCAGTTAAAAGTTGACATTGTCGGTACAAAAAAAGTCAAGACTGGTAAACCAAGAAAGAAATTAACCTTGGACTTTACAGATTCATATGAGTTCATTAAATATTTGGTTAAGACCTCCATGGAGGGGGATACCTTAGTGATTCTATCAACTTTGGGCTCACCAGAGGTCCCTAGTCTAGTGGATACTACACCAATTAAGGTAAGGTCACTAAAGGAATGATTGTGCTCTTTGGAAGTAAGTCTTAAGAGTAAGGCCTTGAAATTTAGGGCATTGAGGAAAGAGACTAAGGAAATATGTTGGGTCCTTTTCCCTAAACTTGGTTTGGTGGCCAAATATGGCATTGTTTTTGAAATTGACACCCCACAACGTAAATGGTTGGATGATCATCAGGATTCTCAAGCTTTAGGCTCCTTTAGGTGATGGATTAGAAGTGCTACTACTCCTCACATGACCCCCAAAAGTACATCCCCTTCTTCTGTTATTGGAAGATTGAATTCGATAAGTAAATAAGGTCCCAACTCTAGGACTTGAGGGAAGGAATTGAAGAGCCCCCTTTAAGGCCTTTGGTGTGGCTCATTCTAGATCCTAACTTTTTATCTGGTTAGTTTTTGGCTTAGTTTGGCTTGTTTTGGTGCTTATCATTTATTTTTTGTCTTCCTCATTATGTTTTTGCATTCGATTCCTTCTATGTTTGGGTGATATATACCCTTGTTTTTCTTTATGTTCTCTCTTGGAGACCTGAGCCTCCTACTTTTATTCAGCTGAATTCCACCCCAGATCAAGGTGGGTTTAATATATCTAAACAGTCACAATTTTTTGCTATTTTTTTTGTATTATAGGCAAGATAAACGTACAATACAAGAAATTAAATAAATATTGAGATTTAGATTGTAATTAACAAATATAAACATTGTTCATCTTTCAAGATTTTGAACTATCGATTTATTTTTTAGAAAATTAAGCTTTATTAATGATTATATAACTGATACTATAGAATATGAACTTAATTACAAATTGAAAAAAATAAGAATAAAAAATTCAAATCTTACATTGACAAAATATTTCCCCCACCATGTAAAATAAATTTTTAGAGTTAAAAATTAAAAAATTAGTAAACTAAAAAAATAAATGATTACTATTCACTTTGATATTTCTATAACTTATTGATTGAAGAGATTTCATACATTCATAAATATATGGTAAAATATTATGTGGTGCATAAAATATACTGATTTATTGTTATATTTTTAATTTTTTTTGATACATAAACAATATAATTTTTAATAAAGATGAAATTTATTTTTTTATAAAAACTCTAATATTTAAGTATTTCTTCACTCATCAAATATGTTTTATCATAAAATTGTATATTTCATATCTTATTGGGCTTAATATATTCCTTATCTTAATATTTTTCTCTTTATTTTTGTTCTTTTTTATTGTAATCTTGTATTAAAAAAAAATTCTTGCTTCAAGATGCTAATGTTTTTTTTTCTCATTTTCTTAAAAGAAAGTAGATAAAAACCATTATGTCAACTACTAAAATTCTAGCCTATCCACTCAATATTTATCTAAAGTGTGTGATATTACATTTATAATTCTGATGGCTGACATTTACAAGAATTTTTATTACCACCAAAATGTTAAATAAAAAGAACTCTAAGAAAGGTCCATTGTTTAAATAATTGATTTTATTTACAAATAAGTTTAAAATCAAATTTAATTAAAATAATTTATTTTTTGAAAATATAAAATTATCAACTATTTCATACATTTAATATTGTATCTTGTTTTTTTCTATCCAAAAATGTTGATATCTCAAAACATGAGATTGAAAATCCATTTCAAATATCATAATTTTGCAACCATTGAGTTTAATTTAGTTTGACATCAAAACATAGTTATTGTAAATACAACCATTTACTTTTAGTGCCTTTAGCTATATCACCCATAGAAAAGAATATTACAAATTTTATTTTGCATATTTGAAAATTGAACCCTAACACCAAAAATTGTTTGATAAAAGGGAGAGCACTTGGGAAAATATCTTGGAGAATATGGAAATTAAAAATGATAAAGTTTTGATTTTTTTGACAATGAAGGTTGGGCGGGGGGGGGGGGGGGGGGGGGGGTGGGGTGTTAAGTAGGGCAATAAAAAGTCACAGGGCTATGAAACATCACAAATCTCTTTTAGAACAGGATAAAAACTCATAGCTAAGAAAAGCCAAAAATAAATCATGGGACAAATCTTGGATCCAAAAAAAAAGAATTACATCAATAAGCCTAAAGTCACCAAAGTCCTATAAAAATGAAATAAGGGCACATTAAAGATAGAGATATCAAAGACCATAGCTAGGACAAAATGTATACATCATCTAGAATAGACATAGTACAAGGTTCAAGACCTACTCCACCACTATCATCATCGACCCACAACTCACCTAATGAAGATTGATTAACTGCCATGGCTCCACTAACCCAACCAACATCTCCTCAAATAACACCAAGCCTTCTACTCTCCCAACTATAACCTACCCAACCACTCCTTCATCTGCCACCTTGGACACTACCACTCCCATGAGAAGATGCCTCTACCACCTCCATTTTCCTTCCAAATAATGTGAACACACCCCTAAGCCCAACATAGTTGACTATGCTATCAAACATCATTACATGTGGATGGATCCAGATCTTATAATCACCAAGAAAGAGATCAACTATATCCTTTACTTTCCTATCCAGGCTAGATATTTCATCCAAAAAACCCTTTGATCCATAGAAATTAACCAATAAATTTGTAGCAAAAATGACTTGCTAGAGTCAAACCGACTCAACACCCTGACAAGTGAAAGAAGTAGAGATAAAGAGTGCATCTAATGATAGAATAGGCACCTCAACATCATCATTTCAATTCACACTAATAAAATCTATTAAATATAAAATAATAACCCTCTGAGCTTCAAAATGATGTTCCAAATATTGAAACACTATTAGTGGGATAAAACCCAAGCAATTGTTCCCTAATAAATGGAAGTTTCGAGCCACACCATAGTTCAAATTCTCTATTTACATTTTCAATCCACTCACAGATCAAACCAAACTAAAGTATTGACCACTTTATGCACAACCTCACTATTGTTTTTAGAACCATAAGAAAATTATTGGCAAACATAAAGGCCACATATAAATTGGTTGTATTTTTCCAAATGTAGCCTAAATATACTCTGACCTAATAACCACATACATTACATGGAACACATCCTTGTTAGGATCCCAAAAGACTAATTTTAGTCTCTTGTTTGTCATAGTATTCTAAAATCTATCTCCCTTATCTCAGCTTGTAAAGATATAAATGGTTTAATCACCACTAGATTCTTCATGGTAAATTCCATTAGACAAGAACCACTTCCTCATAAAACACTTTGAAAAGAGAGAGAAATAATTTCACATTAATATATATAAATGACCCTCATTCAAACCACATACCCAAATAGAAGCAATTCAAATGA
Organism: Torreya grandis; assembly: GCA_037957365.1. NCBI lineage: Eukaryota > Viridiplantae > Streptophyta > Pinopsida > Cupressales > Taxaceae > Torreya > Torreya grandis. The sequence continues at coordinate 3,341,294 of JARHVA010001123.1, read as the reverse complement.
CACTAAAAAGTAAAAACACCCATGAGGCAATAATGGATTAACATAATTAAGACATACCATGAGAGGACATCATCATATCTTTGAGACATCATTCAAAATGATGACTCACATAACTTTACTCCAACATGATTACCTACCACTTAAGAAATCATTTCTAATTTAGGCCAAAGATTGAACTCATTATTAATGATCAATTCCTCCCTTTGATCAACTTCATTATTAGCAAGAAGATCTTCACGTGAGTTAGATTCTCTAAATCAATTATGAACTAACCAAGATTCAAATGAGTCTATTAGGGACTAAGCCTTCAACAAGATATTTTTGATATTCCATATCATGACATGTTGATGTTGTAGAGTAGATAAAATCACCATTGAGTCCCCCTCAATGATCAAGTGCTCAATCCCACACTAAAAAACCATCTCAAGACCAAAAACCATAGCTTGGGATTGAGCCTCATTATTTATATCATTTTATAGTTTTACCAAATATGCCATTATTAAGGAACTAAAAAAATATCTCAAAATTCAATGTGCATTAGAAGCACTAGGATTCCTCCTATCTGTTCCATAAATTTTTATTTTAAAAAACCCCATAGGAGGGGGAGAGAAGACTACACTAGTTCACTCCATCAAGGTTCCCTTAAAAATGCTTAACCCATTAATGAGGGGTAATCTAACCAACATCTAATTTGGTAGAACTGTCATGTCCCAAGAAGAAAGAAAAGTCATAGATCTTTTGACATGACACGAAACCAATTATGATAATGTAATTTATAATTATGTCAATATTTTGAGTAGAAAAAGGCTTTGATCCTTGATTATTCAATGATTTTTCTCTTTCTTTACTATCCAAATGAATTTTTTTGAACTTGCAATCCAAAGACCTTCCAAAGTGTCACTATCCTAGCCAAAATTCCAAGTATAAAAAACTTGAAAGAGGAAAGGGGGACGAGCCTAAAGAAAACTCACTTTACCACTCAACCAATCCCAAAACAAAGCAACAAAAGGATAATTAAATAATAAATAATTCATTATTTCCACTTCTTGAACACACATGTAACACTGGAAAAAAAATCAACCCATATTCCTTAGTCTGCCTTGAGTAAGAATTTTATTTTGGGTTGTTAGCCAAGTGATGGCACCCACCTTAATAAGGCCCAAAGGTTACTAATCTAATATAATTGTTTAACATGAAGGCACCCCAACCCCTTATAATCATCCAAATAATACCTTAGATTAGCATTATAATCACCTATCCCAGACCTAGTCTAGTAGATTGAGTCCTCATTTGGGTTTAAAAAGACCTTTCACCTAGAAAGAACAACACTAATAAGATCCTATTTCAATTGGGAAATAGGGGAATATTCTAGTATATTCCATATTCACACTTCCATATCACCAATCCTACCTTTATTCATGTAGTCCTTGAATTTATTTCTAAAAATAATGGAAATAATGGCCCTGACTTTATCCAAGTCTCTAAAATCCCACAATGGTTTATGCCCATTCCACAAGCCATCTTAGAAGATTTCCAACCTACCATTATTGATAACCTACAATACATGATTGGAGGTGAGTGGTCTAAAATGGATTTAATGAAATTCCATAAGTGGGAGCTACGAGGAGGATTTCCTGAGGATAAGATCCCCACTAGGTCTAAACCATCCAAATATTTCATTTGTAAGACCCTAATCCAAAGAGAATAATAATTTGAATAAATATCCCAAACAAGTTTTATACCCAAATCCATGTTTTTCAACAATAGGTTAATAATACTTTTAGACATCCAATTCCTAACACCATTTGTGTTGAAATTGTCAATCTTACTCAAAATTTGTGAAAACATACAATTTGAGCCAAAATCACTTAAACACGCTAAATGGTTTGATCTTGTTATATACAAGTGTTGGTTTGAGCTTGTCATATACAAGTGTTTCTTTAGGTTAATGTATCCCTAAATGGGGTAATGCATTTTATTTGATTATTAACTTTGATCAAATCATTTTGAGTTAAAATGATGAAAATGCATTTTGGTGTTCTGGATCACTCTTTTCTTCTAATTTAGAAGCACATGAGACATTCATGTGTTATTTTATGTCGACAACATCCTAAATGGGATATCAGTCCATACACAACTAAAATCACCTTCTAATTAATCTCAATTCAAATTAAAACTTAGTGATATGACTTTCTAACCAGTTTGATTAATAAAGTGCACTAATTTCCAAAGAATTGCACTAAAATTGATTAATCTTGGGAAAAATAAACCAAATTATGAGCTTAAGTAAGGAATCCATAGAGTTTATTAAATATTTATTTATTGTAAATTGATTCCTATTAACTTGCATCATTAAGTGAGGTCATTTTTGGGGTTGTATCCATAAGCCATAAATGTAATAAATATCATGATTATGGCTTCCCATGCCTCTTTAATGCCCCTTCCTCCCAAATCATTATGAGGATATTTATGAATTTTATTTACATAATTAGATTAATTCATGGCCACACATCTTGATCTTGAGATGGACGGTCATAGTTGATCCTAATCAATTTGGAAAATATATAAATAAGAGGCCTCCCACTCACATTTTAAAGCTTAAATTCTATTAACTTATAATGCAGGATTTTCTCTACAACCTCTCTTTGTGTTGATTATTGTGTTTTATTTGTAAAAGGATAGCTTAATTGATAGGCATATATTGATTTCATATCATGAGCCTAAATTATACTTGGTGTTATTGAGATGGTGATGAGCTTGGGTTTACACCATTGTTGAAAACTTGAACTCCAAATCAAGGGGAAAAATATGCTTGGAGCTACTTATGGATGATGGGATACTCATGGGAAGGTAATTGGTATTTGATTTCTTTCATTTGATATTTATTTTCATTTTCACACCCCATTCAAATAAGTTGGCCTAGATTGTTAGTTCTTTATGCATTTTTATTGGTTTCTTGATTAATGATAGATCTAACCATCTTTGTAATCCATCTCTACATCTTGGCATGCTTGATGGGACTAGATATCCCTCTCAAGCAAGGAAACATTTTATAAATCTTATATTTCCATTAAAATCATTAAAAAATCCTTTAACACTAGTTTTTAAGCTTGTTTTCTCATGTTTTTTTTATGTATACACAGGTCACATAATGATTGACATCAGTTCTGGGTGACTGGCATCAGTCAAGGCTAATTGAAATCGATTGGGTTGAAAGGAAAAATACTATTAATATTTTCATTTTTAGATATTTTCTAAAGATTTTAGATGTCAAATTAAGTTTTTAAGTCTTTGGTCTGAACATATTTCTTGATCCAAAAGTTTAATTTTTGGATATTTTATCCTATCGTTGAGTTAACAAGGATTTTTGATCATATATTTTTTGCCTAAGGGTTCACAAGTTACCATTATTGATCAGTTTCAACCAATAATGGTTAAGTCTCTAATTAGCACCGGTCTTGTAGTAACCAACATTGATTAATAGTGATCAATGTTAGTCTTTGTGTATAAAAAGTAGAGCACTCGAGAGAAAGAAAACTAAACTTGATCATTTTATTTCAAATTATGCTTCAAAGCTAAACAAGATTCTCTAATTTTTCATGTAGGACTCATAAGTAAAAGTGATTACTTTGAGCATAATTAGATCAATAGCTTTCCCTTTGGTATTTAAAAGGACCTTAGATGGTTTGATAGAATATTTTTCAATTTTTTTACAAACTAAGGTTAATGGGCCAAGAACTTCACTTAACATTTCAATTTGGTGTTATAAAACTCAACGTTCACTTGAATTTACAAATGATTGAAGTGTTTTTTAATGTAAATTATCTATCACTTGTTAGATTTTTTGAGAAAAAAATAATTGCACATGTATGCTCTCCCCTATCCCTTATAGGGAACTTGGGTGACCAAAATCACCTTTTCATTGTGATTGTGCCTTTTTCCAATGTGTGAAAAGGAAGTTTTATAGGCTCTCCTCAAAACTTGTATGGTTTGGGTGATCTAAAAATAACCTCTAAAGCCTTTTCACTTAGATTATTTTATTTTATGAAATTGGCTTATGGAGGGGAGGTCATTTCCTCTTCATGAGGAAGTTTTGACCCAAGGCTTCATCTCTCAGAATTAACTTCAACCCCTCTCTATGGGGGTAATATAAATTAGGATCGCCTTGCTATAATAGTGGTTTGAGAAGTTAAACCATCTTCGTTAGTGACAAGCTGACCTGAAATGTATGATCAATCAAGACATTGTAATACACTGAGTAATTAATAGATGTAGTCATTATGAAAAGGACAAGATATTTTCACAACAAGATGATTGACATGGATCTAATTGACATGTTGCATCCCTTGTGTTATCCACACTTGGGACTATCTAGATGGTTGTAAATTTGTAAGTTTTAGACAACCCCAATTGTCATAGAGTATTATTGATGCAAGATATGTCTGAAGGTCTATGTCATCATATTGTCTCTTTGGAGAAGGGGGTGTAACACACTCTAAAAATTAATGTGCTTTTATTTTGAATGATAAATTTAATTATTCCCAAGTGATAAATATGGATTTAAATGATACAAAGCAACCTTGTCAATTTAGGGCTTAGGATGATTACTTAGTTGTATTTGTCTTTGTATTTACTTACTTGGTCATTATTTGAGTCCAAATTTGATTGTAAACAAATGTCATAACCAAACACCTTGTCCACCATTTTTTGAACAAGGAGGCATTGCACTAGTCAAATCTAAATCATCTTTGCCTTGTTCAAATATCTCATCTCAAAAATTGTGTTTGTATTATCTAATTAGCACAATTATTCTACCCATTTAAGTCTAAACCACTTTCTAATATCTTTAAGTCCTTCATTATAATTCAAATTTGGAATTACATTTTTATAATTTCTAGGTTAACTTGTTAAATTGGGTTTAATTTCCCATTTGGATTGAAAGCCATTTATAGACTCATAATTATCATTTGATCATTATGAACTTAGGTCATCAAGTGTATCACTCACACTCTAAGTTATAGAACACATTTTATTCTACCTCCTATTACCATGTGGTGGCATTGTTTTTCCCATTTGGTTCTAGTTTTATACTTCGGAATTATTGCATGTTTCCACATCTTGAGTTTTTTGGTTCACATTGTCACCTTCCTAATCCAAAGGGATTTATTATAATTCCCTAGTAACAACTCATTGAAGTTGAACTAACTTTTATGGTATTGACATATCTCTTAACATACATTTGGTATACTAGTTTACACTTAGGTATTTGAGTTATCATACCCTCTTCTAATTCATACAATTTCAACCCTACCCAAGGTTAAGTAATTTCATGAACACATTCCTTTAATTCTGTGGCACTATGCCACCTCCTTTTTATTATAGTCTCTTTGGTACCTTGTCACTTGTTTAGAGAAATATCAAAACACATACCTTGTTTAGATGTTTTCAAAACTTTTTACAAATATGGTCAAACATAGAGAATAACCTTTTAAACATGACTCAAAGGTACACTCATAGTGGGGTCTCTTAAGACCCTTGCTATGAGGAGGATAATTATTATGATGGTCAAGATAATTATATGGTATTTGAGGACATTCCCATAATTATAGGATCTAAAGAATAATTTTTGGAATATCAACCCCAAGAGGATAAAGATTAAGCCCATATAAGGTTGATTGCATCTAGTGATAGACTACCCTTAGACTTTCCTATGGATAAATTACATACTTTGGTTGGAGAAGGAGAGAAAAAAAAATAACAATCCTTCACAAACATTACACAAACAAACATACATTCTTCTATAAAAGGTAAGGAAATACTTATAGATTCAAAACCAATTGATGAAGATCTTGTTAACAAGATTAAGAAGATAAGTCAACAATATGCAAACTAATTTATCATAGACTTGAATGACTTTTTAATTTCTACTTCAATCCATAACGATGCTTTTAAGGAACAAGGGAATGTGGTTGAACCAACAAAAAATCTAGTTGAGAACATAATAATTATAGATCAATATGTCTCAATAGAATAACCTAAATCCCAAGAGGTTACACAACATGCTCCACTAGACATGGAGCATACATTTTTCAATCATCAAGAACCTCTTATTTACTTGCAAAACCAAAGACCAAAACATTCAGTATGCATTGAAGAAATCATACAAAATAATTTGGATAGATTTTCTCAGCCAACACATACATTAGAAAATAGACCATGGAATCCCCAAAATCAAAAGAACATATATAATTCAAGGCAGTAAATTCCATGGAATCAGCAGCTTACCTACTTGACTCAAAGAGTGAACCAAAACCAAGTCATGGATCATAGGGTGTACTTCCCTAACAAATCCATGAATTAACAGGGGCACATACCACCCCAATAGTAACAATAGGGGAGCATACCACCCCAATAGTAACAATAGGGGAACATACCACCCCCAACATAATTATGTTCCACCCATGAATGCATCAAACATGTAAGAGTGGAAATCCATGAAAGATATTGTCATGTTTGGATACTAGAAATAGAATCAATAAGTATAATTTTGATGAGATATGTCCATATCCATTTGATTTATCTATTCTCCAAGTCCCCTTTCCATCTCATTTTGAGGCCCCCAAATTCAACAAATACAAATAAAAGGGTGACCCTTGTGATCACATTCATGCATTATTTATGTTATACCAATAGGTTGCTTATAGTAGAATTTATTTACTTCATTTGTTTCCATGCGGTTTAACAAAACAAGCTCTAGATTGGATACTTAAGTTACCCAAGAGAGCAATTGTATATTAGAATGACTTATCTAAAAAGTTCAACAACCATTTCTCATACAAAATTGAACATGAATTGACCATTGTTGACTTGTGCAAATCCAAAATACATGATGGAGAAATATTCACTACATATCTATAGAGGTGGAGGGGATTAGCAGGTTACTTTAAACATAATTTTCCAGATAAATAGTTGGTGGACATATTTCATAGAACTTACATCTTAAGGTTATGCACAATCTACGACTTGTTTGTGCTAATTCATTTGAAGAGATCAGAGACAAATGGGTGCATATTGAGAAGGCTTTTATTCTCAAGGGCCTTGCCAATATTTCTGTGTAGGTTCAAACTTCAAATCTGACCCAATCACTAGTTCAAATAATTATGCAAGAAAAAATTAAGGGTTTCAATAATAATGAGAATGTGGTCAAAAATGATGTGACTAAAACAAGACATATAAAAATGGTGTAAGCCCCATCGGTCCTAAATGTACAATTAGCTCCACCTAATCCACCATCTAATTTACAAAGACAACCTCAACAAAGGACATTCCATAATAAATTTAGATTCTTTAATAAATTGGGAGAACCTATTAAGACAATATTCCAAAAGCTCATAGAAGATAACCTAATTGTATGGTCAGTACCAAGTCCATTTCCTCAAGATCAATCACAACCATATTGGTACAAGGAAAATGAATGGTGTAACTTCCATCATGTTGTCAGTCATGGTACCTATCATTGTATCCAATTGTGACACCTTATTGAATATATAATCAAGAGTGGTGAAGTTAAGATCAAGCTTGCCCCATAAGGTACCATTAAGGATATGGGAATCTACCAAGATCCATTTCCTCAACATAATCGACCACCACCAAGGAAAAATCAAAACCAAGGATAGAATCAATGGTAGATTGAGAACTAGATGCAGGGTCAAAATTAGGATCATAATACCCATGCTAACAACTTGGGTTACAAAAACATGCCTTAAAACTATAAAAATACCATGGGATGCATTTCAAAAAACCCATATTTCCACTATTACTATCAAAACTTGTGAACCATCTCATACTACTCAAAGCACGGGACCCATTATTATAGGGTCAACACCCTCTCCCTCTAGTAACACCATGTCGAGTTCATGCAATTCTATTGTGACTCTGTTTACATGGGTTACTATTTCTAGACAACACCCTTCCTTACAATGGCTCCTCATTGACTCAAAATTTCTCCAATATAATTAGACATCTATGATTCACCTTCCAAGGCCCTTCACCCTCATCTTCTAATTATAGTGGCTCCTTACCACCTCTAGGTTATGCAATCATAGTTAGATGATCATGAGTTACTTTATAAGGCCCTTTTCCCTTTTTCTCCACTAAACCTAATGTGAACATTATGCCTTCAGACCCAAAGCCTAACACTGTGCCATCCAAGGCTAAGCCATCTTGTCCTAATGTTGAAAATCCTTGTAGTTTATCAAACCAATTGAGCAAAACCCCTATGTAGATTTCCATTTTGGATCTCTTACATACTTTTACAGTTCATAGAACTATTTTGAAAATGGTTTTAAAAGAATCAACTATTCCTAAAGATATAAATCCTAAATAGTTATAAACACTAGTTGGACACTTTTATTTATTTTGTTAACTCACATTTGATCAAAAAGATAGGTCCACCATGGGTTCAAGCCATAATAAACCATAGTATATTGAGGTAATCATTGAAAACCATAAGATCAAGTAGTTTCTTATAGATAATGGTTCAAGGTTGAATATAGTATCCCTCAAATTGGTATAGAGATTGGGCTACACTATGAAGGACATCCAACCAAAGATGATCACTATAAAGGCTTATGATAATGATGAGAGGGAGTCTTATGGTACTATTTGGTTGTCAATCATTGTTGGGTCTATTTCTCACCACACATGGCTTTATATTGTGGATATTGAGATGTCATACAACATAATTCTTTGTCATCCTTGGATCCATGAAGTATAGGCCATTATATCCACCTTGTACCAGTGCCCTAAGTTTATCCACATTAGAATTAAGGTTACTATTCCCACTGATCAATAGCCTTATCAGTATTACAAATATCTAGAGGTTGAGTATCATAATTATAACTATTGTCAAAGTTCTAAATTTTTTGCAAAAAAGAATAAGGAGATAGTTTCACATCCACCTATATCCAATTATATTAACCTTAGTGATCTTTCATCTAATTTGATTGATCCATTTCTCATAGCTCTTGCAAAACATATTGTGATAGAAGATGTGGGATTTTTCATGTAATGTCTTAAGGATGCCTTCCATGTTACAAATTTGTTGAAGTATCCTAAAATATTTATCAAACCCAAACCTTTCAAGATCCCAAATAGACCCAGCTTGATTTAACAATAAAATTTATAACAACAAAAATCACCTGTTGTATTTATACCTACTACTTTGCCAAAATAGGATCGAGAGGCTTTCATAGAAGGAGACTGGTTATATTTTGATGACATTATTGATTGATTTTAGCATCCAAAATATCCTATCCATAATCGGATCATGGACCATCTTGATAATATATAAAGTGGCATTGGCCCAATAGCTCAAGGAATCCTAAAACCTTTATCAGCTGGAGTACCTAATCTAAATCATGGTCTCATATTTATACTACTTGAGGGTGACCTCATGACTTTTGATAATGATTCTTATAAATTGTCTAGTGACAAGATTATTGGAAGTGACATAGCATCCCATTATATCCTTTTTGACAAGCTTGCTAATTTAGATTTTTTGGATCAAAACACCATTATGACCATAACACCCCATCATCCCATTGGATCTTCCCTTACTAAAGCAAAACCCCATTTTTCTAAAGGATATTCCCTTACTTAAGTAGAACCTCATTGTTCCCTATGCCTTTTCCATCCCAAACTCATATATTGGGACCAATAAAATTCATTCATATGTATTGATGAGTTTTATAATGAAGAATCAATTTGAGAATACATGGGCCTAAGAGATGAATTGCCCATTGGTCATCACAAATAAGGATTTGATTTTTCATTGGACCATTTTGCCTACTTTGGAGATCAAGCAAACTTTCTTGGTCATAACAAAGATCAAACATTGAGATCTTCAGGTCAAAACCTCTTTGAGATGCTCGTTAATTAGGGAAAAAATAAAGAAAAAGATAAGCCCTCGAGTGAAAACCTATTTTAGGAACTCTTGAATGGGAAAGTTTGTTCATCCCCAAAGGATTCTCAAGTTTCATCAAGTCCTAGATCTATAGCTAGTACAAGCATCTTTTCATAACAACAACAAATGTTTGAGCATCTCGTTCTTGAGTTTTTTGAGATTTTTTGTACTTGGTCATTACCTGAGATGAAAAATTTAGATTCATCATATTATTTAGAGCTTTGGGAGGAACAAAAAGAATCTATAATATAACAAGATGATCATGATCACACCTTGACTACTATTCTTAAATATGGATCCAAACTTCTTAAAGAGAACATAGTTGAAGTGAACCTAGAAACATAAGATGATCCCAAAAATGTTTATCTTGGATCTTCCATTACTAAAGTAGAATGTGAACACATTATATCCATTTCAATAGATTTCATTGATATTTTTGCATGGGCATATTTAGACATGCTAAGATTATACACTTACTTACTAGTGCATTGACTTGTTGTTCATCTAGATGCCAAACTAGTTAAGCAAAAAGTGAAAAAGATGCATCCATGAATCACCCTCTTAGTAAAAGCTAAATTAGATAAATTATTGTGAGTAGGCTCCATTAGATCTATGGATTATTTCATATAGATATCTAAAATAGTTTTAGTCAATAAGAAGCCATAGGGTATATGTATTTTTACATATTTTAGATACATCAACAAAGCATGCCCTAAAGATGATTTTCCTCTGCCCAACATTGACATGATCATCTATTATATTGCTGGGTATGAGATGCTATCCCTTATGGTTGGATTTTTTTAATATAATCAGATCAAGATAGCCTAAGAAGATCAACACAAGTCTACATTCACCACTATGTGGGGAGTATTCTATTACCAAGTCATGCCATTTGGCTTGAAGAATGCTTGAGCTACATATCATCATTCCATGACTGTCATGTTTCATGAAATGATGCAAAATGTTTTTGAGGACTATGTCGATGATATACTAACAAATGTAATAACATGTGACACACATCTTGATGTTTTATGAAGAAACTTTGAGAGGATTCGTGAATATAAAGTCTACCTAAATCCTAAGAAGTGTGTCTTTGAAGTCACTTCAAATAAATTTCTAGGTTTCATTATATCTCAAAGAGGTATCGACGTTGACCCTAATAAGGTCAAGGATATTGTTTAAATGCCTACACCTTTAAATCTTAAATAACTTTGAATCTTATAGGGAAAGATTCAGCCTATTCATAGGTTCATTTCTCAACTGGCAGATAAGTGCCACCCATTTATTCATCTATTGAAGAAATGGGTCATGTTTTAATGGGATGAAGATTGTCAGTTAGCATTTGTTAATCTCAAAACATATTTGACCAACCTACCATTTTTAAGACCACCAACACCTAGACAACCACTACTTCTTTACATATCAACAATTGAGCATGCATTAGGGCCACTTTTGGCCAAACATGATGATCTCAATAAATAACATGTAGTCCATTATTTAAGCCTCACACTGGTGGATTACGAACATAACTATATTCCTATTTATAAGGTGTGTTTAGCTAAGGTTTTTACTTTCCAAAAGTTACAACATTATAAACTAAAAAACAAAACTATTATCATCACGAAGGTGGATCCTCTCAAGTTTTTATTAACCAAAGCAAATCTCATAAGACATATGGCTAAATGGATCATGGTCTTAAGTGAATTTGATGTTGAGTATTAGAATCAGAAAGCTATCAAGGCATAGGTTATTGTTGATCAACTTGTAGAGGCCTTTATTATAGACACTCAACCACTTAGATTCAACTTTCCAGATGATTCTATCATGACAATGGAAGAAGTGTAACATGAACCTAAACAATGAAATCTATATTTTGATGGTTCCTTCACTTCTTGTGGATATGGAGCCAACATATTTTTGATTACACCATAAGGGGATTTGATTCTCAAAGTGTTTCACATTAATTTTCATTGTACAAATAATATGGCCAAGTATGAGCCATTAATTGTATGACTATGTCTTGCCATATAATGAGATATTCAACACTTAATGGTCTATGGTGATTCCCAATTGATCATCAATCAAACCACTAATCAGTATCAAAATAGAGATGACAAGATTTTACCATAAAAGTAAATAATGGATAATCTCAAGGTTCATTTCAAATCTCTACAATTTAAATAGGTACCAAGAGCCATCAATAGACCTGTTGATGTAATGACAATAATTGGGTTTATGATACAGAATGATGGTAGAGCTAAAGAGTATCAATTTTTTATTGAAAATATTTTACAGCCTGCACATATTATGATTTACTCATAAAGGGTATGTACCATTGTTAGTCTTAATCCCCCACTTGAATTGCCTTGGTATCAAAATTATTATAATTACTTCCATGATCATGTTTTTCCACCTGACTTATCCAATAAATAACACAAAATATTCCTCCACCATCTATCCTATTATACCCTCATGGGAAACACACTTTATCACAAAGGCTATGATGGAATGTTACTTCATTATTTATCATTGGGAGAAGACAAGATAGTGCTAAAGGAGGTTCATGAAGGAACATGTGGGGCCCACACCAATGGTGTAGTCTTAGCTAAGAATCTCCTTAAAACATGCTATTATTGGAAAAAAATTGAGACAAATGCTTATAACTATGTGAGGAAGTGTGTTCCTTGTCAACAACATGGAAATTTAATACATGCACCTTCCTTACCACTATAATTGATCAGAACACCATGGTCATTTTCTACTTGAGGCCTTGATCTCACCAGGAAAATAAACCCAACATATTCAAATGGACATAAACACATTTTGAATACAACCAAGTAATTTACTAAGTGGATTGAGGCCATTCCTCTCACTTACATTATTGAGAAGTAGATAGTCAAATTCATTCATTACCATATCATCTATCTATATGGCATCCCAACTCACATTATATCCAATAATGGTGGATCCTTTATAAATAGAGAAGTTAAAGACATTTGTAAGAAATTCAAAATCAAGCACAAGAAATCCACACCATATAACCCATAGGGTAATAGACAAGCTGAGGCATCAAACAAAACCATTATAGCCATTTTAAATAAGATTATTAATGATGTAGCCATAATTGGCACTTGTAAATCTTTCATACCCTTTGGACTTATCAAACTCGTCATCAAACCCCTATATGAGCCACTCCATACTCCCTTATTTATGACATAGAATATATTATCCTAATTAATATCGAGTTGCCATCATTGCAAGTTTCTTTGGAGCATATTGAAGATGATGAATAATATAGAGTTTCAACATTGCAAGAACTAGAACTTCTTGATGGTAAGCATTTGGCTACCTAGAAAAATTGTAAGCCTATTAGGATAGATTATAGAGAAGATACAAAAATCACATTCTCCCTCAAGAGTTTGAGATTGGTGATTTGGTCTTAAAAGAGAACCAAAAGAACATAAACATTAAACACAAGAAAAAAGGTAAGTTCCAACCTAATTGGTTGGGACCATATGTTATCATGATAAACTATGGATCAAGGGCATAAATACTGGCTACTCTAAATGGTGAAGAACTTCCTGAGCCCAAGAACATTGTATACCTTAAGAGATTATATGCTTGATAGCTTTGAACCATTATCTACAAGACCCCTTACTTTGGGGTAACTTGTGCTAAAGTATTTTATCTTATCATTATGTCATGTACCATCCCATCATGGACCATATTATTTTGACCTACCCTAGACCATTCTTTTGAGAACTATATTATTTTAACAATTCTAGATAGTGAAAGATCTAGACCATTGACACTATAAACACAATTTATACTACCCTGGGCTATCCTAATTTGGGACCATATTCATTTTATACCATCCTCTTCCAGACCCCATTCATTCTGGACAATTTTATTTGAAAACCTCTTTCTTTTCATGTCTTAGGTTGTTGTAACTCAAACACTTTTATCCCTTGACTAATTATGATCTTGATTATGAATCATAGGAATTATGGACACATTAAATTCCAATTATACAAAGAAAATCAATAGGAACCATATTTTGTAGCTTCTTCTATAGACAAGTGAACAAGGATACCATAACATATGGTTTTTGCCTACTGCATGGTTCTTCAAAACTATCTCATGTTGCATATTTTTCTCTTATTTTGTTTCTATTTGGAAGGAATTATTTCCTTATCAAGATCTTCACTTTTTTTTATTTTATGAGCATGTGTCATTATAGCCAGCTTAGTTGTTATTAGAACTTGTAATCTTGGATGAGTATTTTCTTGATTAGTTAGTTCCCCCTTGTATGTATTTTATCCCAAAAACACTAAAAAAATTATAAAATGATCCAAAAAATAACAAAAACATTGTATTATACTTTTGTATATCTTAGTCTTCATGATTTTGCTATTTTGCAATTAATCATCTCACACTCTTACCATTTTACAAGTATCTTGTCTCATTGGCTTGCCATTTTTCAAGACCATCTCATTTCTCCCATGTTTCCTTTAATTCTAAAAAATTAATCATGTTTTATAGTCCTCATTTTTTCTACTAAATTTGGCCTGAAGTTCATGTTGGAACATGCATCCATTTAATTATGTAGGAAACATCCACTTGTCTTGTACATTTGGAGTCAGCTCGACCACCCCCTTCCTTTTCTAATGTTCCCCCATTTCTTATATGTTGTTTCCCTAACATTTTGAAGCAACTTTGTGTCCTTTTTATTGTTACACTATTTTAGAAAGTAACACCTCTACTACACATGCTTGCAAAAAAAATTTAAACCACACTAACTTGGTTTTTGTTGGAGTGTGTTTATTTGTGTTTTACTATGCTTTCTTGTCTCTTCATTTTATTTCTTTTCTTTGGTTGTTTCTTATTTGTATTTTGTTTTGATATTTGGTTTTGTTCTTTTATTTTTATTTTTCAAGTACATATTTATGGTCCACATGGACCTTGATTATTCATATCTTGATCTCATGCTATTAAGATCTTCTTGATTTGTTTTTATACATTCTTGTTCCTACTCGAATCTTGATTGTTCATATCTTTATTTTAAGTTAGGTTCATTTATGTTTTTATTTATCTTTGATTTTTTGTTTAAATGTTAATAGATATAACTCTAGTCTTGGTCATTTTTACCATTATCCTTAGTTATAGGTATTCACATTTGAACTAGCTCTGCATAATTGAAATGCCATGTCATTATAAGTTCCTCATACTTATGATGCCTAATTTATTTTATTATATCAAGCACTTTGTGCTTTGTATTTAAGTCTCAATGCTAATACATATCTAATGAATAGCTCTCAAGATCACCAATTATTTATTTAGGCTCAATAGGTTTAGCACCTGACTCTATGCTTAGACGTGCATCTATTGGCATACCTCATGATTCAGATCAAACCTTGGTCAATATTATTCATCCCTCATTCTAGTTTATCCTGATTATGGGTGAACTACATTGTCTTGAGGTTATTTTGGAATATGTAGGTAGTTCTTGGATACATGATGTATCTTAGGTCAGCTTGATCTCCTTCATTATTCTATTCATCTCTTTCATCACTTTGTGTATCCTTGTATGCCTAGGTTTTTGTGGCTTTTGCAACCATTATATCATTGAATCTATGTTTGTGACCAATCATCTTTAATATATTAATTAGTTTATATACTTGAGATATTGCTTGTGAATTTTCCCTATAGGGGCATAACAGTTGAATTGTTTCACAAATCTAAATCAGCCCTATAGGGGCAAGCCATTATCCATTCTTTATCAGTGATCGAGATCATCCCTACTGGGGAAAATTTATTTATCACATGATCATATTTGCTTCAATGGAGCACATTATTATTTCCTCTCCTTGGAGAAATTTTTTATCTTTTTATTCTAATTCCAAGATTTTTGGACTTTTTCCCTTATTTTGGTAATATTTTAGTGTGCAACTTGTCTCAGGATTGATCATTTTGTAAGTGCACAGCTTGCACCCTAACTTTGGGTGTGTTTAAAGTGTATCACTTATATTTTTGGATTGTATCCTTCCCATTCCCCCATTTTGGGGCCCATTTTATTCTAATTATATTTTTGATCATTGATGCAATCAATGCATACAAGCATTAACTCATTTGGATTTAATATTTTCCATGGGTTAATCTCACTTTCTCTCTCTTTTCTAGAGTCCATCCTTCTCTTTCATCTTAACATGTCCTCTTAAGGGGTCACCATGGGTAATTTCCAATTTATTAATGAGAAATATTTTCTTTGAAAAGACGTTGCTTCATTGAATGTCTCACTATGCCTTCTCAAATAGGGGTAAAACGTAGACATTCCATTCCTAACACCATTTGTGTTGAAATTATCAATCTTACTCAAAATATGTGAAAATGCATAATTTGATCCAAAATAACTTAAATGCAATAAATGGTTTGAATTTATCATATAAAAGTGTTGATTTAGGCTAATGTATTCCTAAATGGGGAAATATATTTTATGTGATTATTAACTTTGATCAAATCATTTCAAGTCAAAATGATGAAAATGCATTTTGGTGCTCTGGATCACTCTTTTCTTCTAATTTAGAAGCACACAACACATGCATGTGTTATTTTGTGTTGAAAACATCCTAAATGGGATATCAATTTGTATGCAACTAACATCACCTTCTAATTCCTCTCTAGTAAAATTACAACCTAGTAATATGACTTTCTGATTAGTTTGATTAATGAAGTGCACCAATTTCTAAATAATTGCATTAAAATTATTTAATCTTACTTAGGAAAAATAAACATAATTATGATGTTAAGTAAGAATTACATGGAATTTATTTAATATTTCATTATTGGAAATTGATTCCTATTAATTGCATCATTAAGTGAGGTCATTTTTAGGGTGGCATCCATAATCCATAAATGAAACAAATATCAATATTATGGCTTCCTATGCCTCTTTAATGCCCCTTCATCCCAAATCATTATGAGGATTTTTATGGATTTTATTTACATAATTAGATTAATTCATGGCCACACATCTTGATCTTGAGATGGATGGTCATGGTTGATCCTAATCAATTCAGAAAATATATAAATAGGAAGACTCTCACTCATATTTTAAATATTAAATTATGTAAACGTATAATATAGGACTCTATCCATAACCTCTCTTTGTGTTGATTATTGTGATTTATTTTTAAAAGGATAGCTTAATTTATAGGCATAGATTGATTTTATATCATGAGCCTAAATTATACTTGGTGTTCTTGAGATGGTGATGAGCTTGGCCTTGCACCATTGTTGAAGACTTGAACTCCAAATCAAGGGGAAAAACATGATTAGAGTTGCTTATGGATGATGGGATGCTCATGGGAATGTAATCGGTATTTTCCTTCTTTCATTTGATCTTTATTGTCATTTGCACACCTTGTTCAAATAGCTTGGCGTAGATTATTAGTTATTTATGCATTTTTCTTGGTTTTTTGACTAATTCTTGATCTAACCATATTTCTAATCTATCACTACAATACCAGCTCTACCCACTCTTTTGGACCCAAAAACATGATCCCATCTAAGTAATGCCACCCTTTTAAAGAGTTCACAACCTTTCCACCAAAATTTCTTGCATAACTAGTTGATACTAATTACCATTTTAGTAGGAGTTCTGAGCACTAATAATAGGTAGATTATAATGGCATTAAGGATTGATTTGATGAGTATAATCCTTCCAACCAAAGACAAAAAATTTATTTTCCAATAATCTAAGTGACCTTTAAGACAAACCAAGATATTATCCCATAAAGATGTTTTCCCAACACCCATAAATAATGGAACACCAAGGTCCTTAGTAGGAAAATTACCTATCTCAAAGTTTAAACATTGATCCAAACCCAATTGCACAAGCTCAGAAATACTTTAGAAATAGATCTCAGATTTGATATGATTCACTTACTAACTATAATCTATTGAATACTTATCTAAAAACACCTTGAACTAAAGAGCTGACCTGACTGAATCCCTACCAAAAAAATGTATCATCTATGAAATACTGGTGAGAAAGGTTCTTGAGAGCCTTACTGACACTTTTAATCTCAATAAGACCTCTCATTTTGGCATCCTAGATGAATTTTTTGAGCACCTCTACCAATAAGATAAATAAGAAATGAGAGATAGGATTATCTTTCTTGAGCCTATAGGAAGCCAAAAAATACCTCTCAAGGCTATAATTAATCAAAATAGAGGATCATGAGATATAAATACAACTACAAATCTATTCACACCATTTTATAAAACCAAACTTCTCTAAGATCTTTAGGAAAAATATCCAATTTACTTGATCATAAGCCTTACTAATATCATACTTAATAAAAATTCTTTTTTAGTGTGTGAAAGAAAAAAAGTGTAATAATTTATGAAACACAATTATACCATCTTGAATGTGTCTCCCTAGGACAAAACCTCCTTTCTTGGGAAAGATATAGCTTTGGAAATGATTTTATAAATTTTGTTACACAAGGAAATCAAATAGAAATCCCTAAAAGAGGATTGAGATTATCATTTAGGGATAAAAAATAGAAAAGTAAAATTGATATTAGAACTTATTTTTTAATATTTATAGAATATTACACCATATCTATAACCTCAATCCCAATTATAGGCTAAAATAATTGAAATAGGCTACATGAAATGCATCTGACCCCAAAGCTTTGTCCTTATTCATTAAAAAGACCACCTTCTTAAATTCATCTTGGGTGAAAGGAAGACATAAAATTTTAATTTCTTGTTTCATTAATAGTCTAGGCATGGACCCTAGAAGGTCATTTTGAGCCTCTAGATTTGAAGCCTTAGGGTAAGCCAATAAGGATTTTTAAAAAATTGACTATTTCTTGATGAACTTCTGAGATTTGTTCTACCATCTTGTCATCTTTATCCATGATGTTTGATATCCTATTTCAAATTATCTTAGAATGGATAAAATTGTGAATAAACTTTATATTATGATCATCTTACTTCAACCAACACTCTCGTTATTTCTAATTATAGTGAGTTTCTTCCCTTGTGTGAAAATATTTGAGCTTATCAAGTAAGGCTTTCTATTTCACATACATGTTAGCATCTATGCTGACATTCAGAACCACATAATTCTAATCTTTGAGATCTAATTACACTCTTTTATTTTCTTCATAAATGTTTTTGAATGAGTCCTTATTCCATTTCTTGAGACACTCATTAATGTAAATTAGTTTTTTTGCAAAGGAAAAAATCAAATTGCCTTTAACCCATGGTGTATTATTCCACCAAGAGCTAAGAAAACCAAACAGGGATGGATCCATCAGCATATGAATTTGAATATGAATAGAAAATTTAGAGGGGAATGATGATCACAACTTCCCATTTCACTAGAGCATGATCAAAACCAAACAACCAAGATCCAATTCAAATACAACCAAGAAGGGGACATAAATAATCTATCCAAGCACTCCAAAAATTTTACTTAAACATTTTCTTCTATTAATCCAACATTAAATCAAACTCTTAAAGATAAAATCAATGAAGACACAATTTGAGATAAAATAATTAAATTACAAGTATGAAGCCAAAGGTATACCCACATCTCCTCTTTTATCTGCCACACTAAGAACAGTGTTAAAATCTCCCCCTAACACAAACTTATCTTCATGATGCTCGATCATAGTGAAGTATCACTCCAACATCATATTTTGAGTTCAAGTATATTTAGGCCATAAAAATTAAATAAACATAATTAAATGTCAGTAGATATATCTCTAAGTTTTCACCATTACCACTTGATACCACTACTAGTGGTTATACAACCAATCTGAAAGGATTCCAATGAATGGATAAACCTCCAAAAGCACATACTGAATTAAAAAAATACCTTTCCAAGATTTCCAATTGTATTTAAGATAAATATATACATCCTCCCCACATAGATTTATTTATTTAATAATGATGATGTTAAGGTGAATGAGAAGCAACTGATGGTTAACAAAGCACTGATTTTTAGGGGAATTGAGGTGCCTAACATTCCAAGAAATTAGCTTCATTATTATGGAGATGGGAATTACACCCCCTGTAATTCAAAATAAAAAAAATTATTGATGGATTTTTACTTTTTTGACATCCCCTACTCAACTAATTTCTCAGAGTTTATTTTACACCCCATTATGATTCTTTTTACATAATTAGGATTTAAAAAAAGAGTAGTTTTATAGGAAATTATCAATATCTCTTTGGAATTAATCTCCTCCTTAGAGTTTTTCACCAAATTTAAGATCACCATCCCCTCCATATTTTAACCATTTCTTCAAATTGCTCTGAAACATTCTCTAAATTATTCGAAAAATAAAGGAAATCCACCAATTGTATAGACTATGACATAAGATTTTTAGAAGGCTCTAAACTTACCTGAGTAGAAGAGGGATCCAAGCCTAACACCAGATCCCTAACACTTCAACCTTAAATGTTATGATATTATAAAAAAATATCGAACCATTCAACACTATTTATATTGATTTACTGATTAGATGACTAACTTGAAGACACACTCTGTGTACCAAATTTTAGATTCAAGTAATATTACAAAAATTAGCAATAAAACCTAAAACTCAATGACACCAATAGGAATGGATAAAAGAGGAAAATTAGAATAAATAGAATATGATTACCATCCTTTTTACCTCTTTATTCCTCCACTCTAGGACTTGTACTTGAATTGTTTAATGTTTAAAATTTGAATTATTGGATTGCTTTTAAGATCTTGACAATGACTTCCAATGGCTGTGTGAAGTAGATAATGGCTTGGATGAGTGCTTGAATTCTGTTATGGATGCAATGGTAATAGAAATATCATGGATTCATGGATTTATAGTTTTTTTATGGTTTTCCAATTATCTTGTCCATGGCCCAATCATGGATTTTTATAGGAAAATGAAGGGAATTTTACAAGAATTTAAAATTTTCTAGAAGTCTCTAGTTTAGAGACTTATAGAGTCTTAGAGGAGCTTCTCTAGTTTTAGAGGATTATTAATTATTTTTAAGGGATAATGGGGGGATTATACTAGAGTTAATGAGGTTTAGGATTTATAAGGATGTAGGAGTGGCTAGGGTGGTAGGGTAGCTAGGATGGTAGTTGGATAAATATGAATTATAAATTAGCTAGCTGGTTTAGGGAATAAGTAAGTAGGTAATAGGCTCTATTAGAGGTGCAATGGAGAGATTAATTGGTTTTATGATGAGACAAAGTTTTATGGGATATGTGATGGGGATTATTAAGCAAATGGTTAGTTTGGCTAGGAAATATTAGAATTAGGCTAAATTAGCAAAAATTAGTGAAATTAGTGGGGTAAGCATAATTTATGCATACATTTTCCCCTCTTTGAAAGAGTATTAAGAGTGGAAGGAGTGATGGTATTTCAAATAAAAACCATGATATTGGATGGTGTCAAACATTAGTAAGATATTTTTCCCCTTCGAGGGAGCATGCAGGGAGGAACTGACCCAGATGGTCACTCAAATGAAAAATCTTGGGTTGGGATAAGACTAAGACTTTAATGGGGTTGGGATGCCCCAATTAACCAAATAAATACCCCAAGAGTTATGATGATAAAGTATCTCAAGTGATGGGTTATAGACAAGGGACAAATGTATAGAAAGTATTAGGATTGATAGGATGTAATTGATTATAATAGGATGGGTTAGAGATGATGATGAGTCCCATAACAAAGATACATGTTAGGGAATGATTGAAGAGAGGTAATAATGATAAGTATTGTTTATTAGAGATAATGAGCTACTTACCATAGGATTTGGGGATTAAAAATGGCATACAACTATCATATGACTAATCTGAGAACTGAATGGTGATGAGAGATAAATGGTGGTCAAACTATTCTTGGGCACTAAAATGTGGCCAGGTGCTACCTACATAGTCTTAAAATACCTCAGGTCAATTTAGTTATTGATGTGGGATAAGGTGAATGATAAGGGGTTGGACATTCCATACCCCAGATGATGTTAGAGGAAGACTAAAATTGATTATATGAGGATAATAGGTTAATTAGATGATATTCAGGCTAATTAATGTTAATAATGGGTTGCTAGGGGTATAAGGGGGTAATATAGGATAAGAGAGTAAAAAATGGGTCATTTAATCCCATTGACTTCTTGTGATTTATGCTCTAAGGCAAAACTATGAAACAGATACCGCGAGCTTCTCATCATGATGAGAGAGTCTGAGAGCATTAGAGAGAGGTTGATGCTAGACCTGTAGTGAGTAAGAAAGACCCTAGATTAGTATGTTGTTTTTTTAGTTTGATTGGGATTTAGAGATATATTTAGCAATAAAAAACATTAGTAAACTCACTTTGGCAATACCATGATTAGTGTTTATGCCCATAGTCGTAAGATTGTCATTACAAGTTGTGGTTTTGGAGGATTAGATTGTAGTATTATAATACTACAAGTCCTTAGTTGTGGTATTGTAATACCTCAATAAGGGATTTGTGATATTAAAATATCACTACTAGGAAGTCATGATATTGTAATATCACTATTAGTGAATTATAAGATTATCAAAAATGTGACTGGGGGTATTTTGTAAGTTATAATTCTACCTGGGTTAGGAAAATGGGTAAATATTAGGTTGGTTTAGTTAGGTGGGTGGATACAAGATGTAAGATTAGTTAGTTAGCTAAGTTAGTTAGGTAGGTTAGATATATAAGAAGAGTTTAGATAGGGTAAAGTGATTATGCAAATGTTAGGAGACACTTAGGAGTGGATTGATTAGGTTAGTTAGATGTTAGCATTAAATGGGTATGGGGATGTGTTAGTGAGATAGGAGGTTAGGCTAGGGTAATGGGAGTAATATGGTAGGGAAATGGGAATTTTATATTGTTGTGATAGGTGATAGTGTTTTAAGGATTAGGAATTAGTTAGGGTTGTAAGGGTTTTGGATAGATAGGATAGGTAAGTTAGGGCAAGTATGTGATTACAGAGGTAGTGATAAGTGAATGGTAATTGGTGCAAGAAGATCTAGGCATGATGGCATCATGATTGTGGCATCCATAGGTGATGTATGAGAGTTAGCGACTAACACTGGTATAGTTTAGGGCAATAGAGCTGATTGAGTTATATGACATGGCTACTATGCATGTTATTCACATCAATTGAGTGTTGATTAAAACATTGGTAGAGCATTTGTATTCAAAGACTAACACTTTCCATTTTGTTCCTAGAGAGATGACCATGACACTTGAGGATGTATATAGGATTTTTCATTTACCCATGCATGGTGATAAGATATATTGACAATCACGTACATTGATATAGACATTGTAATGCCTCAAATTAGGATTATAGGTGTGGATGTGAGATAGGTGCATAGATATTGATAGGTGATTAAATGAGGGGATGTTAGATAGATCAAAATTAGTAGTTATGTCTCTTATTTCTAACATTCTCCTACTAGATAAGAGTGGATAGTGGTTCCATATTGGCTTGGGAGATGTAGTCATAGATATGGTATAGGATCATCGAGTATTTGCTTGGGGTCCTATAGTGCTAGTGAATTTATACTAAGATCTTGATTTGGGAATAGGAAAGCATGTAGTTTTGGACTATTATTGTTGTTGCATATCTAGAGCTAGGAGCACATTGTTATCCAATGGCCATTAGGTACACTTTTAGTGTAAGATCTAGAGTAACTGATGGTTTTCATTGGTGAGTATTATTAGGTGTGTAGCTTAGACATGCTGGTGAGGTTAAGTTTTATAGAGAGGCCTTCAATAGCCTACACACATAACACATTACCCAAATGTCATATAGAGGCATTCAATTTGGTTAGGATAATAAGATAGTTACCCAATTCATGATCATAGAGTGCTATCTGATAGGGTAGTGGGATTTTATTATCAAGAGATATCGATTGGACTGAGTATAAAGACAATTTGGGTTTATTTAGGACATGCCAGGTCTAAATCATCTATTTTCATGTAGTGAGTGGGAGGCCACATTGGGGGAGGTTGGTGGATAGAGCAGATGCATGTATAGACTATGATAGAATTTTGCTTATTCAATGGGATTTTTATACACCCATTCTAGATCTAGGAATTATAGTGGCATATTTAACTTGGTGGTAGCCTCAGATATCTAAGAGATTGACATAACCTTAGGCGTTGGTTAGGTGGGGTATTATAAGGAGGGTTTTGTGGGATTGAGCTTTGCTATAGAGGATAAGGAGATGGGTATTGACATGGTGTGGATATGATGGTGGGGATGACCTAGATGTAATGTATGTGGATGGAGGGGATGGAGTGTAGGTGGTAGTAATAGTGTAGGTGGCCCCTTAGGCCCAAGTATAGGCATAGGGGCTAATAGGGCCACAAATATAGATCAAGATAAAGGTTGGTAGGAGTAGTGGTGTAGGTCCTTCATGGCCACCAATGATAGAGGAGGATTAATCCCTAGTTACCCTATTACAGGGTGAGATATAGGCATGCTTGTCATAGATTATGGGTCTAATGTGTGAGAGAGAGATCATATACTAGCCCATATTTAGAGTATAATGGCATAGAGGGATGGATAACTAGCACAAGTTTAGGGGTAGATTACTACATTATAGGGCTAGGTTACATACAAGGATGGGTAGTTGGCTAAGTTATAGGGGTAGATATCAATATTTCATAGGCATATTATAAGAGTGCAATCATAGTTGGTATAATGAGATGGGCATCTCTCCTATACCCATATACATATTTCCACCTTATAGAGTCAGGTTACGGGTTTTTAGGGATAGGTTGGATAGTTTCAAGATTGTATTCAAACTTTGATAGGGTAGGTAGAGGTGGCTGAGAGGGCTAGGGATGTGGCTGAATAGGCTATGAGGGGATAGGGGATGATGGATGTTATGTAGAGTATTATCTTACTCACACATGAGGCACAATACTATCAAATCCTATATGATGTAGTAGTGTTACATGAGCATCATGTAGTGTCCTTTTGTGTTAGTTAGTCTTCAATCTGGTAGCCTTCCAAAGGTGATTGAGGACCTTTAGGCCCACTAGGGCCAGAGTTATGATTTTTGGGATGTATATTTATGTATAGGGTATTTTTGTATTAGTAGCTCATCTTTCCCCATGAGGTCATGTGATTGTATGATATATTTTGACATGGTTTCCATGTGGATATTGTATATTATACTATGATATATATATGATAATATTTGATGCGGATGGATGTAAATGCATTATTTATTGATGTTATATTTATAGATATGAGATGCATTTACTCATATGATGTGATTAGATTATATGTTATGATTTTATTTATAATGATGTCATGATGTATATGTGATGTACATGATGGATGGATTTAGTATTTTGTTGATGATACATATGCTTTTATTATTATGGATGATGTTACATGTAAGGCATATGGGATATTGCTTTGATTTATGGATGTTATATGATGTGGATTGAGATTTTTATAGATGTCATGGTATACATGTGTAGATTATGATTTTAATTGTGATGTGTTTTTATTTATGTATAGGTCATGGTGGTTACACAATTTTCTCTATGGGGTGGATATGTTATGAAAAAATGAATCCCATATTTCATTCATTTTGTCTCTAGTTGCTATGATAATAATCCTCCTACACCATGGAGGTAGGTCTGTGATGGGATGGGATAGCTTCATGCTTTGGGTAAGGGTAGATAGGTTAGGATAGGAACGGGGAATAGGTTGTTGAAGGAAATAGGAAATGGTTTTAGAATCCATTAAAATGCATGAAATACTTTTTAATATTGCATATTTTAGCTATGTGTCGAGGATATGATAAATCTGAGACACATTAATATAGATGCATGGGTGGAATCTATTTAAAATATGACTAGTTGAATAAATATTCAAAAGTCACATATACCATCCTCGTTCCCATGAAAATTGGTAAGATAAAATATACACAAAGTGATATACAATCAAACTTAAAAAACATAACTCATTAACTTGTACATAAAGATCTTACTCACATATATAAAACAAAACACACAAATCACATAAGACAATCAAAAAGCAATAATTATGATGTTGATAGGGATATTTATATGAGTGATTAAATGATTAATAATGATTAGATACAAAGGATATAGTGATGATGTAGAGGCTATACAAAAGATATGTGGTGCCTAAAATTTTGTCTATGTAAATATGGGTCTCTAACCAAGTTACAAAATGGGCGTTGTGATAACCCTTTGGGAATCAATGGTATAGTGTATGCTCAAAAACCCAAAAAAGAAGACTTTATAAACTATGACAATCCATAATGATGATTATTAGTGAGACAGTCTGGACCCAAGACTTAGTGACAATAATGGGTAAGTGGTGATGGGATGTGGTGTTGAGGCTATAGGGGAGACACACTTGTCAAAGAAGATTTGGGAAGGTGTGATGATAATGATCAAGATATGATGGGACTTGGAGATATGTAGACCAAGTATGGATAAGTTACTTTAGAGAACCCTCCAACAAATAGACTTTATAAGACATTTCCTTTACTTATGCTAGAATAATTATCCCATATTACTATTTAAAAACACTATGACAGATTCCCACTATTGAGACTAGGGTTAGGTTATTATACAATGATGCTAGGAATTGGTTTTCATCATGGTACTTTCCCAAGTTTCCAATGAACTAGTTTTCACCATTGGATGGTTTTTTTGACTAGTGGGGAGATGTGATTATGGATTATCTGGATATGGGATATCCTATAGATAGATGATGATACAACCTATGTCAGGTGTAAAAGTGTTTTAGATGCATGATGTTCATGGGATCATCTAGTTTTTCTCCATCAAGTGTGGCCAATTTACATGCTCTTGATCCAAACTTAGTAATGATGATATAGGGACCTATCCAATTAGCTTAAAACTTCCCCTTATCTCTTTTTGCATTGGTGTTTTCCTAATTTTCTTTCAATACTCAATCACCAACTTTGAACTCCATGGACTAGATCTTCTTATGATATTGGACTTTAAGCTTATTTTGATATGCTCATAGGTGATCCAAGGCCTTATGATGCTTTTCATCAAGGATCTATATCTCTTTTAGATGTTCCTACCAATGATTATGGTTGGTGATAATAAATCTTAGGGAAAGTCAAAGGGAGGGAAGACAAAATTCTGCTAGCAAAATTACTTTGGCCACATAAGACCAAGGCATACAAAGTTTCCCCAGTAGGTGTGTGCAAACTTATATGATAAGAATAAAAATTTGGATAGAGTTGTGTGTGCCAACTTATACCTACTTGATTAAATATCTTCTTCAATATTTTAATGTGGGTATTATTGGTTGCCTCTACTTATTCATTTCCTTGGGGATAATGAGGGGAAAAGTGTTGTTTGAAATGATATTTTTGACATAGAGACTCAAATTCCTAGTTCTTAAATTATTTTCCATTATCTAAAATGATATTTTTAGTCTACCAAAATATCATATGATCTAATGGAGAATAAACTTGGAGATATGGACACCTATTATATAAATAAGTGGAATTTCCTCTACCCATTTGGTAAAATAATTCACTGCCATGATAATGAATTTATGATCATCTGATGAGGTTGGATTAATCTTGCCAATTAAGTGAAGGTCCCATATGGAAAATGTCCATGAATTTATGACCAGTTGTAATTCCTATGTAGGAGCATGAATGAGATTTTTATGTTTTTGATAGGCCACACATATTCTCACATATTGACAAGAATATTGTTCCATCATTGGCTAGTAATAGCTAGTTAAGAGGAGTTTCTTTGACAATGCCATTCCACTAATGTGCCCACCACAAATACCATCATGAACTTCTTTGATCACCTTAGAAGCCTCTTTTGATGTTAAACAACTCAACAAGGTTCCATCATAGCCTCAACAATAAAGTGTGCTACCAAGGATGGTGTATCAGGAGGTGCAATGAATGAAGGCCTTACATTGGTGATGGTTGAGGTTTGGGGGGAGGTGTTGTTATGGAGGTACCTATAAATGTCATGGTACCAAGGGAGAATGGGATTTTTAATTGCTCAAATTTGAAATGGAGTCATTGACTAATAGATAGAATAATTAGATCCTCAATCAAAAAGTTACCTTCCAAAATGTCTTCATCGAGGTTAATGAGTGAGCCAATAGTTGCCATTGAATTAGTTACTTTATTACTTCCTCTTGGAACTTGTTCAAATTTTATTGATTAAAAATTTGTCTTCAACTAATCCACCAACTATTTATAAATAAACAATTTTTCATCCTTTGACTATAATTCATCATTGACCTATTTGATAATTAATTATGAGTCATTGAATACTTTCAAGTGTTGGATGTTTCACTGAATAGCTAGGTAAAGATTGGATATTAAGGCTTCATATTATAAAATGTTGTTGGTACATGAGAAGGAAAGGTGAAAAGATTTAGGAATAAGGTCACCTTGTGGGGTGATAATTAAGATGATTTCCCTTGACCCATGTGTAGTAAATGAGCCATCAAAGTATAATTTCCAACTATCTGATTTTGAAGTATTCTTTTTGAACTCATCTAAGGAGTTCATGATGAGGGGCTCAGTCACTTCAAGTGGTGCCTCTACTAATTGATCCATGATAAATTATCCCTTTATAGCCTTTAGGTTGACATAATAAATTTAAAATTCACTAAGCATCATTATCCATTTTGCTATTCTTTTATTAAGAGCATATTTGGACAATAAATATTTCAAAGGATCAAATTTGGAAATGAGTTGTACTTGATTATTCAACATATAGTGCTAAATATTCTATGATGCAAACACCATGGCTAAACATGCTTTTTCTATTTAAGTGTAGTTCATCTCATAGGATATTAACATGTGATTAAGATAATATATGGCTGGCTC
Organism: Torreya grandis; assembly: GCA_037957365.1. Lineage (NCBI taxonomy): Eukaryota > Viridiplantae > Streptophyta > Pinopsida > Cupressales > Taxaceae > Torreya > Torreya grandis. Next base: position 3,312,405 of record JARHVA010001123.1, on the reverse strand, counting down.
CTTACCTTAATCATTATGTTGATCTAGAAGAGCATCAATTGCACATGGAGTTACTGAAATGTATAGGAGCAAAGGTTTTCCCAAGATGGGTGGTGATAATAGAGGTGAACTGGCCAAATATTGTTTAAGATTTTCAAAATATTGTTGGCATTCTAAATTCCACTGGAAGGTAGTCCCCTTCTTTAATATATGGGTGAAGGGGTGACATTTATCTACAAGCTAAGAAATGAAATGCCTTATGGCTTGTAGTTTACCCTGAAGACTTTAGAGTTGCTTAAGATTATGAGGTAGAGTTATTTCTGTGATTGATTTCAACTTTGCTAGATATAATTATATGCCTCTTCTTGAAACTATAAATTCCAATAATTTTCTTGAGGTGACACCAAATACACATTTTTTTGGATTCAACCTAACTTTATACTCTCACAATCATTCAAAAATCCTTCTTAAAACCACATGGTTTTCAGATCTTGAGTGAGATTTCCCCAAAATGTCATTAACATAATATTTAATGATGTCATTCATCATGTCATGAAAAATTATGGTCATGTCCCATTGATAAGTTACGCCTACATTTTTAAGGCCAAAAGGCATGACTTGATAACAAAATGTTCCCCATGGAGTAATAAAAGCCATTTTGTGCTAGTCTTTAGGTGTGATTTTGATTTGATTGTATCTTGAGAATCCATCCATGAGGGAGAGCATTTCATATCTAGTAGTATAGTCTAAAATCTTGTCGATGTTAGGAAGTGGGAAGTCATCTTTAGGACTTGCCTTGTTGATATCCCAAAAATTTGTACAAATTTTGATTTTACCTTGAGGTTTGGTTACAAGGACAATATTGAAAATCCAATTTGAATAATCTACGGGGAATATAAAACCTACTCCTAAATTTTTTTGTAATTCCTCTTTGACCAATAATGCCACCTTGGGATGTATCTTTCATAACTTCTATTTGATGGGTTTTGCATTCGGATGCACAACCAAGTGGTGGACTAATAATGAGGGGTCTAATCTAGGCATGTCATCATAACTCCATGTGGATATGTTAATAAATTCCTTTAGTAGCTCTATGATGACTTTACATTCCTTTGATGTGAGAGATGCCCGTAGTTTAACTATTTTAGGATTTTTATCCATCCCAATGTTGATTTATATCATGTCCTCAATAAGGGAAGGTGATTATTCTTAAAAATAAGGAGGTAATGATATTTTGGGAATGTTTGAAGCAAAATAATCTTGGAGGTCTTTGTCAATATCAAAATATATTTTTTATTTTAATGAGATATGTGGAGGTTGATCCAGTGTTTTGGGAGGCTATTCTTCTTCAGAATGTTCTTCGTCACTTTGATCATGGGGTTCGTTTTGTTCCATAAATTATGAGGTTTGACAAATATTGATAGAAAATCCTTTTTTATGGTCACTAAATGGCAAGAAATATTTGGCTCCCATGTACTTCAAAATAGCCTCATTATTTTGAAATAGGTCAAAAGACATCTCCCCTTTTAAATCCTAGTCTGTAAGGGATGGATAACAAAGGGAAATGTTAATGGTGGATATGGTGGTGTATAAGAAAAGATTAGTGGCATTTAGCTTATCTAGGTGACTAAAAATAAAACCTATTTTAGTATCATCATTGGGGAGAGATGGACTAGGGATTGAAAGAGAATCCACAATGATACTAGTTGGGTCATCACCATACAGTCTGTACCCTAGGCCAAAGTATTATAAATGTTCCTAAACCATGATGGGTTCAAGTTGGCCTTGATCTTACTTGCCTAGTCCTTTCCATTTATAATGCATGTTATCCATCATTTTTTGGACTTGGGAATATTATATTTTAGGGGAAATGAGGGCCTCATCATCTAGAATAAGCCATGAATAATCTCCATCTTCAATGTATTCTTTAGAAAAAAATCTAGTGCTTGAGAAAGTTATTGGCCCAAATCAATACCTAATGGGATTGGTCTTCCTTATGGTTGAGGACCCATAGCTATGTGGAGAGAGAGGGGTAAATTAATGATGTAGAATGTTTTGTATTCATATTCTCCATAGCCTGTAGATGTGATCTTTAGATGATCAACATCAAGTAGTGGATTGGATGTGGATTCAAGTTGATTGGGGGAGATATATTTAATAGATATTGGACTTAGGATAGAGTTATTTATGCCAAGATATGGTGATGGTGATGATGATTGATCCATCTGACAACTGTAAAGATGGTATATGACTCCCAAGATGGTGACCTCCATTCTAGAGTGAGGGAATTTTAGGCATTGATGTAAGGTGGATAGAACAACTTTCATCTCATGAATCCATGGTCTTCTAAGTAGCATGTTATATGGAAAATCCATATCCACAACATGAACTAGTGTTTGATGTATTGTGGGTCCCATAACAATGAGAAGGTAAATGGTCCCAACTGATGGTCTTTCATTGTCATCATAAGCTTTGATCATGATCAAGGTGGGCTCTAGTGATGTTTTTAAGTATCATAATTTCTTCAAAAATTCTAGATTACATAAATTAAATATTGATCCCTCTTCTATAAGGACTTAGGAAAATTGATGGTAGTATATGGTCACTTCAATAGATAGAGGGTAATTATTGTTTGGGCCAATGGGAGGCATATATCAGGCACTAAAAGTGATCTACTTTGAAGGGGATAAGTGTGTTACTAGTTCCTAAAATTGATTAGTATCTAAGTCACTAGGGACTTTTAGATCATTTGGTACTTGATTTAATATTTTTTGATGTAAATATAATGATTTAAGAAGCTCCATTAAAGATATTTGAGCTGGAGTCTTCTTAAGTTACTGAATGATATCATAGGATTTATCATAAGACATTTAAACTTTCTTAGAAACATTCCCCTTTTGGGTAGTAGATGAAGTGGAAAGATCTTTAGCGGGTATCGTGGGAAATATTATCTTATTATGCCTAGTAGTTACAATGTAATCAATAGTGGACTAATTAATTTTTAGGATGGGGGATGAGGATGGAGTGGGTTCTTAGATGTTACATATTTTGATGGTGTTAATGTAGTGATAAGACACATTATGGTTATCAATATGGTTAGATGAAGAGGCCTGACCTTGGTCTCTTTATGATCTCTAATTCCATTGATCATGCTTAAGGAATGAATCCTTGTAAATGTCAAGTTACCCATTTTTTGATTGATTTGAGGGACCTTATCCTTCAATCTCAATATCACCCCTCTCAATTAAATCTTGGGTGTAATTTTTCAATTACATACACCATTCTGTATCATGCCCCTTAAACCTATGGTATTTACAAAACTTTTCATGATACCAGTCTAACTTTGGTTGGTGATCATCCATATGTCTGATTTTAGGAAAGGTGATCATATTGGTTGGAATTAATTGATCCAAGACTATTTTTACTGGGACTCCCAAGCTCGTGAGCAATCTTTTACCTATACGAGGCTTTTACTTGCCTCATGGTACTCAAATGGAAGAGAAATTGGGTTGTTGTGTGTGGCCTTTATTTTAAACTATCTATACATGTTATTGTTTAAAATCTATTACCCCATCACCCACAACATTATTATTCTTTTTGAAGACAATATATTTTTCTAAAAAATAATTATCTTGATTTTGGGTGTGTTCATTTTGAGAGTATAACTTGATAGTCCCTTTTTCAATAAGGGCCTTCTCTATTTGCATTCCTTTCTCTATGATTTCATCAAAGGTCATGGTACACTATAATTTTAATTGATATTTGAGTTTAGTATTAAGATTATCTACAAAAATCTTGGCCAATTATTTCTTAGGTACAGTGCACCTTAAGAGACTTGCCAAACTCTACCATCTATGTAATAAATATGCTAAACTTTCACCATTTCATTGTTTGGTATTATAAAGGTCAATAATGGAGATATCATGCTCAATATTAAATGAGAAGTATCTAATGAATTGCTCTATTAGCTTTCCAAAGCTAGATACTAACCCTTTAGGTAGATGCATAAACCATTCCAAAGTGGGCCCCATGAGACTTTTGGAAAAGAGTCTCAATAAATAAGCATCCTCATAAGACACCTTATGGAAATCCACATAAAATTCTCGGACATGATCTCTAAGATCCCCTTTTCCTCGGTATTTATCAAATTTAGGCACTTAAAAATGTGAAAGAAAGGGTGTTTTCAAAATACTTATGTCCAAGGGTGAGGAACAAATGTCTTAATACTTATATTTAAGGGCTTGTGATCATGGATCTATCTGATGAAGGGTCTCTTTCATCATTCTCCATTCTTGGGCAAAAGTGGGATCCTCAAGAGGATTGGTAGTTTAATTTTGACTACCTTGAGGGATATGGTTACTATGGGTGTTATGAATGTTATTGGCATTGTTGACATCATTGGTGGTGTTGGTATTATTGGAGGTATTATTATTATTATGAGCATTATTATTTGTATTGTTTTATCTATGATATGGTGGGAATTGATTATGGAATAGGAGGTTAATTTATTGTGTTAATTGTTCTAATTATTATTCTAAGATAGCTTATCTCCAATTAGTCTCAACATGGTTATTATGAAGGGGTTGTGGGCATTCTTCTTTGGAAAATCCATGGTCCACCTCTTATTTTTCTTGAGGTATTTGATTAACATGTTGTTGTGGTGTATTTGGACATGATGGAAGATGAACTAGGTTATGTAAGAGGGTACAATTAAAAGTTGAAGGTAATTTACCTTTTATTTCTATGGTACAAGCTACGACATGGTCATGGTTATCATATAGATAATAGTATATTAAGTTGTGAACTTCATCATTATGGAGGGGTTAAACCTTTATTCCTCTTCCCTAAGTGTGTGTATGTCACTATGAATTTCATCATTTCTTAAGTTGGGTCAATTATATACCCTAATGGTTGATTGTCTTGGTTGGATGCCTATCCAATCCTAAGTTTGGCTCAGGTATGAATAATAATTGTGAAAGAGAGATGTGATGAATTGTGATGGATGAGATGGAAGTCCTCAAATACTACCTCTATCTAAAGACCAAAGCTACTAGTGGTCAAAATAAAATGATGTAAGAGGACATGAAGAACAATAATTTCCAAGAGATAAAGTCTCTTAAGAGACCAATCTAGCAAGGATGAAGAAGAGTGATGGGATAAAATACTTTGTCTACTAGAAATAAGATAATTTGATGGGTGTTAGTTGGAAAATTTACTTGATAAGGATGAAGGAAAATGATGGGTGCTAGATTAGAATCTTATAAGACTATGTATACTGATAATCCAAAGTCTAAGTGACAAATGATAATCAAGGAAGATGGGTGACTACTAGAGTCTTGATTTCAAGATGAAACCTAGTATTTAAAGGGGATGGAATAGGTGGAGGATGAGAGACATGTGATAAATAAGGTGAGAAATAAGATGTGTACTAGATGAATAATACAGGTGTTAGATGTAGGATTGGATAAGGATGACAACCACTCAAGATGAGTTGTGTACAAGTGTAGGTAAAAGAGATGAGGGAAATTAATCATTAAAGAAAATTTGTGAGAGGGAGGATGATTATTGAAAAATGTGTTGTGGTATAGATGAAGTGAAGTGGATATTAGTTAGATGCTAATGGGATAATGTGATAGGTATAGATACTATATTGATTATGATAGGGTGGATATTATCCATAGGTAATCTATATACACAGTAGAAAGGTATAATAAAATCGGTCAAAAGGATATATATAAATGGATATAGGATATATACAAGCTAATCTAAAAAGAATTTTTTTGAAAGGGATAATTAGTATATGAAGGTGTTAGTGGGATGGAAGTTATGATGAGATTAGATACTATGTCAAGTATGATATGTGCAAATAGTATCTATAGGTAATTTATATACAAAATGGAATTGGTCAAAAGGATGGATATACAAATGGATGTGAGATAAGATGATATAAATAAGCTATTCTAGAAAGAAATATTTGAAAGGGGTGATGAATATATGAAAGATGTAAAAGGGATGGATAGTAGATATAAAATAATGGACAAAAATATAATGGTATATACAAGATAGTGTGTAAAAAAAATATGTAAAAAGGGGATGGATACTATATACAAGTGTTATATGATGAATATAGATGGTATGGGTAGTAGATAGGAGATGGAAACTATAGGGTGAATATGAGATGATAGAGTAGATGTAGGTTCAAAATATAATGGTCAAAGATAGTATGAAATGAATATGGGGTGGTATTACACATAAAATGGTATGATGGACAAAAATTGGTCAAAACACACAAATAGATAAGAGATAGGATATTAATATAAGATGTTATGGGATGGATTAGTAGATAATGGATGTAGAATATGGACTATAATATGGTGTGAATATGAGATAATAAGATGAATATAGTTACAAAATATAGTGGTTAAGGGTAATATGAAAGGGATATGGGGTGGAGGAGATATAGAAAATGGGTATCCCAGATGATTACTATATGGATGTTGGGTGTGGAGAAGAAATGGCAAATGGGAGGTAGATGAATAGTATATATAGGTGAATGATATGAGTAATAAGATGGGATATAATGATGAAAAAAATATAATGATCAAGGTATGAAATGGATATCAATCAAGAGGATGGGTATTATATGGATACTAGGTGTAAACAACAGAATGCCAAATGGGGATGAATGATCAATAGGATGGGTGAATGACATAGGATGATAAATTAAGATGTGATATGATGATAAGATGATGAGTGTTAAACTAGGGTTTTCTAAGGTATCACAAAAAATATGGGTATGGCTGACTCATGTCATAAACAATACGAGTCTAGTCATAACACTCAAACAACATACACAAGTATGATCCTATATTAGTCAAATGTAATGGGTGTGTAACCCAATGCCTTCACCATCCAATAGATTCATAGGTGAGGCTATAGGATAGTGACCCATTATAGTATCAATTGAACCCTCTCAACCCTTCTCACACTTGATGGCTACTTTGGAGTTGATACTAACTCTTGTAATAATACACTTGTTATGACCAAAGTACCCTAATCTAGGTATACACAAAAGTTATAGGTGTGTCCTCAATATACATGAAGGTATGTTGGGGACCAATTTAATGTAGGATGTTGTCTAACTATCTTATGTCTGGATCCTAATTTCCCCTCACTCCATGAAACCCTTTATAGGTAATTTCATTTATTTATGTAATGACAACTATCCTAATTTTTAGACTCCACCAGAACATAAACTTTGGTTAGCACATGGTGGTGAAATCCATGACACTAAGCCCTATACACTAAGCCCATGGATGGGTTTCAATTCCACATCACATGATTTCTTAGAGGGGGGATAACAAATAAGCAAACACATGATATATTTAATTAACCAATTAATTACCTAAGTGTGAGGGGCGTGATATGATGATTATTTACATATCAATACCTATACACACAAACAAGTATATATAAGAAATGATATTCATAACAAAAGATATTTAAAAATATTAGTGATATATCAAAAATATAATGAAAACTTAGGACAAAATAATATCTAAAAATATTAGTGATATATCAAAAATAGAATGAAAACTTAGGACACAATACTAAGAGGCACCCCTCCCTACAAACACAAAGGTTAGAAATCCAATTAGGATGCCTAAATATTGAAGGGTCTTGTAACAAAGGGGGTTAGTAGTTTAAATTTTTACAATCTCATGAGTCCTTATAAAGACATGAGTACACAGAGTAAAAATGCAACCAAAATGCACAATACCACAACTTTACTCACAAAATCGTAATTTACAAGTTATAACTTTGAAAAAAGGTTAGAAAACTATCATGGTTATCTAACAAAACCATGATTGTCTAAAAATATCGCTAATTAAACCAAAAAAACCATAATTATCAAAAGATCACAATATATGATATTGTATAAAATAACAATAAAAATAAAATTTGTCCTAAGGTAACTATACCAAGTTAAAATTATTACAAGGCAAATATAATATATACAATCAAAATATAATTTTATGAAAAATATTATAAAATTAATCCTATGATATTTGAGTAGAATTATATTTAATTTAAAAAACTATAACCATTAAAAAACTTAAGCTTGATATCAACTAAAGGTCCTAAGCTAATATTTTAACTCGGTATCTACAAAGTCATGACTATGAGTGACAAAGTCTCAACTTGCAAGACAAAATCATAACTGTCAGATTTGTAGCTTTGTCAAAAAGGTAAAAATATATGTGATGGGGTTTGATATGTTTTTTATATTTTATTCTTACCCCTATAAATCCTACACATAGAAATAACACTTTGTAAGGGTCTTCCTACATGTAAAAGGATGTTGAGTCAAAATACTTAGTTTGAAAAATGGTTAAGATTCTTTGACAATAAGTAATCTTATCTTTACTAAAAGAACCTTATAACCCTATTTTAAAAATGTGAGATACATTTTTTAATAATATAGAAAATAAATAGGTCATAATTTTACCAATTTTAGGAAGGAAGATAAAATCATGGCTATTGATGATAATACCGTAGTTAACAGAGTAATATCACAACTGTGGGAATCATAATTTAATCAAAGTTGGTCAAAATGTTAAAATTTTTGTTGATTGTCCTTTTTAATGCAATCATAAATTTATAATACCATTCCTAAATATATAAATAAATATATAAAATATCTATTATTAATTGAAATCAATAAATAGATGACAAAATTGCCCCTAATTGTTATGTTCTATAATATCACAACTAGATCATACAATACCACAATTATCAGTTCAATATCATGACCATCTGAGTCATGGTTTTGTGGAAAATGTATAAGTGATTGGGTGTCAAGTGATTCCCCTTCTTGTCCTACACACAAAAACAACACAAACAGATAAACTTTCTATAGAAAAGAAGAGTTAGTAGAAATAGATCATAAACTTGCCCCTAACTATTAGGTTTGCAATATCACTACTACAACCTACAATACCATGACTAAGAGGATAAAGTTATGACTATTGATTTTTGGTTTTATAAAAGTTTAAAACCTTAAAAAAACCCTAACCATTAGTAGTTAAGTGATAATATCACTACTGGCTTCTACAAAGTTGTGACTGCAATACCGTGAATACCAGGGCAAAGTCATGATTCACTTGTACGTGTCAAAATTTGAAAATATAGGCTTAGATATACATCTAGTTGGTCCTAAAATAACTTTCATTAATGTTATTATAATAATTGAGGTTTTTCCCACCATGGTCACCAAATTTAATATTCAAGTAATATTACCAAAATTAGAAATAAAACCTAAAACTCAATGACACGAATAGGAATTAATAAAAGAGGCAAATCAGAATATATAGAACATGCTTACAATCCTTTTTACCTATTTATGCCTCCATTCTAGGAATTTCACTTAAATTGTTTTATGTTCAAAATTTGAATTAGTGGATTGCTTGAAAGATCTTGAGAATGGCTTCCAATGGTTGTGTGCAGTGGATAATGGCTTGGATGAGTGCTAGAATGTTGTTATGGATAAAATGGTAATAGAGAGATGATGGATTAATGGATTTATAGTTTTATTATGGTTTTTTAATTAGATTGGCCATGGCCCAAACATGAATTTTTATAGGAAAATGGAGGAATTTTTAGGTAAATTTAAAATTATTTAGAAGTCTCTAGTTTAGAGACTTTTAGAGTCTTAGAGGAGCTTCTCTAGTTCTAGAGGCTTCTCAATTAGTTTAGGGGATAATTTGGGAATTAGATGGGAGTTAACTAGGTTTATGATTCATAGGGATGTAGGAATGGATATGGTGGTAGGGTATCTGGGGTGGTAGTTGGATAAATATGAATTTTAAACTGGCTAGTTGGTTTAGGGAATAGGGTAGTAGATAATAGGTGTAGATTTGGATTATGATGGTTGTTATTCAATCATTAGGCAATAAACAAATAAATGCATAAATAACTCAAAAAATAAATCCAACCTATTCATGCAAGGTTTGCTAATAATAAAAATATACAAATGAAATAAAGCAATCAATCATTACCTTCCCAAATGACTCCATTACACAAAAAATGGATCAAAAGCATGTTATCCCCTTGATCAAGCATTATTGTCTTTATCAATAATGGTAGAAAAAAACCTCCAATGTCTCAAGAACACTTTGTAAAACCTAGGATCATGATATAAAATATTTAATATGACTATTAATTAAGATAATCCAAATAAAAATAACACAAAAATCAAAACACAAATGACTTGTAGAGATATTTTAGAATTATAAGTTTGAATAGTTTTATCTTAAAAATGGTATTGTGAGGCCTTATATTTATAGATTTTTGGATTTGGTCAGGATCAACCATGACCATACATTTCAATATTGAGATGTGTGGCCATGAATTAATATAATATTTATAATTAAATCCATAAATATCCTCATCATGATTTGGGAATAAGGGGCATTAATGAGGCATGGGAGGCATTAAAGAGGCATGAGAAGCCATAATAATTATATTTGTTGCAATTATGGCTTCTGGATGCCACCCCATAGATGATGTCATTGAGGTGATGTCATAAATAGGAATCAATTTCCAAAAATAAATATTCAGTAACCTTCATGGAAAATATACTTAAGATATTGATTTGAATTAATTAACCTTAAACAAGATTAATAAATATTTGTGTAATTATTTATAAATTCTCCCTCAATTAATCAAAATATTTAGAAATTCATATTACTGAATCGTAATTTGACTCGAGAAGAATTGAAAGGCGATGTTAGATGCATTGGAACCATATTCCCATTTAGGATGTTTCCAACACAAAATAACAAAGGTACATGACATGTACTAACAAATTATAAGAAAAGAGTAATCCAAAGCACAAAAAATTGAAAGTGTCATTTAGAATCAAATGAATTGATCAAAGTTAGATAATCACATAAAATGCATTTCCCCATTTAAGAATATTTTATCCTAAATTAACACGTGTAAATGATAAGTTTGAACCATTTAGTGTGTTTTAGTGATTTTGACATAAATTGGGTATTTGATTAGAATTCAAGTAAGATTAAAAATTTTAACACAAATGGTGTTAGGAATCAGATGTCTACATTTTCCCCTTGTTTGAGAAGGTGTAGTGAGACATTCAGGTGAAGCAACATCTTTTCAAAGAAAAAAATTGTCAAGAAGAAATTGGAAATGGCCCATGATTCCCCTCTAAAGGACATACTAGGATGAAAGATAAGGATGGAATCTAAAAAAAATCATCAAAAATGGAGTCCATATGACCCCAAACAAAGCTCCAAAAGATGGCTTTTTAGCTTGCTTCCCTACACAATGATCACTAATGGTTTTGTGATGCACAAAATGACTATTGATGATTATATATGGTCGTTGATGGTTATATATGACCATAAAAGGCTAGTTCATGACTATCAATGGTTACATAAGAATGATGATGGTCTTTGGGTAAACCTATGAAGATGAAATATGATGAAACAAAGTTAGAAAATTAATTCAAATGTGTCTCAAGCCTCCAAATATTAATTTAATACTTTAAAATTGATCTTATTAGTATGTAGGATACATTATTTCCTAGTGAGCATGCCAAAATGTAGAGTTGGATAATGAAAAATGATTATTCAAGCATTAGTCTAAGAAATCAAAGAGAAATGCATAAAGATCTAAATAAATTAAGCCAATTGATTCATGCAAGGTTTGCTAATAATAACAAGATACAAATGAAAGAAATAAATAATTGATTACCTTCCCAAATGACTCCATTACCCAAAACCAGACCAAAAGCATGTTCTCCCCTTGATCAAACATTCTTGTCTTCATCAATAATGGTGGTATAACTCCTCGAATGTCTCAAGAATAGTCTGTAAAACCTACGCTAATGATAGAAATTATGTAACTTGTCTATCAATGAAGTTAATCCAAATGCAAATAACACAACAATAAAAACACAATTGACTTGTGGAAGGATTTTAGCATTATAAGTTTACATAATTTAAGATTAAAAATGTTGTTTTATGCCCTCTTATTTATAGATTTTTGAAATTGTCTAAGATCAAAGATGACCATCCATCTCAAGATTGAGATGTGTGGCCATGGATTAATCTAATATTTGAAATTAAATCTATAAATATACTGATAATGATCTAGGGGAAAGGGGCATTAATTAGGCATGGGTGCCCATAATTTAGATATTTTATGAATTTATGGTTTATGGATGCCACCCCATAGATGATATCATTAGGTGATGCAGATATTACAAATCAATTTTTGATAATGAAATAATCAATAACCTCCATAGAAAATCCACTTAAGCTCTTGATTTGAATTAATTATCTCTAAACATTATTAATGAATTTTAGTGCATTTTTTTAGAAATTGGTGCACAATTAATCAAAATAGTCAAAAAGTGATATTATTGGGTTGTAATTTGACTCAAGAAGAATTGGAAGGTGATGTTAAATGCATTAAAACCATATTCTCATTTAGGATGTTGCCAACACAAAATAATAAAGGTACATGACATGTAATAATGAATTAGAAGAAAAGAGTGATCCATGGCACAAAAAGGCAAAAACATCATTTTGACTTGAAATGAATTGATCAAAGTTAGGAATAACATAAAATGCATTGCTCCATTTAGGGATACATTGGCATAAATAAACACTTATAAATAAAAATTTAGAACCATTTAACATGTTTTAGTGATTTTGACCTAAAATGTGTATTTGAGTGTAATTCAAGTAAGTTTGAAAATTTTAACACAAATGATGTTAGGAATTAGATGTCTACTTTTTACTCTTATTTGAGAAGGCATAGTGAGACATTTAGGAAAAATAATGTCTTTTCATGGAAAATATTTGTCAAGAAGTAATTATAAATGACCCATGATATCCCCTCAAGAGGATACACTATGATGAAAGATAAGGATGGACTATCTAAAAGAGAGAGAAAGTGAGAAATTAACCCATGGAATAGATCACATCCAGAAGAGCTAATGCTTGCATGTGTTGATTCCATCAATGATCAAAATATAATTAGAGGTATAATGGGCCCAAAATATGGGGGGAATGGGAAGGATTCAATCCAGACATGTAAGCGACACACTTTGAATTCACCCAATTTGAGAGTGTAAGTTGTGTACTTACAACATTGATCAATCCTGAGATAAGTTGCACACTAAAACATTGCCATAATGGGTAAAAGTGTGGAGAGCTTGGAATTAGAGGGAAAAAAGAACATGGTCTCCATAAATATGATAATAAGAAATGCCCATTAGATCATATTTGATCATGATAAGATAGTTATGCCCCAAAAGTGATAATTTTGATCATTGATAAAGAATAAAGAATAGTCTTACCCTTTTAGGGCTGATTTATATTTATGACTTGTTTCAAATATTATGCCCCATCATGGGAAAATTGGCAAGCAATTAGCTCAAGGATATAACTTAAAACATAGGTTAAAGTGAGCGAGCACAAACATAGATGTGATGGTGGAATAGCTTAGAAAACCACAAACACCAAGCATATGAGAATACATGAAGTGATGAAAGAGATGAATAAAGATGGCTGAGATGACCTTGATAGAAATTGAGTGCTACCTACTTAGTCTAGTAAGACCTCAAGCTAATGTAATTCTCCTAAGAAGTGGGAGAAATGGAATGAGGGATGATTAAAACTAACCAACAATTGATTAGACTCATGATGTATGTGAAGAGATGCACATCTAAGAATCAAGTCATATGCTAAACCTATTGACCCTAGTTTATGCATAGTGTTCTTGATAGCTATTCATTAGAGCTGTGTTGACATTTAGACTTTGAAACTAGAGCACAAAGTGCTTATTATAGAAAAATTAATTAAGCATTTTAAGTATGAATAAATTAGAATGACATTGCATTTCGAATGCACAAATCTAGTTCAAATGTGAACACTTATAACTAAGGATAATGGTAAAATAATGGCTAAGACTAGAGTTATAATTATTTACATTTAAAAAAAAAAGCAAGGACAAAGAAAAAGATAAACATAAATGAACCCAACTTGAAAGCAAGATATGAACCATCAAGATTCAAGTGAGAACAAGAATGTTTAAGAACAAGACGAGAATAACTTAATAACATAAAATCAAGATATAAATAATAAAGATATATGTGGATCATCAAGATGTTCTTGGAAAAATAAAACATAGAATCAATACCAAACAAGAAAACAAAACACTATAACAATCAAATAAACACAAAAGAGACAATTAAAAACATGTAGGGAAACACAAGACCAAGATGAGACAAGAAGTAATAAAAATAAAAAAGGAGAATAAATAAATGGAGAGGTGTAAAAACACAAAAAAACACCAATAAAACTCAAATAAACACACACAAACAAAAAACAAGTTAGTGTGGTTTAAATACAATTGTTCATGCACGTGTAGTAGAGGCGTTAATTTCCACTACAACATAACAAAGAGTAAGGACATAAAATTTGTTCCCTAATTAAATAGGAATAAAGGCAAAAGAAATGGGGGAAGAGAAGAAAAGGAAGGGGTTGGCTAAGCTAACTCTAGATGTACAAGATAAGTGGATGTTGCCTACATAGTTTCATGGATGTATGTTCCAATATGAACTTCAGGCCAAATGTAGTTCTCCTAGGAAGTGGGATAGAAGAAAAAGGTGATGACTAGAACATATGATTAATTTTGTAAAATAAAAGGGAAGACTTTAAAAATGAGATTGGTCTTGCAAAATGAAAAATTGGTGAGATGAGATGACAATCTATCAGGACTAAATTTCCTTACAAAATGGTAAGAGCATGGCATGGTGGGATGAGGAAGAATGATCTTGAAATATGGAAAGTGTGTGAGACAAACTAACTTAGACAATGAAAATTTAGTAAGATAAAATACTTGAAAAATGGCAAGAGCATGAGGAAAAGGGGGACTAAGTTGACCTCAATGTGAATTGAGAAAAACCTATTAGAAATATTGTCATTTATGTCAAAGGTCTAGCATTGGTGATAAAGGCCCCATAGCATTTATTGTCTAAATGTGTTTTTAATGTTCATATTTTGGATAAAATGTGTTGATATTTATTTAATATTAACAAATATATATTTGGTTGCAAAAAATTCAAAATAAGGCCCATGGAGAAGTCAAAGAGTCATGGGGTAAAGACAAAAGAGAAATGGGATACATTTTCCCATGAAGAGTCATCTTGAGGAATTCCAAGAGTCACCAAGTGAAGATAAAAGAGGAAGGGCATAATTTTTCATGAAGGGACACTTTGAGGAATTTGAAAGTTCACCAAGTTGAAGACAAAAAGAGAAAGGATGAATTTTCTCATTAAGAGTCATCATGTGACTTTTCAAGTGTAAGGAGTCGTAGGGTCATGCAATTTTGGCATGATTTTCCATGAGGAGTGAAGGGTCACAAAGGGTGAATTCCAAAGGTCATTTATAAGGATATAAATAAATGCTTGAGAAGCCATTTGTAATCTACAAGAGAGTGCATGTTTTTAATTATTTTATATATTAAAAAAGAGATAATAGAAAGAGATATTGTAGATTTCTATCATCTGTTGAGAAATAAACATTGAGAGATAGTTGTGTTTTATACACAAGATGGGTTGGTGCTCTTGTGGGTTGGTGCTCACAAATCTTTGTAAGGGGTTGGTGCTCCTGTGGGTTCATGCTCATAAATAGTTGTTGTGTTGGTGCTTGGTACAGGGGTTAGTGCTCTTGAAAATTGGTTCTTAAAAAAAATTTAATTTGAGTTAGTGCTCATTCATATACTTGAGATTTTTCTCTATGGTTTTTGTCACATTGGTTTTCCACATAAAAATCTATTGTCTCTCTCTCTTGTGTGGTGCTTATTGTTATTTTCGTTTATTGCATATATTGAATGTATGGTTAAGTGTAAATTGATTAAGTGAAATTTTATAATATATATGATATATTGATTCACCCTGACCTCTCATTATATCATATACTTAACAATTGGTATCAGAGCAGGTTCCTTTGGAAAGAGTTTTACAACTTGAAGGTAGATCGTGGAAAGCACAATGGCTAGATCACATGAAGATTTTTATACAAATAAGGTACCTTTGTTTGATAGGAAAAATTATTCTTTTTGGAGCATAAAGATGATTACTTCTTAGATGTCTCTTATATTTAACATTTGACAAGTAGTTGTGGAGGAATACAAAGAGCCACAGACACTTGTGACTACTCTAGTAGAAAAAAAGGAAAGTGAAAATAATGCTAAAGCTTTAAATGTTATTTTATGTGGTTTGTGTGAATCAAAATTTGTTAAAGTTATGTAATGAAAATATTCTCATGAGACTTTGGTAAAGCTTGAAAATATTTACAAAGGTGATGGAAAGGTTCAGCAAGCTAAGCTCCAAAATTTCAAAAGATAGTTTGAGAGTTTGAAAATGGAAGAGGAAGAAAATATAGTGAGTTATCTTTTATGGGTTGATCAAATAGTTAATCATATTCAAGGCTTTCGATAAAAGTTATAATAATTAGTGGTGGTACAAAAGGTTTTGAGAAATATACCAATGAGATATGATGTAAATGTTTTGGCAATTGAGGAGATGAAAGATCTAGCCAAGCTAAATATGGATGAACTACATGGTATTCTTACGACATATTTGATGTGGACTGAACAAGAGAAACCCTCAAAGAGGGAAGCTACTTTCAAGACATCAAAGAAAGACAAGGCTAAGATTCAAGAATCAAGTGGCACCTCTAGTGATGATGAAGATGACAACAGAGCTCTATTCATCCACCAGTCAAAAAGGAATAGGTAAATATCAAGGAATATTACCTTTTAAATTTTTTAATTGTGGAAAGATTGGACATTTTTCAGCTAAGTTCTGAGATAAGAGTAATGGTGACAATGAATAAGGAAGGTCTACATGCAAGAATAATTTCAAAGGAAAATTCAAGAAGGGATTTAAGAAGAAGAGTTTATACTAAGTTTTGATTAGATTTAGTTTCTTGTTATTTGTAGTCATATAAAATGAAAAAATTAGTATCATGAGCATGGATAATGACACCTAATCCTTAGGTCCCTCTTTCTTACTCTCATGACCCTCTTACACTTAATTTCATTGATTCCCAATCATTCATGGCCTTTAAGACTTGATCCCAGCTGAGTCAGGACCCTTTCTTCATGACTAATCCATCCCTCCAGGTCCTATCTACATAAGACAATAGCACTAAAATGGACTATAGCAATAGAAACTAGGGTGTCCCCTTTTTAGAACTCTTGTCCAATCATAATGTGACCCTAGATTACCATTTTTATTTGATTCCTCTTGTTCATTATGTCAGCCTAGTCTGATTTCATCTAACCCATGACCAATAGATCCATCTAAAAGCCCATTCAAAGATCATTTGGAAAATATCATTCAAGCAAGGAAAAATACAATAAAGACCACTCAATCAATCTTTCCTATTCTCTGCATATTGCCAACCTATACACTTTCAAGCCAATTCAAGTCCTTACACCAGTCCCTAGTCATCTCAAGCATACCTAGTTTTGGCATTTCTTATATTTTCATTCACTATTGCACCAAACACTCTTAAAGGTAGAAATACATATGGCTTGATCCCTTTTCAGAGTATTGGTATGTAGATAGCATGCCCACAGATGGGGTGTGAATCACATCTAGTGCATGTTACCATACTAACCCCTTTTCCCTATTTGCCAAAGTTTCCATTCAAGTGCATAAAAGGCATAAACATAGAAAATAATCTCTATAAGGATTTATATTAATATCAAATCTCTAAAAATTGGTATATAGGCTCACACTGACTAGGTGAACAAAACCCAAAAAAATTATATCAACATGATAACATCACTAAGGAAGGAATACATCATTGGATCCCAGGATTTCCAGTTTCAATTCTCTTGTCTAATCAAGAAATGAAGTTAAATATTTTTTTTGTGATAGTGTCCCAGACCTACACACAAATTTATAGACCCTATCTCAGTTGGATCAACATAGGATAAGTTTAATTTCTCTCTCTCACTACTATTTTTAGGAAAGATCAAATTGTAATTAAATTTCACAAATCATTAGCTTTAATTTGGAATATTATTTACTAATTTTCTCCTACTTAGACCTTTTTATTATTTAGGAATTAAACACTAATTTCCCAAAAAATAAAAAATCATTTGGTGAACCTGACTTACTTCGAATTGTGCATAAAAACCCTAGAATCCTTAGGGTAAATTCCTACATGATTTTTCCCATAAATTTTTATATTTTTTTCTTGAATATTTAAATCAAAAATGCATCTCAAATTTTAAAATAATTTTATTTCAAACCCTAGTTGTATCAACTAGGTCCCAGTAATTTTCCAGTATTAATCCAATAATTTCTTGATTTTTTTACTTGCTTATAAAAATTATAAATTTGATTCAAATTTTCAAAATTAATAATAATTTCAAAAATAATTTTATTTCAAATCCTAGTTGCATCAACTAGATCTTAGTAATTTTCCAATCATTTTCTAAACTTTTAGTTGCATATTAAAATAAAAAATTGACTTCCAATTTCAAAAATTCAAAGTTATTTCAAAAAAAAAAAAAAAAAACTCAAAACCTTAGTCACATCTACTAGGTCCCATTAAATCAAACATTTCCCATAAATTTCTAAATTTTTACTTGCATACATAACTCAAAAATTCAATTTTAATTTCAAAAATTCATAGTATTTTGACAAAATATTATTATCAAACCCTAGTTGCATGTACTAGCTCATTTTTGCTTCTTGAGGTATCACCTTACATGTTCATCAGCTCAATATCCTTTTTGCATAATTTAGAATTCACTATTTTTAGGACTTTGCATTTTCTATATTCAATACTTTCATTTTCAAGCACTTTGCATATTACAACTTATTTTAAAACATTCAAACACATTTCAAATTGTTTTCCTACTTTAACAATGGCCCAATATACTGGTTTTAATGAAACTAATAAAAGAAAACTTCAAAAACTCTTAACCAAACATCCTAATATGAAAGATGACATGCTTAGAATTCTACAAGAGGAACAAAAAAAGTGAACAATGATCAATCTTCTCAAATAACAGAGCCACCAGTTACAAATGACACTATGGGGGCAACTATGTCTCAATAACCTCCTATAGGAGCCCAACCTTCTTCAGTGCCACTAGCTACAACTAGTACATCTTTGTCTTGTGATTTGGTAGCCATTGTGAAAGATATAAGATCTCTTCAATCCACGGTGTAACATCTTGAATAAGGTGCCTCTAGACTTACACAAGCTTTGGATTCTTTTGATTTATTTCATACACCATTGACATGCCACATTGCTTTTACACCCTTGCCACAAGGTTTTTTCAATCCAAGCTTACTATTTATGATGGCAAGGGTGATCTAGAGACACATTTGAGAGCATTTCATGTAGCATGCTTAGAATATGTACCTAATGACTGGCTATTTACCAAGCTATTTCCATAGAGTCTAAAGTATTATATTTGCAATGGTTCTATAGTCTACCAAATCAGTCAATCAATGCATTCAATATTTTAACTAACATGTTCCTAGCAAACTTTAGTATCAACATTGGTGATAAGATTTCATATGCTCAAATTGCTCAGCAAAAATAATGACCAAATGAGAATCTCATAGACTATGTTCTTCAGTATAAAACCATCATGGCTAAGATGACTATCCCCATGACAGATTAGGAGTTATAGGACATCTTCAAGTAAATTCTTCTATCAGCACTACATGATTCAATTATGTTCAAAAGATTCTCTTCTTTCATTGAATAATGTCACACATTAAAAGAAAGACAAATCAAACTAATTTTAATAGGAAAAAAAAAGTACACTAATACATCAAACACAACTAATAAGAGTAACAACAAAGTCCCATACAAGGTCAAGTTCAATGATACTAAAGGGTATAATCAACCTATAATTAATGCAGCTTTAGAGCCTCCTCATTGAATATTTTTATCATTACCCCTTTGGTGTACTTTTACAATTCTCCTCATTCTTCTAGCTAGGGTTTTACAATAGCTTTTGGATTGTAATATCATATCTCTCCCTCTTATTAAAGAAGTTTATCCAACAAAGCCTCTTCCAAAGGGATATGATCAACATGAATTTTGTGACTAACATAGGTCACCAAGCCACATGAAAAATAGATGCACCAGTTTAAAGCACAAGATATAGGACCTAATATATTCAAACACTACTGATCTTGGCACTTCATTTGAGCCTCTAGTGATAAAGTAAACAAAGGATAAAGCATTGAAAATCTTCTCAGATAAATTTACACAATATTCAAAATAAGACACAGGGGAAACATCAAGGGTTCATCATGCATATCATGCACATCCACATACATATAAGGCACCATTGATTGAGTTACATCATTTGAGAAACATAATCAGTGTATACAATTCTAGATTTTTAGCTAGACCTTATATCTCCTTCTCAAAGTAGGATATCATTGAAGATGATTTAGATTATCATGCACTCTTTATCAAATCTCACATTCATAATAAGCCTATTCATAGTGTGCTTATTGATAATGGTTTAAGTCTTTACCTATGCACCATGACACTGCTACATCACTTGGGTTATTCAGAGTAGGTTATAAATCTGATAGACACAATTATCTATGGGTATATATAGAGTTGGTCCTACACATGTGACCACACAATTCACTATAGTTCCCAGCACAAGAGTTTTTGATATGTTATTTGGTCAACCATGGATTCAAAAACTTTGACCAGTACCTTCTATAGTTTATAGATGTGTGAAATTAATTCACACTAATCATGTTATTACAGTTGATGGAGTTTTATATGAGTTACAACTTCCCACTTTAAAGCCATTATCTACTTTGCAGTCACCAGTTGTAGTTTTACCACTAGTTTCAATTTTGCCATTAATTTTAGTTTTTCCTCTAGTTTTAGTTCCTCTTCTGACTTAGACATAGTTGAGGCATCCACTGCCAATATAAAGGGTTCATACACCTACATATATTTAGGATTCTAGACAACTTCTAGCTATAGTATTCACACCTAGGGTAGTCTCATTGAGATCTCATGCATCTACACATAGAGAACATGTTTAGAGAGATTCTCCTACTTCTAGATGGGTCCCTAATAGAACTATAGTTGCATCCAATTCTTAGAGTTATAGAGGGACCCCATAGTTAGTTTTTATGTTAGATATTTTAGAGCGTCTACAACATATACAACTTTCAAAGCCATAGTCTTGGCATTTCCATCATGCTTCATGATCACGAATGATTCCACTCCTTGATACAAGACACCATGATAGGGAGTCTCACATGAGACTCATTTGTTAGTATCATTTCCCCTCAATAATGCTTGTACATAGTTTATTATGCTTGATTGTACATAGTTCAAAATTTCAAAAATGCAAAAACAATATAACATTTCAAAAATCTAAAAACATTCAAATATGTCAAAAAAACAAAAAAAAAATTGATTGTATGCATCATCCATGCTTTACATTGATACTATTATGATAGGACTTACATTTCTTGTTTCATTCTATTGTATATATATCTATCTACATTACCATGCTTCACTTGATCTTCTTTGAGTGTGTGTAGTGACATCCAGATACTTGATTGTTTCATTCTACCCATTGATGAGGAATCCTACTTATACATTCGAGACACACATAAATATGCATACCCATTAGGGGAATTCTAAACATGACTACACCATCTAGGTTATGTCATTCCTACACTACACACTCTAGTTATCATGTCAATGTACATTACTTACTAGCTTACACAAATTATTTGATCAATATTTTACTAGTATCTATCACTTATGTATCTCTTAGCATATACCTAATATTGTAATAACATGTCTTGCATACTTTCACTCTTGCTTTGACTAGTTAGATGTGATTGTATCTTTCAGTCTTTATATGTTTTTTTTCTTGCTTAGCATAGCTTGATGTGATTGTATTTCTAGTTCCTGCTTGTCTTTTATATGTTCCTTAAGACATTTTTCAATGTCCTTTACTTCTATTCATGTATGTTCCTTAGGAATTTTCCATTTTCATTTTCTTTTATTCATGTGTGTTCCTTAGGACATTTGCTAATGTCATTTGCTTGTACTCTTAAATGTGCCTATAGCCCTTGTGCCAACATTGCTTGCTTCACTTGTATGTGTATGTGGCATTTGAACATGACTTGTATGCTTGCTTTCTAGTCTGAGTGGCATCCTCCCATGTCCCTTTTTTTCTTGGCCCATTGGCCACTCTTGTATGCTTATTGCTTCTTGCTTTGTGTGCTTGATTTTTGATTGATTTTTAAATGTTTTAATGCCATGATCCATATCATGTATTTTCCTATTTTCTTGGATGCGATGATGGACATCATGATCCATCCCTCCAATTAAAAACTAACAAATAACATTTCTAGTTTCATTTCAATTCAAGTACATTACACACACTTTTACATTTTTATATGTATCTAGTCATACCCCTATTGATCTAACAATATTTTAATTCAAACTATGTTATATCTTGAGATATCTTGTTGATTATGATTGCTATATCATGTATATTTCTAATTTAACACACTTATAGGGATTTTTATTCTGAGGGTAGTCATTATAGGGTACCTATTCCTACCCTAAAAAGATGGGGAAATAAATATGTGTTTTGTTATAGAGATCAGAGCTCATATCAATTAAAAAATCTAGTTTTAGAGCAACCATAATAGCAACTAGTCATCAAACCACTCAGAATAGAATAGGAAAATAGCCAAGAATCTAGAACACTGATTAGTATCAGCCCAAGACAATAGTGCCAAGGCTAGAATATAGTTTTAGACACTAGGGTGTCATATTTTGTTGCTCTTGTCCAAATAATAGAAAAGATAGATTTTCTAAAAGCAGGTAGAAATGTAGGTTCATCTACTGTTTTACACATTCAAACCAGGTCAAAATCAATAATTTTATTACAACATTTTAAAAAAACTAGAGATAGGGGGCATCATTCATGGCATGATTGGCTCTCACTTCCAATTTTAGATATGATAGTTGTTATAATTTCTAGATTAGAATCCATGTTTCAAACAACAGTGATTGGGGGTAGATTTCACAACACTTTTACTACTTTTCTTTTTGAGTTCAGCATTGCCCAGGCATTCTCAACAGTTATGAGCCTTACTACATCTACAGGTGGTTGGCATCATTTTAGAGTGGATTTCATACAATACTAACCTCCACATTCTTGAGTTCCTAATTGGCTTCCACATAAGCCAAATTTTTAGTTTCGAAGTGGATTTCATACAAACCTAATCTCCATCTTTTCTAAGTTGGCCAATATTGGCCTAGTTTCTAGTACACATTCAGCTATCCATGCCACATTGTTAGATTTACAAATCATTCATGAGATTTATAAGCCATCTCATAAAACATAATTCTTCATATTGATATCATTTCATAACTTCACTTCATGGATAAATGATGGAGCCAAAGGGGCAGCCTTTGTATTCTTGAGCCACCTATTCAAAAGGATTGGACACATAGTCCAAACATTGATTAACACATGCATGATCATCTAGCTTCACTTAGTAGGTGATGATGGAGACAAAGGTCCAACCTTTTCATTATTAAGACACTTTCTAGGGAATTAAACACTCAACTCCATTTGTGATATAAATTTTGGTACAACTTCATCCAACACATCTAACATTACTCAGCATCACAAGTTTTGTATTAGGTTACGTACCTAGTGAGGTGTATTCATTCCTCTCTCTCTCTCTCTCTCTCTCTCTCTCTCTCTCTCTCTCTCTCTCTCTCTCTCTCTCTCTCTCTCTCTCTCTCTCTCTCTCTCTCTCTCTCTCACCCACATTTGAACATTCTTATTTTGTATTGCATATAATAAGAATTGATATACTATTTATTTTCCTTTTTTAGATTCATACTTGCACAATGTGCTTTCTATGCACTATCCATCATTACTAAGCATCACAAAAGCTTCATGGGATTCACCTTTGTATGTAAGTTTAGGTACACTTTCTATTTTCATTTATCCTAGTATTTTTATTTTCTACATCACTAGAATAAAGGGGACACAAATGTAGTCATATAAAATGCATAAATTGGTAACCTAAGCATGGTTAATGACACCCAATACTTAGGTCCCTATTCCTTGCACTCATGACCCTCGTAGGCTTACTTTTACTGATTCCCAATCATTCATGGCCTTCCAGACATGATCCTAGCTGATTTAGGGCCCTCTCTTCATAAATAATCTATTCCCCCAATCTCATCAACTCAATACAACAACACCAAAGTTAGAGTATAGCACTGGACCCTAGGGTGTCCCCTTTCCATCACTCCTATCCAATCACAATTTGAGTCCATATTACCATTTTTCCCTGATTCCTCTTTTTCATTGTGTTGGCCTAATCTAGTTTCATCTAAGTCATGACCAATATATCCATATAAAAGCCCATTAAAAGATTATTTAGAAAGGGTTAAAAAATATCATTCAAGCAAGCAAGAATAAAAGCAAGACCACTTAATAAATCTTCCTTATTCTATGCATACAACTAAGCTATAAACTTTCAAGCTAATTCAAATCCTTACACCAGTCCCTAGTCATCTCAAGCACACCCAATTTTGGAATTTCTTATATTTTCATTCACTATTACACCAAGAACTCTTAAAGGGAGAACTACATATGGCTTGATCCCTCTTCGGAGTATTGGTATGTAGGCAACATGCCCACACATGGGGTGTGAAGCATGTATAGTGCATCTTACACACATTAACCCTTTTTCCCTATTTGCCAAAGTTTCCATTCAAGTGCATAAAAGGCATAGACATAGAAAATTAGCTCTATAATGAGTTTTGTTAATAACAGGGCTTTAAAATTTGGTACATAGGATCATACTAACCAAGCAAACAAAACCTAGAAAGCTTAAATCCTCAAGACAATAGTGCCAAGGAAGGACTGAAACACTAGATCCCAAGGTGTCTAGTTTTAGTGCTCCTGTCCAATCAAGAAACGCAGTTTAGGATTCTATTTGCAATAGTGTCCTAGCCTTGTACATAAATTTCTAGACCTTGTCTTAGTCGGATCAACATAGAATAAGATAAGTTTAATTTATCTCTCTCACTACTATTTTTAAGAAAGGTCAATTTGAAAGTAAATTTCACAAATTAGTAGCTTTAATTTGGAATATTATTTACTAATTTGATCTTACTTAGACATTTTTATTATTTAGGAATTAAACACTAATTTACCCAAAAATAATAAATAATTATTAGAATAAGTGAATGCTTTAAACATTAAGACTCCATTAGGGTTTTTGTGTGATTGTGTTAGACTGTATTGGGGCCTACCCCTTCACTTCACATACCACAATGATAAGGGTGTCAGGTACTTAACCATAATATACCATTAACCACACTTTATACATACTAAAATATCAAGTTGGCTTCCCCTTGGTGATGAAATCCAAGTAGGTTGGCGTAGGGTAGACAAAATGTTAAAGTGATTATTTCAGATTATGTGATTTTGTTATGTGTGTATAAAATAGAAATAGTGAAACTAATTGATTAATTAAAAATCCCCTAATTAAACTATGTGAACTTTTATAAGCATGCAAGCAATAGGAAAAGAAAGTGTGAACTAATTACTAACAGATATGAATTTAATTCCAACTTGAAACAAGGTATAATTGTAGACACCGCAAACGTGTCTGCACCTTGGTTCTCCCCCTT
Source organism: Torreya grandis (assembly GCA_037957365.1). Lineage (NCBI taxonomy): Eukaryota > Viridiplantae > Streptophyta > Pinopsida > Cupressales > Taxaceae > Torreya > Torreya grandis. The sequence goes on along the minus strand of JARHVA010001123.1, from coordinate 3,286,621 downwards.
GTCCACCTCAAACCCCTATCCTAACCCTTGGCCTCCATTTGATTAAAATAACCTAAGTATTTTAATCAAGTGGCCCCCTTTCCACCCTACCCTTGCCACCTTGGATCCTCCCTTGAATCCCTCCACCTTCCCCCTAGCATTTATTAGGCCAAATCTCTCCATTATATCCCCCCACGCCCATTTTGGCATCCTCGTGACCGTTCTTCCCATAACCCCTCGCCCGGCGGCGTGCAAGAATGGGCAGAGGCTATTTTTAGCCTCTGTGCCCATCCTGCGACCACCGACGTCGGCGACCCTTCGGCCGACATCGGTGAAACTGCCGGCGTCGGTAGCCTTCATTATCCCTTTCTGCATCCGTTGTAGCCCCTGGACCCTTGAGCTCGAAAACAGACTTCTCTTGGCGCTTTGGCTTTCGTCTCTCCTCTGTCTTGACCTCGTGCAACAGCAGCAACAGGTGCAAAGGCTCTTGATCAGAGATTTTCTTCTCAACAAGTCTTCTGTGGCTCCAGCAACAGCTTCTCCTCTCTTCATTCAGCAAGCTAAAAGGTAAGCAAGTCTAGTTTTTTATTTCATTTATTTAGTATTCAGTAATCTATCCTATCTATTGTCTCCTACTCCCTCTATTTTTCCCCCTGAGAGGTTGTAAGGCCTTCTCAGGTCCTGTCCTCTGTGTCTCTCCCTCTTCCCCATCCCCCTGTCAACAAAGACCCTGCATAAGGCACCCAACCAGATCTAGACCACTCCCCAGTCCATCTAAATCTGTCCCTGAACTCTGTCTCGACCCCGTTCATGAACCAGACCCGTCCACAGTCCAGAAAGCAACTCAGACCCGACTACAGGCCACAACCCCGACCGACATCGGTCACTTCCCCAACCGACGTCGGCAGGATAGCCGACGCCGGCAGGTCAGCTAACTGACGCCGGCGACATTTCCGACCTCGGTGACTGTCTTCAGCCCAACAGCTCCTTCAGGTAATCATTTTGTTTTCTTCTTTCCTTTCTACTTTCTTTGTCACTTCTGTATTCTGGCATTCTGTCTTTTTATCAGTCACTTATCTTATCAAAACAGTGGGTTGACCTCCCTTAAGGAAGTTTTTACACTTCCGGGAACAAGCTTTTGCTTGGCAACCCACTGCCCATCCATCTAACATTTTCTTGTCCAAGTTTTCTTCTTTGCAGGTGTCATTCCTCCACAGCCAAAGAGGAGTGCTCACAAGCATCTGGATTTACGGTGCGCAATCTTTAGTCCAGGTACTTCCCATGCCTTGTCCATTATCTTTTTAGTTTCTTCTTTATCTTAAATCTAAAAAGCAAATTTGAGTAGAAACATCTCTGGCACGCCCGGTGGGACCACTAGGTTCCTCTTGGGTTCCTTTTCTTTTTCATTCATTTAGGTGCATTTAGGCTCCTTCCTTCTTGTCTCTTTCTTCTATTCCAAATGACACTATAAGCGAGACTAAAACGAATATTTCTTCCTTGCATTCTAGACTAGTCTAAACGTCATACTCTCAACCCTTTCTCAATCTTGTCTTCATAACAAACATCACATTTCGACTTGGGCATTAAAACGTATTGCACTTTCATTTCTGCTTGTGCTTGCATTAGTCCACATCTAGTAACTTAGACGCATATTGAATAAACCATAGACACTTGATGTTACACTACCTAACCACATGCACTAAAACACACATAAAACTTACCTGAGACAAGGCCCGATTGGGAATTCATCCCCCAGCGGATACCTTACCCGTCCCGGTGACCCCACTTGGATTTCATCACCAAGGGGGAAGCCCACTCCGTTCTCTGGCGGAGGATAAACTCTAGGCGAGGTATATCTTGGCTAAGCGAGACCAGCTAACCACTGGAATCGTGAAGTGAGGGGAGCTTGCTCCTTAGCACCAGGCCACGTACCAGACCCTAACACAGATCTTTGAGCACCTAAAACAACACCTGAAACCATCTTTAGACCGCCTTCTTCTAGGACCCATTTTTCAGCCAATCTCCCCAAACATTCATCTAAGGCATAAGCCACGATTTCTAAGGTTAATTCCTAGGATTTATCGCTTAGGCTTGTCTATCTCTTTCTATTTTCCTCTTCTCATCTGTTTGTTTGAGTGTGTGAGGACGCTTTCTTCATTGTTTTCCAAGAACCTTTTGATTCTCTGGAAAACACAGTCACCGACATCGGTTCTGCCACCGACGTCGGCTTTCCCCTGTCACCGGCATCGGTTCTGATACCGACGTCAACTTCATCTGTTACCGGCATCGGTTATCTGACCGACGTCGGCCACATTTCTTACCGACATCGATTTTTCAACCGACGTCGGTCTCTGTCACTGTCCTTTTTTTTTCCAAAACTAGCAACCTGAAACCTGTCCCTTCTCTGTCAAAGACTCCATCCTGGTCTTCTGAAACTGAGCAACACAGTTCCTGAGACCTGAACCTTCTTTGCCTTGCATGGTTTTCACTCGTAGCCAAGCCAAGGCTCTTGTCGACCACGCTAGCCATCAACCACTTCCGTCCACCCCATCCGTGACCAAGCCTACAATGGAGTTCAACTCGGAGACCGAAAGAACTCCTGCCCGTCCAACCCCGCCGCAGACTCCCATTGTCCAAGAAGGGGACCAAGACTTCGAGCGATTCTTGGACCTCAACGTCAAGGCCTTGCAATACTATCTCGCGCATAGCCGAACGCGAGACTCCTTGGGCAATCCAATCTACGGAATGCCAACCTCCCTTGTCGCGACTACGGCTGTATCGACAACATCCGTAGTTCAACCTTCAGACATTCAAGCCATCGCTTTGACCACTGACCAGACTTTGACCAATCCTCCAGGTGTGGCCTCTCCCTCTATCATTGGGCCCACTGCCACTGGGGTTCCGGCCCCTTGTCAACCCCAACCCGCTCAACCGCTATCCACTCCTTTTCAAAACCTTGTCGTCTCTATTCCGCCTACCCTGGCCCCTATCAACACCAGGGTGGCTTCTTACCCCTTGGCCCCCGTTACCACAGTCCAACCTCTCGTGGCAACAACGGGCCCAGCTATGTCTTCTAACCAACCACCTTTAGCCTTCACCTCTGCCCCTGCGATTAGTCATCCGTACATTCTACAACCGACTATGTTGCACGCCTCCTCCAGCCTCTTCCAAGCGCCCTACAACTTAGGGGGCGCGCAACCCGTCAATCCGTCGGTGAACATCATCAAGATGCTGATGGACAAGATGACCAGTCTTGAGACCTCTGTTTTCGGCTCATGTAACACTCTTTCATATGAATAGATCTGCAATGAACCCATTCATCCTTCTGTCCCAATCAGACCATATCCTAGCCAGTGGGAGCTTCCGAAGTTTTCTCGCTTTCAAAACAAGGAAGACCCACAACAACACTTGCGGGCATTCAGACATGCCTGCTACCTCATTGGCCATGACGATGCGTTACTCTTACGCACGTTTCCTATGTCTCTCTCGGGTGCTACACTTGACTGGTACAGCTCCCTTCCTAGTCATTCTCTCTTCTCATTCACACAATTGGCTCAGCTCTTCCTCGATCACTTTTCCATCAACATAACCAAGAAGGTCTCAATCACGGACCTCTATTCTATTCGGCAGTTCGAGAACGAGTCAGTAGCTGACTTCGTTGCTCGATGGAGAGGCCTTATCAATCAACTCTCCTTTTCCTTACCTCAGGCCGAGCTTATTGAACTCTTTTCTCAAGCCTGTGCCCGACATATCTCTTCCACCCTGAGGGTTCAAACCTTCCACACTTTTGACGAGGCCTTCACGATGGCCCGCAAACTTGAGTTGCGTGCCATCGAGGAGAATAAAGTCAAGTTGTGGAGTAAGAATCCCAGCTCTAAGACCAATGACTCTTCTTCTGCCAAGCCATCATCATCCAATTCTAAATTCAAGGCTTCAGCTAATGCCGTGGTTGTCAGACCTTCATCTTCTTCGTCCAATCAGCCTGAGCCATCTACATCTCAGAGCGCTACTCGGCAATTCCAGCAAAGATACGTGCAGCGACGATATACTCCTCTCAGAGAATCATATGCGTCTGTGCTGGAAAAGCTTCTTAAATAGGGAGTCCTCAATCTCCCTCAAGCCCGACCTCCTCCACAATTTGATCCCTCACACGCCATCCCCGCGTGGTATAGGGAGCAAGACTTCTGCAGCTTCCACCGTGTTAAGGGCCATGACACGGAGAACTGCAAGACCTTTAAGAACATAATACAAGACATGCTTGAAAAGGGGGATCTCATCTTAGACAATCCAAATGCACCCCCTAATCAGGCCATTGACATCTTCAAACAACCTTTCCCCAATCATCCGCCAACTCAGAACAATGTCTAGACCTTAATTGACGACAATCATGAGCACAATATTCAGACAGTCAATACAGTCTCTCCTTTCGTCCCCAATCAACCTCTTGAGGTTAGTCCATCAATCAGTCCGTCACATGTAGATGAGCCTCTCTCCCCGGCTAGTTCTCCATTGACCTCTCTCATCTTGGAGGACGCCTCGGCCTTACCAGCACCACCAGTCTCGCCATCCTCCTTTCTGCGGCCTCTGGAGGACCTGACCCTTCCTACTCCTCAGCCGCAAGTGGAGGGCACCGACATCCCTACCCTTTACCCGCTGGAGGAGCCTCGCTCCCCGGTTTCTTCTCCACCCAGGGAAGAACCTGTCTCCCCTTCGTCTTCATCTAAATCTATCATGACTTCACCACACCATGCGTCTAAGACCACTACGTCCATCTCGTCTTCAACCTCGCAACCATCAACATCTTCCTCTCAGCCATTTTCTTGGTTGGTGGAGAAGATCGAACTTCTCCCTTCGAGGAAAGTGACGCCTCAGGTGTTGTGGGAGCATCTTAAAGCCCTTCAACATACCCGCGCCCTCTCATCACATACCGCTAATCCTCTTAAGGCAAAATCTCGTCAGACTCTTGACAAAGACCAGACTCTCAAACCTCAACCAAACCCGTCCAAACCGAAGCCTGCATCTATCTCGTCTAAACCCATCAAGTCATTTGGCGTTCGTCCTATCTCCACCCTCACTCACCCGCAAGTGAAGGTGGACCTAGGCCAGACCTCGACTAGTAGTAGTCTTCCGACCAAGGCGAAGAAGACTGCCAGACCACAGAAATGAACACCTCCTTCTCCATCACCATTGCCATCCATTTTGGGCCCCCATCCTTCAACCTTGGCTAGCATCCTTCCCACTCTGGCCTTCAACCAAAACTCGTTGCCTCCTTTGCTTCCTCTGCCTACCTCCAGTCGTCCCTCTCCTAAAAAGGCGGTATCAATCACCAAGAAAGAGCCGTCTCCATCTGTCACCGCACCATCAACCCATAAGGTGGTACGGAAACCTCTTCTAACCTCGCCTAAGCAAAAGTCACCAACCTCACGCATATCAAATAGCACGGACCCTCTATTGGGCTCATACTCGTTGATATTGCGCTGACTTCTCCAGACTTCCAACATAACCCTTCCGCCCATCAAGCCTTTCCAACCTCTCAGGTCCAAGCCCTCCTGGTTCGACGATACGAAAATTTGCTTATATCATCGTACACTAGGACATGACACCGAGACTTGCTGTGCCCTCAAGGCTGTTATTCGCCGCCACATGGAGAAAGACACTCTTCTCCTTGAGGACACTCTCGACCAAACCCCGACTCCTTCCTGTCCAACCTCTTCAAACACGTCAACATCTCACTGGCAAGACATGACCCCTTCTTCGCCTCCCATTTTCGAAATCAATGCTATCCGCATAACCACTAGGTCGCAAAAGGACAAGGCCAAAGAAAAAGCCGCCATTCCTTGGACCTATCCCTTCGTCAAGCCACCCCTTGCGCCCAAGCCTAAAATTTCTATCCTTGGCGCGTCCCAACCTTCTTCATCTTCCTCTTCTGGGCTAATTCACGACTCCATGCTGAAGCAGCTTCACCAGACACCTATGAAGATGTCTCTTTATGACCTTATCCAAACCTCACCTCAGCACCGTCAAGCCCTTATCCAAGCCTTGCAGGCAGCGGAGGTCCAACCTGAGGACCCCCAACCACTCGCTGCCCTCGTCCATTCCTTGTCTCCTGTCGCCTCCATCACATTCAGCGATTCTGAGATTCCCACATCTAACACAGAAGATCAGGACGCCGCCCTCTTCATCACTGCCTATGTTGATCAGACACGCATTAAACGCGTTATGATCGACGGCGGCGCTAGCATCAACATAATCTCTACCCATGCCTTTGATCAACTGGCTCTTCCCAAGAATTGCGTCTCCAAAACTGATGCGATCTTACGCTCTTTCAATGACACCACTACCACGACCATTGGCACAGTCATCCTCCACATTCGCGTTGGTCCACGCACAGTCCCGGAGCTCTTCTATATCATCGAAGGAGAGTTTCAATACAACCTTCTACTGGGCCGACCTTGGATCCGTGCCATGGCCTGTATACCCTCCACCCTGCACCGTTGTGTGAAGTTTGAACATGACGGGCAAGTCCACACCATCCCCGCTGACCCTTCACCCTTCAAGACTTGCAACACCACCTACCGTCCTAACGATGTCCTCATTCCCATCAAGCCGTCAACTCCGGCACCACCTCCATCCGTGGAAGCTTCGACCAGTTTGCAATCGGTAGTTGCCCTCACCCCTCCTCTTCAAGCGCCGACCAAAGACCCCATGGAAGACATCTTCCAACGACTATCACTTGGGGAATATCGCTTGTTGACCCTCGATATGTTCCAAACTCCGCAAGAGTATGGACGCCTTCACCTCAGTCCTAATTACGACCATCGGATCGGGACGGTCGTACCTTATGGTCCTCCTCACTTCCGAACCAACTTTGTCTATGGGGGGCTTAATCAAGCTCCTGCCAATGGCACTTCCCTCTCTTCACCCCAACCTTTCACATTTGATTTCTCATTTCTTGGCAACCCCGCCTTTGCACACACTTACCTTCACAGGTGTGCATGGAAGGGTTTTGGTTTCGGACGTTATGAGCAGGGCTCCCATCAGCCCATCGAGCCGCTCAATGATCACGATGCCAAGAAATGGTATGGCCTGGGATATCATGACCCCACTCAGGCTCCTTCTGACCTTTGTCCCGAACCAACCCTTGACCAATCTCTTCCAGACTCGCCCATTTCTCCTTCGTCACCTATGGAGTCGGTGGTTTCCATCCCTCCTAGTTTTTTTTTTCCATAAACACCATCCGCTTGGAACCCCTGACCTATCAGCTCAATGGGGTGCCCAGGTCTCTCCCTCTCATCTTTCCTAGCATGGTAGAGGATGAGTCGGCAACCATTCACACTGTCCACTGCGTTGACGATGACGCCATCCTTTCCTACATGGGTGCCGATGACTCTTTCATCCAGCGTTTCCTCCCTTCTGAGACCCAGGTTATGTTAAATGAATCCACCATCGACATCAACCTCCCTTCTTCTTCTGATGTTCCTCACGTCTTAAAGATTGGCCAATCTTTAGACGCTCAGGAGCAGCTTGACTATGCCCAATTCCTTTCCAACCATAGCAAGGCCTTTGCCTGGACTTACAGTGACATGCCTGGCATCGACCCCACCATTGCTACCCATAACATTGTCACCAAACCAGAGGCTAAGCCTGTTAGGCAGAAGCTTTGAAAGATGCATCCTCGCGTTGCGCTCCTTGTCAAAGAGGAGCTTCAACACCTTCTTTCTGTCTCCTTCATCCAACCCATCGATTATCCACAGTGGGTCTCTAACATCATCCCAGTTACTAAAGCAACTGGGGGGATTCGGATCTGCACGGACTATCGCGACCTTAACCTAGCCTGTCCCAAAGACGACTTCCCTCTTCCTAACATTGACCAGCTTGTTGATCTCACGGCCGGCCATGAAATGCTATCTCTCATGGACGGGTTTTCAGGATACAATCAAATCCTGATCGCACCGGAAGACTAGCACAAGACTACCTTTATCACCCCATGGGGGACTTTCTGCTATCGAGTCATGCCTTTCGGCCTGAAAAATGCTGGTGCCACATATCAGCGCGCCATGACCTACATTTTCCATGATCTCCTCCACAAAATCATGGAGGACTATGTGGATGACCTTCTCGACAAGTCCAAACTTCGCCGCGACCACTTGACCATTCTCACAATCATCTTCTCTCGCCTCCTTCAATACAATGTCCGCCTCAACCCCAAGAAGTGTGTCTTTGGGGTCCTCTCAGGCAAACTTCTCGGCTTCATCATTTCCTTCCGTGGTATCGAGATAGATCCCACCAAGATCTGCGCTATCCTCGAAATGCCGCCCCCGACCAATCTCAAGCAGCTTCGCAGTCTACAAGGGAAGCTCCAGTCCATTCGCCGTTTCATCTTGCAGCTTTCAGACCGCTGCCAACCTTTTCATCACCTCCTTAAGAAGGACGTCTCCTTTAAATAGGATAAGGACTGTCAAGAGGCTTTTGAAGCCCTCAAAGGCTATCTGGTCTCTCCACCAGTCCTCATTCCACCTAAAGACGACCAACCCTTCTACCTTTATATCTCTGCCACCAACCATTCGTTAGGTGCCATGATCGCGCACCGAGACGAGCATCATCGCGAGCAAGCGGTTTACTACATCAGCCGAACACTGGTCGACTATGAAACTCGGTATACTCATACCGAGAAACTCTGTTTGGCATTAGTCTTTTCCACTACCAAGCTCTGCCACTATCTTCTCAACCACAAAACCTTTGTCGTCACTCACACCGACCCTCTCAAGTACATGCACTCCAAGCCATATCAGAATCAATGTATGGCTCGGTGGCTCATGCTGCTTGCTGAGTTTGACTTCGAATTCATCCAACAAAAATCTATCAAGGGGCAAACCATCGCTGACCAACTGGCGGATGCCCCTCTTCCCGACAACCAACCTTCGCACTGTGAGTTCCCTAACGAGTCTATCGCTACACTTTCCACCGATGACACCATCTACCAAATGACTATGTTCTTTGACGGTTCTAAATGTCAACTCGGTGGGGGTGCGGGGGTCATCCTCATCCCACTCGAAGGGGAGCCCATGCCTCTATCTTTCAAGCTTGACTTTGATTGTACCAATAATATGGCCGAATACGAGGCCTTAATTTTGGGACTTCAGACTGCCCTTTCTCTCCACATCAAGTCTATCAACATCTTCGGCGACTCGCAGCTCGTCGTTAATCAAGTTAACGGTTCATATCTCTGTAAAAATGAAGTTTTACAGAGGTATAAGAATTGTGCTGACCTTCTTTTGGCATCTTTCGACCATTACCTCTTGCAGACTGTTCCACGCTCTACGAACAAGTTTGCCGACACCATGGCTTCTCTTGCTTCGCATATCCCGTCTTCATCATCATCATCCCACCTTTTTGTCACAGTGCATCATGTACCTTTGCCTTCATACATCTCTTCTCACATCGACCATATCAACACTATCAATTCTAGCCCACAAGATGACTGGTATAAGCAACTCGTGGACTACTTGTCTCTTTCTGTCACTCCTCCCAACCTCTCTAGCAATGCGCGGCGAGCTTTCATCAAGCGCACAGCTCGCTATACCATGCTAGGGGGCCTTCTCTATAAGCGAGGCTTCGATGGTCTCCTTCTTCGCTGTCTAACCTCCGCTGAAGCCTCTCATGCCGTAAAGCAAGTCCACGACAGGATTTGTGGTGGACACTTCAGTGGAAACTCGGTTGCCAAGCGCATCCTTCGCCTGGGTTATTATTGGCCCACCCTTCATCAAGACTGTAGCGATTATGTTCAGCATTGCATCAAGTGTCAGCAGCACTCTAACCTGCTTCATCTCCCCAGCCACGCCTTGCAAGTCGCTCAGGATTTTTGGCCTTTCTCTCAGTGGGGCTTGGATCTCATCGGTGAGATCAACCCTCACTCGTCTCTTCGTCATCAATCCATCATCACTGCCACTGAGTATTTCACCAAGTGGGTGGAAGCCATTCCTCTTATCTCCACAAAAGCTGACAAAATTGTCGACTTCATCAGCAGCCACATCATCTGTCGTTTCGGTGTCCCTCACAAAATCATCACCGACAATGGCAAGTCCTTCAAAAACAAGACTGTCCAAAAACTATGCGACTCATTTGGCATCAAACTCAGCTTTTCTTCGCCTTACTACCCACAAGCAAATGGGCAGGCCGAGGCTTCCAACAAAATTCTCACCAAAATTCTCATGAAGGTGGTCGATGATACAGGAAGGGATTGGCACGTTCATATTCCCTTCGCTTTGTGGGCCTACCGCACTAGCATCCAAACCTCTACGGGTGCTACTCCCTTTTCTCTTGTGTACGGAATAGAGGCTGTCTTACCTCTCGAAGTACAGATCCTGTCTCTCCGCATCTCCCTGCATGACATTCTCTCCAACGACGACTTTCATCAAGATCGCTTAGCTCAACTTGAGTTACTCGACGAGCGCCGTCTTGCTGCCCTTAATCATCTCCATGTCTACCAAAGTCGCATAAAGCGGGCCTACGACAAAAATCTGCGAGAATGAGATTTCAACATCGGAGACCTCATCCTCAAAGAGAATCAGCACGTGACCAATATGGAGCGAAGTAAACGAGGCAAATTCACCCCCAATTGGCTTGGACCTTTTATCATCACGCACAAGTATGGGTCAGGGACTTATCGTCTATCTTCCCTCGACGGATGACCAGAACCTGAGCCTCTTAATGCGTTGCATCTTCGACCATTCTTCCGTTAGTCGAGTACTCGTCTGCTTAACACGTAACTTGAGCTCGTCCTTGGAGCAATCCTCGTCCTCTTAATCCTCATCCCTTTCAACCCTATTCCCCTTTAACAAGTCCTCTATAACCCTTTTAGGATGCAGTGATGCTTTGTCCTAATAAAAGGGGCATCCTTGAGCTTCTACAGCCTTGTCCGTGACTCTCATTTCTATCAAAATACAAATCAAGATGTCAAAACATATCCATGGTCACAAAATCAAATCAAATCAAAAAAACAGACTGATCCCTCGAAGGACAGCTGTATTATCATTGCTGTATTACTAGACTGATCCCTTGAAGGACAGCTAGGCCAACTTATCAAACATTATTAAGCAAAAATATAGACCACTCCCTCGAAGGATGGCTATGACTAATCTGGCAATAAACAGCGCCTTTTCTTAGAAGCTTCCCGCATTGATCAGCTTTGCAACATGACCATACATCAAAAGACATCTCTATGCAGGCTTCCCGCATTGATCAGTCTGTGCAAAAAAAAAAAAATGAGTCACGGACATTGGCTTGTAGTTGTCTCAGGGTCTCCTATAAAAAAGGGCAAGGTTATTCCTGCTCTTAAACTGGGTTACCCTATCCTCCTCCTATCACCTACTCAAGGGACTTCGAGCTCACTTTAATGTCAAAGTGATTCGATTACCGTTCTAACACCATACTGGTCAATGATGTAATGCATGAACGGGGCTTTTGTTCTAATAACCCCTATCTATGCTTCTTTTTTGGTCCTTGTCAATGAAAGAGCGATTTGCCTTTCACCTTTTCTCTACACTTTGGTCGCTTTGGCCACATCAATTGTCGACTCATCTTAGACCCAACCTCGACACTTTTGCCACGACATCAGGCATCATCCTTGTCCATTTCATATAGTTTCTATGGATACCAATACACATGGAAACTACCGACCAGACCCAATTTATGTTAAGCATAAACCAATACTTGCTGAAGCATAAATAGACCTTCCATTCATTTTTAGCATACATCCATCGCGACTATGGAAACTTGCTAGGGATGAAAGACTCTCGACCAATTCTACAGAATACACCATCTGTAGCATCCTTTTATCCTCATCTTCCCCTCATCATTTCAACACATGACCAATCTCATCATCGACCAATCTTCTCAATTCGTCCGAACTACATTGGTCTGAGGCCCTATGACCAGGGCTATGTAGGCAGCACTCAGATACCACATCTTCTGAGGTTAGCTCGACCACCCCTGTTTGTTCATCTCTATGATGGACAAACCTTCTCTTCTTTGACTCTTATCACGCCCAACTTCGTCAACTTTGACCAAGACCTTTGACCAAGACCTTCGACCAAGACCAATCATTGACTTTGACCAAGACCAATCAATCCCTCTGACCCTTCCTCCCTTTTAGGGAGAACTACATCAGCCTGAGGCCCCTACGACAGGGGCTATGTAGGCAGCACTCAGTTGACATGGGGTCTTCTGGGGTTAGCTCGGCCGCATCCTTTCATCCATCCATCCTCTTGACCAATGACCATTGGAGATCATGCGTATCTCCTTTGACCTTCGCCCACTTCCAAGACAGCGTGTTGCCTTGGTTGTTTTTGCATGTGTACTATTCCACAGCTGGTTAGCAGAATTGTCCGCAGACTTTTTTTGACCCTTCACAAGTATAGGATCGTGACCCAGTTGATCCCTACTACTTGTGGCTTTTTCGTGTTTTTGGGAGCACTTCCTGAGCCCTGGATACCTGGGACATGACGACCATTTGGAGCTTCAGCTTAGATTGAGTGACCCGATTAGCAGATGACTAAATGTTGGGGCCTGGTTACTTCAATTTTGGCACTCCTTGACCCTCGACATGCGACAATTTGACCTGACCCTCTCGTGAAGTGGACTACGTGCAATCACGACTATGGCAGCGTTTTCACTCACTCTCTTCTATCTATTTCTCTATCAAATCGACACTCGATCTTCGGTTCCCTTCTCTCGACTATCACTTTGAGGGGGGGAACACCTCATCCTTTTTCTGGGGCAACCAACTCCTGTTTTTGTCTTGCAGTTCGTCTAGAACAACCAACAAGACAAAAAGGGGCAAATGTAGACACCGCAAATGTGTCTGCACCTTGGTTCTCCCCCTTGTCCACCTCAAACCCCTATCCTAACCCTTGGCCTCCATTTGATTAAAATAACCTAAGTATTTTAATCAAGTGGCCCCCTTTCCACCCTACCCTTGCCACCTTGGATCCTCCCTTGAATCCCTCCACCTTCCCCCTAGCATTTATTAGGCCAAATCTCTCCATTATATCCCCCACGCCCATTTTGGCATCCTCGTGACCATTCTTCCCATAACCCCTCGCCCGGCGGCGTGCAAGAATGGGCAGAGGCTATTTTTAGCCTCTGTGCCCATCCTGCGACCGCCGACGTCGGCGACCCTTCGGCCGACGTCGGTGAAACTGCCGGCGTCGGTAGCCTTCATTATCCCTTTCTGCATCCGTTGTAGCCCCTGGACCCTTGAGCTCGAAAACAGACTTCTCTTGGCGCTTTGGCTTTCGTCTCTCCTCTGTCTTGACCTCGTGCAACAGCAGCAACAGGTGCAAAGGCTCTTGATCAGAGATTTTCTTCTCAACAAGTCTTCTGTGGCTCCAGCAACAGCTTCTCCTCTCTTCATTCAGCAAGCTAAAAGGTAAGCAAGTCTGGTTTTTTATTTCATTTATTTAGTATTCAGTAATCTATCCTATCTATTGTCTCCTACTCCCTCTATTTTTCCCCCTGAGAGGTTGCAAGGCCTTCTCAGGTCCTGTCCTCTGTGTCTCTCCCTCTTCCCCATCCCCCTGTCAACAAAGACCCTGCATAAGGCACCCAACCAGATCTAGACCACTCCCCAGTCCATCTAAATCTGTCCCTAAACTCTGTCTCGACCCCGTTCACGAACCAGACCCGTCCACAGTCCAGAAAGCAACTCAGACCCGACTACAGGCCACAACCCCGACCGACGTCGGTCACTTCCCCAACCGACGTCGGCAGGATAGCCGACACCGGCAGGTCAGCTAACCGACGCCGGCGACATTTCCGACCTTGGTGACTGTCTTCAGCCCAATAGCTCCTTCAGGTAATCATTTTGTTTTCTTCTTTCCTTTCTACTTTCTTTGTCACTTCTGTATTCTGGCATTCTGTCTTTTTATCAGTCACTTATCTTATCAAAACAGTGGGTTGACCTCCCTTAAGGAAGTTTTTACACTTCTGGGAACAAGCTTTTGCTTGGCAACCCACTGCCCATCCATCTAACGTTTTCTTGTCCAAGTTTTCTTCTTTTCAGGTGTCATTCCTCCACAGCCAAAGAGGAGTGCTCATAAGCGTCTGGATTTACGGTGCGCAATCTTTAGTCCAGGTACTTCCCATGCCTTGTCCATTATCTTTTTAGTTTCTTATTTATCTTAAATCTAAAAAGCAAATTTGAGTAGAAACAATAATATTGAAACTATATGAAAAAAATATAGAATAGGGTTGACAAGGTCAAACCTGTACTATGGAAGCAAGGTCTAAAAATGTACAAAGATAGTAGGGCTAAACTAGATATTTTAGATAGCACACAAAACATAGAACTAGGTTGGTAGTGTCAATCTAGTTGATTGTGCAAAGGTAGTTTTAAAGACTGTAAACTGTGAAAGGAAAGATAGAAAAATAAATAAATATAGAGGTAGAAAGGAACATTGGTGGATTAGAGATGTCATGAAGGAATATTGTTGATGAATAACCTTGAATTATATTGGTAAAACCTATAAACTAAGTTGATAGATTTGATTAAGCTATGTAGGAACCTATTGTAGAGTGTTTAAAATGTATAGGGTCAATTGGGTCGACCTAGTAGGCTAAATTTGATTTGTGAAAGGTTGGAAACTTGTACTGGGTTAATTGGGTCATTTCAATTGCCTATTCTTGAAAACATGTGCATATAAGTCAAAAAATTGGGTCAATAGAGATGATCTAATATGATAAAAATAATGACTAAAGGAATGAAAATAAGTGAAATAAATATTTTAAGGATTATTTTCACATTAAGTTCCCCAAAATTTATGCAATTGGAAATGCATCATGTCTATAAATCAGTCCTACCTCAGAGAAGATAAAGCATACCTACACTTTTAATTGGGGATACACTTGTTAAGTGGGAGCATAAATAATATAGGGATCTGCTAGACCTAATTAAAGGATCACTTATCACAACATATCATGTTAGGAAGGGTTCCAAATCCTACAGTCTAACACAATCATTTTCACTACAATCCCTTTCAACATAAACCACCTGAAACTATCCTTAGATTTTTATCTAGTACCTTTCTTATAACTAACTTACAATCACATTAAGAATTATTTATTAACAATCTAATAAACATTTAGGTTGACCAATTAGTTATCTATTTACTTTTTAAGTTAATTTCTTGCTCTTTGCTCAATTGTATGTGCAAAAACTTGCATTAGACAACATTAGTGCAAGGTTTTATTTTGTGTGCCTCAACTGGATTGGCCAACATTGATCCAATTGAATTTTTATTTCATTTAAGATCTATCTTTCCTATATTAACTACAGAAATTATCTTACCTCTAGCTCATAAATTATTATCATCTTTCTCTTTCTCCCTATTTTTTGTACTAGGTTGACCTGGTCGACCCTGTACCTTTTTTCATCCCCTATTTACTATATTGGATCGACCCAGTCAATCCTGTATAATTTTTAGTTCCTTTTTTCTCTTTTTCAACCCCTATTAACTATAATAGATCAAAATAATTGACCCTATATAATTTATAGGTCCTATTTTCTATGTTTGGTCTACCTAGTCGACCTTGTACTGTCTTCTACTTTCCCTGTTCATCAATCTAGTTTATTATCTTTCCAATTCTACATTTTGTTCATATTTATTCAAGTCAGAATGAATACTTCTATCAGAATCTTCTTGGATGGATTAAATCCATTTAGATACTATATGGGATGTTCATTTCCCCCTCTTTTTTCCTCCCAAGAGCAACATCACTCTTGGGTCACCTCTTCTCCTCCATCTATGAACTATAATATGGTGCAAACAAAACCTTAAGAAGAAGTTGATGGATCTGATCCTTTCCTTACATACCAAGAAACTTCCCATCTTCAAAATCTTTAAACTAATGTGGGATTTATTGATACAAGTTTACTTAACAATCCCACTAACAATACATCTTCTTCCAATTCCCTCAATACCAATTTGGGGTGTGCTTCTACAAACACCAACCCACCTCTCGATATAACCCAACTATTAGCTCAAGTCATTTGAAAAATGAATATTATGAAATTTTTTAATACCAACCAAATTATGCAACTTCAACAACACTTAATTAATGTGGCTAATCAACCTTAAACTATTCATCCTCAAGCTAATCCTAATTTCATTCTTCCACCTCTTAGGGATGCCTCAGACAATGTTATTCCTCAACCCATAATGAATAACAAGATGCTTCAAACCATTCAAAATGAGCCTTTATCTCCCTTCATTATTTCCATTGATATTGGTAACATATCTCCAACTATCAAATATTATGGGACTAAAGACCCTACCTCATTTCTTAAAGCCTTTGGCAACCTTTACAAAGAGTGGATCCAAACTAATACCTTTGCCACTACTAAACTTTTAATCAAAAATTTTATCGATGATGTATCATAATGGTATAATCAAATTCACCAAAATTATATTTGGTAACTTAAATATTTGGGTAATCCTTTGGTTAAAGAGTTTCAACATAATGATCTTCCTAAAAATTGTCTTAGCCACTTCATCAATGCTAAACAATCTCCAAATTAATTAGCTCATGACTTTATCAAAATATGGAATTATTTAGCTCATAAATCTAACCATAACATGACTGATGATAACTTCTATAAACTCTTTATCACTACTTTGACTCCCACTCTCTAATATAAGGTTCAAAACTTTACCCCTCAAACACTTAATGAAGCTCTTGATCAAGCTAAGTGCCAAGACTTTATTATAAAAAAATTCAAACATAATCATAAAATTCATAAAGGATATTTTCAAAAATATAATTATATCACTAGTAATGCATTTCAAACCAAATAAGGAGTTTCCAAAACTGATCTTCCTTCACCTTCTCATACACCTCTTTCAGTTCATCAAAACCTTTCATCTATCCCAATGCTCCTCCTAAGTGGTATGAACCCAATCTATTTTTCTAGTTCCATGCTGAAATTAGACATTCTCATGAATCTTTTAGAGGTTTTAATAAATTTTATGTCACTTATATTCTTGGTGATTCATTCAATCATGAAGCTATGATCAATCTTTGTCATCAAGAATACACTGTTGTTTCCTAAAAATGGCAAACTTTCAAAGCTTCTACCTCTAAAACCAAAAATATTCTTCAAGTAATCAAGAAAATATGAAGGATTTTTATGCCATTAACACCAATTATGACCAATATTATAAAAAATCTCAATATTTCAATACTACCAAGGTCAATTAGCATCATAAGCCAGCTCATAAAGATCCTGTTACCAAGCCTAAAAATCCATCTTTAGAAGAACAAATTCTTAAAGATACTACCACCACTAATGTTGATTTAGAAGCACCTGAGGAACAAATTCCTCCTTCTGATCCTCCAACCACATTTGTACCTTCCAAAATTCATTTACCTTCTAAACCTCGTGCTAGTTTTTCTAAATCTCATTGGAATTTTCTTGAAGAAGTCAAATCTATGCCTTGTAAGATTCTTCTTATGGAGTTGGTTTTAAATTCACCTTATCATTGTAAATTCCTTATGTAAAAACTTCAAGAAATTAAAGATACATCTTCCTTAAATGAATAACCACCTTCTATTTTTTCACAACTTACTAATGTCAATACCATTGAAAATATGTGTCCCTCTTTTGAATTTCTTGAAGACGACATGATCAATGATGAAATTATTTTTCATGATGATGATCCACCACTCTTTATCAAAGTATCCATTAATAATACTCTTATTCAAAAAGTTCTATTTGATGAAATATTTGATATGAATGTGACATCTTTATGACTTATACAACAACTTGGTTATAACAAGGATCATCCTAACAAATTCATCTTACTTATTGTGGTTTTGATAAGAATAATCAAAAACCACTTGGTTTTATTTTTATTCCATTAACCATTGGACCTAATGTAATTTTAAATAATTTTATGGTCCTTGATCTTCCTTTATCTTACAACATACTCCTTGGTCATCCATGGACTCATCAAATGAGGGTCATTGATTCTTCTGGTAGTCAATGTATTAAATTATTACATAATGGAAAATGATATAAGAATAAATTTAATTCTAACCCATGGAATATCCAATTACCTAATCTTAAACCTCAATATCATATTCATATTATTCCTAAAATCAATAGTTCTCCTTTACTTGAGTTCAAAAACATGAATCCTGATGTACAAATTACTCTTGAAAATTTTGATGATGATGAGCCTAATGAGTTACAACATACTCGTAATACCACCAAGTTACCTCCATACATTTAATAATGGATTCCTCCTTATCTCTTATTAATATATTATACTATTCCTTTTATGGATAAGATTACTATTTTCCCCCCTCCATGCAATGCTCAGGAGCCTTCTCTACTACAAGATACCTTCATTTACAATGATTTTGGAGTGCCCAATTATTTCAAGATCATCTCATCATGTCTTCGCATACATTTAGTAATATCAGGATTTCATCATCTGAAACTCCCTCAAATTTGAAAGCATATACGATTTATCCAACATATGATGACAACTATATCATGGCCCAAGTTCAATCTAGAGACTTGGATGTCCAACATTACCAAAAAAAAATTAGTCCAAATCCATGCTTTTAATCAGGATGTAATACCATTTTTTTAGATCCTACCTTATATTTTGAGGGTCATGTACTTCCCATCCATCCTCCTCATATTAATACTCCTTGGGTGATAGAAAAAATTATGCCTTTTGAATCTCTAAAAGTTCTTACACCTTTGGATCCAATCACCATATCTGATCCTTCTCCCATCATTGAATCTATTGATGTACCAATCTATTATACTCCTAAAATTAAGCTTAATTCCAAGGAAACTAATTTTCATTAGATACACTCTACGTTTGATTTCCATGGTAATTATATTTTAGATTTTGAAGTAGATGTCAAGTATTACGGTCCTCTTCCTACCTTGCCTAGTGAATAATCTATGCATGAGTTAATTTATGCTTGAGAAACCTAACTTCCTCAGTAACATCATAAACTTAGAAATTTTAAGACAAAATCCTTGCTTCAACAACTTCATTGCTAGCATTGATCGTAAAACAAATCCCATTTCTCCCTTACCTAATGCACCATACCGTTTTCAAGATGGAAATGCCATGCTTATTGAAGAAACCAATCTCATAAAATATGGTACACTGTCTTTTCCTTACTGATTATAGTTTATTGAGAGCTTTCACCTACCAAACATGATAATTTTATCTTATTCTTTGATAACTATCATGAGGTTTTTGCTAGATCCTATGAGTGCATGCCTAGCATTGATCATAGCATTATGGTGAATAATATCATTACTTATCCTGATGCCAAGCTTGTGCATCAAAAGAAAAGAAAATTTCCACCTAAAGTTTCAAATTTATGTAACAAGGAAATCATCAAATTAATTGATGCTCAATTTATTAAACCTATAGATTATTTTGAATGGGTTTCTAACATTGTCCCCATTCGAAAGAAAGTCACTATGGTCATTCGTATTTGTATTGATTTCCACAATCTTAGTCTTTCTTATCCCAAGGAAAACTTCCCTTTACCTTCAATAGATGCCATTATTGATTCCATAGTTGGTTAAAAAATGTTATCTCTTATGGATGGTTTCTTGGGATACAATTAGATTCATATTTCCCCTAAGAACTAACATAAGACTACTTTTACCATGAAATGGGGCATCTATTGCTATGTCAAAATGCCCTTCAACCTAAATAATGTTAGATCCATTTATGAATGAGAAATGACTCACATTTTTCATGATCTCATTCACAAAAAATTTAAAACCTATGTGGATTATCTTATTGCTAAATCCAAACATTATAAAAAACATCTATCTGACCTCTCTATCATCTTTGACCATATTCTTAAATATAAAGTTAGACTTAATCCTTATAAATGTGTCTTTGGAGTCACATCTAGAAAAAATTTAGGATTCTTAGTCTCTCTCCATAGGATCAATGTTGACCCCACCAAAATTAGTGATAACATCAATATACACATTCCTCATTCTATTCTTGACATTTGTACTTATTTAGGCTAGCTTAGGGTAATTAAATGATTCATCCCCAAAATGGCACATCGAATTCACTCTATCAATTCACTTCTCAAGAAAGGTACCACTTTAGAATGGATGGATCCATGTCAAAATGCCTTTGACAACATGAAAGAATATTTTCTTTACCCACCTACACTTCATCCTCCTTCCAATGATAAACCTTTGATTCTATATACTTCTTCCACATCTATTTTAGTTGGGGTGATGCTAGCCCAACAAGATGATATAAGAAGAGAGTATGCTATATAGTACATTATCTAAGGACTCATCGAATATGAAACATGTTATACCAAAATTGAGCATGATTACCTCTTCATTTATTTTGTAGCTAAAAAGCTTCACCACTATATGCTTTATCAAACTACTTATGTCATCATTCATTATAACTCCCTTCATCATTTCTTCTCTAAAGCATTTATTCTTGGTGATGGAATTGGCAAATATATGGTCTTAATTATGTAATTTGATCTCCATATCATCACTCAAAAATCTATAAAAGGGTAAGTCATAGCTAACCAACCCTCTACATCTCCCATTCTAACCACTTCTTCTCTTCAAGACAACCTTCTAGATGAAAATATCCTTTACATTGAAGGTATTAATCAAGCTATTTCTCTTAAATATTATTTTCATATTTTTACCACCGATCTTGAAGCCAATCAACTAGATGAATCTTCCACTCCTTTTGGTTCTACTAAACCAAAAGTAGTTATTAAGGAGCTTCCTAAAATTAATGTTGACTTGCATGAGGATACTTGAACCCTTAATTTTGATGGTGCTAAATGCCTTCAAGGATTCGGGGAAAGTTGCATTCTCACAAGTCCTCTCAATAAAATCATTCCTTTAGCATTCTACTTCACTTTTGATGTCACCAACAATATGGTTGAATATGAAGCTCTTATTTTAGGCATGAGACTTGCACTTGACTTAGACATTTAATACCTTCATGTTTTAGGTGATTCTCAACTTATTTATCATCAAGTTAGTGGTGATTATCATTTTGAAAGTTAAAACCTCATCACCTATCATCAAATTGTAACCACTCTTGCTAAGGATTTTATCTCTTTTACTATTGAACCTATTCCTAGAGATCAAAATTCCATTGCTGATTCTCTTGCCTCTTCAGACTCTCTCTTTCATCCTCATCAAGTTCTTTCTAATCCTTATTTTATTATACAAATAATAAAATATCCATCTTTATTTCAATCACTAGATTTGCTTATCTATCATATTGAGGCTGTTACCATTAGACAAAGCCCATGGTACCAAAATATCATTTAATTCTTAGAACACCAAACTTATCCTCTTAATTTTGACTCTAGTGAAAAGACATGTATTCACAAACAAGCTTTAAAGTATGTATTTTGACATAACATCATTTAATATCACAATGTCAAAGGTACCTTGCTCTACTGTGTTATGCAAGATGAGGTCCCTCCTCTTCTTGAACAAGCATATGGGGGCATTTACAGTGGTCACTATAACAAACATGCTATAGTACCCAAGTGCCTATGTATGGGTTACTTTTGGCCTACTCTCAAAAAAGATACAATTGAATATTCTAAAAAGTGTAATCCTTGTCAGCTTCACGATGATCTAATCCATTCACTTCCTACTGAACTTAAAACTATCAAATCACCTTGGCCATTTTCCACATGGGGATTTGATCTCATTCATAAAATTTCTCGCTCCCATGATGGGCATGTCTTTATCATTACCACTACCAAATATTTTACAAAGTGGGTAGAATCCATGCCCCTCATTAACGTCACATGTCCTACCATTTCCAAATTTATTCTTAACTAAACTATTTACCACTTTGACATTCCCTATACCATCATTTTTGATAATGGTGGTAATTTAATAAACAAACATGTTAAATATATTTACAATAAATTCAAGATCAATCACAAATTTTACATGCCTTGTAATCCATAATGCAATGGTCAATCTGAGGCCAGTAATAAAATTCTCAACAAAATTCTCCAAAAGACAATTAAACCCACATAGATTGACATATTCATATTCACCCTGCACTTTGGGCCTATCAGACTAGCATACATACTACCATTGAAGCAACATCATTCTCTCTAGTTGATGGTTTTAAGTTAGTTCTTCCTTCAGAATTTGAGCTTCCTTCTCTTTGTATATTTCTTAATGGCATTATTCTCGATGAAGAATTACATGAAGATCATCTTCATGCCTTTATTCTTCTTGATGATTGTCATCTTTTCACCTTGTAACATAACCTCCAATACAAGGCTCACATCACCAGACAACATAAAAATGTGTTAAAATACATAATTTTAATGTTGGTGATCTTGTCCTTAAATTAGACTACACCCATGACAAAGAAAGAAAATACACCCAAAAATGGTGGGACCCATATTTAGTTAAAGACATTCTTGGACCAACCACCTACCATCTTCAAACCAATGAAGGCCATGTTTTCAAAGAGCCCACCAATGCTAAATTCATCAAAAATTACTTTGCCTATACATTTACTTCTTTTCATGCTTTCTATCTATCTAACATTTTTTTAGGTTACCTAAGCACGAGTCTTTTCCTTTACAGCAAGTTCCCTCTCCTTTCACAAACCTTTAGTCCTCCCTTTTGGTATTTTGGTTTTTTTATGTACCATAGTATTCTTTATCTTCTTTAATTTTCTCTTGTTTTTTACACCCCTTGGGTTTCTCTTTTGTGAGTTGCATTGCAAGACCACAGACAGGACCCAACATTCCTCACAAAACCACCATTTTTTATCTATGTTTCACATAGTTTTTGCTTGCCAATGTTGTTTTGGAATTCCTTGGGTTTTTATTTTTTGAGTTTGCTTTGTAAGACCATGGATAGGACTTGTCATCCCTCATAAAATTACCATCTTTTTTATCATATCTTTTTTGATTTACCTTTCACTTACTTGTTGGCACCCTCGTGGGTTTCCATTTTATGAAAGTTGTAGTGTAAGACCATGGATATGACCTAGACCTCCTCATAAAATTACCATATTTTCATGTTCTTGATCCTTGTTATCATAGTTTTTAATTCTTTTGATAGATGAAAACTGTGTAAACAATCTATGTTAGTATGTATGCCTCCATTTCCCTCATTCTTATGATAAGGAATCACACTTTTACTATCATTTTATCCATCTTTGCCCTTTGTCACATCTTTTTTAAATTTGAATTAATTTAGATTTTTCAATGTGTCACTCCTCTTGATTTCCCCTTCCTTTCATCTCCACATTGGATAAAACAAGGTTAAAGTCAATATATCACTTTTATTTCACTTATATTTACAAGACTCTTAGACCCCATGCTCTTTGAGGTTCTCTCTCTTAGCAACCATGTCCCAAGTATTCAAATTAAAGTCATCTTTAGCACCCATGTTTGGTTTTCCAAATCTGTATCAAGGAGGAATAGAAAAATCCATCAAAAAATTTAAAATCTAGATCATTTAAAACAAAAGGCAATGATATCTAAAAAGCAACATACAAATTTCAAAAGTAAAATTCACACTAAAAAACATGATTACAAGCACATATCCTATCTCCAATTGAATCTCAAACTTCATAGTTGGCCTCACATAGAGCTAAGGTCCTTTGGGGTGTATTAGGCTAATAGATTGGAATAGGGGGTTTCAAAAAACTCTATGTCACTACCTACTTTCTCATGCAAGTACACAATCTTCATAGTAGATTGACAGCTCTGTAAGGGGTCTTAAAGAATCAGGAATACATTATGGGAAGGTATGTCCATTTTACTTTTCATGTATTTAAATTTCATGGGATGATCTATATACTCCATTTGTTGACCTAAGACTTATGTCTCTAAGAGAAGTTCTTTAGAGTCCTTAAGGTTGAAAGTCCTCTTATTTGACAAACCTAATTTGAGTGTCTTGACTTCAATAAAGAGTCTCTCTACCTTGGTTTTTCCTTCATTTTCTCCTCCACCCATTTCATTTCCCCCCTTGATAGACAAATTATGATTTCAAATATGTTTTTATTTCTTTTAATTCCTTCTTCATCTCTTAAAAACATGCTAGAGCTACTTTATTTCAGTTTTATCTATCCTTAGAGTGAAACATGTTTGAGAAACTATGGATCCTTCTTTATTCACACCATGATTTACATTTTCTACACTTACTTTACTTTCCTTTTACCATTTTCCATTATGTTTTTGTCTTATTGTTATGGATACATGAGTTTATACCCTTTTTCCATTAATGAGTGAAGTTGGCTTATTACTTCTCACTTGACAATGTTGTTTTCCCTTTTATGTATCCTTTTTCCATTGATGATTGACATATGGATTGTTACTACTCACTCATCAATGTTAATTTTACCATTTTGTTTCATATTTTACCCTTTGATTTGTGTTGTTTACCATCCTATTTGACATGTATCCTCAGTTTGAATTGGTGAGTTTGCCTTTCTTACTTAAGGATGTCTTGTTTGATTTTTTTGGTCTTTAGTAGCCTTGGCTTTTTGGTTACCTGATTTACTTTTATTTTTTTTGACTTGGTCATTTTGTCTAACATAGCACATGTCACCCCATCTTTCCAAATTTACCAAGTGCATCCCATCCTCATAGCACCAACTATCTTGGATTTTCTTGCATTTGTTTATTTTTGCTCTTTAATTTTGTATTCTTGGGTTTATCAAAAGCAGCCTTTATACCCTACACAATCAGAACTAATAACATAATAGACAACCATCTGATGATAAAGGTAAGTCAAGGTATAAACTAAACTCACTTTTTAGTTATTTATTTATTTTTTAGATTAGTCTCCCTTTTAGCCATTTAATTTCAATTATTTTATGCTTTAAAATACTACAACTTTTTTGTAACATCAATGTTATTTGTTAGTATGTTCTTTCTTGAAGCACCATCCCCTATTACACTTTAGTGACACATGATGAGATTCAAATGGGGCATATGTATACATATTATAATTTCAAAATTTATCAAATGCTAACACTTTACATCTTTTAGGAACCCATCGAGACTCAATCTCTCTTAGTGCATGCCCTAAGGGGTGCACTAAGAAAGGGGTGGGTAGACATTTGGTGCTTCACAATATTGTTGTCCCTTATTACCATATTATTACCAATCCAACTAGCTCCCAAAACCATTCCCTAATCTATTTATCCTCCCTTGAATACTCCTCTAGTCTTTTCTTCTTTCCATCCCTCATTTTCTTATCTTAAACCCTTTTTGGTCAATTGGTTGTACTAGGTAAATTGGATTGACCCAGTATAGTTTAGGGGTATTATTCACTTTCTTAGCTTTTTAGCCTTTTAGCCAACCTAGCTTAGACCTAGTGAATTATCCTTGAACACACATTGGGTCAACTAGGTTGACCCTGTACTACTGATGTTTTTAGAAGGATTTAGGGAAAGATCTACTTATATATACAAGATCATTTAAATCATTATTCATATGTGCAATCAATAGTTATTATTTACTTGAGCTTATTCACAAGCTTCTCTTCCACCATTCTACTTGAGGAGACTTAGCATAGGTTTCTTATTTTGAGAATTTATTCTTTTGGATAAGTCTTAGATGCTTTGGCCTTTCTTAATTATCCTTAAAAACCACAACAACCTCTTATGAAGATACTTTGGCCAAGGGATAGATTGAGTCTTGATGATTTCACATTCAGGTAAGTATATTCTAACTTTATTCTCATATATTTTAGTAGATAGAAGAGGCATAAGTTTTGGTTCAAATAATACTATCTTTCATATTTCATGTGTTAGGGTGTTACTCATACTTTAATTGAAGTTCCCTATTTATATTTGTTTTATTATTTCTAACCCCCACTTTGTGCCACAAGCTTTAGTGTGCACTAGATTAGATTTAATTTCTTGTTATTAGAATAAGTTAATGCTTTAAACCTTAGGATTCAATTAGGGTTATTGTGTTCATTGTGTTAGACTATAGGTTTTTGAACCCTTCCTAGCATGATATGTTTTGATAAGTGATCCATTAATTGGGTCTAGTGTATCCCCATATTGGTCATGCTCTTACTTAATAAGTATATCCCCAATTAGAAGTATAGGTATGCTCTATCTTATTTTAGCTAGGATTGATTTTTAGACATGATGTATTTTTGATTACATATAATAACCTTCGAGCGTAGAGTTCAAATCAAAGGAAGATATCCTAAAATTTTTACCTTTGAGTGTGGTACACAAATCAAAGGGGCAAGATGAGGACATGCATAAAAAATGGCATGGATCAAATTGATATTCAATAAATAGGCTCAAAGAGGGAAATATCCTCAAACAAGATAGAATACTCACATATATAATAAAATTGATCTACCTCATAATTAGGGCCACAAAATACCCTATTATGAGTGTGCCTTAACTTCGTGTCTTAAAAAATTTGTTATCTATGTTTGCCAAGATTTGGACTATGTTTTGTAAACTTTTAAATAAGGTATGTATTTGTGATCTTTCTAAACAAGTGACAAGGTAACCAAAGATACTATAATAAAAGGGTGGTGTGGAACCACACATAATTAGAAGAATGTGCTCATGAAATTACTTAACCTTAGGTAGGGTTGAAATCATATGAATTGGAAGAGGGTATGATAACTCAAAAATCCTAGAGTGTCACTAGTACAATAAAATGTATACTTTTAAGATACATCAATATTGTAAAATATAGTTAAACTTTGATGAATTTCTACTAGAAAACTAAAATAAATCCCTTCAAATTAAGAAGGTGAAAATATGAACTAAAAAACTCATGATGTGGAAATATGCAAGAATTCCTAATTATAAAACTAAAACCAAATGGGTAGCACAACATCACCACATGGTAATAGAAATGGTAGTATACAATATGTTCTAGGACTCAAAACATGAGTGATACATAATATGTCTTGAGTCCACCAAAGATGATAATGTGATAATGAGTCTATAAATGGCCCTCAATTTAAATGGAAAATTGAACACAAGTTAAAACAAGTCAAGTGTAAATGGTGAACCCAATTTAACACATCAACCTATAAAAATTAAAAACATCTAATTCCAAATTTAAATTATCAATGAGGGACTTAACAATTTTTTAAAAATTATCCAGACTCAAATGGGCAACATAACTGCACCAAAATGCTTGATATGACATAATGTTTACAATGACATTTTGAACAAGGAAAAATATGATTTTCACTTGGATAGCATAATACTTCCTTATTTGATAAATTTGGGGATAATGTTTTTGGTTTACGAAATTTTGATAACAAGAAATTTTTGACCCAAACTAAGACCAAGTAATCTAAGACAAAGACAAATAAGTCAATTAATCATCCTAAGCCCTAAACTGACAAGGTGTGTCAAAGTGGGGTTAACTAAACTAAAAGGTTTTTGAACATTTCTATATGGATCAAATATACTAGAATTTAACATAAAAATTCAAGAGAAGCAACACATCATTTGGTCATATGGAACTTGTCTTGTTATAAAAAGGTCTTGCTCTTTTTATAAACGCTATATCTATCACTTGTTTAGTGTAGTGCAATGTTCAGTGTGCTCAAATGTCTCAGGCTTAGCCCTAACAATAGGAGATAGTTTAACCACTCAAACCACCATCCTAGTGGGGTGATCCTAATTTATATACCCCACATGGAGATGGGTTTAAGATGATGCCAAGAGATTAAGCCCCAGGTCAAAGATTCCCTAAAGAACTTGTGAGAGGTAATGGCATCCCCTACACAAACAAAGATGCATAAAATAAAGACTAAGTAAAAGAGATTTAAGGTTATTTCTAGATCACCTAAGCCATGTCGGTCTTGGGGAGAGCCTTCACAACATCTCTTTTACACCTTTGGATGTAATTTAAAATTAAGATGGTCCTTTTGATACCACAATTTCTGTATAGGGGATGGGGGGAGATCATACGCACACACCTTATTTTTTTCATAAATAAGTCTAACTAAAAAAATAATAAATGACTTGTATAAAGTAAAAAATTTTATGTATGTTCCATTTTAGAACACTAAAATAAAATATTTGGTGGTGTTCTTTGGTCCCTTGGCCTTAAGTTTAAAAAATTTGAAAGAAGAATAACAAAAGCATTTAAGTAAGCATCTAAGTGTTTCTTTAAGCACCAAATAAAAATTCCTAATTAATTTTAAACACTCAAAAAAGGTTTAATAAGATCTAATTTAAGTATGATTGGCACTTTTTCAATTAGGCCCTACAAGGAAATTGTTAGAATTTTGTTTAGCTTTGAATCTTTTTTTCCAAATGAAAATAATTAACTTGAAAAGTTTTCTCTTGGGTTTATATGACCTATCGATCTGAAGGCAAAGCCTTAAGAAAGAAAATGCATTAGATTAGACTTGGTTAGCAAAAATCTCAATAAAACTTGTAAGGTAAGGATTAGACAAAGAAAACACAATTTATCAAAACCTAGAAACAATAATTAGAAACTTTAAAAAGATTCAAACTCTTATTTCAAGATTAATTTTAAAAAAAACCATGAAATTTTAAGGTAAAATAATAGCATATTCCTAAAATTTAGGAGAAAACATATGGTTTAAAAAAAATAATAAAAAATGGAGTCTGTATGACCCTAAACCAAGCTTCAGAAGATGGCTTATTAGCTTGCTACCCTACACAATGACCATCGACAGTTCTAGGATGCACATAGTGATCATTGATGATTATATATGACCACCAAAGGTTAGTTCACGACCATTGATGGTTAAAGAAGACTGTTGATAGTCTCTGTGTAAACCCATGAAGATGAAATATGACCAAAAAAAGTTAAAAAATCAATTTAAAAATGTTTCAAGCCTCCAAATCTCAATTTAAGACTTGTACATTGATCTTCTTGGTATGTAGGATGCATTAGGTCCCACTAAGCATGCCAAAATTTAGAGTCAGATTATGAAGAATGATTAGTCAAGAATTATTCTAAGAAATCAAAGAGAAATGCATAAAGAGATAAACAAATTAAGCTAACCTATTTATATGGGGTTTGCTAATAATAAAAAGATAAAAATAAAAGAAATAAATAACTAATTACCTCCCCAAATGACTCCATTACTCAAAATCAGCTCAAAATTATGTTCTCCCCTTGATCAAGCATTCTTGTCTTCATCAACAATGGTGGCATAGCTCCTTCAATGCCTTAAGAACACTTTGTAAAACCTAGGCTCATGATAGAAACTATGCAACTTGCCTATTAATGAAGCTAATCCAAATGCAAATAACACAAAAATCAAAACACAAATGACTTATAGAGGGATTTTAGCATTATAAGTTTATATAATTTAAGCTTAAAAATGGTATTTTATGCCTTGTTATTTATAGATTTTAGATATAGTCTAAGATCGACCATGATCATCCATCTCAATATTGAGATGTGTGGCCATAGATTGATCTAATATTTGAAATTAAATATATAAATATCCTCATAATGATTAAGGGGGAAAGGGCATTAATTAGGCATGGTGCCCATAATTTAGATATTTTATGCATTTATGGCTTATGGATGCCACCCCATAGATGATGTCATTAGGTGATGCAGTTATTACAAATCAATTTCCAATAATGAAATAATCAATAAACTCTATGGAAAATCCAATTAAGCTCTCAATTTGAATTAATTATCTCTAAACATGATTAATGAATTTTAGTTTAATTCTTTAGAAATTGGTGCATAATTAATGAAAATGGTTAGAAAGTCATATTACTAGGTCATAATTTATCTTAGGAAGAATTGAAAGGTAATGTTAGATGCATTAAAAATGTATTCCCATTTAGGATGTTGCCAACACAAAATAAAAAAGGTACATGATGTGTACTAATGAATTATAAGAAAAGAGTGATCTAGAGAATAAAAAGGTAAAATCATCATTTTGATTCAAAATGAATTGATCAAAGTTAAGAATCATATAAAATGCATTTCCCTATTTAGGGATACTTTGGCCTAAATCGACACTTATAAATGACAGGTTCAAACCATTTAGCATGTTTTAGTGATTTTGACCTAAAGTGTGCATTTGAGTGTAATTTGAGTAAGATTAACAAGTTATGAGGTCACCCTCAGGTGGTATAAGTCTGAGACCATGATTCAAATTAGGTACTCTAGCTGATAAGATTTCTAGGATTCTTTATGCACATAGGCCAAGGTATTTTCCTATATAATCAAGATGATCCATGATCTAATTAGGGATGGGATACTTTGGATTCTGAAAGTGATTAGAAAGGCTTTCAGAATATAACCAATCTCCCTTGGTAAAAACCTCTTGATCTTTCTTTGGCATGATATTAGGTACAAAAACCATAGGCAACTTTTATTATTTCTTGTTTGGTTGCCAAATTATTGTGGGTTCATTAGGAATCTTTGTAGGTTTGGGATTACTGAGTGTTTTTGGAGTTTTAGGCAACTTTACAACATGGAAGGTATCCTTAAGATTATACATGTAAATGCCCACATCTTTAATAACAACCTACTTCACAAGAGATGTAGGAAATGGATCAGATGAAATGGAAGCAAGATCATTAGGGTTGATATAATTGGATGGATGTGGATGTGAAACTATAATCTTGTTCTTATTTACAATAAATTTAGAGTTGGATTATGAAAAATTATTAGTCAAGCATTGGTCTATAAATATGTTAGCATGGGTCATTTTCAATTTTTTCTTGACAACTTTTTTCTTTGAAAAGATGTTGCTTCACTTCAATGTCTTGCTACACCTTCTCAAATAGGGGGAAAATGTAGACATCCAATTCCTAACACCATTTGTGTTAAAATTATCAATCTTACTTGAATTGCACTCAAATATCCAATTTAGGTCAAAATCACTAAAAGACACTAAATAGTTTGAACTTGTCATTTAAAAGTTTTGATTTAGGCCAAAGTATCCCTACTGGGGTAATAAATTTAATGATATTCCTAACTTTGATCAATTCATTTCAAGTCAAATTGACAATTTTAGCCTTGTGTGTTTTGGATCACTCTTTTCTTCTAATTCATTAGTACACATCATGTACCTTTATTGTTTTGTGTTGGCAACATCTTAAATGAGAATATGGTTCCAACGCATATAACATTTCCTTCCAATTCTTCTCGAGTCAAATTATGATCTGATAATATGACTTTTTGACCATTTTGATTAATTGAGGGCCAATTTCCAAATAATTGCACAAATATTGATTAATCTTGTTAAAGGTTAATTAATTCAAATCAAGAGTTTAAGTAGATTTTCCATGGAGGTTATTGAATATTTATTTTTGGAAATTAATTCATTTTTAATGCATCACCTAAATGAAATAATCTATAGGGTATAAATGAGTATTCAATCATTAGTCTAAAAATTGGATGGAATGCCAAAATATAGAGTTGGATTACAATGGTTGTTAGTCAATCATTAGTCAATAAATCAAAAAATGCATAAAGAAATCAACAGACAAAGCCAACCTATTCATGTAGGGTTTTCTAATAATAAAAATATCTAAATGAAAGAAAGAAATCAACCATTACTTTCCCAAATGACTCCATTACTTAAAATTGGATCAAAATCACCTTCTCCCCCTGATCAAGCATTATTGTCTTTGTCAATAATGGTGGAAAAACTCCTCCAATGTCTCAAGAACACTTTTTAAAACTTAGGATCATGATATAAACTATCTAATATGCCTATAAATGAAGCTAATACAAATGAAAATAACACAATAATCAAAACACAAATGACTTGTGGAGATATTTTAGCATTATAAGTTTACACAATTCTAGCTTAATAATGGTAGTGTGAGGCCTTCTATTTATAGATTTTTGGAATTGGTTAGGATCAACCATGATTGTCTATCATAATACCTATCAATCAATCCAATACAAATGCAAATAACACAATAATAAAAATACAAATGACTTGTGGAGATATTTTAGCATTATAAGTTTACACAATTTTATCTTAAAAATAGTAGTGTGAGGCCTTCTATTTATAGATTTTTGGAATTGGTCAGGATCAATCATGATTTTCCATCTCAATACCTATAAATGAATCTAATCCAAATTCAAATAAAATAATAATCAAAACATAAATGACTTGTGGAGATATTTTAGCATTATAAGTTTACATAATTTTAGCTTAAAAATGGTCGTGTGAGGCCTTATATTTATAGATTTTTAGAATTGGTCAGGATCAACCATGATTGTCCATCTCAAGATTAATATGTGTGGCCATGAATTAATCTAATATTTTTAATTAAATCCATAAATATACTCATCATAATTTAGGAATACTGGGCATTAATGAGGCATGGGAGGCCATAATTATGATATTTGTTAAAATTATGGCTTTTGGATGCCACTCCATAGATGATGTCATTTAGGTGATTCAGTAAATAGGAATCAATTTAAAAAAATAAATATTCAATAACCTCCATATAAAATCCACTTAATCTCGTGATTTGAATTAATTAACCTTAAACAAGATTAATCAATGTTTGTGCAATTCTTTAGAAATTGGCTTCAATTAATCAAAATGGTCAAAAAGTCAAATTATAAAGTCATAATTTGACTCAAAAAGAATTGGAAGGTGATGTTAGATTCATTGGAACCATATTCCCATTTAGGATGTTGATAACACAAAATAACAAAGGTATGTGACATGTAATAATGAATTAGAAGAAAAGAGTGATCCAAAGCACAGAAAGGCAAAAGTGTCATTTTGAATCGAAATGAATTGATTAAATTTAGGAATCACATAAAATGCATTGCCATGTTTAGGGATATTTTGGCCTAAATTGATACTTGTAAATGACAAGTTTGGACCATTTAGTACGTTTTAGATATTTTGACCTAAATTGAGTATTTGAGTGCAATTCGAGTAAGATTGACAATTGTAACACAAATGGTATTAGGAATTGGATGTCTACAATAGGATATTTTGAAGGTGTAATAGGAAGATTAATTGGTTTTAGGATGAGACAAAGGTTTATGGGATATGGGATGGGAATTGTTATGCAAATGGTTAGTTTAGATAGGAAATATAAGAATTAGGCTAAATTAGCAAAAAATAGTATAATTAGCAGGGCGAGCATAATTTAATGCATACATCCTCTAAAATTTATTCATTGAGATTAATTTACTAGAGGAACCAACCTTGGGAAACCCATATTGATATTCTAAACCTTATGGCACCCAAATCATCTGAATGGGAGTTTTTCAATATCAATATTTTGAACCCAAGATCTTTCATAGGATTTTAAAACAACTACTTCAAGGATCTTAGCATCTAGATTTAAGAGTACACAGATCTTCACATAAGCAAATAAAGAGTCCTATAATGAGATAGGGTCAATATAAATAAAGGTAACCAATATATTACCAATGGATTTAAGACTTTTTTTTCCTTAATACTCAAAAGACAAAGCATAAAGGCTGATCTAGACATGAACCTTATATCATGCACTATTATTAGATTCAAATTTAGAGCTCCACCTTTGGATTGAAACCCCTACCCCATTAATAAAACATGGGATAGATGAAATAATTACATCTATTTTTTACAAATTCTAGTAGGAAACAGTAAATAAACCCATTGGGAGAAATTATATTGAATAATTAATATTCCAATTCTCCTTAACCCATAGTTCTACCTCACCAATCACTGACCATTTACCAATGATTCCAAACTCCTCAAAAACCCTAATGTTCTCATAAAAAAAGTGGTTTCAAGAACTAGCTCATGGATAGGGCCAATCTAAAAAAAATTCATATCACTTGAATTTGAAAATTGGTGAGGATCTTTCCCCCCTTAACCCCATTCTTCTCTTGGGGAGAGGGGAAAAATCAAAATTTGACATGTCACCTTAAAAAAATGTTAATTTCCACCAATCCATTCTAAAATCTAGTTTTCATTAGATCTATCTTCTCTTTTTCCATCAAGATCCTAAAAAATATCACCCTCATCTTCTTGTTGCACCCACTCTGATTCTCTACATACCTCCCTCTTCATGGTGCTTCCAAACTCCATTATTTTTCTTTCCCTATTGCTTCACTCTTGATAAATACTCTATCTTCATTATGACCATTTCATCACACCATATAAGTTTCTTCCACATGTTTTAATGATGTTGATTAGAAATTATATGATCAAATTCAAATTGTTGAGATCTACATTATCTCTAATTGAAGGATTAAAGAAGAAAATAAAAATTTCAATCATTCAAAAAATACATGGGAGATGAGATTGAAATCTTCATCAATAGTGAATCATTGTTATGATAAATACACCACTATATTGAGATATCAAACCCATTTCAATAAAATAATTTATATTCCATTTATTACTAAGAAGTTTGTGATATATATTATTTAAATTGTAGTGTCAATTTCATTTATATCTATTGTTCATCAAAAGGATGTATTTGAAACTATAAAAAATTTGATTTAAATTAAATTCATGTTAGGGTATGGTATTTTCATAAAAATTTTGGGTGCACATCATAAAACATTGGTTAAAGAGCTTACTAGTTTTTTTTATGGGCCAGGTCTCATATTGTTGTAATAAAAATAG
This sequence comes from Torreya grandis, assembly GCA_037957365.1. Taxonomy (NCBI): domain Eukaryota; kingdom Viridiplantae; phylum Streptophyta; class Pinopsida; order Cupressales; family Taxaceae; genus Torreya; species Torreya grandis. The sequence continues at coordinate 3,251,997 of JARHVA010001123.1, read as the reverse complement.
GGCAGATATATTAATTTGATTGTGCTAATACAAAACTACTTCCAATATTAAGTACTTTATAAAACCTTCAATTTTGGAAGCATAAAAATTACATACTTGGCTTGCATGTGAAAACTAAAGTGTTTCTTCTCATTCATTAATCAATATAGACATTGGGCCCCCTTCAAAGGACTTAATTACTATTTTCATATTGTTTGAAGTTTTATAGAAAGGAAATTTTGAAAAAATATAACGGATTTTAATTAAAGCAATTATGAAAAAAATTCTTACGGATAATTTATTTTAATTTTATTATCCTTTTATGATCAATGTTAAATGATTTAATAAAATATAGTAAAAAATAAATTTCTACTTGAAATTATTCCAAATGTAATAAAGAGATTTTTAAATATTATTACAAGTATGCCTTTCATCTAAAATTATAAGACAATATTACTAAGCTAAAGCTATTATTTACTCTTTGATATATTTTTGAATTGATCATGGGAATAATTAAATCAAGATATTTGTAATTCTTAGCCATAGATGATAAGGCAATTTAAGAAATCATTGATTGAGTGATTGACCAACAATATATTTTTATATTGTCAATTAAAAAATATGCCTATAATCATGGAAAATAATATAAATATGTTTTTCTTAACTAAAAAAAATTGGACAAAAAATATCTACATATTATTTTAGTTTGTTTAAATTATGATATTATTCAAATAGAAAAGACATTTATAGTGCTTTTGTCTATTTGTCATGCTTTAGAATTTCCTTCTTTTTCACAACACCTTATAATATTTAGATACATTGGTATATGTGAGCTATTATATAATAAATGTTTAATTTTATTTTGATAACATTTAAATACTTTCAAATTTTTTATAAATAATGTATGCATAGTTGAAATATTATTAATGTATAATTTATAGCTTTTAGCATTTCATATGCATATTTTACAAATAGAAATTTACTATACATTATAATTATTTTTCAATAAATATTTTAAGATTAAGTTAGTATATATAATCAATCATATATTGATTTTTATACTTCATATGTTTCATAGATATTACATTTAGCTTTGTAGTGATTGTATTAATTTATTTTCACACCTCATATTATTTTTTCCATTTGCTAGTATCTATTTTCTATTGTTTAGATAAGTTGGTATATGTAAAATATTATGTATTGAATGTTTGATTTTATTATGATAATGTTTAATTTCTTGTAATTTTTTTATAATTAATTCATGTGCAATTGAAAAACTATTATAATAATTTGTATATAATATGTTTCTACTAGCTTTATATATGAAAAAAAAGGTATATTAAACATCTTCTTTATTTTTGATAATTCTAAAATGTTTTCACATTTTTTAAATTTAATGTATATCTAATAAAAATATGGTTAAAATATAAATTTTTAATACATTATTTATAACTTCTACCATTTCATATGCATATCTTTAAAATATAATTTTTTTATACATTATACTCATTTTTTAATAAGTAAACATTGCTTTATGGATAAGTTGGAATGTGTAATATATTATATATTGGTTTTTATACTTCATGTATTTCTTGGAAATTAAGTTTATATTTGTATTAATAGTATTAAGTTATTTACACATTTTTTCTTTTATCGATTAATATGTAATTATGTTAAACTTATGTAAAGTATTTTTCATGACTTGATGTATGTAGATTTGAAATATTATTAACAATTCATTTGGTGGTTAAAAATAGTTTCAACTTTAGGTAGATATTCAAGTATAAATATTATAGAGAAGTTAAAGGGTCTTTATAAAAATGAGAATAAGTACAACATGAATAGTGTTTAGAGTATGTAGGCTTCAGGTTAAATAATTATGTGATAAACTATAGAAGTTTAGGGAGGAGGCTAAAGATAAATATAAGATGATTGTTTATTTAAATATTTATCTTAGTTTTGGATGGTAAATTTTCCACGTATTTTTTCATGTTGGCCGTTACATTAGAATAAATATAATTTTAAAAAGTATCTTAAGGGTAGTTACTAACAAGTCCCTTTAATAACTTCTCCTAATCCATTAGGTGAGGATTTTTGGATAACCCTTGAATACTAAAATTTTCTATGTGAACATAATTTCATAATTTGGTGTTACTATCATTTTCATCTTGGAAACCTAATCATGTTTTGGTGGACATTAATTTCATATATTTTATCTTATGTTTATAATGAGAGCTTTTGTGAGTAGGAAACAAAAGTTTATATAGTGCTTTATAAAGGTTTTCCTCTCATGATTATGGGAGAATACCCCAAGTACATGATATTATTATGTTTTCAATAAAGAATACACAATATATTACCTTCAATTATTTTTCATTGATGACTAGAAAAAAAGTGTTAGAAAAATTTGTGACGTTTGAAAAGGATTTTTTGATCAATATTTAAAAAATATATTCTAAGAGGTGGGAATTTTTTACAACTATGTTAAAGATGGGCTATACTCAATCTCCATTTATTTCACTATATGTATTTGTGAGTAAAATATTATATTATCACTTTATTCTAGAAGCATAAGAGGAATGGGTTGGCTTGAAATTATATCCACCACTTCTTTGGTCTACAAATTTAGATTGGAAGATTTTTTTAATTATGAGTAAGGTAGTTGAGTTTCAAAAATGGAAATGGGTTGATTTGGATAAAGGATTATTTTATCCATCATATACTCCAAATGTTTCTCCTATGGATTTTAGATCTATTAGTGTGGATTTAATTAAACTCATTATGCCTAATTTCACCAAACCCTAGATATGTCTAACATGCAAAATGGTTATAAATTATTTTTTCCATGCTATGATATAGATATTTTGAATTCAAAAGCTTAGTTTATATATTGGTATATCCCTACCATGATTTGATGTTTGATACTTTTCTTTGCTAAATAATAATATTTTCAACATCTTCTACAAAATTTAGAGCTTTTTAAAATAGGTTTGTAGGTGAGAAGTAATTATTTTTATTTCAACCATGTTTATTTTCACAATCTTATTTTGTCATGAAAATTTTGTTTATATGTTCAATGGCTAAAGATATATTATTTGTAATATGTTGAGGAGTTAATGAAAAGAGTGAGGGAACCTTCAACCCTCTTTTACCAAATGAAAGAAAAGTATAATCTTAATTTTATATAGAAATGTTGCTAATAAAAATTTGATATACAATATGATTATCTTGTAATGATTGATTTTTTTAATAAATCCAATCATAAAATAAATTATCTGTGTGTGTGTGTGTGTGTGTGTGTGTGTGTGTGTGTGTGTGTGTGTGTGTGTGTGTGTGTGTGTGTGTGTTATTTTTATTGTTTTGTTAACTTATGTTACAACCCCACTTGGTTTTACTAAAAAATATGTATTTTTTTAATTTTACTTCAACAAATACAATAATATAATAATATACACTAATTAACATAATGTTATACTATTTGAGAACTAAATATAACGAATATAATATAATTAACCCACTCATTAAGTCATTTTATATTTATCTTACAAACAACATTTCAATAATGTAAAATATAAAAAATATATGTTCCAAAGTATATACAATATGAATGGTACTAAAGTATATTAAAATAACTCATTATTATAGCTAAATAGGAATACACAACCACCATTGTTCTCATTATAATGAATCATGTAAAAATATATAACCACTACTATAAACAATAATAATAATATTGAATGTCATAATAATACATGATATGAAGTTAAATAGTACATAAAATATCCATATGACAACTTAAAACCAATAAAATAGCCATGAGTATGCATCCAAAATGGTTGATCAACTAAAGAGAGGGAGGGCATCATCTAGGCACTTTTACTCCAATCACAAATCATCGATCTCCCACACACCTCCCCACTAGGAGTAGCCCTTCCCTTCATAGAGGGATAGATAATGGAAATACAGATATCAATAAATTAATTATAACTATGTGTAGTGCAGTCACTAATACATGTAATAGTTATACAAACCATGGAATACAATCTTACATCTAATATGACATTACACAAATGTATGTAAACTAAATAGTGTAGTAGATTGACATTGTTTTTAGATATAACATAAATTTAGCCAAAGTTTTTCATTATATATATCATATCTCTCATTAATATGAGTCAAATCCACACACACACTCTCTAATAATGAATATCAGTCTCCTTTGTGTTATCTAATGATATGTATGTTTACTTTATGGCCTAAACCTAAAATAAATATCATTCCTTAACATAATGGAGTATGAACCTATATAAAATCATAAAACATTTTTAAATACATTTTATTCATAAACTTGCAGTATAAAATCAACTAGCAATTAATGGCACATTTCACATAACCACTTTAAAATATTTCAAAACTCTATCATTCATGGAAAATAACTTTGATTTTCCAATCAAGCATAATATCATTGTCACATATAAATAATTCAAACAACATAAATTTATTTACATCAATTTGCATAAGCATATATTAGAATGCCTAATGTAAATATCAATAAATATCAAGTAAATCATTTTATTATTATCTACTTGCTCAATGCACAATTTGAAATGTTTCTATAATTATAATAATATACCTATCATTATATTTCCCTTAACACTTTACATATTCATCAATGGTTCAAATAGGCTCAAGAAGACTTATCATAATAGCATAGACACGACAACCAAGATTCACTATATTTAATTTGGATAATCTATTCCATTGTTTATATAAATGGAACTATCCTTCTCTAAACCAATAAATTTGTCTTGTCTTAACTTTTATTGAATATATTTCTATCTCATCAATTAATTGATTCATGCAGCTTCATATAATGCCTTAATATGTGTAGAGAGTTAAATATATATTCTTTCCACAATAATTCCACTTATCAAGTGAGAGGATTAAGTAAACAATTTTTTTTTCAAGACTCTTACAAGGAGGTATATGTATTTTAGAACATCTAAAACTTATCAATAAATTAAGTTTTAAAACCTTTTTATCGATTTACTCACTTTTGAATTCCAAAAACACTATAAAGTTTTGATACAAATTATATCTAAAAGTTTAATTCCATAAATGACTATCTATAGTTCATGTGTATGTGTGTGTGAGATGTAGATAGTCATTCATGAAACATTCAAGATGATGACTCTCTCTCTCTCTCTCTCTATATATATATATATATATATATATATATATATATATATATATATATATATATACATATATATATATATACATACATATATATATATATATATACATACATATACATACATATATATATATATATACATATACATACATATACATACATAGATACATATATATATACATACATACATATATATACATACATATACATACATATATATACATATATATATACATACATACATATATATATATATATATACATCTCTCTCTCTCTCTCTCTCTCTCTCTCATCTCTCTCCTCTCCTCTCTCTCTCTCCTCTCTCTCTCTCCTCTCTCATCTCTCTCTCTCTCTCTCTCTTCTCTCTCTCTCTCTCTCTCTCTCTCTCTCTCTCTCTCTCAAGATGATGAATGTTACAGACACATTCATTTTACTTTTGGGTTGTATTTTATTTGGTGAGATAATTTCAAATATAAACCAAAATTAAAATTAATATATGTATGGAACATTCATCATCTCATGTATGTGTGTATGTGTCAGCTATAATTCATATATATACATATATGACTATCAACTATAATTTGTGTAAATATATACATATAAATATGATTGTAAACAAATAAAAAAAAAAACATACCTACAACTCCTATATAATTTTTTATGGTTGTAGATAATTTCACTAGTTTCAAAATATGTGAACTATAGCTACTCGATTTGAAAACCTTATAATCAAGTAAAAGAGATAAAAAATCATTAACAGTCTTTGTATATAGTTCACCTGCATGGTTGAATTAACTACTATAAAAAAATTAACTATGCCTTATATCCATTTAATAAAGTAAATGAATATAGTCTATACATGATTTTGAATTTTTAGAGGTTTAAGATCTTGTCTAGGTTTAGTTTATACAATGAAGGTAAGTCTAAGATAATAGGTCACTAAAGGTACTATAATTGAGTATCATTATAACAAATAAAATATACAACAAAATGCAATTCTCCTCTTTTCCTAAATTCCAACTCATCAAAATAAGAATATTATTTTCAAATTATCTCATAAGTTTCATCTGTTAAGAATATTCATTGGTAGACAAGAATGTACTAAATCCATTTATTCACAAGGTATTTTTGGGTTTATGTGACTGATTTAACCTCAATATTATGGGAATGTGTATGGAAGTGAGTTCCATCCCCAATTATATAAGAATGACCTTTATTTAAACCATACATGGTATTTTATATATGAGCAAAAACCAAAATAAAACCTTGTATAATATTTTTCTATTTGGTTGAGTGGGACAACCATAAATGACCAATGAGATACCATTATAAACATTCAAACAACCATAAATCCTAACCTAGGTAAAATAGATTTATAAATTCTATTTATATATTGAAATAAATGATAATAGTACACTCCATATATATTTAGGCAAACTGAAAATGATTATATGGTTTAAGTTTAAAATACACCACTTGCCTAGTTACTGAGGATAACAATGGCCATCACTAAAAGCATATAATGGTAATTTTTTTCCCTAATAATCCTTCCATCTTATTTTCACCATGTCTGTAACTCTTTCATTCTCTATATTATTCTATTTTCTTCTGTTCCTTCATGTTTTACATGCCCTAGGATCTCTGCTAGATCTCTACAAGTTCCCTAAATCAAACTCAAATTCCATAAATGCATAACCATATTACTATCATTAGTTCAAATTTTAGCTTCAACCATTTATAATGATGACTACATTCAAATTATGTGTACTATTATCTACATTGAATGGTGAAGTTGGAACCCTCAATGATAGCGAAAAACCTAATTTATTTTAAAGACTTCAAGATAACCCTATTTTTTGGTTCAAATTTATGCATGGCAATAATTCAAGCCAAATCCCCTATTATTATCCACATTAGAACCTTCCATTCCTTTTTTACATAAAAACCATTTCCATAAGTCTTTAAGAGTTTGAAAATTAATTTTTTTCTTTTGTTGTCTTTTATCCCATGTCCCCTAGGCCACCCAAAAAAGGGGTTAATTAAAACCAAGAAAACCTTTGCACATTTAGATACAAGAAAAGTGGGTTAAATAACACCCTGCATATTTATCAATTTAAAATAATCAAGTTTAATTAATATTTACTAATAATTAAAAAAACCAAAATTCAGCAAACATACCAGTTTCATAGAGATTCAGACAATAAATATGCATAATAGGGTTAAATAACACTAATAGGAAAATCCATTTCAAACTAGTTTATCAACAACATAATAAGTACATGATTCATAATCAATGTAGATCATTTAATAATAACTAGAATAACATATAGTTAAAATCAATGACATAACACATTTAAAAAATACCGAAAAACACCTGCATCTCATCATGTAATGTGTAGATGTGTGTATGGGTTCATGTTTCATTATTTCTACCCTCATTTTCAAAATCTGCATCCTCCTCCCTTATGATGATCTCCCTCTATTCCACTCAATAAGGGCGAGACAGTCCTAAAATCACATTGGTTAAATAAAATAGTAGTTATTATGAGCTTATGATAAGATAAAAAAATACTTAGAATGTATATATATCAAGTGAACTGATGTATGAATTTTTATTGGTCATATTGTGTCTCATGTCCCTTAGGCCACCAAAAAAGTGGTTAACTAAAACCAAGAAAACCTTTACACATTTAGATACAAGTAAAATGGGTTAAAAACATCCTCTACCTTTATAGATTAAAAATTATCAAGTTAAATTAATATTTAATCATAACTTAACAAACCATAATTTAGCCTGCATACTAGTTTCATAGAGATTTACATATAAAATATGCATAGTAGGCTTAATAAATAACACCAACAAGAAAAAACATATTCAAACTAGTTTATCAATAGCATAATAATTACATGACCTATAACCATTGCATATCATGTAATAATAACCAAAATAACAACTAGTTAAAAATAATCACACAACACATTTACAAAATACAAAAAGCAACATCTCAACATGAAATGTGTGTGTGGGTTTGGGTTTCATTCTTTCTATCCCCATTTATGAAATATTCATCCTCTTCCCCTATGATTCTCTTCCTCTTTTCCACGTAATGAGGGTGAGAGAATCCTACAAGCACCTTGGTCAAATAAAATAGTAATTAGTCTGAGCTTACAATAAGTAATAAAAATACTTAGAATGTATATACATCAAGTGAATTATTATATGATAAATCAAATCTACAAATGAAATCATCTCAGCATAAGATTCCAATCACACTAGTATAATATATCAACATGCATGTTAAAATATAATCGAATCATAATAGACCATGAAATAAAGTAGAAAAATTATCTAATAAAACAACATAGAAATCCAAATATACCATCAAAATTAATAAATAACTAATCATTCATTTATTCAATTTCCTATTAATAATGTGGTTTATAAAGAGTAGGACAAAATGTAAAATCCCCCCCCCCTAAATTAGGTCATCATCCCAATGAATTTTATTTCAAACAAGAATTATACAAATAAAATAAAGTTTAGTAGGAAATTTATTTAAATAATTGAGGAAATAACCTATAGAATTACTCATAATCCTCCCATGTGGCACTATATTCATAATATTGGTCCTACTAAACCTTGTATTGAGATATATATCTATTACATATGTTAAGCTTATGTGTATCAAGTATTATTATTAGTTATATTGTTACCACACCTGGATCCAAAACATGTAATGCATTTCAATCTAATACATGTGAAGGATTAGCTTTATACTTTTTAATACAAGATACATGCAAACTATTACTAATTTGTGATATATTTTGTGGTAAGGTAAGTCTACATGTTACATGATTTATCACTTATATAAATTCAAAGGCTCCCACATATCTCAGTGATAGTTTTGTTGATTTCCCAAACTTAATAAGACTCTTTTGGGTTTTGACTCATATAAAAACCTTATCTCCAACTGATAATTGTTTTGCTATCCTTTTCACATCAACATATTTTATTTGCCTATCATTGGATTCAACCAATATTTTATTTATTATCTTCAAGTGATTTTTTATTTCAATGAGCATATCAGGTCCAAAGACTAATCTATACTTTAATTTATCCCTACTGATAGGTGTTCTACACCTACCATACAATGCTTCAAAAGGAGCCATCTTCAATTCTAATTCAAATGAATTGTTATTAACAAACTTAACTAATGGGAGTTATTCTTCCCATTTGTAATTCTAGTCCATGAAATACATCCTCAAAATATCCTCCAAGATATGATTCACTCTGTCTATTTGCCCATCCATTTATAAAGTGTAAGATGGATTAATATTTAGCTTTGTACCCAATGTTTCATTAAGAGTTTGAAAAAATATTGAGGTCATATAGGGGTCTCTATCTAAGATGATATTTCCTAGAAACCCATGAAATATATACACTTCTTTTACAATCCTATTTTCAAGCATTGGTGGATCATCAGCTAAATTTTTTGGAATGAAGTGTGTTAGTTTGGTGAGTTTATCAACAACAACCAATATCATATCATGATGATTCCTTGATAGGAAGGCCTTGGATAAATTCCATACTAATAACTTGACATTTGCATTTTGATATGTAATGTGGATAGAACAACCCATTATGATGCAAATGCTTAGCCTTAACTCACTAAAATTCTAAGCATCTTGACATAAAATATGTTTTCTTTCTTGATTCATTTATATAAATACAATGGTTTTAGCTCTTCTAAGAATTTAATCATACTAGGATGTCTGTAATATGGAGCATTGTGAAACTCCTTTGGAAAAATCATCTTCAAATTTTATTTATCAAGCACATTGATTCCTCCATTGTATCTTAAAATTTTGTCATTCTCAAATTGAAATATTTTATACCTAAGACCTTGAGGATTCTTTGATAGAGATTTCTTAATCTAATTAAAGAATTTGTCTCCTATTAAAAACTTCAATACTTGATATTAGAAGGTACTCCTGAAATATCCAAAGCTATAATGTACCTTATTCAACTAAGAGCATCTTCAACCCTATTTTCCTTGCCATTGATGTAGAATGTCAAGGTCATAATATAATAGAAATTAAAACCATCATATTTTATAATCATTCATAATGTATTGGGTAAATATTTACTTAAGCCCTAAATTGTTTATTTTGAGCTCAAAAGGTTTTCACAATAAGTAATGTCTCCATACTTACAAAGTGTGCATTATGGAAACTAAATCCAAGCCATGTGGGGTATAATCAACCTCATAATGCTTAAATTATCTGATTCATAGTTTGAAATTAAACCATCATGAATAATAACTCCTAAACCATCCTCAAAATCATAAGTTTACTATAAAATGACCATTTAGATCTGGAATCTACAACATTGGTGTTAAAGTAAGCCTCCTTTCAAAAATTTAAAGGCTTTTTCTCACTTTTTAGTCTAAAAAAATTCTACTATTTTTATTTTATAAAGGTTATTTGGTTATCTATACTAGATAAACTTAGTATAAATTTCTTTTTATAACCCACTAAACCCATAAAGCTATGCACCTCATGCACATTTCTATGCATTGGCAATTCCATGATGGCCCTTATCTTAGTTAGGTCTACTGAGATTCCCTTTATAAATATAATATGTCCTAGGTATTATACTCTTCTTTTAAATAATGCACACTTTGAAAATTTTCCATAGATATTGTGTTTTTGAAACCATTTAAAAATCAAATGCAAGTGTTCAATATGCTCATCTTCATAATTAGAGTAGATAATGATGTCATCAAGAAAAAAACACAAACTAATCAAGGTAATCTCTAAACACACTATTTATTAGATTCATGAATTTTTTAGGTGTATTTTCTAGCCCAAAAGGAATCATTATGAACTCACATCACCCATATTTAGTCTTAAAGGCTATTTTTGGTATGTCTCTCTCCCTAATCCTCAACTGATGTATCCTTATGTAGGTTAATCATGGAAAATATTTTTGAATCTTGAATTTGATCAAAAATATAATCAATATGTATTAGGGGATACCTATTCTTAATGGTTTCTTTTTTTAACATCTAATAATCTATGCATAAATGAAGGGTTCCATCCTTCACAAAAACTATAGGTGCACCATATGGTGAAACACTTAGCCTAATCAACCCTTGGCCAACCTTTCCTAAAGTTGAGATTCTAACTTGACAAATTCAGTTGTTGTCATTCTATAGGGAGCCTTAGATTGAGGTTCTAGTCTAGGAATGATGTCAATAGTGAAGTCAAATTCCCCTTTTAGGAGGTAAACTACGTAACTCTTATGGAAAAACATCCTAAATCACTTTAAAAAATGGGTAGTCTTTAATAGAGGGTTCTTTGGTTTCTTAAATTTCATTTACTTTAACCAAGAATACTTGACATCTCTTCTGATAATCCTTTTTCAATTGAATGGATGAAATTTATCCTAGTTTGATCTCTTTCTTTTCTCCCTGAATTTGGGTTTATTCCCTAAATAATCTATGCATTCAACCTTATTTATAAATTATTCAAACTTATCTTTATTCCTAGAGGGACAATTCACTCTTAGGATCATTTCATATTATCCTTGAAGTGTTGCATATAGATCAACTATCATGGTGAATTTTGGTAACTTCACCTTAGCCTCAACCAGACATCTATCAAGCTTGACCTTAGATTCATTCTTGTATTATACTAGCCAAGCATTTTCATTGAAACCAATATTCCTAGATGATTTATTTAACATACTAAGAGAGATAAAACATTTAATGAATATTGTAGCTATACAAATGGAAATAATATGCCAAAATAAGCTACCCAATTTTTTGATGGGAGAAGCTTGAAATTCATCTTGATGATTTTCACCAGCAACATGAATTCATTACTGGAAGGTTCCCTGATATGATGTAGAGGTATATGAATTATTATTTTAACCTTTTATCTTCCACCAAAGATAGTCCTTAGCATAATGATCTCCTCCACAAGTAGAACATCTATCAAGTGGTCCCATCCTCTCATATTGATTACCTCCCTTAGACCCTTATTTGAAACCATTTCCTAATTTCCTATTCCCTAAAGTATTATTGAACATCACATTCTACCTATTAAACCTATTATTGGAATTCATTCCATTTTTAATTCTTTTTATTGAAGGTCATTTTTGGACCTCCAAATTTATTTTTTATTTTGTCTCTGACCTCAACAAATGACTTCAAATTGTATTCTTACTTACCCACTTTATCAAAAACTTTTTCCATGGTGGATGGTATATGAACATCCACTTCACACCCAATCTATGGTTTTAAACCCAAAATGAACTTCATGATCTGGAGTCATTCATATTTTTGGTACTAAGGTACATATATCAATTTTTTTGTGAATTGTTTCTAGTATTTATTTACTAAAAGGTTTCCTTGTTTCAAATTTTGGAAATATGTTCACTTTTGATCAAAATACAACTATGGTAGCCACCAATCCTTAAATGAGGATAGAAACTAATCCAAAGTGGTGGTGGTGGAGTTAAGGCCCATCATTAATTTCTTATTGACTTGCTAAGTTGTTGATTTACTTGCAAGTTGATAGGCTCCCAAAATACCCTTGGTCACCTTAGAATAATTTTGAATTTCAAAATATTTTCCATAATTTTGGAGTTAATGTTTTTTTTTGCATAAATTTTTGACATAAATTTTATCTAAAACATTAACTCCATGAATAACTATATATATATATATATATATATGATCTCATCACCAAATAAAAGACAACCCAAAAGTATAATGAATATATGTTATCATGACTCTATTTGACATGTATTTATTTCATTTGCTGATAAGGTTTAGTTGTGAACTATTTGAGACATATTTGTTTGGTTTATTATTGGGATGCCATTTTTTTATCTATGTTATTTTTCTTATTATTGAGATAATAATTTAATATATATTTTATTATAGTAGTGGATATTTATGATTAATGAGTTATTGATTGGTTATTTAGTTCAAATATATTATTTAAATGTTGTTATTACTAGATACTGCTAATGGTCTATTCTTTGACTACAGAGATAGGTACTTGAGCCAGGTTGTGTTTAGACCTAAGCAACAGAGAAATATAGTCTAAATATAGAGGAATAATGTGAATGAAATAGAAAATGTAAATTTTATTGATAAACTGATCTTGATATTACTATTGCTTGAGTCATTTTGTTTACTTGATTTAAATGTTGAGTGCTTATCATTTTAAGTTTAATTTCATTATTGATTGAGTAATAGTTAGTTTTAGATTTTTTTAAATCATTTCTTTACTTAGATGATTTTGACTTCTAGAACTGTTAGTTTTATTGAATTATGTTAGTCTTATGACTATTGTTTGTTATTTGATTTCATCTAGTTTATGACTTATCAACTTCAACATTACATTTGTCAATAGATCATCTTGTATTCATAGTCGAATTTCGTTGTGTTGTACTCCTTACTCTCTTACATGATGTTCTTGATCATGTTTGGATATAATGAATTATATCAACCTTGATATAGTTAAAGGTTTTAAAAGTGTGTTTGATTTTGGTTTGTGACTTAATGTTTATTCTTGAAAGACTTAATTATGGTTTTGGAGTCTCATGGCATTCATTTTTTAGAAAGACCAGGTTTTGGCTTGGCCTTGTGCTAAGGTGGCTTGTTGGGGACCTGAACCACCTTAATTATACTTGGAAAAAGTGTTATGAAATTTATCTAGCTCAATTTATTAATACAAGTACCTTCATTTATTGAAATTTTACCAATACATCTCAATGAATAATAATATATGTTGTGAAAAAAATCTATTTTTTTATAATAAAGAGATCACTTTTATAACATATTTAATTTTTTTAATACTTATACTATAATTCATTCTATTTTTATATTATACTATTTTATTAATAATAATAATAATAATAATAATAATAATAACTACTTTAACTTTGCTTGTCATAAGTTACTAGATAATGTTTTTAATTTCCTAAGTATTACTTTATCTTAAGTCTACATTTTTAAGTAGTATTCAAAAATTTAAAATAAATGTCAAATGGCTATGATAAAGGAATTATTTAAACTTTCTATGAAAATATACAAAAGATCTTGTACAATTGGATTGTTCTCATATTATTTCATGCTTAGAACTTTGGTTATCTTATGTTATTAGATGATTTTTTTTAAATATTATGAATAAAACATCCATGTCATTCAAATAATGTTGAAAACCTTTTTCTTCAAATGTTAGTTACCTAATTTGATATACTTCTTGTATACCTTTTTTTTCAAATGTTATTGCCTAATTTGATATAATTCTTGTATAATTAGTATTGAACCCTAGTAAGATGATTGAAGAAATAATTTCTGACATAACATTGATTACATCAAATTACATGACAGAATATATATTTAACATTCATAATTTGTTTCTATAGATATTCAATCTTCTCAAGATAATTTTTTGTTGACTAGAAAGAAAGGTTAGTTGTAATGAGGGGTATGTGAACGGATATCTCTAAGGAATGCATAATGGATATTACAGGACTTATTGTCTATGACCTCAAGTATTATAAGTATAAGAGCATGAAAGATGAGTGATTTAAAAAAAAAATGACTCTGTTGAAAAAGCTAAGGAGGTCGACAAAATATTTAGGCACACCAACCTCCCAGAGGCTTGATTAGAGGTTTGTAAGTAGGTCATGATGTATCTAACCATAGACTCCAATTTTGGAATTTTTCACTCTCATCACTTCATATTGCTTAACCACTTTAGGGACATTTATAAAATGAGCCTCCCTTATTTCTTTTACATTCTTGTAGGATCCAATGGTAGCTTTTCATTGAAATAACAAGATTTTTTTAGTTCACCAATCCCTCATCTTATTGGTTTTTAAGAGTGCCTCTCAAGGGAGGAGAAAGTAAATGACCCTAACCCCTGGATCTTACTTGGCCTTGAAAAAAGCAATAAAAGGTTAAAGCATGAGTAGTTGAATGTTTACATTATCAGCATGAAAAAATTCAAGACTAATAAACCAATAAAGAAATTATTCCTTGACTCTATGGATTTATAGGAGTTAGTTTAATGACCTCTATAGAGAGGGATACCTTAGTGATTCTATCAGATCTAGGCTCCATGGAGGTCCCTTTTTTGGTAGATACTAATTTGATTAAGGTAAGGTCACCAAAGAAAAGGGTTGCACTCTTTGGAATTAAGTCTTGAGAATCAAGCTTTATAATTTAGGGCATTAAGTAAAGAACTTAAGGAAATTTATTAGGTGTAGACACTTAAAGCTTGCCACTGATAACCTCCAATTAGGATTTTGACCAATTTCCACCCAAAATTTACAATTTGGCCTAAAAACACTAAAACATGCTAAATGATGTGAAACTAACGTATTCAAGTGCCAATTTTGGCTAGGGTATCACTAAATGGGGAAATGCAATTTATGGGCCAGCTAACTTTGATCAGATCATTTTGATTCAAAATACCAATTTTGCACCTAAGTGTTTTGGATGAATATTTCCTATCAAATACCTTACACAAGACATGTGCCTTCATTATTTTTTGTTATTAACATCCTAAATATGCATCTGATAGTGACTTCTAATTCCAGTCTAGTCAAATTTTAGACCAATAACAAGGCATTCTGATCAATTTGAGTAATTTTTGCACAAAGTGCTTAAACATGCTTAAGAGCTAATTAAACCAAATTAGGGCATAATTAATAATTCCATAGAAAATTATTGAATAATTTGTGTTGAAAATGAATATTGAATATTTTCATCATCGGGTGACTTAATTCAAAAAATTAACTTAATCTTCAAGCACACATCTCAATCCTAAGATGGATGGTTTAGGTCAGTTCTGATCAATCTCAAAAATCTATAAATAGGAGGCCTTACCACATCATTTATAAGATATTTTGGTGTAAATTTATAATGCACAAATATCTTCAATAAGCCATTGAAATTAGTGTTACCATGCCAACTTGATTCCAAGCCAAGCCAAACCAAGCCATAAGCCAAAGGTGCCAAGGAGAGATGGAAGTAGCCAAGCTTCCATTGCTAAGGACTTCATGAGCACAAGTTGAGCAAGCCACTACAACAAGAATTTTAGAGCATCTAAGGAAGGTAAAAGAGAGCTTATTTTAAATTTTAGTTGTGTGTTTTATTCATGTTTGTTAACTAAGCTCTCCCTACTATCTAGGCCTAGAGATGTTATGCTAGTTAGTGTGTTTCTTTCATTTTGGAACTAACACCATACTAACCATCCTCTCTTGAGTCAAATTCTTAGATCACATAATATCACACCCAATGGGATCAAATGCATCCCACATATGAATAAGATCATTCTACAACTTTAAAATCTTCATTTGGATCATTAAAACTCTTGCAAATTGATTTTTTAACTTTATTTTGCCCTTTTTGTTTGCCACAAGTTGACATAGTAACGGACATCAGTTAGTAAAACTGACATCAGTTAGATAGCTGTCATCAGTCACATTGGTATAATTTATGTTAGTTAGATAATTGTCATTAGTTAGAAAATTTAACCATCATTGGTTATATAACTGATGTCGATCTCTATGTTTTTCTTAAAACATAGACCCAAGAGCTCTTTTTTTAAAGTTCATTATTTCAAACCTAAAAGAGATTCAAGGCTAAAGGACATGATAATGTTTTTTTTTATAGTACCAAGCTTGACATTTTCTAAAAACATGTTTAGCTCACCTTTTGTGTGCTTAAAAATCAATTAGGAACCTTGTTTTGGTGTTTAACAAAAAAATTAGATGTTTATGGTGAATGTTTTCAAAGTTTGCTATTAAGACCAAGGGGTCAAATGAATACACCTCATTTTCCATTTGGGATTAAAAATGAACTCACCTTTTCAATATTTTTGTATTCACTTATTTGTTTAAATTAAATTTTTATCTGGAAAAAAGATGGGTGTTGCATGTATGCTCTTCCATTTGTCCCCTTTAGGGAACCCTTGAAATCAAAAGCACCATTCCTATTGCAAGTAGCCCAGTCCAAGGATTAGAAATAAATTCATATAAATCACTCCCAAAAAACTCATCAAATTTTGGGTGAACTTGAAAATTAACCTAAAGTCTTTCTACTTTCATGCTTTCTTTATTTTTATGCAAACTTGCCTTGAGAGGGGGACTTCATCACCTCTTATAAGTTCTTTAGGGAAGCTTTGCCCTAGGGTTTCACCTCCTAGAAATTAATTCATTTAGATCCTAATTGGATTTTCACATGAGATGTAGTGGTACTTTGTACATCACACTACACTAAGTGAACAATAGGATGTAGTGGTTGCAAAAAGGACTAGACCTTTTTATAACAAGCCAAGTGATACAAACCTAAAATCAGTGATTTTCTTTTTCATTGTTTGGCATGAAAGTCATTGTGTAATGGAATTCCCATAGAACATTCAAAAACTTGTTATATCTTTAAAAAATCCCCACTTCTCATAGAATTATTGTTGGTGCAAGGTGTGCTTCAAGGTCCATGTCACAGTACTATCATTTGAGAGAAGGGGGGTGTAAAAACCCTACTATATAATGCACATTTACTTTTGGATGAACACTTAAAATCCTCTCAAATGATGTATATTGATAAATTCCAATAATACCAAGCAACCTTCTCATTTTAGGATCTAAGAGAGATTAATTAGTTAGTCTTGTCCTAGATAAAAGACTTGTTTGAAGTTAAAAATTGGTGTAAACAAATAATTCTAACCAAAACACATAGTCCTAATTTTCCTTTAAATAAAGAGGCTTTATGTTGCCCAAATGAAAACATCAATTTGCCTTGTTCAAAGTTCATTAAAAGCTTGGGAGTCATATCATTCACTTTGACATAGTTATGCTACCCAATTGAGTCTAGACCTTTACCAAAGTTGTTTTAAGTCCTCTTATAATCTAAATTTAGAATTGCAACTTTATAAGTTCATAGGGTTGAGGTGTTAATTGGGTTCACCATTTGCACCAAGCTTGAGGGAACTTAGGTTTAATTTATAATTTAGGTTGAAGGCCATTTAAGACTCATAATCATTGTCATCACTTGATAGACTTAAGCCATTTTGTGTTAAACACTTGCACTTTAAGTCTATGCACCACAACATTTTGAATCAAGAAAAGTAGTGTTATGTTGTCAAAATTATGGTAAATTATATTTGCCTTAGAGAGTTTTTGAAACAAACTTTTTTGTCACACCTTTTGGGTAGTGAAGCATTGTTATGCTACCCAAAACATTTCAAATATTGTTTCATAAACCCTCTTACATAGAATTCAAATTTATTCCTACATTTTTAAACCAATCTAAGTGTACTTTTTGGTAATCCTTTATCTAAAGCACAATTATACCGTTCACTTTTGTCTAGCTTGTTTGTCAAAAGAACCAAGTTTTGTACCATTAATTATGAGAAAATAAACTATCTCTAAAGTGCCTTTTCTTTCATACCTTATACTTAGTTGATCAAATTCATGTCCAAGAATCAAATGCCTAGTGTTTGTTAGAAGTGTTTCAAATCTATTAGATTAAAACTTTTATGTATTTAAAAGTCTAGATTTTGATGCCATTTTGCCAAGAGTCCTAGCGCATGCCTTGTTTGAGCCTAGATTTTGATGCAACATTTGGCCAAAAGACCTAGAAACTTTTAAATTCCTAGATTAGACTAATTTGAAACACTTTGACCTTAGAGTTTGTCATTTTTATTTTTGGTCCATTTACTTGCTTATCTTTGTGTAAATAGTGAAACATTAGATACTTCATGCTAGCTTGTTTCCTCACAAATATTTGTATAAACCTTTTGATCCTTTTGAATAATCTAGACCAAGTTGGAACATCATCTATTTTATATTTTTTCCTTTTTAGAGTTTGTATAACTCTTTGACCTTTTATCACAAAACATTGACTATGGATCCCAGCATGTATTCATACACTTGTAGTGGACTCATGTACAATCCAGGGATTAGTAATGTAGTTATGTAGGAAAAAATGGTGTAAGACCCCTATGCGGATAACATTGCTTATGAGATGGATTCTTATCCCTCTTATAATACTCAATTAGTGGCACAAAACTAAGATCCATTGGATAACTATCTAGTTAATACACCACCTTATTCAAAATAAGACCAAGAACAAACCACAAAATACCTAGCTACAATACCCACAGTGGATGAGCCAGTTCTTCAATAGTCATATTTTACTAATATGAACTCCACATATGATCCATTTTTGTTTGATAGATATTTGTTAGAGAACAAAGATGAGATTTTATTTATATCCATAGAGGTAGGGGCCAAGTTTCTAGTAGACTTCCCCCATGAAAATTTACCAAGTCTAGGAAGAGTGCCCCACAATATCATTTATGATCAATAGGATTCTTCTAGAAATCCTATGGCTCTAGTCCAAACAATGTATCAAGACCCTAATGTATCTAATCAAGGCAAAAACATCATGGAAGATCACTTTAACCAAATGTAGACATCACATCACACCTACCTAAATCTAACACATAATTTCAATCAGATGAACATGGTGAGTAAGCCTCTTATTGACCTAGTTCATTCAACAAGAGTGTTGATAGAGTTAACTGGACAAGAGACTCAAGTTTTGACCCATTCATACAAATCACTTTAATAGATAAATTGATGCATATGGCCATTATTGAAGAAGTGTCTTTGGTTTCTACACAAAATAGTGAGCCAAATGTAGTGGACAATGTGCAAATAATGTCCAATCCTAATCAAAGTGGTACTAACACAAAAAAAACTAGCCAACACCATGTGCCTATAGTTAATCCCATGAGTAGATCATCATACCAAGGAATAGGAGTTTCTACACCCCAACCTCAACTAGATACTTTGTAAAGTGTACAACCTATGAGATTAGGTAATCAAATAATGGCTAATGTCATGCCAAAATGATAGAATGTGATGAACCCTACTACTCCTCAACAAGTAACAAGTTGTACTCCACAATAACAGGCACACTCTATTGTATCAACATAATAAAGGATAAATACATTGCCACCTCAATCATGGGAAAATAATGTTCCACCTCACCAGGTAATGACAAACATACCTCTTCAATCATAGACTAATATGCTAGTTCAAAACCAAGCAATAACTAGTCAACAATATGCAAATATTGGTCAATGACAAATGTTGAATCTACAACCTATTTTCACTTCCTCATAGGGATTCATGCAACAAAGAGGTCCCCATGTTTCTCAAGTACCTACTAGACAATCATTGGTTCAAAAAGTGCCACAAATTTAGAGATAAGGTCTTGGTCCACAAGGTCCCACTCAACAACAAGGTTTGATTAGTCATTATCATGTCATTTTTAAACCACAATAGGCACAGTATAGTTATATCCCTCCATCCCAACCACAAAATCCTCCAAGTCAAACCTTTATCACCAACCCAAACCAAAATATCACACAACCAATTATGCAATTTCAAGTACATCCTAATCTACGTATGCGTATTCTTGGTCCATTCCCCAACCAAACCAATGTACCCCAATAGGTATCTCCATCATACCCTGGTTAAAGTTTTCCACTTATGACCTACCAACCATCTACCCAAACTAATATTCTCCCTCAAACCAATGTTCCTTCCAGTTTCCTATCATAAGAATTATAATAAATGAAGGATGTAATTGCTACCATTTAAATGGGTATACAAATTAAAAAGATCAGATTAGATGACATGTGTTCCTATCCATTCAACATGGAGTATTTATAGATACCATTTATTTTAGGATACGAACCACCAAAATTCAAAAAATACAAAGGGAAAGGTGACCCTAAGGCTAATTTGATTGAATTCTTTGTCACATGTTAACCAGTGGCATTTAGTGACATATACCTATTGATATTGTTTCCAAGGATCTTGGATGGAAAATCCTTGGAGTGGTTTTTAAAATTTCCCAAAAATTTAGTATAAGATTTTGATGATCTTTTTGATAAGTTTATACAACATTTTTCCTATAATCTTGAGCATGATATTTCATTATTGGACTTAATGCAAGAAAAGCAAAAGTCTGGTGAAAGTTTTTCAAGTTATCTATAGTGATGGAGATCCCTCGTAAGCCATTTTACCCATAGTTTAGTAGATAAATAATTAACCACTGTGTTTACCAAAAATTTGCATAGTGACATAGCTTATCATCTGGAACTACAATGTGCACATACATTCAAAGAGATCATTAATAAATGTTTGTTGATTGAGCAAGTGCTCATCAATAAAGGATTCATCAAGCTTAATTAAACTAATCAAAATCAAGGTACCAATCATAAAAATCAACAACATCAACATCACATTCAAGCACAAGCATTGTAACTAGCATAGGCCTATAACCAAGAAATACTAAAGCAATTCAACCACAACAGGAAAGTTGTGGGAAATGGAGTAACCGAATACCAACATGTCCAAAAGGTGCAAACATAATATGCACCACCTTTTCAATTTACTCCTACCTAGAAACCTCTACAACCAATGTCGTAAGAACAACAACTAAGACCTACACAAAAATTACATCAACCTTTACTATTGCAAACCCCTCCTTTAAGGAGAACCATGCATGTACATCATGTCTTTAGTGACCTCGAAGAACCTATTAAGTCTATATTTTTTAATCTTACTATTGCTAATCTAGTTAGTTGGCCTATACAAAAGCATTATCTGCAAGGCATCCCTTATCCTGATTGGTATTGTGAAAATGAATCCTGTGACTATCATCGAGTCAATGGGCATAATCTACGAAGGTGTGTCTAAATCAAGTATTTAATTGTGAATATGTTGGAGAATGGGGAGATAACATTGGATAATGGTGCTTCCACTTCCAATCAAACTCTTAGGATTTATCAAAACCCTTTTTCCCAACATAAAAATCAATAGCAGCAAAATAATCAGTAACAACAAAAATAATGGCTAATGTAGCAGCAAAATCACAGGCCAAACCAATAGAATCAACAAAATCAACAACAAAACCCATAACGATATAACAATGGAAAAAACCAAGGTTAAAATGGTAATAACCAACAAACCTACCATGCAGTTGCACATGAATACAATAGTTTTTTAGGTCATATTGCAAGGGGTAGCATTAATACCATCTCCATTAATCCTAGACCAAGCACTAATTAGCCTAGACCATTGCTAAACAATAACATTCAGCCAAATATGATGGATAATCCTTATTTAACCTAGGAGTGCATACAGGGAAACCAACAAACTAGGACTTCCCCTTTTAGAACTTATATTGACAACTCATTCTTACCACATACCCATATGCGAGTGCACCGACAACTGAGAGTTACCCTATCTAGTCCCATGCCATTCCCAACATTTGTTAGAAATAATGGTCTAGTATTTATTCTTGATTGCGTAATCAAAACTTGGAGGTCAAAGATTACTATCCTAGGCCCACAACCATCCACCACTTTTCCTATCATTCAACCAACTGTTTAGCCTCAAACTAAACCATTCACTACTGACCAAGATAAGAAGTTTGATATTGTGGAACAATTATAGAATATAATAACACAAATTTCTATTTTAGATTTTCTATGAATGCCAATAATCCACAAGAAAATCTTGAATGAGTTTTTGACCCGATCCACTATTGATAGTGACATATCCCCTAATAAATTTCAAGCTTTGGTTGGACACCTAGCTCCAGCCTAATAAGTCACATTCAACCAAAGTGATCTATCTTCCCTTTGCCCACTCCATAATAATTTATTATACATATAAGTTTATATAAAGCAACATAAAGTGAAACATGTCCTTATAGATAATGGATCAGGCCTCAACATAGTGTCTCTAAAGCTTATCAAGCTTCTTGGGTACACAATGGTAGATCTTTAGCCAGAAACAATAACCATTAAATCCTATGATAATCAGGAAAGAGAATCACAAAGCACCATTAGTTTTATAGTTATCATTGGGCCTTTGACCCATAATACACTTTACCATGTTCTTGATCTTGAGTTATCAAACAATATGCTTCTAAGCAAGCCTTAGTTACATGAGATTCATGCAGTCCCATCAATGTTGCACCAATATATCAAGTTTTTCCACTCAGGGATGAAAGTGAATATTATAGGAGATTTACACCAATATAAACATTACAAACATCTTGGGGCCAAATTTCAAAGCTAAAATATCAATATGGCATGAATCTAAGTTCCAAATAGGATAAAGGAAAGGCTATACTTATTGATCTTTCACCAGATAATTGCATAGATCCTAATACCTTGGATTCCCTTTCCCACATGTCACCTGTTAAAGCTTCTAAGCATTTCACCATATTATATAATGGACTTTGAGAGTATGTGACCCATGATACATTTCATATTGCTAATCTTCTTTAGAATTCAAAAACCTTTGGGTGACCTAAAGTCACTCCACATATGTTTTGGTATAAAAAGAACAAAGATAAGGGAGCTATTACATTTATACCAACATTTCACCTAGAACCTGACCCTCTTAAAGGGGATGAATCATGGTTATACAATGACAACCAAGATGATTGTTATAAAGGGCAAAATATCATATTCCCAATAGTATCATGGAGAATCACAATTATGAAGGGAGAGGCCTCAGACTGAATCAACAAGGAACCATCGAGCTAATTTCTATGACTAAGTATGAAAGACCTTATGGACTTAGACTTAAATTGCTTAGGGGTGACCCCACATATCTTATTCAAACTCCATCACCAATGACTAGTGATGATGATGTCGATAGTGAAGTAGAGTCTGATCATAGCCTCACCTTTGATGACCTAGCTGAAACCAACCTATTTGATAATAATGGCATTTATACCCTTACCCTGACATTCATTGTAACCCATTACCATTATATTATCCCCAACTGATATATTAGGACCAACAAGAATCTAGTCTACTAATTGCTGAGTTCCAGAATGATGAGGCATTCTGTGACTTCTTAGGCCTTAGAGACAACATTTCATTGGGAGATCACAAATCAAGATTCTTAATCACATTGGATCTTACAACCTATTTTGGAGAGCGAGTGAACACCCTTATCCAAAAATAAATAAGTAAAACATTGAGGTCCCAAAGTGAAAACCTCTTTGAGGTGCTTTCCGACCAAGGAAAAAGTAAAGATAAAGGCCAGTCTAGTGGTGAAAACCTATTTCAAGTGCCCTTATATGGGGGTGTTCATTATTCTTCAAATTTAGATTAGGAGACCACCAATAATGAACTTGCTTATGGATTCAAGTTCAGATTTGAGCAATAAATATTCGATCAAATTCTTCAATAATTTTTGACTATTTTTGTCACCTAGACATATCTCCCATTAGGGGACTCAGATTCATCATGCTTAGGAGAAGTTGAAGAGCAAGTCCTAATGGATGACCCTGACATAATCCAATAGTTCAAGTCATTACCTACTATCCTAAAAGATGATTTGACCCTTCTAGTCAAATATACAACATATGTAAATATCAAGACTCTATCAGACCCGAAATGGATAAAATTAGGTGTGTCCCTCACTAAGGAGGAACATGACATATTTACAGCTCTATTGAGAGAATTTGTAGATATCTTTACATGGGCCTATTTTGACATGCTAGGTTTAGACCCCACCTTGGTTTTGCACCACCTTGTGGTTAATCCTAACACCAAATCGGTAAAACAAAAGCTACATAAGATGCATCCTTGCATTGATATATTGGTAAAGAAAGAGTTGGAAAAAATCTTAGAAGTAAGATGTATCCAATCCAATGACTACTCAAAATAGATCTCTAATGTGGTACCTATTAGTAAAAAGCCTGGAGGGATCAAAATTTGTATTGATTTTTGAGACATCAACAAATCTTATCCTAAAGATGATTTTTCCTTGCCTAATATAGACATGATCATCAACTCCACAGTAGGTTATGAAATGCTTTCACTCATGTATGGTTTTTTAGGATACACCCAGATCAGAATAGCACCAAAAGACCAACATAAAATAGCATTCACCACTCCATGTGAAACATTTTGTTATTAGGTAATGCCATTTGGCCTTAAGAATGTGGGAGCTACATATCAAAGAGCCATTATTGTCATATTCCATGATATTGTTAAAGACTATGTAGATGACATATTAGGAAAATCCAAAACTAGGGCTGACCATCTAGTAGTGTTGCATAAGATATTTAAAAGATTATAGGAGTACAAAGTTAGACTCAATCCAAAAAAATGTGTGTTTGATATAACTTTAGGAAAATTACTTGGCTTCATCATGTCTCATATAGATATTGAAGTTGATCTAGCTAAAGTCCATGTTATAATTGAGATGCCACCAAAAACTAATTTAAAGCAACTCTATAGTTTGTAGGGTAAGATCTAGTCAATCTGATGCTTCATCTCTCAATTAACAGATAAGTACCATCCATATACACAACTTTTGAAGAAGGGAGTTGCATTTCACTGGGATGATCACTGTCAAACAAATTTTCAATAACTTAAAGAATATCTTGTTAATCCACCTATTTTATTACCTCCTAGGCCAGGAAAGCCATTCTTGTTATACCTATCAACTACCAACCATGTTGTGGGGGCACTCTTGGCTCAACATGATGATAATAGAAAAGATCATGTCATATACTACTTAAGCCATACCTTGGTTACATATGAACATAACTATGCACCTATTGAAAATCTTGTCTAGCCATAAAATGACTCAAAAACTATGCCATTACATGTTGAATAATAAGACCATGGTCATTTCAAATGTAGATCCACTCAAGTATCTACTATCTAAAATAACTTTGCAAGGTAAAATGGATAAATGGATCATGCTTCTCAGTGAGTTTGACATAGAGTATGTCAATCAAAAGGCAATCAAGGGACACATTTTTATAGATCAACTTGTTGAAGCACCTCTCATAGACACAACCACTCAAATTTCAATTTCTTGATGAATCCATAATGACCATCATTGACACACCCCTTGAGAAGTAGCCCTATAAGCTATATTTGATGGTTCATTTACTACACATGGATCAGGGGCAAGCCTATTATTTATTACACCATAAGGGGATCTAATCCCTAAAATCATTTAGAATCAGCTTTCCTTATACAAACAACATGTCTAAGTATGAAGCACTTATAGGATTTTGATAGGTTGTGCATTGGAACATATCTCATCTCCAAGTTTATGGTTATTCTCAGTTAATCATCAATTGAGTCATAGATCATTTTCAAACCAAAAATGACAAGTTGGTTCCATATAGATACATGGTCAACACTCTTAAGCCATAAATTACCAACATTCAGTGTGAGCACATACCAAAAGAGCTAGTAATAGAATTGCAGATGCCATGGCTACTATTGGCTCTCTGATTTGATAAATAGATAAAGCTAGAGAGTATCAGTTCCTCATCAAGAATTTGTCAGCACCAACTCATGAACCTTCAACCATTGTAATGATTTATGATATTGTTGGTCCTAATTCTATTTGGTACTCGAACCTTTACAATTACCTTCATGACCAAGTTATATCACCTAACCTCTCTTTAAAAATACAATCAAAGCCTTCATTCATCATTCCACTCATTATACTCTACTTGGATCCACCCTTTACCATCATAGTTTTGATGGAACTCTACTTCATTGTTTAACTTCAGTAAAGTCTACACTAGTGTTAAGAGAAGTTCATAGAGTATGTGGAGCTCATTCTAATGAGGAATTCTTATCCAAAAATCTCTTATTTACTAGTTATTATTGGCCTACAATGGATGTAGATGCTGCAACATATGTAAAAAAGTGTGACAAATGTCAATAGCATGCTAATCTAATTCATGCCCTAGCAAAAACTTTGAAACTAATGTTGACACCATGGCCATTTTTTACATGGGGATTCGACCTCATTGGGAAGATCAACCCCACTTCATCTGATGGCCATAAACATATCCTTACTACCATCAAATATTTCACTAAGTGGGTTGAAGCTATACCCCTTACTTATGTGACTGGAAAGCAAATTTCCAAATTCATCTTCAACCATCTCATTTGCCACTATGGTATCCCCTCTGACATTATATACGATAATGGATGATCATTCAAGAACAAGGCTGTAGACCAACTATGTACTGAATATAACATCACACAACATTTTAATATCACATATTACCATCAAGGTAATGGCCAAGTTGAGGCATCTAATAAAATCATTATCAATATTTTCAAAAATATTACCAATGATGCCGATCATGATTGGCACTTGCAGATATTATCTACCCTTTGGGCATACCATACCAATCATTGTACCCCCATGGGAGCCATTCCATACTTATTTATGGTACTAAAGCCATCCTTCCCATTGAGGTTGAATTTCCTTCATTATGCATCTATTTCAAGCATGTCCTAGATGATCATGACTATTGAGTAGCTCACCTACAAGAGCTAGACCTACTTGATGAAAAATACAGCTACACTAAACGATCTTCAAGCATATCAGAACCAACTCAAAGGCCACTATAATTAACATGTTAAGTATCTAACATTTATACTTGGTGATCTTGTTCTTAAAGAAAACTAAAATAATACCATTACTAAGAAGAATCATAAAGGAAAATTCAAACCAAATTGGATAGGGCCTTTCATCATTATTGTATATTATGGATCAAGAACATACAGGCTTACCACACTAGATAAAGATGAAATTCTTGAGCTGATGAATATTATTTATCTCAAATGGTACTATGCTTGAGAGATAAGGTTTATTATATGTAAGGACCATTTTAGTTATGCCATTTTATCACTATTCTTCTTTATACAAATACCATCCTTATCCATCCTCTTAGTTGTATCCACTTTCCACTTCTGATCTATCAACCTAATGTGTTCTAAATCCTAGACCATTTGACCTTGGTTTTTACCATTCATTAAATAGTTTTAGCATCAAGGTATATGATCAATTTCATCCATTGGTTTAAGTATTTTAGATGGATATCATATTTTAGAATAGTGTGATAAAAGTTTTGGTAGTTGCATCTTTCGTTTGTTATTCCTTTCTTACCACCAATCTTGTTACTAATTATAACCACCTTTGGGAAAATGAGTACCATTGATCTATGCCATTATGTCTTGGTTATAACTACCTATGGGAAAACTAAGAGAAATATTAAGCCTTGACATACCAACTTACCACTTCATATGTCTACTATGTCTTTTTACCAACTATGCCTATTTTGTTTGAATTGACTGCTACACTAGTCAAATTTATCTACTATAGGGTGGAACTACAATAACTTGAGGTCTTACTTTGGGTCAATGTAGGAAATTATTGATACTTGTTGAGGTTAGCTCAGTCACCCTAAGCCACGCTCTTACTATTTTTTGAACAACCTAAGCCACACTCTTGCGATTTTGTGAGCAACCTAAGCCATGCTCTCACCATTTTGTGAGTAACCTAAGCCATGTTCTCACCATTTTGTGAGAAACCTAAGCCATGCTCTCACCATTTTGTGAGCAACCTTAGTTTAAACACTTTCACTATTTTGTGAGCTTAAACCATTTAGTGTCCTGTCATTCTTGATTGAGTTGAGATACTCCAAAATAATTCCAAAAACATTTGAAAAATCGTTAGAAAAAAACAAAAACATTGACCAATTCTTTGCCTTAAGGATTATGGGAACCCTTACTAAGTTATAAGTACATTATGTTCCATTTAGTTTTCCCATCTTTTTTGGCCTTTTCTCTCATGCATTTGCCATTGTGCAAGACCATTCTTATTCTTCTATCACATTCATTCTATTTGTTTTCATCAGTTATCACATTCTTCCCATTCCTTGAGAGAACTACATTTGGCCTAAAGTTTTTTATTGGATATTACATCCATGGAACTATGTAGGTAGCATCTACTTGCATATTACATATAGAGATAACTCAACCACCCCCTTCCTTTTCTTCTATTTCCCCCATTTTGTTTATTTGTTAAGGTTGTCACTTATTTTCTAGGGGCATTGTTCGTATGGTTTCTTTTGAGTGTTTCTTTATTGTTTTATTTATGTGTCTATTTGTTTACTTTCAACACTATTGCCTTGATTCAATTTATGTGTGTTCATTAGGTGATTCCTTACCCACACTTATAATTAAATCTATCTAGATTCATATTTTTACATTATCATCATGGTTTCTATCATTGGTACATTGTTTTTTATTGAGTATTACATTACAGGATTCAATCCTCATGCATATTTCATCCAAGTCCTCATGATGTTATACCATGATGCCTACTGACATGTGCTATAACAAACCTTAGCTTCAAGAAGTCTATTCAAAAATGGAAACATCTCTTCAACACTGACATCCCAATTCCATCCTAATCATATCCCAAATAGAGTATTAACCCTAAAAGAATTTCAACCTTTATTAGTTCAGACTAGCATCTCCCTACTAGTAGGTTGTTCCAATTCATCATTACCCTCTATGTTAAGTTATCATCATCCTCAGCCAATTTTATCATGTTTTCCATAATCGGCATCTAATGATTATAACTACCTATGGGCAAATCATTGCACACCATCCCATCTACATTTTTCAATGATTATAGCCACCTTTGGGCAAATCATTGTATTGTCACCACTATACTTTTTCTGCCTATACAAAGGTATATTATTCTCTTGTTTTTCTATCCTAACTAGGGTAGCTCCATCTTCTCAATGATTATAACCACCTTTGGGAAAATCATTATGTTATCATACCATGTTGCCACTATCAGGGTATAATGTTTATAACTGCCTTTGGGCAAACCATTGTGCACCATCCCACTTGCATTCTCAATGATTTTGACTACTTTTTTAGTATCATTATGTTTTCACCCCATCATCTTTCCTTTCTTTGGTCCCCTCATTTCACTTCTTTCTTTTTGAGGGACCGTTTGTCAACTTACTTGTGCCAACCATTCCCTTGAGGGGGCATCATACAGTTAGTTTATCATCATTATAGTTGTAGGCATACATGACCTTTTCATTCTTTGAGAAGATGTTATTGTGTTTATAGCTTGTAATGCCTTCCCAAATAGGGGAAAACTATATACACCTAAATCTGGCCACCGATAACCTCCAACCAAGATTTTGACCAATTTCCACCCAGAATGCATATTTTGGCCTAAAAACACTAAAACATGCTAAATGATATGAAACTAACATATTAAAGTACCAATTTTGGCCAAGATATCAAAAAATGGGGTAATGTAATTTATGGGCCAACTAACTTTGATCAGATTATTTTGAGTCAAAATGCCAATTTTTCACCTATGTGCTATGGATTGATCTTTCCTATCAAACCCCTTACACAAGATATGTGCCTTATTATTTGTTGTCGGTAACATCCTAAATGGGATAATGCATCTGATAGTGACTTCTAATTCTAATTTAATCAAATTTTAGACCAATAATAAGGCATTCTGATTAATTTAAGTAATTTGTGCACAAAGTGCTTAAACATGCTTAAGATCTAATTAAACCAAATTAGGGCATAATTAATAATTCCATGGAAAATTGTTGAATAATTTGTTTTGGAAATGAATATTGAATATCTACATCATCAGGTGACCTCATTTCTTAGGAAGACATCCCTAGGCCATAAATGCCACAAATATCAAGATTTATGCCCTCCATGCCTCATAAATGCCTTCCATGATGCCCTCCATGCCTCTTAATTGACCCTTATTACAATTTCATGATGAGGATAATTATAAAATTAATTCCCAAAATTTAATTAATCCTTAATCGCACATCTCAATCTTGATATGGATAGTTTAGGTTAATTTTGATCAATCTCAAAAATCTATAAATAGGAGGCCTTACCACATCATTTCTAAACTATTTTGGTGAAAAGTTATAATGCACAAATATCTTCAAGAAGCCATTTTAATTAGTCTTACCATGTCAAACTGATTCCAACCCAAGCCAAGCCACAAGCTAAAGGTGCCAAAGAGAGATGGAAGTAGCCAAGCTTCCATTGCCAAGGACTTCATGAGCACAAGCTAAGCAAGCCACTACAACAAGCATTTTGGAGCATCCAAGGAAGGTAGAAGAGAGTTTATTTTTCATTTTAGTTGTGTGTTTTATTCATGTTTGTTAACTAAGCTCTCCCTATTGTTTAAGCCTAGAGATGTTATGCTAGTTAGTGTGTTTCTTTCATTTTGTTTTCATTTTGGAACTAACACCATACTAACCATCCTCTCTTGGGTTAAATTATTGGATCACATTAGGTCATTTTACCTAAAGTTGGTTTGGTGGCCAAAGACAACATTTTTTTTAAAATTGACACCCCACATATCAAATGGTTGGATGATCATCAGGATTCTTAGGCTTTGGGCTCCTCTGGGTGACGAATTAGAACTACTGCTACTCTTCACTTGACCCCTAAAATAACCTACCCTTATTCTATTGTTATAGGATTGAATTCGGTAGTTAAATAAGGTCCCAGCTCTAGGACCTAAGGGAAGGCCTCAAAGATCCCCCTTTAAGGCCTTTGGTGTGTCTCCTTTTGGATCCTAACTTTTTAACTAGTTAGTTTTTTTGCTTGTTTTGGTGTTTCTCATTTATTTGTCTTCCTTGTTATATTTTTATGTTCAGTTCCTTCTATGTTTGTGTGATCTGTACCCCTAGTTTTTTGATGTTCTCTCTTTGATACATGTGCCTCTTTCTATGTCCTAAGTTAGATTCCACACTAGATCAAGGTGGGTTTAATATAATCCAAATAGTCACAAATTTTTATCAATTTTTTGCATTATAGGCAAGATAAGCCTACAATACAAGAAATTAAATAAATATTAATATTTAGATTATAATTAACAAATATAAGAATTATTCATGTTTTAAGATTTTAAATCATTGGTTCACTTTTTTGAGGATTAAGCCTTATTTATGATTGTGTAATTGATGCAATAAATATAAGCTTAATTACAAGTTGAAAAAAAATAGGAATATAAGTTTCAAATCTTACATAAATAAAATATTTCCCCCACCATGCAAAATAAAATTTTGGAGTTAAAAATTAAAAAAATTGGTAAGTTAAAAAAATAAATGATTACTATGCACTTTGATATTTCTATAGCTTACTTTTTGATTCTTCATACATTCATAAATATATGGTAAAGTATTATGTGGTGCATAAAATATAGTGAATTATTATTATATCTTTATTTTTTTATGTAAACAATATACTTATTAATAAATATGAAATTTATTTTTTTCTTTTTATTTTTTATAAAAACTCTAATATTTAAGTATTTGATCCCTCATCAAATGCATTGTATCATAAAATTGTTTGTTTCATATCTTTTTTTAGATAGATACAGGGTTTTGAGTGGCCTCCAGCCATATAAAAATTTTACAAAAAAACCATCCAAAGAGAAAAATGGATACAACTGGAAATAGAGCTTGACATAGCAAATAGGATGGGAAGCCAAAATAAAGAGCAAGAATGACCAACAAATGCAACACATTACAAAGGAAGAATAAACAAAGGAATAATAGACATTGTCTAAGACAATGAAATGAACAGCAATAACCACTCAATGACTAAGGAGAGAATAAACAAAAACGAAGCTATGACCCATGCTAAAATTATTAATTTTGAGATCTAAAGGCCATTTTAAAAGGATTCATTTCTTTTTTGTATTTATTTCCTTTTTTATTGTGCATAACTTTCCAATCTCCACCTTCCCTAGAGAGAAGAAGAATTGGATTGGATATTTCAAGAGAATCATTTGACACAACTACTTTTTCTAAAATGGTGGGTTGAAAATTCTTTGAAGGGGAACAAACCAAAAGATTGTTTTCAACATCAAAATTTTTTAAATCTAATTTATGCACTTGCTTATATTGTTTGCTTATATCAACCAGATCTAGGATAGGAGTCATGTTACTTTCTTCTCTTTTAGTTAGGCCTTGTACAATAATGTGCTTAGGGCCATCTTCTATCCACCAAGTATTTTTCTTTTTATGTTTAAGGGAAGAGAAAGTGTTTACCAATTGGCCAGTTTGGACGCATCTAAGACATTTGAAGGGAATACCTTCATAATCTATGTGCTACATCCATGTTCTATTTTTTACTTTCAGTTCAATTTGTTCATGTAAATCTTTAGTAATGTCAATATTAACTAAAATCCTAGCATAGGCTGAATGAAACCCTTCCAGCATTTTGGGATCAACACTCCAAAATTATCCAATGGATTCCACTATAGTTGATAAAACATCAGGCTCCCAAAATTGAAGAGGAAGATTAAGAATCCTAATCTAAATGGGTTTTAAATTAAAAAATTTAGTCTAGGGTTGAAATTAGGGGGCCATGGCTGAGCCATAAGCAAATAATGCCCCCATTCACACTAAAGTACATCACTAAAAACTATAATTTTGTCTTCAATGTTATTAAATATCATAATAAATATGCCTTTTCATAGGGATGGATTTGAATCTTAATAGTAATCAAATCCTTCCATTCTTTCAATATCCATTCATGGATTTGTGATAGGTTTAGCTAAAAGCCTATGAACTGATAGATCATGCCAAGAGTGGACATGTGTTCTTCCTTATTTTCAATGGCTACAAGTTCGTCATCCATAAATATAAGAGTGAGAAAAGATTTAGTAAGGGCTAGAGGCTAACCAAAAAAATTCCTAGAAACTGTGTTAGCAAAGGTAGGGTGCAAGTCATCTTTGGGTAAGGTTTCCCCTATAGTAGCTATGTCCTTAGCAGCATTGCCTTTTGATCCTGATCTACTAAATTATGAACCTATTTCCATTGATGGACTTACAACCACTATTGATCCATTCACCATCACCAAACCAGGAGCCTCCACTACATAATTTACATTATGGTTTGAATCCAAAGTTTCCTTTTCCATAGTGATTCCTCTAGGTTCTATTTCCATTTATGTTTGTTTCATATATTATTAAGCTTAATATATTCCTTATTTTAATATTTTTCTCTTTAATTTTTAATATTTTTCTTGCTTCAAGATGCTAATTTTTTTTCTCATTTTCTTGAAGTAAAGTAGATAAAAACCATTGTGTCCAACTACTAGAATTCTAGCCCATCCACTCAAATTTATCTAAAGTGTGTGATATTACATTTATAATTTTGATGCCTTATACTTTCAAGCATATTTTTTCCCACCAAAATTTAATCAAAATGTTAAATAAAAAGAACTCTAGGAAAGGTCCATTGTTTGAATAATTGATTTTATTTGTAAATTGGTCAAAAATGAAATTTTTAACAAAATAATTTATTTCTTAGAAAATACAAAATTATCTCCTATTTCATATACTTATTATTGTATCTTGTTTTTTATGTGTTCTATAAAAGACTTCTTTTTTGGGCTTAAATGTTGGTATCTCTAAACATAAGATTGGAAATCCATCTCAACTATCAAAATTGTGCAAGCATTGAGTTTAATTTAGTTTGACATCATTAACACGTAGTTATTCTAAATACAACCATTTAATTTTAGCACTTTTAGCTATATCATCCATAGAAAATAATATTACAAATTTTATCTTTCATATTCAAAAATTGAATACTGACACCAAAAATTGTTTGATAAAAGGGATAGCACTTGGGAAACTATCTTGGAGAACAAGGAATTTAAAAAACCATGAAAAATTGTAAAGTTTTTATTTTGTTGACACTAAAGGTAGGGGTTTAGAGGGAGGGGGAATAAAATGAACATGTTTTAATGATTTTTTTTATATATACATTAAGGATTGATGGGGCCCTCACTTATACATAGATAATAGGCCTGATACAAAAAAGGGACAAGGATATGAAACATTACAAATCCTTTCTTAGAATGGGATAAAAAATCATAGCTAAGAGAAGCCATAAATAAACCTTGGGACAAACCTTAGATCCCAAAAAAATAATAATTACATCGATAAGCCTAAAGTCTCCAAATTCCTATGAAAATGAAACAAGGGCACACTAAACATAGAGACATAAAATATTAGATCTATGATAAAATGTATACATCATCCAAAAGAGACATAGTATAAGGATCATGACCTACTCCATAACTAGCATCATTAACCCAAAAATACCTAATGAAGACTGACCAACCTCCATGGCCCCACTACCACTAGCCACACCAACATCTCCTTAAAGATAACCAAGCCTTATATGGCTTCCAATCCCTTGACTACAACTTACCCAACCACTCTTTCATCTGCCACCTTGGACACTACCACTCCCATGATAAAATGCCTCCACCACCTTTATTTTCCTTCCAAATGACGTGAACACACCCTTGAGCCCAATAGAGTTGACTATGCTTGTAAACATCATTGCATGTGGATGGAAACAAAATTTATAGTCACCAGGAAATATATCAACAATATCCTTTACTTTCCTATCTAGGTGTGACATTTCATGCAAAACCCTCTTTTCTCCACAAAAATTGACCAAGAAATTTGAAGCAAAAATGACTTGCTAGACTCAAATCGACTCATCACTTGACAAGTGAAAGAACATGGATCAAGAGTGCATCCAATAGAAAAATAGGCACCTTAACACCATCATGCCAATTAACACTAATAAAATCTATAAACTATAAAGGAATAACCCTCTGAGCTTCAAAATGATCTTCTAAATATTGAAACGTTATTAGTGTGATAAAACCTAAGCAATCATTCCCTGATAAATGGAGGTTTTTAGCCACACCATAGTTCAACTTCTCCAACCACATTTTCAATTCACTTACAAATTAGAACAAACTAAAGTATCGATAACTTTGTGCATAACCTCACTATTTTTTTAGAACCATATGAAAATTATTAGAAAACATAAAGGCCACATCTGAATTGGTTTTATTTATCCAAATATCCTGAAGATATTCTGACCTAATAACAACCTAAATTACATGGAGCACATCCCTATTCAGATCCCAAAAGACTAATTTTAGTCTCTTGTTTGTCAAGGTATCTTATAAATCCATCTCCCTTCTCTTGGCTTATAAATATATAAATGGTTAAATAACCACTAGATTCTTCATGGTAAATTCCATTAGACAAGAATGTAATGCCCAAAAATTTTGTGCCAAAATTTTAGTAATTTAAAAAAAAAATCCCCATAAACCTAAATTATCTTCTCTATTATCATTGTTCTACATATATATTTATATGAATCATATTCTCTTATTCCTTAATTTTATCTTTTGGGACACCTATTTATTACGTTCCTTCTTCCATTAAACATGATATTTTTAATACTAATGTTAAATATTTAATTAATACTATGTATTATTATTACTACTTATAAAACCTTTTTTTTACTTAAATTTGTTTAAATATATTTTAATCATCCTCATTCTACTTTGAGATACAAATAAAAATGTTTTATTATCATTTTTTATTCATAACTATGTTCAAATCACTCTTTATGTTACCTTCCTCATATAATTTTACTGACCTCTATAGTCAAATTAGTTGTACCCTTGTTGAAAACATAATTTATAAAATTATCCATGGTATATCCTAGAGTACTTAAACTTATTTTAAGTATAGCTAAACTCATCTAATATGCATGTTTACTTCATATTACATTCAATTTTAATACATTCCTTTATGTCTATGAAAATCTAAAAGCATATTTAAATGTTACTCATTATTTGAAACATAACACATTGAAAATAACTTATTTATACAATTATAACATTTATATTATATTAATTATATTTAATTCTTCCCTAATATTATCCCAAGAAGAGTCCTTGTCTTTATCATTATGGATTATTCTTTATTATGTTATGGAGTCAAACATATTCTATATTTATTTTGTTACAAATCGATGAATACATATAAAATATATTATATATACACTTTTATTTCACTTAATAACTCATTTGATTAATTACATCATAACTCATCTGTAGTCATTTATTTTTCTTTTGATGTTTTTGCCTCTAGGATTTACCCAACTTTACTCTATTAGTTACTTGTCAAATATACCCTCATTGGTAAGGAGATTATAACACTTAAATCTACATTTCTTCTTATAGAGTAATTTAGTTGTTAACTATTTAGTTTATCAAATCAGTAAAGAGTATTAAAGTACTTTCATTTTCAATTTGGATTGTGGGTGGTGGAAATCAACTTCTTACTTAATGATCATTTAATTCTTCCTATTTATATTATGATTATAATTTGTTCCAAGTATTTGTTGGCCATCTATAGATGAAATTATCTAATGTAATTTTCACTAAGATAACGTATTTGATTAAGAAGATCATACGTTCACTTAAAACTACTCCCATTAATGTTATGCCAAGTCAAATCTAGGTGGTAGCACAACTATTCACATAAACTTAAATGTCATTTAATTCACAAATTAAAGAAAATTAGATTAATCACTTATTGATAATGGTTTGCAAGGGGTTAAATTATCCTTTTATGATTAACCTATTAGTGTCACTGTAAGAACCAAACATAAATCCGGGGCTAAGAAATATAGACACACTTTCTCTAACAACTTAATATCTCATTCCATTAAACCCAAGACACTTTGATTTTTCCAACTCTTCCTAAATGTAACACAATTTACAAGACATTACATTATGAACAAATTTAAGAATTGTCACATAATTTATCTAAGTGTAAATGGAGTTAACTTGATTAGTTACTAAAGTAATGGTCACTATAATTATTTTACCATTCTTAAATCATTTAATAAATCCTCATTATTATCAAAGTTACTCTTGTTCAAATTAGGATACTTACAGAACAATGTTATCTATTTTATTTTAATATTCAAAATTGTATGTTCGTAACACCCTAACATTATCTACCTACTATGAATCTTTAATAATACAACACTTGTCAATTCAAATAGTTATTTTTTTTCACATGAACAATATTTAATTACCCTATTCAACAAGGTTATTAACTCTTAGATATTATATATTTCAATACACTACTGGAAGATAATTATGATAAACAAGCTCTAACCTACATCTGTTATCATTGCATTGTATATCATTAAAAAAAAAAAAAATTGTCAATTGATATTAAAGGAAATCATGGTATATTGTTCTTAATGGAGAATACAATAACCATTATGTATATGTACTACATCAAATCCAACAAGTATCTCTTCAGTAGTAAGTTGATTCAAGGCTACAACAATCTCCAAGGAGAAAACTTTACAATGTCACAATAGGTTAACAAAACATGTAATCATTATCTATTCAAAAACACAAATCAAATGGCATACAACATATTAATTTTCCTTAAATAATCAACCATACTTCAATTTATACCTACACTAAAAAAATTCATAAATAAAGTGTCGGCATTAAGTTGAGTAAGTAATTCTATCTCATAATCATTCATGATATTCAAATAATAAACATGTTAAAACATATATAAATAATGAATGGAAGATATTGCCCCAGTATAAGTAACCAAGCATATGTATATGTTCAAATGATTACAATGTTAAATACGATACTCAATTTAGTTTATAAAATATAGGCACTTAAAAATATGAATTTTTCATTTACTCATTACTTCTAATACAACAGATAAAATACCAAGTAAAATTATTCATCTCGATCATACACAAAAATATGAATAACACTTCATGTACACCCAATGACATTGAGGATTATGATATTGGTACTAATGAGGGACATTATCATTTCATTATATTATATTTACATCACTTCATGGAGCCCTCATAATATCTTATCATGTCTCCATTAAATATTTAGACTAAAAAAAATTTGGCAAAGTTAGAAATCCTAAAACTCTAAAATTTGAACAAGTCGAAAATTTTGAAACCTTGAAATTTGACTAAGTCTAAAATATAATATAATCCTCTAAAATCTAAATTTTACATTAAAACTCTTAGAGATCTAAAACTACTCTCAAACATCTTGAAAAAGGAACTAAATGTCCTTAATAAATGTAACTTATACTTAAATGTTTTATTTATTTATACTTGTAATAACTAGGGCACCACATACAACAACATTGACCAACTAAAAGCACCAATCACCACCTATTTGGATTGTTTTAAACCTAAACTAACGTGCATCAATCATGTTTTTCTTCAAACAAAAGTTAATATGTGACCTATAGCTAACATGCCATCTTAATACACAACTGAACTAGAGTGTGTTAGGCAAAGTTAGTGACTCCACTCAATTGATGTCTCCCTACAACTATCTAATTTAACTTCCACTCAATGCTACAACATTATTTCACCTAACATGCCATCTTATTACATATTTAAACTATAGTGAATTAGGTAAAGTTAGTCACTCCATTCAACTGATGTTTCCCTACAACTGTCCAATTTAACCTCCACTCAACTGATGTTTCCCTACAACTGTCCAATTTAACCTCCACTCAATGCTTTGACCTTATTTCACCTATTTACATGGACAACTAGAACTGAATTATTATTATTATTATTATTATTATTATTATTATTATTATTATTATTATTATTATTATTATTATTATGTTTTTGGGGGGTTTCACAAACAAGATAAAATGTTGTAATGATAATTTTGAAACCATAAAAATATAATTTGCAGGGTGCTACATGAAGGTAGTGAATATAATAAATAAGTAAAACACACTATCAAAGTAATCTTAAGGCATATTATGAGGCCTGAGGTGACATTTACATCTTATTTGGAACACTTTACATCTATACTAAAGGAAAGGAAAACCCCAGATCTCCTATTCTGCACATAATTAGAAAAGTACCACATAGAATGGTCTTTGATTAATTCTCAATTCAAGAATGAAGATGCCATATGCCTATAAAAGGGAGAAGTGATGCCTCATATGAAAATTATAAATTCCTAGCAAGATTGTGTCATTCTATAAATGACATTTATTCCATTTTACATCAGCTATTGGGATGTCATACCCAAAGTTTGAAGGTATTCAAAATTTCAGCACAATAATAAAAGGAAAACTATATTTCACAGCCTAAGCATGCATGCAACCAAAATAAATGTTGAGTAAAAAATAAAAAGGATGGCCCCTTTTTGTTTAATAGACTCAATTTTAAGGAACTAAAAACTATGTAGAGTTAGAAGCAAACAATGAACTCAAAATAGAAACCAAAATCACAATCAACATTCTTTCAACACATTCATTATCTTGAAAATCATAGGAAAACACGTAGGTTTTACAATATTACTTATATTCAAATCATAGTATATACAAACATAATTTATTATAATAATGTATTCAAACCCTAACAAGATCTTATAGAAACCAAATCTTATAGACCACCTCTTTAACCATGTCAGTAAAAAAATACTAGAATACTAAAGAAGTGTATTAAGATAAAATACCACTTAAGTATATATATAATAAATACATAATTTATATAAAACATTAAAATTAAATCATATATATAGATAAATATATATATCACACAATAAATATTATACAAAATGCTAACTTGAAATATAAACATGCCAACAAAGTCACCAATTTAAAATTGAAGTAAACTTCCCCAAGCATAAACAACATGGTCACATAGATCAATTTACAATTTCAATTCACTATGATTACAATCGAATAAATGAATATTTTGATGATAAGTTTCACAACTTCATCATGAATATCAAACACAAGTCCCTAGAGCTCCCAGTGTAAAACCTAGGCTCTGACACCAAAATGTAATGTCCAAAATTTTTGTGCCAAAATTTTAGTAATATATATTTTTTTAAAATCCCTACAAATATAAAATATTTTCTATATTATCATTTTTCTACATATATATTTATATGAATCTTATTCTCTTATTCCTTAATTTTATCTTTCGGAAGACCTATTTATTACGTGCCTTCTTCCATTCAACATGATATTTTTAATACTAATGTTAAATATTTAATTAATACTATGTATTATGATTACTACTTGTAAAACATTTTATTTTTACCTTTAATTTGTTTAAATATATTTTAATCATATTCACTCTACTTTGTGATACAATTACAAATGTTTTCTTATCATGTTGTATTCACAACTACATGTTCAAATCACTCTTTATGTTATCTTCCTCCTATAATTTTACTAACTTCTATAGTAAAACTAGTTGTACCCCTATTGAAAAAATAATTTACAAAATTATCCATGGTATATTCTAGAGTACTTAAACTTCTTTCAAGTATAGATAAATTAATTTAATATACATGTTTACTTCATATTACATTCACTTTTAATACATTCCTTTATGTCTATGAAAATCTAAAAGCATATTTAAATGTTACTCATTATTTGAAACATAACACATTGCAAATAGCTTACTTATACAATTATAATATTTATATTATATTAATTATATTTAATTATTACCTAATATTATCCCAAGAAGAGTCCTTGTCTTTATCATTATGAATTATTCTTTATTATGTTATAGAGTCAAACATACTCTATATGTATTTTGTTACAAATCAATGAATACATATAACATATATCATATACACACTTTTATTTCACTTAATAACTTGTTTTCTTAAATATATCATAACTCATCTATAGTCAATTATTTTTGTTTGATGTTTTTGCCTCTAGGATTTACCAAACTTTACCCTTCTAGTTACTTAGCAAAGAAACTCTCATTGCTATGAAGATTATAACACTTAAATATACATTACTTCTTAAAGAATAATTTAATTGTTAAGTATTTAGTTTATCAAATCAATAGAGAGTATTAAAGCACTTTCATTTTTAATTTGGATTGTGGGTGGTGGAAATCAACTTATTACTTAATGATCAATTAATTCTTCCCAATTCCATTATGATTATAATTTGTTCCAAGGATTGTTTACCATCTATAGATAAACTTATCTAATGTAATTTTCACCAAGATAACTTATTTGATTATGAAGATCATATGTTCACTTAAAACCACTCCTTTTAACGTTATGCTGAGTCAAAGCTAAGTGGTAGCACAACTATTCACATAAACATAAATGTAATTTGATTCATAAATTAGAGAAAAGTAGATTAATCACTTATTGATAATGGTTTGCAAGGAGTTAAATTATCCTTTTATGATTAACCTATTAGTGGCACTTTAAAAACCAAACATAAATCCTAGGATAAGAAATGTAAACACACACTCTCTAACAACTTCATATCTCCTTCCATTAAACCCAAGATCTTGTGATTTTTAAAACTCTTCCTAAACGTAACACAATTTACACGAGATTACATTATGAACAAATTTAAGAATTGTCACATAATTTATCTAAGTGTAAATGGAGTTAACTTGATTAGTTACTACGGTAATGGTCACTATAAGTATTTTAACAGTCTTAAATAATTTAATAAATCCTCATTATTATCAAAGTTCCTCTTGTTCAAATTAAGATATTTACAGTACAATGTTATCTATTTTATTTTAATACTCAAAATTGTATGTTCGTAACACCCTAACGTTATCTACCTAATATGAATATTTAATAATATGACATTTGTCAATCCAAATAGTTAATTTTTTTTTCACATCAACAATATTTAATCACCCTATTCAACAAGGTCCTCAACTCTTAGATATTATAGATTTCAAAACAATACTGGAAAATAATTATGATAAACAAGCTCTAACCTACATCTGTTATCATTACATTGCATATCATATTTTTTTTTAATTGAGATTAAAAGAAATAATCGTATATTGCTCTTAATGAATAATAAAATAACCATTATATCTATCTAGTACATCAACTCGAACATGTATCTCTTCATTAGTAAGTTGATTCAAGGCTACAACAATCTCCAAGGAGAAAACTTTACAATGTTATAATAGGTTAACAAAACATGTAATCATTATCTATTCAAAAACACAAATCAAATGACATACAAGATGCTAATTTTACTTAAATAATCAATCATATTTCAAGTTTTACCTTCACTAAAAAATGCATCAATCATGTTTTAGCATTAAGTTGAGTAAGTAATTCTATCTCATAATCCTTCATGATATTCAAATAATAAAAATGTTAAAACATATGTAAATAATGAATGAAAGATATTGCCCCAGTCTAAGTAACCAAGCATATGTATATGTTCAAATGATTACAAGATTAAATAAGATACTCAACTTAGTTTATAAAATATATGTACTTAAAAATATAAAGTTTTCATTTACTCATTACTTCAAATACAATAGATAAAATACTAAGCAAAACTAATCATCTTGATCATACACAAAACTAGGAATAACACTTTGCGTACACCCATTGGCATAAAGGATTATGATATTGGTACTAATGAGGGACATTCTCATTCCATTATATTATATTTGCATCCCTTCATGGAGCCCTCATACTATCTTATAATGTCTCCATTAAATATTTAGACTAAAAAAAATGGCAAAGTTCTAAATCCTGAAACTCTGAAATTTGAGAAAGTCTAAAATTTTGAAACCTTGAAATTTGACTAAGCCTAAAATATAATAGAATCCTCCAAAATCTAAATTTTACATTAAAACTCCTAGAGATATGAAAACATTCTCAAACATCCTAGAAAAGAGACTAAATTTCCATAATAAATGTAACTTATACTTAAATGTTTATTTTTGTTTTTTAATTTATACTTGTAATAACTAAGGCACCACATACAATAGCAATGACAAACTAAAATCACCAATTACCACCTATTTGTATTATCTTACACCTCAACTAATGTGTAGCCAACCATGTTTTTCTTCAAATAAAAGTTAATATGTAACCTACAGCTAACAAGCCATCTTAATACACAGCTAAACTATAGTGTGTTAGGAAAAGTTAGTCACTCCACTCAATTGATTTCTCCCTACAACTATCCAATTTAACCTCTTTTCAATGATACGACCTTATTTCACCTAACATGCCATCTTTATACATAGCTAAACTAGAGTGTGTTAGGTAAAATCGGTCACTCCACTCAACTAATGTCTCCCTACAACTGTCCAATTTAACCTTCACTCCATGCTATGACCTTATTTCATCTATTATGTGGCTAACCAAATCTGATTTGTTTATATTTATTTATTTATTTATTTATTTATTTATTATTATTATTATTATTATTATTATTATTATTAATTTTATTATTATTATTATTATTATTATTATTAATTTTTTGGGGGGTTTCATAAACAAGGTAAAATGTTGCAACAACAATTTTGAAACCATAAAATAATATTTTTTAGGGTGCTACATAAAGTTAGTGAATACAATCAATAAGTCAAACACACTATCAAAGTATTATTAAGGCATATGGTGAGGCCCGAGGTTATATTTACATCTTATTTGGAGTGATAGACATCTATATTAAATAAAAAGAAAATGTTAGATCTCTTAGTGTGCACATAATTAAAAATATCACCACACCTAGTGGTATTTATTCAAATCTCAATTCAAGAATGGAGATGCCAAATGCCTCCAAAAGGGAGAAGTGACACCTCATATGAAAATTATGCATTCCTAGAAAGAATGTGTCATTTTATAAATGAAATTTA
This sequence comes from Torreya grandis, assembly GCA_037957365.1. Taxonomy (NCBI): domain Eukaryota; kingdom Viridiplantae; phylum Streptophyta; class Pinopsida; order Cupressales; family Taxaceae; genus Torreya; species Torreya grandis. The sequence goes on along the minus strand of JARHVA010001123.1, from coordinate 3,207,288 downwards.
TGATATTTTACATCATCTATTGGGACATCATACCCAAAATTTGAAGTTATTCAAATATTAACACAAAAATAAAAGGAAAACCATATTTCACAGCCTAAGCATGCATGCAACCAAAATAAATGTTGAGTACAAAATAGATAAGATGCCCCCATTTTTGTTTAATAGACTCAATTCTAAGGAACTATGAAATAGGTAGAGTTATAACAAAATAGTGGACTCAAAAGAGGAACCAAAATCATAATCAACATCCTTTGAATACATTCATTATCTTGAAAATCATAGGAAATTAACAACAGAATTTACTTGCTTGAACAAAAGCTTAATTCTCTTTCATTATCATTTTATAATACTTGACTAGTTTATCCTCTCTCCATTATTAACTCACTCTTAACATGTTTATTCCTCCTTCCTCACTCCTAAACATAGTGAAATCCTTCTCCAAAAGTTTCTTTCCACCCAATAGAGCATTGTTTCTCTAGATAGGGTCAAAGAAAGCATTGGTAGTCAATGAAGCATCATGGCTCAAGACTTTCAATAAATACTAGGCCATCCCTTTTACCAACATGCCATACCTCCCATATGCATCATTATTCTTGATTATTAATAAAAATTTAATGATTTCAACCACTCAACCTGCCTCCATTATGGCACCATACTTCTTCTATTTATAATTACTTAATGCCACTATAAAAACTAATAGATATTTTATTTTCCACCCAAATCCTACCATGTTATGTTTTTTATGCCCCATGATGTCCAAGATTCAATTTTAATACTATATGTAAATAATTTTAAATTAAAATTTATTTAATTTTAATTAAATTAAAATAATTTTACTTTACTTAATACTTTTTGAAATGAAAGGTGAGGCATTTCAATTTCAAAACAAGGACAGTTGACAAGATCCAGTACTTAGATTTGGATGGGTGATTAAGAAACAAAGATAACTAAACCAAGTGATTTGTTAAGAGGAATAATGGTTTAATCATTAAAAACAATGCAGAAATAAACCATTAAAACCTTTTAATCTGGAAAATGTCTTATTGCATCTACTTACAAATATGTTTGAAGGTATGGTGACTAAGGAATCCTAAAAGATTGAAAGCTTCATCATGATCCTCTCCATTTTTATACACCAAAACTACATGACAACTAAAGATCCATAATGTTGACCCAGTTCAAAAATTGAACATGGTCAAGGTTGAAATGGGATAATAACTACAATATCATGTTTTAGATGATGAAGAGATACTAACCTACCATCTTGATTACCTCAAGGCTAAAAACCCAATGTGAAACATTAGCTATAAACTCAAGCTGACACAATAAAATCATAGTTAATCTTGGGTAAGGGTAATGTAGGAGAAATAATAGGACCCAGAGGTTAATCATTTTCTCTTCTGCTAATGTACACACTATGATAGTCAAGTATACACTGCCTTAATATAAGGGGTGTTAAAAAGAACTACTTCATTGCAAAACACTTCGTAAAGAGAGAGAAATAATTACACACTAATATATAGAAATGACACTCATTCAAACCACATACCCAATAATAAAAAATTAAAATGACACTATAAAATATAATTAAACATGAGGCAATAATGGATTACCATAATTAAGACATACCATGAGATAACATCATCACAACTTTAAGACATTATTCAAAATGATGTCTCGTATCATTTTACTCCAACATGATCACCTACCACTTAGGAAATCATTTATAATTTAGGCCAAGGATTAAACTCATTATTAATGATAAATTCCTCCCTTTGATAAACTTTTTTATTATCAAGAAGATCCACATGCGATTTGGATTTTCTAAAGTAATTTTGAACTAACCAAGATTCAAATGAGTCTAATGAGGACCAAGCCTTCACCAAGATATTCTTGATATTCCATACCATGAAATGTTGATGTTTTAGAGTAGAAATAATCACCATTGAGTACCCCTCAATGATCATGTGCTCAATCCCACACTAAAAAACCATCTCAAGACAAAAAACCATAGCTTGGGATTGCGCCTCATTATTTGTATCATCTAACAGTTTTACCAAATATGTCAATATTAAGGAACTAAAAAAATATCTCAAAATGCAATGCACTTTAGAAGAACTAGGATTCCCCCTATCTATGCCATAATTTTTTATTTTAAAATACCCCATAGGAGGGGGATACCAGACTACACTAGTTCACTCCATCAAGGTTCCCTTAAAAATTCTTAACCCATTAATGATGGGTAATCTAACCAACATCTAATTTGGTAGGACCATCATGTCCCAAAAATAAATAGAAGTCATAGATATTTTGACATGACACAAAACCACTTATGATATTTTAATTTATAATTATGTTAATAGTTCTATTAGAGAAAGGCTTTGATCTTTGATGATTTAGTGATTGCACTCTTTCTTTACCATCCAAATGAATATTTTCATACTTACAATCCAAATACATTCCAAAGTGTCACCATCCTAGCCAAAATTCCAAGTATAAAAACTTTGAAAGAGAGAAGGGGGATGAGCCTAAAGATAACTCAATTTACCACTCAACCAATCCTAATAAGAAGTAACAAATGGACAATTAAGCAATAAATAATTCATGATTTCCACTTCCTAAACACACATGCAACACTTTATCAAATAAATCAACCCAAATTCCTTAGTCTTCCTTGAGTAAGAATTCTATTTTGGGTTGTTAGCCAAGTGATGACACCCACCTTAGTAAGGCCCTTGCTAATATAACATAATTACTTAACATGAGGGTACCCCAACTCCTCATAATCATCTAACTGATACCCTAGATTAACATTATAATCATCTATCCTACACCCAATCTAGTAGATTGAGTACTCATTTGGGTTTTAAAATACCTTTTACCTAGAATTAATAACACTAATAAGATCCTATTTTAATTGGGAAATAGGGGCATCATATAGTATCTTCCATCTCCACACCTCCATATCACATCTCCTACCTTTATCCATGTAGTCCTTGAGTTTTTTCTCAAAATAATGGAAAGAATGGAGCTAGCTTTATCTACGTCTCTAAAATCTTGTAATGGTTTCTGACCATTCCAAGATTCATCCTAGAAAATTACCATCCTACCATTATTTATAACATAGGAGACATGATTGGAGGTAAGTGGTCTAAAATGGAGAATGAAATTCCACAAGTGGGAGTTGTGAGAAGGATTTTTCAAGGATAAGATCCCGACTAGATCTAAACTATCCAAATATTTCAATTGTAATATCCCACTCCAAAGAGAATAAGAATTCAAATAAATGTCCCAAACAAGTTTTACACTTAAAGACATGTTTTTCAATAAGGGGTTCCTAATACCAGCTTTGCCCACTCTTTTGGACTAGAAAACATGATCCCATATAAGAAACACCACCCATTTAGAGGGATCACAACCTTTCCACATAAATTTCTTTTATAACTAATTGATACTAGTCACCACTTTAGTGAGAGGTCTGAGCACTGATAATAGGTAGATTATAATGGCACTACATACTAATTTAATGAGGATAATCCTTCCATCCAAAGAGAAATAAAATATTTTTGAATAATTTAAGTGACCTTTAAGATAGACCAAGAGATTATCCCATAGAGATGTTTTCCAAAAACCCATAAGTAAAGGAACACCAAGGTACTTAGTAGGCAACTTAACTATCTTGAATTTTAAACATTGAGCCAAACCCAATTACATGGGCTTAGAAAGATTTAAGAAATAGATATTTGATGTGATATGATTCACTTGATAACAAAAATATGCTAAATATTTATCTAACAACACCCTAAATTGAAGAGCTTCCCTGACTGAATCCTTACCAAAAATATTTATCATCTATAAACTATTGGTGAGAATGGTTCTTGAGATCCTTAGTGAGACTTTTACCCTCAATCATACCTCTCATTTTAGCATCCTAGATGAATTTTTTGAGCACAAATACCAATAATATAAATAGGAAATGACAGATATGATCATCTTGCCTGAGCCTATAGGAAGCCAAAAAATACCTCTCAAGGCTATCATTGATCAGAACAGAGGATCAAGAGATATAAATGCAACTAAAAACCCATTCACACCATTTTGTTAAAACCAAACTTCTCTAAGATCTTTAGGAAAAATATCCAATTTACCCAGCCATAAGACTTACTAATATCATAATTTATCAATACTCCTTTTTAGTGTGTGGAAGAAAAAAAGTGTAATAATTTATTAAACACAATTATACCATTTTGAATGTGTTTCCCTGGGATAAAACCTCCTTGCTTGAGAAAGAAATGGCTTTGGAAATGATTTTTTAAATTGTGTTACACAAGGAAATTAGATAGAAGTTCTTAAAGGAGTATTGATATTATCATTTATGGATCAAAAATATAAAACTAAAATTGATATCAGAACTTATTTTTTTATGAGTTCTACAATATTTCACCGTAGTTGTAACCTCAACCCTAATGATTGGCTAAAATTATTGAAATAAAGTTGTATGGAATGAATTCAACCACAAATCATTGTCCTTATTCATTTAAAAGATCACCTTCCTAAATTCATCTTGGGTGAAGGAATCCATAAATTTTATTTTCTTATTTCATTGAAAGTATAGGAATATACCCTATAAGGTCATTTTGAGCCTCTAAATTCAAAGCCTTAAAGTAGGCCGATAAGGATTCAAAAAAATGGAGTCAGGAAGAATTATTATACAAGTGGATAGTAATATAAGTACACTTCACATCCATAAAAATAACTCTCATATTGGTGTTTCCTCCTTCATGAACAATCAATTACACTCTAGGCATTTTTTTATGAAATTGCATTCAAGAGGGGTATGGTAGTGCATCTGTTTCTTATTTTCAAAACTAAATGGAGCTATGTGAGTTTTATGAAGTGTTTTCAGGTTTTAATATTCCCTCTCCATCATGTTTCCAATGCCCAACACCTCCTTTCTCAATGCCCTTGAAGGATAATTCCAAATTATGATGTTTTTCAAGATTGCATTCATGGATGGGTAACCTGAGTTTTACAACATGGGAGAGGCTCCATGAAGTGTTTTAATCTGCTTGGAATCATGTTTTAAAATTTATTTCATTTGATTACCTTGTGAAATATCAAATCATCATAGTCTTCAAGGCAAATGGTTTGATTTCTTTGTTCACTGCCTTGTCTACAGAGTGTGCTCATAGTAAGCTTATGCTTGAGTTTAAGAGGTTTGTACAGAGGTGAAAATAGTGAAAAACATGTTTTAATTCATGTTTTAGGTCCCATAATACCCAAAGGTTCATATATTTTATGTCATAAGGGCTAACATGCCATGCAATTTAAAGCTTTCACTTCAAAAGATGATCAGACCATTTTGGACTCTCAGTCCCCAAATGGACCAAACAAAGATCCTAGAGCTTTTTCAGGATAGTATACACCATGAAAACAAGTGTTTATAATGTCTTAGATTGTTTGACCTTGTATCCATATCCACATACAAATACTATGCCAATTTTTAGGGCCAAAAGGTAAGTGGAAGATGGAGTTTGAAACACCTTGAGATGGCTATAAAACCATTGAATTATAACAGTGATATCTATAGAGTATTAATGGCAAATTGACTTTGCACTTCAATTTAATGGTCCTAGATCATGCCATCATGTTAAAACCATCCAAAATGGTACAAAAGGACTCTCATGATCCAAGATGATAGAGATAAGGTAAATTTTGATATTTTAACCACGAATGCAAACCCCCTATCCGTACACAGGTTTGGGAATACTAACCTATAGCAGGCCTTATCAAGATTTTGTCTCAATTGGGATAATAGTGGTCAAATTTAAGGATTAAGGTTAATGGGGTGTTTTTATGGTAATATACCTAAATTGGAGTTGATTCTTGGAAAACACATGACGCTAGAGAACTCTAATACACCTATAGGTAGCCTAAAACTCATAAAACATGATCAATTAAGGCATATTGGTAGTGAGGTGGAATTTTGAATCTTGGACCTCATTTGGGGATTTCAAAGTGGGCATAAATGAAATTCATTAAATATTACCTCAAGGAACTCATGACAAACCTAAGTGCAACATCCACAGGGCCTAATTCTTGCCAAAATGCACCTACATGGGTAAAACAAATGGTTTTAGTTTAGTCAAGGCAAGGGATGTCCTCCTTGAGGACCTAAGCATGAAGTAATGCTAGTTTTAAGGCTTTCTAAGTGAAATAAAAGCAAAGGGGGGTGATATGAACTAAGTAACATGAATAATAGGTCTGAAAACATCAAACATAGCTTGGACTGAGGCCTCTAGGAAGTCTCAGTCCTTAATGAGCAAAGCATAATCTTAGGAATGAAAGATACATGGGTGTAAGGAATGGAGTTTAGCCTTAGAAAAATGATGAATCTCTAATTTTATGAGCTTGATAACATCATATGTAATTTTTTTGTGTTTCTAAAGCATCAACCAAGCTCAAAATCACCTACAGCATGTAGACACCTAAATCTAGCCACCAATGACCTCTAACTAGGCTTTTGACCAATTTCCACCTAAAGTGCATAATTTGGCCTAAATACATTTAAAAAGTTGAAATTGATATATTCAAGTGCCAATTTTGGATAGAGTATCATTAAATGGGGCAGTGCAATTTATGGGCCAATTAATTTTGATCAGATCATTTCGAGTCAAATTGTTAATTTCACACTTGGGTGTCCTGGATTGCTCTTTTATGTTAAATATATTGCATGAGACATGTGACTTTGTTATTTGGTGTTGGTAACATCCTAAATTGGATAATGGATCCAACACATCTAACATTTACTTTTAATTCCAATCTAGTCAAATTTTGGACCAATAACAAGACATTTTGACCAATTTGATTAATTTGTGCACAAAGAGCCAAAATTTGCACTAAAATTGATTGATCATTTTCTATGATAATTAAACTAAATTAGGGCCTTAATTTAATTTTCCATGTAAATTGTTGAATAAATCTTTATTAGAAATTAATTTCTATTAACTACATCATCAGGTGACATCATCATATGGGGCAGCATCCATAAGCCATAAATGCATAAAATATCAAGATTATGAGTCTCCCATGATTCACTAAGACCCTCCATGCCTAATTAATACCATCCATGCCTATTTAATACCCCTTTATCCTAAATATTAATGGCTATATTTATAGATTGAATTTCATATTTGGATTTATTCATGGCCACACATATCAATCTTGAGATGGGCAGTCATGGTTGATTCTCAAACCATTCCAAAAATATAAATAGGAGGACTTGCCTATTTAATTTTAAGATCTTTTATTCCAAACTTATAATTCCCAAATTCATTCAAAAATCATTGCATCTTAGTGTTATAGTGCCAAATTGTTGATCCAAGACAAGCTAAGCCAAAGCCAAAGGTGTCAAGAGGAGATGAAGGTAGTCACACTCCATTGAAGAAGATCTATTGAAGAACAAGATAAGAAATACAAAGAAGGATAATTTTGGATAAATAAAGGATTTGGTAATAAATTAGTGTTTTGTGTTCATATTTCTTATTTCTTTCCATTTTTTAGTTGTGTTCTCAAATGGCTTTCCCTCACTAAGCTCTCCCTAGTAGCTAGGCCTAGAGATGTATGCTCTCTAGTGTGTTGGTTTTAAAATTTGATTTAATTTTTTCACTAAAAATAAACTAACACCTCTCTTTAATCAAATTCCTAGTTCACATAGCTAGGCCTAAAATAGGGTTTCCCTTCTTTTGTAATTATAGACCTAGCTAAGTTTCCAAGAGCATGAGGAAGTGTTAAGGGGAAAATATACTATAAAATTATTTTAATAAGTAATGTAGGCATGGAGGGTCATTAAATATCATAATAAATCTCAAATAAATCCATAAAACCTCCAAACCCAGCCTATACCCTGCCTACCCTCATGGTATGCATACCCTTAAAATTTGTCTAGAAAATTTGATGAGTTGGAGGGTCTACCCTTGGAATTAAGAGATAAAAATTGGTTAAAAACATAATTAGGACATATTAAAAACTCTCAAATAATCATATTTTATTATATAATTGGGAAAATCTTCTCTATTTTATCTCAAAGTAGGGGCAGTTTTCCCATGCATGAAGATGGCAATTTTGGGGAAAATGGTGAATTTGATGACCAAAAGGAAGGGTAAGACCAAATAAAATATGTATAATCTATAAGATACCTAAAAAAAACTAAAACACCTTGATATACCTCTTAATAAAACAAGGTACCCTACACAAGGAGGTTTGCAGTCATCTTGGGAAGGAATGATAAGTAAAGGGCTTGGTAAGGATGGTTTTTTTCATTTTTGACCTTATTTAAGATTCCTAAGTGATTTTATCATGATTATGGGATTATTTTATAATTTTTAAATCATTATAAGAGTAAAATAAATCTATTATAACCTACATTTTGGCCAAAGATGCAGACAGACCCATTGACAAGGTCTAGGCCTAGTTGCTAAACAGGGGTCATCTTCATTGATAGATATTAGGAAGCCATTATATTGATGGTAAAATGTTTATTTGGTGATTATACAAGTTTATTAACCATTTTTTTGAAATTTAATCACCAAATAATCAATTCATGGCTTGAAATGACTTAAACCCTCACAGAAGTACACAAAATGGCTTGAATGGTCAAGATCAAATGCTTGGAACTTTCCTAACCTAATGCATGGGACCCTAAGGAATTTATGGAAGTGTAAAAGGTCCTTTATGATCATTTATTTTAATTTTTAAATATTTATAATGTGTAGCATTCATGAACAAATGCTAAGAGGGCTAATCACTCCAAAACCCTCTCAAACCCTATTTTGTGACTCGATGGTAGAACTCAAGCCAAAAGTGCATCTAAATGGATGAATTTAACCATGAGTTATTAATATAAGTTTTTTTAAACTTAATTATGATAAAATAAATGTAATTTTATTGTATTTAATCCATACAAGTCATGTAATAAATAATTTTATTTGACATTTTCTTATATTTTGTAGGTCTTGAAGATGATCAATGGATTCCAACCACTTGGGAGGTTATCATGGGACTTAAACCAAATCATCATGAAATTTTTAGGGATTTTAAATAATCACAAGTTTATTTTATATCTCTCTCATTCCAACTAATCCAGTGAGCCAATTGGGGAAGACTTAGAGAAAATGGTGAATCTTCATTTGGAAAGTCTTTTAAGGGTTTTTTCTTGTAACCAATTCCATGGATACTTATTAAATATGTCATTACTCTTATTTTATAGATAATATTGTAGGTTTTAATATTTTTTAGGTTCCAAGTGTGAGATGTGAAGGGAAAAGACCTATTTTGAGACTGATAAAGATGATTATGCATGGCCAAAGTGATAGGGATGATCAAGAACCTCTCCAATTCATGTGAGGGATTATTAGTAACCCCTCTTACTCAAATCCATCATCAAACATAATCAATTAAATTTATATGGTGGTTTTGGAAGGCCAATCATGAGGAGCAGTTTTCTATGCATAGAAAAAGAGTTTCTTGACCACCTTGCAGGTCTCAAATGATTGGAGATGACATTTTTAACTCTTAAAATGGCATTTATTTCTCCATCCCTCTCTCCCATGAAATTATATCTGATCTTCACACCATTGACACATTTCCAAGTGACTCTTGGACTACCCTTCTCTCTCTCCTCTCATATATTCTATAAATTGAGCCTTCTTGGCTATTATATGCATCTCTCTAACTGGGTATGGTGAATCCCTAAAAAAAAATTCCTTAAATAAATAAATACAAGTGTTTTACCTCATTTAAATATTCCACTAAGTGTACACAATGGATGTTAGTCTTATGCAAGTGTAAGTTTTGTCTACCTTCACATGTTACTCTCCTTAGTACCTTGTGTGTTTGTAATCTCTCTTTTTTAGGTCAGAAAGAAGTGTCAAAGTAAATTACAGGTGTAGTGAGTAGGATACTCAATAGATTGTCTTATAATTCCTATTTCTTAGTTCCTCCTAGCTTATGCTATCTTCAAGACCCCATGTTGAAGCGTTGATGTGAGAAGGAAAATTGGCATTGGATGAAGTGTATTTACAACTTGTCCTTAGTTTCAAGAGCATGCTAAGGGTATGAATATAGAAAATCTTTTATTATATCACCTCCTATATACTAGGTTTACTTTCATGTTATCCCTATCCCTTTTCATCCCTAAGTGTTAGTAGTAGGATATGAGCTTTAGTGATGCATCAAGGGGAGATAACCCCTAATCTAGAGATCCACCTCCTAATAATAATACCCACAGCCATAAGGTGGTTCCATTGTCTCACTTTAATGAGGATAAGCTTGTCCAATCTCCTCATTGGGTGTAAGTTCAAGTGATAATAGTTATCATTCACCATGTTATGTTCACATTTATAGGATAATGTTTTCCACCTTTTAACAAAAGCTTGGGCAGATTCATTTTCAACTTGTTTACAATTTATAAAGTGGGCCAAATTATTTTTAGGAAGATCACTAATTTGTAACTCTTGGACTAAAGCATTCACTAAATCTTCCAAACTAGTAATAGAATGAGTTTTAATTTTATTGTACCAATCTAAAGCATCACCTATGAGGGTTTTGGATAAGATCTTGGTAGTGGTAAAGGTGTTTAATTTTACCCAATCCTTATAAATATTTCCAAATGTTTTTAGATGAATGATAGGATCAGTTGATCCATTATAATAAATGGTAGGGGTGATACCTCTTATATCAATATTATCAATTTGAGTAGTAAGAGGCTCACCTTGAAGATGTTTAATTATCTTGTTGACCAAAGGAGTTTGAGGGATGAGATTACAATGGGAATCTCAAAGAGGTGTGGGAACATTTTTATTATGCATACCCCAAGACATTGGTTGAGGATGAGTTTGAATATGGAAAAGGTTATTTTGCATTCTCATCATTTGATTTGTATTATGAGCTTGAAAATTATTCATTTTATTAAGTGTTTGTAACAAGAGTTGGTGGGTTTGATTGGAATTATTAGCATTATTTAAAAAATTATCATTGGAAGGAGTGGATTAGGTACCATTATTGGTATTGGTAGGAGATTGAGAGGACTATAAGAATGTGAGGCACTAGTGGAAAAATTTCCTTGTGTGGCATAAGATGGACTAGTGAAGGGATGAGAAGAGGAATCACTAGAAGCATGATTACCTTGGGTAGTAAACAATTCACTAGTGGAAGGATTAAGGAGAGTGGATCTTAGGATAGGTCCACTAGATGTAGAACCTACCATGTTAGTGGATATACTAGGCATGGAGGTAGAATAAGCTAAATAATAAGAGGTCATGGTAGGAGAAGGGATCTTAATAAAAGGAAGAGGCTTAGAATCAAATAAGGTAGTACCCCCAAATCCATTTGAGAATGTGGGAGAAGGTGAATGAGGCTCTTCAATTTGACCACTAATCATGAGATGGTAAATGGTAGAGGGATCCTTTCCTCAATTTTGAGTAATTTAGAGATAAAGAAGAGCATTTTATGGGTATACTCTAATTTGGGTTGATATTCAAGAGGATTATGTAGTCAAGAGGAATGAGGGGTCCCATAGTTAATTGTGTGAGTAGATATATGAGCATTAATCTCATCTAAGAGAGGATACCTACTCTACTTACGAGAGACCTTATGAGGGTTGGTAAAGCTCATCATGTCTATTAAATTCAACTCAGTATTATCTTCAAAAATAAATTTCATGATGAAGGAGAATGACTAAACAAGGTAAGAAAGATGCAAAAATAGGGAAATAGGAAGTGACAAAAAACTATATAGAGTTGAGTGGGTTGACCTAGCATAAAAAATGAGGCTTGAAAACTATATAGAGTCAACTGGGTCGACTAGCATAATAGATAGGGGCTAAAAAAGTGTATAGGGTTAACTGGGTCAATCTAACATGGTAGATAGGGAAAAATAAATAGTATGTAAGGGATTGTGTCAATAGAAATGATTGTGTACTAATAAAAGAAAAAAATTTCAAGTACTTATGAAAGCAAGAAATGAAAGGAAACACATAATCAATTGGATCAATGAGGTTGATCCAGTTGAGGCACACAAACAAAACCTTACACCAATACTGGCTAATATAAGTTTTTGCAATACAACATATAATTGAGTAAAGGAAAGTAATCAACTTGGAAATTAAAAGCTAAGTGTTCAACTTGAATAATGTTAGATTATTAGAGTATAATTTTAGATGTGATAGGAAGTTGGTTATAAGCAAGGAACTAAAAATCAATCCAAGGATGGATTTAGGATGTTTAGACTGACAGGGATCTATATTGGCAATGGTACAGGCTTGGTATTGGGGCCTACCCCCTTGCTTCACACACCATATTGATAAGGGTTTTGGCTACTTGGCCAAAATATACCATTAACCATGTGTTTATACTTGGCCAAAAAACCAAGTCAGCATCCCCCTTGGTGATGAAATCTAAGTAGGTGGGCCTTAGGTAGACAATTATTAAAATGCTTTTTAATATTTTGTGATTTGTTAGTGTGTGCATAAAAGAGAAAATAGTGAAACTAAATGGTATATTAAAAAAATCATAAGTAGATTATGTGATCTATTCTAAGCATTCAAGTAAGATATGAAAGTGTCAACTAATTACTAGCATCTAAGGGTTAATTCTAACTTTAAAACATAGTACAATGTTAATTTAGTTGATAGTATATGTAGAGAATATAGAATAGGGTTGACAGTGTCTCCTCTATACTATGGAAGTAAAAGGTCTAAAAGTGAACTACATCAATAGATTCAACCTAGATTTTTAGACTCTACATAAAATACAGAACTACATCGATATAGTTGACCTAGTTGACTAGACAAGGGCAGTTTTAAAGATTACAAACTATGAAAAATAGAACTGTAAGGAAAGGGAAATAAGGATAGAAAGGAACCTTGGTGGGTTTGATTATGTAAATAAGTGAGATTGATGTTGAAGAACCTTGATTAATACTTGTAAATTATGCTAACTATTTCGATTGGGTTCACCAATCTTTACAAAAACCTATTACTAATAGCTTGAAAATGTATAGGGTTGACTAGGTCAACCTAGTATACTGAATTTGATGCCTAAAAAATGTATAGGTTTGACTGGGTCAACTTTTTCTATTTGTGTTGACTTTCACAAATAGAATAGATTCATTTTGACGTGACTGTGAATTACACCTATTCACAGAAGTTAGTATTGTGTCGATACAGTCAATACAACATCACAAATATGTGAAAAATAAAATGATGAAATAAGTGAAGTAAAACCTATAAGGGTTTGATTCACATTGATTTGACCAAAATGTAAGCAATCATAAATTCATCATGTCTATAAATTAATCCTAACTCGAAGAAGATAGATCATACATACACTTTCGATTGGGGACACATTTGTTAAATGACAACATGAACAATATGGGGATCCACTAGACCTGATTAGGGTATCTATTACTATAATACGCCATGTTAAGGAGGATTCCAAAGCCTATAGTCTAACACAATCATGCAATGACCCTAAGGGGGTCCTAAGCTTTGATATTTCACTAAACTAATAACAAGTAAACTAAATCTAATCTAGTGTTCACCAATGCTTGTGGCACAAAGTGGTGGTTAGAAATAATAAAAATAAATATTCATAGAAGACATATACTCATGCCAATGTATACAAAATTCTAATGCATGAAAAATAAGTAAAAATGTATATCTATCTACTCTTACAAAGGAGAAAGAAATTTAGGAATACTTACCTTTGAAGATGAATCCATCAAGCCTCAATATCTCCCTTAGTTAAGGTGATTCATAAGAAGTTTTTTTGGTATGTAAGGATGACAAAGACAAATCAGCTCTAGGCTACATAACCTATCAATGCATCTAAAAGACTTTTCCATAAGACAAGATCCATATCTCCAAAGAAAGTATGGAACCCTAAGCTTTGCTTCTCATGTAGAATGGTCAATAAGAAAATGTTTGTTCTCTCTTACTTATTCTTCTTCTCATAATAAATTATGAAAATTAAATTGCATATATAGGAAGATTTGACCCTTAACCCTTCCAAAAATCCCAACCAACATGGCTGACCCAATTGACCTAGCACAATTTTGGATAATTATTCACTAGGTCATGAGCTAGGTTGGCAAAAGGCCAAATTAGTTCCTAAGTGAAAATTACTCAAAATTTTATAGGGTCAACCCAATCAACCTAGTATAGTCAACTAACAAAAAGGGATTAAGGTGAGAAATAGGAGGATAAAATGTAGCAAGTGATTAGAAAGGGTACAACTAAGAAGAAAAAGCTTAGGGATAATGATTTTAGGAGATAAGGGTGTATATAACAAGTGGAAAAAGGTATAACAATCCTACAAAGCACCAATGGTTTGCCCACCCCTTTCCTAGTGCACCCCTTTAGGTGTGCACTCTAAGAGATTAATACTTGATGGGTTCCTTCAAGATAAAAAGTGTCAGTAATTAATAAAAAATTTAAAATATTATGTGTATACAAGTTTCTCTAATTTCAGCCATTAGGTGTCCTCCATGTCGTAGCTATCATCTCTTCACCATGGTCACTCTTTAGGATTAATTAGGTCACTCAGAGCTCTATTTTATCAAAATATTAAAAATTACAAATGAATTAATTTTTAACCTATTTATATTTACTATTCAAAATTATTTACCTATCAATTATTGACCACCAAATTCCATTTTTCACCCATTAATTTATTTCTACTATCTCTTTTTTTGAACTAAATATGTTTTATAATCCTAACATCATAGAGAATTTTTCTACATATCACATGCATATTTTTCAAAAAAATAAATTTTCACTTATTTTATAGGTTTGCCTAATGTTCCCTACATTGAACACCTCTACATTTCTCTCATTTTATTTATACTCTACAACACAAAGGTAAGTAAAGTTATATATTTTTCAATTTGTCCTTTCATTTCTCTTATTCACTTCTTATTGAAATTTACTTAGCTTAGCATTGTAATTTTTGTGTTATTTTTCCAAAGTATTATCCTACATTAAAACTACATGACATGTGATTAGATTCAAGTGGGGTATATGTATGCACATAATATTTTTAAATTTTATCAATTACAGATGCTTTCTCTCTTGTATGAACCTATCAAATCTCAATATCTCTAAGTGTATGCCTTAAAGGGTGCATTGGGAAATGGGTGGGAATACCAATGGTGCTTCAAACGATTGTTGTTCCCTATACCACCACTTACAACCAACATAAGTCTCTACTATACATTTCCCTAGCTTTAACTATTGTAGGTACAATCACTAAGAGTGGAGGTAAATCAGAGCCTAGATATTTCAATTACAATTCCAATCCTTTCAAATTATTAAACAATCAGTATATACCATGTTGATCAAGTAACATTAACAAGAGAGCTCATTCATTTAATGCATACATAAGATCAAACACATGACACATAGTTCCTATGGGAAACCCTCATGGGGAATAAAACCCACTCTCAAGCCTAAAAAACATGGACTACTTGTCTTATAAGAAATCACAAACAAGAGACTGGCTAACTCCTTTAGACTAGCAAACTATGATCATATCCACTTGACCAAAGGCCTTTAGTGAAACACTTATTTCACAAGGAAAAACTGCCCCTAAGAAAGATCAAATTATTTATACCCTCATTTGAACACCTCCACCTTATAACTAATGTATTCAACACCTGATGATGGATCTCTATTTTTTAACCCCTACAAAAATTCCATCTTTATCTCATGCAAGCCTCTCACATAGGCATGCCATAATCTCTTTCCTTCTCTCAAACTATCATCATATGCACACTCAAACCTCTTTTCATATCCTAAAACTATAAGAGAACTATTATAACATTATAAATATGACCTATAGGTCATACACATAGTCAATAATCCACTTTTCTCATCAACTCATCAATTAGGCACTCTACCTCTCCTTCACTCTACAACTCTCACAATCAACTTGCATAAGTCTTCTTTTTTGTTTTCCACAAGTATAGAAACCATCATATTTGGTTTCACTATGTGTGTGTGTGTGTGTGTGTGTGTGTGTGTGTGTGTGTGTGTGTGTGTGTGTGTGTGTGTGTATGTATATATATATATATGTATATATATATATATATATATATATATATAATCCATACATTATTAAGTAGAAAATCTTTCCATGTTGTCCATAATACATGCCTTCACCCTTAAGGCATCTAACATGGGTCACACTTAATCACAACTCTTCACTCAATAGGCGTAAGTCACCTTTTAGTCCTATGGAGACTCATTCACCTCTTTAACACTTCTTCAAGAAAAATAAGAACAAATTACCACTTAAAAATTCATGGACCCATTCCAAATGTCCCCTTTGACATCCTCAAATGATCATAGTCACTAAAACACTTTTCTACTAAAACACAATTTGCTCAAATAACACTTTGTGCACATAGTCACCATGAACAAAAACACAATCAACTTATAAACCTTTATTAATGCTACATATGATTGGTAAAACCTTCATAATTATCATAGAACATTCTCATGGAGTCTAAAATACTCCTAAATATATAATTTATCATGAGACATTGAAATACCAATAGAATGAGCTAAATTACCCTTCTCGTGTTACTTGCAAAACATGCACGAACACACAGTCAAATTTAAACCTCAATATCTTTAAATTTACACACTTTCAAGTCTTTAAATCTATATTTATATATATTCCTTGGAGTCCTCTACATATTTTATCAAATTATATATAGATTAAAAGTTATAGCCAAAATACAAAGCATTGTTTTTTCCTTTGTTAAATTCAAATATTTGAATTTAAATGGTTGCAGTTAAACATCAAACACTATTATTTTATCTCGTGTCCTTGATGCTTAGATTAATCACACATAATCTATATTCTCTAAAATTTAATTAATAGTGTGCCAATTATAAAAGATTAAACTTTGAATATTTGACCTCATCTTGTGCAATCTTGCAACTTTGACTCAACATGCATCATCGATCTCCTGTATGTAGCTCAATTTTTAACAATGTTAAACAAATGTCACTTTGACCAATTAAATTTAATTCACACAATTGATATTGATTAGTATGAACACCCACTCATCATTTATCATTACAAGAATCTTGATGTTTATCTCTGATCAGTGTTAAACATCAAACATTTGGCATCATCTTGCTACATCTTGACATCTTGGAATAAACATGCTCCATCGATCGTTTTATAAGGAGCTTGATCTTTACCTAATTTAAACATTAAAAAAATTGACCCATTTGAATTAATACACACCATAGATATATATGTATTAACTCCCATGAATCGTTGGATCTCCATCTAGTCTTGGTCTTTAATGACATGCAAAAATGACTATGGGGACCATTGTTTATCTACCTAGATGGCCAACTTTGTACAGTCATATCTTTTACCTCGCTCACTCACATGATATAAAATTTGGGCCATATGATCCCCTCTTATAAGATAATGAAACCATGTGTCAAAATAATTTTTAAACCTTTGTTCATGTGAGATATAACTGCATTAATTTGCTTACTCATATTTCTTTCTGCCACAAAGCCAACTATGTCAAGAACTATCTGGAAGGCCAACTTTGCACATGTATAACTTTTGACTCGCTTCATAGCATGATATGAAATTTATAAAAAATAAACTATGCAAAAAAATTAACAAACACATATGATCATTTTATTCTCACACCTTCACATGTGCAAAATAGAATAATATCAAAATGCTTACTCGGCTCTTTCTTGCCTCATGCAAATTTGGCTAAGTATGGGAAAACATTGTCAAACTGCTTGGGAGCCCAACTTTACACTTGCATATATTATTTTTAACTTAATTACATGACCTATAATTTAACACATAAAAACTAGGCACAAATATTATCATAACCATATGACCAACTCCCCCTAATTCATCCACATATGGCAATGGTGATGTTAGCAAACTACCTACTCAGAAATTTTGCCACTAGACCCAAAATGTCTAGATGAAAAATATGGACTACCAAATGAATTCCATTAATAAACACAAGCAATAAAATCATATAAAAATTCTTATGAGACCTATTTAACATGCTCAATACACCATACTCATCTTTGAACATCTCTAACCATGCAAACTCTGAGGATCAACCAAGCCTTCTTCAAGCATACTAGGACAAGCTCATTGCACACTTTGTCATTGTCACTTAGACTACCAAGGCACCTCATCCACTCACTAGGACACCTCTATGGCATTACCATGACATAATTTAAAATTTTAAAAAAATATCCCCTTTTGTCATTGATGTTAACAACCATCATATAGAAATATATAGGTCACCTTCCTTCTCTCTTTTCAAGCACTCCCAAAATAGGAATCTTCTCCCCCTTTGACATAATGAGAAAGTGAGAACCTATTGATCCTAAGTCCCTAAAAATACCATAAATATAAGAGGACCACCTTATAAATATGATATAAATTTCCCCTTACATCTCAACTCATAAGGAAAACCACTTTTTTAGTAAAGCCCAAAATGCTAGAATCTCAAAACACATAGAGTCAACAATCCTCCTTCTGGTCAACGTCCACCTCTAAAAATTCTTGTACACCTAGAGAAAACCATTACACACTTTTGTACCAAGTTTTGAGCTTCCACATATTTGGTAACCCATACATAATATAACCCATTTTAGGGCCTGCATACTCTTAAGCACAAATTGGAAAACTTGAGAGCAAACAAAAATCTTCAATTTGACTTCAACATACCTTTAGACCACAAAACCACCTAGAACATACTATAATAAGGTCAATATACCTTTCTATGCAAAAATATCATCTTGAAAATCACAAATTATCTTCTGCCACTTCAAAACCTTCAATTTGACCTTGTAGATTGACCATATATAGTTATGACATCACTTCTGACATCACCACAGCATATCTTCCAATTAGACATACCTACTCCAATTGAAAAACACTCATCTCTAGCCTTCTAGGAATATTTCAATAACACCATAGAAACACTTGCTTCTCCACTGAAAGGATTCACTTAAGAAGCATAGATAGAGACATCCTTTGCACCATAATGCTCTAAAACAAAGTGAAGCTAAGAGTGGCCCACATCTCCTCATTAACTATAGGAATCTTCTTATAGATATAAAACATCTTTATCTTATTATTGTTCTTCTTCTTCTTATTCTAAACTATGACAATTGGTTCATTTTATATATCACTCTTCTTCTCTCCTAAGATAGAATTGACAACACATGGAGAAACTATAGAATCTTGACATACCTTTTCATTTGAAGAATCAACCTTGCAGCTTGAAACCTCATCACTAGTCATAGACAATTTGTGTACTTTGAATAATACTTTCTCAAAAAATAGGATGTTCACTTGGATCCATACACACCTTATAACTAGCCTTAACTAGCACCTTGGTCTTCTCCTTGAGCTTGGTCTCTTCATTCTCAACATGAACATATAATGAGAGTCCTTGGCACTCTCATTTTCTCCACCATAAAAAATATATTAATTGGACCTACATTCTCATCGTGACTCAAACTTACCACCTTTGGCTTCCATGAGTTAACTTGCCTTATTCCCAACACTCTTGGAACCTAATTGAACCTATTCTGATTTGTAGACCTTTGCTTGCAAAAACTAGTAATGTAACCAATATTTTCACAGTTGCATCAAACAATACTCCTTGATGGGAACTCAGCTTGTCTTACCTTAAATGGATAATGTTTTTAAAAGTATCCCACATCATGACAATTGAATCACTCAACCTTTCTCACACCTTTTGATGTATTACCCCCATCATAATTCTAAGCAAATTCATTTCTAAGAGGTCTCTTACATTCTCTAGCCCTATGACCAAATTGATTATATGTTAATAGTAACCATTAAAACTTACAGTCCTCATGGCATTTGGTTGTTTGATTTGATTTGTCTTCATTTTTATAGCACCTTCATTCCTTGTCTTAAGATTTATCTTCAAATTCATATTGTTCTTATTCACATTAGTCTTCATCTTGTCTTGAGTTGCATTCTCTGGTTCTTCTTTATATCCAAGGCTATTTCTATCACTTACATGTTTTTGATCATTTAGAATATTATATAAATCACTTAATCTCTTTTCAAATATCATAAATGAATTCACCTTACTAGATGTCTTCTCTAACTCAGATCTCAATGACTCATTTTAAATTATATACCTTGAACATTCATCTTCATTAGCTTTCAAACTTGTAGATAGGACTTCCAATTGACAAATAAGATGTTGGACTATATAATCATTCTCTTTGGTGTCTTCATTTATTCTTATCTCATACACACTAAATTTTTCCTCATAGTCTTTGAGTTTAGATAACATCTTCTTATTGATGTTCTTCTCAATCTTTAGTTCTTCAAGAGCATTCATCAATTTAGTTTCACAGTCCACCTCATCTTCATCATCATTTGAATCACTCCAAGTAAAATCCTTTTGATGTAACTAGATTCATCAGCCATGAAGAGGGCTCTATCTTTACCAAGACCATCTTCTTCATGAACATACTTAGAGTCACTGACTTCACTCTCATCTAATGAGCTACAATCTTCTTTGGTTTAGAAACTCTTCTTGTCTTTGAAGTACTTCTTGTTGTCAAACCTTATGAATCCCTTTTTGCTTTTAGCAGAGCTGAATGACCTCTTATCTTCATCATGACCTTGATCATGCTCTTCATCATCATCCTTATTATATTTATGAGGGAACTTATTATAAAAATGTCCTATCTCACCACAATTGAAGCATTTGAGGGGTAGTTTACCTTTATACTTGCTTGAACCTATTCTCAAATTCCTTGAAATTGAATTAATTAGTTCATCCTCATCTATATCAAAAATTCATACTCTTTGGGTTTCATACCTTGGAAATTCTTCTTTGGCTTCACCTTTGTCTTAAATTTTACTTCCTTATTTGGTGGTATATCATCATTCTTCCTCATCTCATAGGTAGTAAGAGTGTCGTGCAATTGATCCATCTTCAACTAAGTAAGATCATGACTTTCTTCTATAGTAGATGCCTTTAGATCAAACTTGAGGGATATAGACATTAATACCTTTTGAACTATAGTATCCTCTTTAATGTTCTCTCCAAGACCTTTGATGATGTTCACAATCTCATCAACTCTCTGCAGAAAGGATGACACATAATATTCTTCTTTCATTTTGAGACTTTCAAATTTCCTTATGTGAGTCTACAACTTAGCAAGCTTGACCTTTAAATCTCCTTCATAAATGATTTGCATTTTGTCCCATATATTTTTATTATATTTACAATGGATTATCTTGGTGTATTTAGTCTCTGAAAGACCACAAGTGATATCATTTATTTCCTTGGAATTGTTCTTAAATAACTTCTTATCTACAACACTAGATGGAGGAGTATTAAGAGCAACATAACCATCCACAATATATTACCATACATAAACCCTAGGTACATGACATAGGTCCTCATCCTTACACTCCAAAAATTATAATTAGATCCATTGAACATTGATGCTTGCTTAGTAGAGAAACCTCATTGATGACTACCCAAATTATACCTTAGATCATCTTCAAGATATCAAGCATTCACCAAAGGACCCACTCTGATACCAATTATTAGAGATACAATCACTAAGAGGGGGGGGTAAATTAGTGAGCCTATATATTATAATTATAATTTCAATCCTTTTAAAATATTAAACAATTAGTATATACCTTCTTGATAAAGTAACATTAACAAGAGAGATCATTCATTTAATGCACACATAAGATCAAACGTATAACATATAGTTCATGTGGAAAACCCTCATGGGGAATAAAACTCACTCTCAAGCCTAAAAAACATGGAATAATTTTCTTATAAAAATTTATAAAAAAGAGACTGGTCAATTCCTTTATACCAATAAACCTTGATCATATCCTCCTAACCAAAGGCCTTTAGTGAAACACTTGTTTCACAAGGATAAATTACCCCTAAGGAAGATCAAGTCCTTTAGACCCTCCTTTGAACACCTCCACCTTAGAATAATGTCTTCAAAAACTAATTATGGATCTTTATTTGCTAACCCCTACACAAATTCCCTCTCTATCTCATACAATCTTCTCACATAGGCATGCCACAATCTCTCTCCTTTTTCACTCAAAATATCCTCATATGCACACTTAGACCTCTTTGCATATCCTCAAACTATAAAAGAACTACTATGACATTATAAATATGACCTAAATTTCATACACATATTCAATAATCGACTTATATCATCAACTCATCAACCAGGCACTCTACCTCTCTTTCACTCCACAACTCTCACAATCACCTTACACAAGTCTTCTCTCTTGTCTTCCACAATTCTAGAAACCATCATATTTAGTTTCATTATTTATAGATAATTCATATATTATTAAGTCCAAAATATTTACATATTTTCCATAATACATTCCTTTACCCTTAATGCATCTAACATGTGTCACACTTAAGCACAACTCTTCACTCAATAGGCATAAGTCACCTTTTAGGTCCTATGGAGACCCATTCACTTCTTTAACACTTCTCTATGAAAACTAAGAAAAAAATATCACTTCCAAATGTATGGACCCATTGCACATGTCCCCTTTGGCATCCTCAAATTACCATAGTCACCATAACACTCTTCTACTAAAATACAATTTGCTTAAACAACACTTTGTACACATAGTCACCATGAACGAATACATAATCAACTTATAAACCTTTGTTCATGTTGCATATGATCAGTCAAACCTTCATAATGCTCACATAACATCCTCATGGAGTTAAAAACACTCCTTAATAGATAATTTATCATAATACAATACCAATATAATGAGATCAATTACCCTTCTCAGATTACTTGTAGAACATGCATGAACATATAGTCAACTTTGAACCTTAATATCTTTGACTGTACACATTTTTAGGTCTTCAAATATATATTTATAGATGTACCTTGGATTCTTCTATATATTTTATTTTTACACCATGATCAAATTCTACATAGATCAAAAAAATTATCCAAAATATAGAGCACTAGTTTATCCTTTGTTAAATTCAAATATTTGAATTCAAACGGTCATAGTTAAACATCAAACACTATTCTATCATCTCATGTCCTTGCCACTTAAATTAATTATGCACTATCAATATTATCCAAAATCTAATTCATGGTACACTAATTCCTAAATTTTAAACTTTGAATAGTTGACCTCATCTTGTGCAATCTTGTAACTTTGACTCAATGCGCACCGTCGATCTCCTATACATATCTCAGTTTTTAATAATGCTAAATAGTTATCACTTTAACCTATTAACTTTAATGTGCACCATTAATCTCAATTATTAAAAATACCCTCTCACCATTGATCCTTTTAAGAATCTCAACTTTTATCTCTGCTCAGCATTAAACATCAAACACTTAGCATCATCTCACTACATCCTAACATCTTAGAATAAACAGGCTTCATCGATCCTTTTATAAGGAGCTTGATCTTTACTTAGTTTAAACATCAAAAACTTTGACCCATTTGACTTACTATGCATCATATATCTATATGTATTAATTGTCTTTAGCCATTGTATCTCTATGTGATCATGGTCTTTACTAATGTGCAAAATTGACTAAGTATGGGGACCATTGCTTATCTACCTGGAAGGCCAACTTTACATAGTCATATCTTTTAACTCACTCACTTGCATGATCTCAAATTTGGACCATATGATCTCCTCACATAAGATAATCTAACCATGTGTTAAACTGATCCTAAAACCTTTGCTTGTGTGAGATATAACTCCATTAATTTTCTCACTCAAATTTCTTTCTGCCATAGAACCAACTATGTCAAGAACTATCTGGAAGGCCAAATTTTCACATGCATAACTTTTGACATGCTTCATTTCATGATCTAAAATTTAGAAAAAATCAACTAGGTAAAAAATTAAACAAACCCATATTATCATTTTATCCTCTTACCTTCACACATGAAAAATATAATAACATCAAAATGCTTACTTGGCTCTTTCTTGCCTGATGCAGATTTGTCTATGGAAAAACACTATCAAACTATCTAGGAACCCAACTTTGCACTTGCATATCTTATGTTGAGCTTCATCACATGACCTATAATTTAGTGCATAACAACTAGGCACAAATTTGGTCATAACTATATGACCAATTCCCCTTGACTTATCCAAATGTGGCAATGGCGATTTTAGCAAACTACCTACTCAGATTTTTTACCACTAGACCCAAAATGTCTAGATGAAAACTATGGACTACCAAATAAATTCCACTCAAGCACACAAACACTCAAAACATAGAAATCTTCTTATGGGACCTCTTAGATATGATCAATACACGATACTCATCCCTAAACATCTCTAACCATGCAAACTTTGAGGATCAACCAAGCCTTCTTCAAGCATACTAGGACAAGCTCATTGCACACTTTGTCATTATCACTTAGACTACCAAGGTGCTTCATCCACTCACTAAGACACCTCCATGACATCACCATGATATCATTGATAATTCTCAAACATTAACACCTCCCTTACATGTTCCCCCAAGCAATCCATAATCTCAAATATCCCTTACCTAAGCCAAAACCTCTTTTGTTTATCCTCTGAACACAATCAAATGGGCTTACCCTATTTTGGGAATTGAGCATGTTATGAGACTAACTCAACCCAAATGATCATGTTATGAGACTAACTCAACCCAAATGACTTATTCCAGGACCTAACTACTTTATTTGATAAATAATTGGGTTGATTATGTTATTTAAGGCTTCAAAAGTGTTTAGGGTTATATCTAACGATATAAACACATCTTTTACCCCATTTTCATAGAGAGAGATAGAGAATCATTCATCTGCATACCCATTTATCCACCATTCTACTTAAGGAGTCATTGATTAGGGTTTCATACTTCCTTTAGAGTGAATAATCTTGTATTGTGGGAAAATAATTTTAAATGCATAGGAGAAGTCTTATATCCTAGAGCTAACCTATATTTTTTCTTTATGAACCACAAAAATCTCTTGCAAAGCACCATAAGCCAAGGGAGAGATTAAGGCTTGATAGGTTTGTCTTCAAGGTAAGTATTCTTACCTCATGTTCCTCTTTTATTAGTAGATATATTTTCATGTATTATCTTATGAATGTATTTCTCTCTCCATGCTTAGTATTACCTCTACATTGACTTGAGTAGAGTTCTTCTTTACATGTTTACTTTTGTGTTTATTATCCCCCATTTGTGCCACAAGATTTAGTGAGCACTAGATTAGTTTTACTTTTACTTTTTTAGAAACCATAAGACCTAGCTAGGGTTATTATGTGGTATTATTTGACTAGAATCTTTAGAATGCTTTCTAGTGATAATGTGTGGTGAAAAACCCCTTGGTTAGGTCTAGTATATCCATATTGGTCATGACCCCAATTGTCTAAATGTACTAACAATAAAAACAGTTGGTTTGATTTATAGATTAGCTTCACTTTTCCTTGTATACAAATACCACCCTCTTTAGGGTTCAGAAGAGAAAAAAATTCTAGTTTATCCCCCTGAAAATGTTCTAAAAACTAAAATGAGAATTCAATAAGATAGGTACACAAACTCTAGGTAAAAATCCATTAATTTAATGTAGTCTTTTGATTTGAAAAGTTATATAATTTTTGAAATAAATTTTAAAAATTTAAAAATCATAAAAATCATAAAACCCTAGAGCACACTAGCAGTTACATGGAAAGACACAGAGATTAGGTTCACCAAATGTTTAACTCTTAATTTTTGAATATGGTGGGATAGGGTTAAGATTCTAGAAATAGTTCAAGTACAAGGGTGATAAATTAATCTATATCAAGCCAAATAATTACAAACTCATAATATTTTAAATTATAATACTGAGATATATTAAATATATAAATTACTGAATTTAAAATATGTTCAATTGAATGTAATATCAATGATAAATGATACATAGATGGGTTTATTATTCACAAGTAGATATGTACTAGAAACAAGTGAGAAGTATGTAGGATCAGTATTTTGTATCAATTATTAGATTATAGATATTTTACATATGTAGCCACAAACACTACTGTTAGATATAAACACTACCTTTAATGCTCGTGTTTGGTTGTGGCACAGGTGTCCAATATAGAATAATGATTAGATATCGATGTGAATAACTTCATTATTTTTGTTTTTATGTCACCTTTATATTGACATACTCAAATTTAGGATATAGTTTTTTGTTCTTTGATAATTTATCAAACCTTTACTCTTCACCTTTATTCACCCTTAGATAGAGTTTCCTAAAAATGGGTTAGTGGGCTCATGGTTTTGAGCTAAATTCAAATATCCCTCATTAATGAGCATTGCCTACATAAAAATACTCCAAGGAGGGATTAAAGCTTATGTATTTCTCCCCTATGTGTGGGAATATGTGTGCACAAGGGAGAGTTATACTATATAAATATACATGTGGTGATATAGCTTGTAACTTGACAAATATCACTCATGGTCTACTCTTTAAATGCTTTAGACATGTAACATGATTTCTCCTATGTTTTATATGTAAATAGGTATGAATAGGTAAAAATATCTTGGTTGTGTAGTTGATTAATTTAGCTTTATTATGTGTTTTCCTGGTATTTTCTAGATGAACAATGAGAAGGCTTATACTTATATTTACACCACACATATTTAAAATATCTCATGGTATGGTTCAATAAGACAAATGGATTGACCCATAAGTTTCAATATAGTTAAAATTTGGATGGATTTTGGCAACTAGACACTAGATAAGGATATGGACACTATCATCGGTAGTAGTGTCCCTCTATGGCTAATAATGTCCATAAAGATAAAGAATAGATATGGATCTAAAATTTATAATGAATGATGTTTATTAGGTTTTAATATTTCTTTATAGTTTAGGGGACCTACATGATTAGAATTATATGGATCAAACTAAGGGATAAGTATTTAGGCATAGTGAGATAGCACATGCAATCTTTTTAGTAACAAGGAGGTCTATAACTAAAGGGTAGAACCCTTGTTAATATTTTTCAAATGTATAATAATGAGATGATATAAATAGTTAGTTTTAGTTTCTATAATTCCCCCTTAGTCTATTAATAAGTAATAATGAAATTACTAACTTTAGGGAACATGGTGCAGCTTCTGAGTAATGAAAAAATCATGTTTCTCTACCATTAGGGCCAAGGATTAATCCACAGGTCCCAAATTAATGGTGATAGGCAATTTGAAAGTTAGTGAATTGGTGGAGAGTTGATAGTAGAGTTGGGAGTATATGATGGAGGGTGAGGTAAGTAAAACACAGTCATCACTTTAAGCAGATTTAATAAATTTTGATGATGCTTCAGTTGGATTGAGAGAAAGGAAGGAGAGAGCAGGGGATGTATTAGGGAATCCATATACCCCTATCAATCTAGGTAATTAAATATCTAAGGCATCCTTGGATACATCTTTATTTTATGCCAAACAACCTAAGGTTTGAGTGTGGCTATAAAACCCCTGGTTGTCAATTTCAAAGCTGGTATACCCCAAAATTTCACATATGGAATTTTGGGTTACCCCTATTGAAATTTTTGTATTTTGTTCAATGTGAGTCAGTTGTCCTAATTGAAACTTAACCCTCTAAATAATACTTAGTCTCTAATAGTTTTCATTTTGATTGCTTTCATTCTCAGTTGCTTTAAATTGCTCTAAAAAGTTAGAAAATGTTTGTCTAGGTCATTCTCATAAAACTCATTTTATTCATCTTTCCAAGAGATTTAAAAAGATAAGTGTTAGGATTCATTGCTAGGCCAATTCAATTTCTCAATGTTACCTTAATTTTCTAAGGTGAACCAAATTGCCTATGAAAACTTGTGTTACATCATCTAGTTCAAATAAAAATTATGTAATGATTTTACTTCTCATAAAAATCTAAGCAAAGTAGTTTCTTAAACCCACAAAGCACTACTTAAAACAATCCAAGGTTCTAAAGTTACTTCACTTGCTCAAATTCATAAGTAAAATTAGTTATGGTTCACAAGTCTGAAGTCTTCACAAGCATAGACCAAATTAGGGTTTTAGAGGTACTTAACTTTGAAGACCAAAATAAGCAAAGTAATTCATAAAACCTAAAAATAGTCAGAATGCTTATGTGGACACCATCTCACATGTCACTTAGTTGTCATTAATGTAGGGGTTAAAATAAATATTAAAAAATCCACCTTATTTCCCACCTAGATTTCATGTTGTCTAACCTAGGTGTTGCCCCTACAAATCTTGAATGACACTATTTGAGCTTCTAAAGTGATTTTTGAGAAAAATATTCACAACCCATTTGCATTAGAAGTATGTAGAGTGTTTTCCCCTTAATTTCATGTTTCTATTTCAGGTTTATATCTCATTTTTCTTTTGGTTAGTTTTCATTCACCACCTTGAAGGTTTTCCTATCTTTTCTTGTTTTGCTTGCAATTGTTTATCATTTTTGCATGCATGGTGTTATTTAAAACCTTTTAAAATCCTTAATAACACTTTGTCTATGAAAATATTAAGTAAAATCCTAAAAACATTAAAAAAATTATAAAATTCCGTAGCATCTAACCTAGATCATATTGCCCAAACCCTTCATCACCTGTTGCTCACCCAAAGTCCCAAATCCAAGTATTGGTCCCTAAAAACCTGAAGTTCTCAAATAACATCTTACTTGGATTTTAGACAATTGCTTTATTTCTTAGAGTTATGATTACCTCTTACTTATGCTTCATTAGGTTTTTCAACCCAAGTAACTTATCTATAGAAACCTGAGTAACTATTCTAAAGAAACCCATAGTGATAAATAGTTACCACTAGTTTTAAAGCTTTCTACTGCTAAAAGTCCCTAATAATTGAATCTTGATTAGGATTATTACTCAAGACAACAACTTAACTCAGTTGTTCAACCATTTCTAACCCATTTGGAATAATTACTGAGTTTTCAAGAGCATTCATCAAGCCTTCCTAGTTTTAGTCACAACAAATGTAAGGAGGAGGAGAAGAAATAACTCTGATTGAAGAAGTCCCTAAGCTAAAACTTGAAGAAGTTCTAGGGCCGAGTAGGAGAGAAAATAAAAAGGCAAAGAGAGTTGAGAATTCAAAATAAGCAAAGATGAATTATGAATACAAGGGTTATCCTATTGAGTCTTGTATTGCTTCCAAGTTATTTGAAATACGTGATAATGATATGGGACACATTTCCATAACTAAGTTATTAGAAAGGTAAAAATACATGAATAAGACACCACTCATGAAAGAAATGACCAATAGTGGGATCCTACAAAATGTAGCATTCTCAAGCTCTGCACAACTTCCTAAATTTGTCCTAGAATGTGCTAACTACTATGATTCTCTTACTAGGATAGTAAAACATATTGCTGGCAATGTGGTGATAAGGTTAGATGTTCAATATTTTGACTACTATTTGAAGATCCTAATAAGGTCTAAAGTGATCGACATATCAATGGAAAAATCTAAGAATCAATGGGAGAATAAAACATTAAATTGCATCAAGATAATTAATACTAATTATTTGAGGAAAGCATAGTAGCCCTCAAGGTTTTCAAAGTAAATAGTGAGATATAATTTGGTTTTAAAAGTGGATGACATCACTTAGTTGTTATATATAATTAATGGGAATAAGAATGCCAAGTGCTTTTCCACCTAGATGTATGCATACATTAGGGCTGTTGATGTCAATAGGAGCTCTAAAATGATTGAATGGTTAAGGATGATAAGTGACAACATTGATCATCAGTTGAATAACATATTATATAGTCTTGATTTTAAAATGACTTCATATTTAATATATGAAGTAGCATCTATTGGAGCATTTTCTATGCTAACTACAAAAGGGATGTTGGCAATAGAGCCTAAATATGAATATTAACCTTAGTTAACTTTGTGTAAATACTTTAAGCACTATATGAGGGTAAATTATAGATTCTCTTATGAAATCATATGTAAATTTAATGTTTATTTAAAGGCCAAGAGGGTATCAAATGTAGATTGTGAAGTAATTTCCCATTTTGAATGCATTTTCAATCAATTCTTGAATTTCACATATATCAGAGTTGGTGGTTTCACAAGGACACCAATCAAATTGACTAGGTACCCTACTGATAAATGGATTCTTATGGAGTTGTGTAGGTAGTTGGTAGAATTACATGACCTATAGTCAAAGGCTCAGCATTCCTTTATTGGTTTTCCTATTGTTAGTGTCCACTATCACTGTGCAATCATTTACAAGGCAAAGAATGTACAAAAATAAATATATCACAACTATAATCAATCACATTTTGAAGTTAGAGTAAATTTTGATTGCAGAGGCATAACTCAAAACATATGTTCTCTTGATTATATACATATACCTACACTTGAATACTTCTAGATTGATTGTAGAGATGAGTTTTAAGTGAGAAGAAGAGATAAAAGGAGGATGATTGTTGAGAAAATATGCTCTTTTATTTTGGCTACAATTCTAAAAGATATGGAGGATGATGAACAAGTAATTCATGATTTTTATCATACAATGGGATGTGATAATTCTCCACTTCCATAAACTAAATTCAAGAATAATCAAGTAAAGACTATTGTTGAGATAACTTCAATGGTTCTTGTTATGACATCAACATGGTTTCTTGGTAAAGGATATTGCATTAAGGAACTAGTAGTGATATAAATGGTCCAAGCAAGTCATAAGAGGAAAATGATACAAGGAGAAGGAATTTAGTATCCTAAGAATAAGTTGAAACTCAAGAAGAATGCTTATGATATGTACTCTTTGGTAAAATAAAAGGAACCAATTCAGCCAATTACACCTACATCTCCTCTTATCTCTTCTACAACCACTCCTAATTCTACCATTCCTACTTCTACCACACCCATCACATCTTCATCTTCATTACCAATAAAAAACACATAGCTAGTAATGAAATATTTGGATCCATCCATATTCATACCACCTCTAAAATCTCCAAGTTTCAAACCTCATGAGAAACCTATTTAGAAGGAGACTAGTGTTACTCATCCTTTACCTTCATCTTCTCCACCTACTAATCCTCCTCCACCTCCTTTTAAAGATCATCCCACCTTCCTTCCCTTCATACCCAAAAAGAGCCAAATCAGGTAATTGTTGGAGAGTTAACAGCATCATAGGAGGTATCTCAACAACAAGTAACAACTAAACTAGAGAAAGAGGTAGAGAAAGAGACTAATATTGAGACTAAAATAGAGAAACAAAAAGATGAACAATTAATTTACAATTTTTTTTAAGATATTCTAGATGCATAATAAGTTCCTTCTCAAGATTTAGTGGTGATAAATAATCAACGGCAAATGGTAATTCATTCATCCAAACCAACTAGTATGGATTTCTCTTCATGGTTGGCATTGCAAATAGCTTTAGGTTCAAAAGAAGAAATAAATTTGGAGGAGATAGACTTATATCTTTTGAGGAGTCTTGATCAAAAGGGTAAGAAGCCCCAGAGTGCTAAATTAACTTTAAAGCTGATAACTAAGCCTTTAGGTTAGAAATTTGTAGAGATATTAGTTCCTTGATAGGGTAAGGATAAAGGTGAAGTCACTAAAGAAGACTTAATAGTCACAAAGGTATCCCTTAGAGAAATCACTACAAAGGGATTAAAATAATAAATTTAGACCTTGAACAATACTCTTTTCCAGAAGCTTGATGAAGAGAAAGCTGATAAAGATAGTTGAAGGAACAAATTGCAAAGCTGTGTGAAATAATTTTTGAGGTGGTAAGATCTACTCCTCAGTAATCATTAATTTCAAGAGGTGCATTTGATCAACAAACAATAATTAAGGTAGAATAAACTGGTGATAAGGCTAAAGTAGTTGATGAATGGATAGACAAAATATTACAAACTACATATAAATAGTTTTTTGAGGTCCCAAGTACTCTAGCTGATATTGAAAGTAAATTAGTATAGATAAAAATAGTGATAAAGGAAATTGAGAATGAGAATAGAATCTCAAAATTATAGTAGGAAAGCCTCCAATGAATAAATGTCTTAAGTGAAAAGGTTTTGATTGAAGAAAATATTTTTCTAGAAGAATCAATAAATAAATCAAAACAAGAGGAACACCTTATATATTTGCATGTGTATTCTTGGGGAAATGCTTGAATAAATGAAGACTCTAGAAGAATATGGTCACAATGTGAAAGTAGATCTAGAGGACTGCATCTTCTACCTCACTAATTTTTGGTCTAAAAAAATGCCAAGGACACTTGAGAAATTACATCAAAAATTCAATCAATTAATTGAAAAGGTCACAACTCCTTTCATAGCAAAATCTATAAAGGAGTTAATCAAAAGTCAACAAGAGGTCAAGAGGCTAGAATCTAAGCTTAAAAAGGTGAAAGATTATTTCAAAAAGCTATAAAGGGAACTACTGAGATATGAAATAAAAAAGGTAATCAGTTTCCAAATTAGATGATGTGGCTATCCAATTCATGATGTCTCAACACATCAAGTACAGAGAAAAGTGCAGATCAGAAGTTCATGAATTAGAATGATTATTATTTATTCTCTTCTCAACTACTTCTATTTTATTTTGACATATCAAATAATGTATTTTAAGTAATTATGTTTTGATTAATTACTTTGTAAGTAATTTCATTAAGATAAGTTACTTGTAAATTAAGTTGATTAGTAAAATGTAAGATTTAAGTAACTTGGCTGGATGTTATTACTTAAGGTTATTTTGTAAAAACAAATTACTTGAATGAACTTTGCACAGCATGTAAAGAGATTTTACTTTATCTAAAAAATAAAACTGAGAAGTGTTACATGTGACCAACCATTTCAAACCACATAGGATAAATTCAAGGAGGATGTCCCTTAATAGTTTCTAGATTTTAATGTAGCACATGGGAATTCAAGGAGTTGTTTCCTAATTGATTTTGACATATAAAATACTATAAGTAAGAGTGAAGACCTGCATGCTAAGGATATTTTAATTTTTTAAAAGCAATTATAATTGAATCAATAAAGCTTAGTCAATCTAAAACTTTGCAATTAGATTTTTGAATGTTTTTGTTTAAATTGGTTGAAATTGAATAAGAAGGAAGTTGATTTCTATGGAAATTTGTGTCTAAGGAGATCATTTGGTGCATTCTATGATGATTAAAATGGTAAACTTTGTGTTATCTTTAAATTTGAATATGAATTCAAGTTTTTCTTTTTCTTACTCATTTACTAAAAGAATTATCACATCTTGAATGTTTATCTACTTGTATAGATATAATAATATTTGTAAAACTACTTGTGAAGTACATCTTCTTTCTTCTCACATATTCTAGTCATTTCATTATCTATGTCTCATAAGTTCTTTACATATTCTCTAAATCAACTACTTATTTGTTGAAAAATCACTCTGTTATGGTTCATGAACTTTATGATTAAAGTAATACCCCAAAATATGATAACTTGTGCATATCCTATGAATAATTTATATAAATTGTGAATACCTAAAAGTGTGAATAGTTAGAATAGATAAGCATAAAACTTATGGGAGCTTCACCGTTAAATGAAGGAGATTTGATCCTATGATTGCCTAGGTACTTTTTTCTAGCCTACAAATATCTATCCAATAATTTTTGGTGACTCCAATAGGAAAACACGAACTTAACCAAAGCTAAAATTAGATTATCCACTCTAGAGTAAGATAGACATAGACTAATGTTTAGTTCTCCAAAATTACATGTTTTCCACACTACCATCTAAGAAGTTTCATGTAAATT
The DNA here is from genome assembly GCA_037957365.1 of Torreya grandis. Classification (NCBI taxonomy): domain Eukaryota; kingdom Viridiplantae; phylum Streptophyta; class Pinopsida; order Cupressales; family Taxaceae; genus Torreya; species Torreya grandis. Next base: position 3,173,398 of record JARHVA010001123.1, on the reverse strand, counting down.
AAAGGCACACTTGTGATTATAAATGTGTGTTTTGTGAAAATATCTTTACTCATCTAAAAGAAATGCTTCACTTCTTTTGAGTCATTATATGTCAAATAAAAATAATTGTTTTTCTTAAGTCGTTACATGTCAAGTAATCTCTTGTGAAGTATTTTCTTATAAATTTGAAGTAAATTAAACAAATCCTTCGAGAAACATATGTATTTTAATCTAGAAAACCAACCTTTCACTAGATTAAGAAGAGTTCAAAGCCAAATAGATTACTTATTTCAGTTGCAAGAATAGTTTAATTTTAGCTTTCCTCCCCAAACTAGAACAAGAAGATAAAGTATTTCACCTATAAGACAAGTGCAAACTCCTATGATCCAGCTGCAACATAATTCTTCAAGAATAATCCAACATGTTAATCCTCAACTCCTTATTCCTAGAAGAATGGTGTAATAACTTCTAGTCCCTTGGGAAGTGATAATTAGCCCATTAAATTTAACTCGTCCTCTCCATGACTTACCTAAGGGTTCAAGAAAAAAAATTCCTAAGCTCACAAGGGATGGAAAACAAATTCCAGATGAGTATTTAGTTACCTTATTTGTATCCTGTGGAGTGATTGGCATTGAGCATGAATATGTCTCAGTTAGAATCTTCACTGAAACCTTATATAACTTAGATAGAGAATGGTATTACCATTTTGCACATGAAACCATAACTAATTGGGCCACTATGCAAGAGAAATTTTAAAAAATATTTAAATCTATTGAAGACTCACACATATTGCTCACCCAGTTAACCCAACTTAAAATTGAACCATATGAGCACATGTGAGATTTCTTCATTCAGTTTAACAGATTACTCTAGAAAATGCCTCAGGTTATCCAACCTACTAGTGATAACCAAAAGTGATTTTTCATCAATGCTTAGTTATCAGAGGTTAGTTATCAGCTACATAGAGAACATCCTACTGACTTAGCAACTACTCAAAACATTGCTACAGAGGTTAAAGATGACCTTATCATGGCTAGAAAGATTAAGAATATAACTTTCAAGGTGGATAGTTCTAATTTTAATACATTTCAAACCAATATGGATCCCTTATTTTAAAAATTAGATAATGACTTTCTACAAGTTAAAGGAAAATTTCTCAAGGTGTTCATACTGCTCCTGTTAAAAATGCACCTATATGTAATTTCAATAATTAGAGCCAAAATCATATTGTTGGACCACCATAAAGACTGAAATTGAAGATGCTATAAAGAACCATGTTTAAATTAATGAAGATGATCATATGTCTATTGACTTTGATCAGATATTTGATGATAAATATGATTTTGTAGATCTTGCTAGTAAATCCAACATAGGTTACCTAGAATATCAACCAGAAAGTGATTATGAAGAAATGCTTGAAGAAGATCATAGTCACTCTTTTGGAGTATTTAGAATATCAAAAACTCAATAATTTAGTGAAAATACTTCCAAAGAATAAGGTAAATAGAAATAATAGTATAGGTCATCGATGTTAACATTCTCAAAAGAGGTCATCCTTTACCTACTTCTCTTGCTCTAAAATATAAGAATATAGCACCTTCTTCTTCTCAACCCCATAAGTTGGCCACCTATACTTATAAATACAATCCTACTTTGTCTTCATCCATCCATTATTTTGACATTATTAACCACATCAAGAAAACCAAGATCCAAATGTCAAAGGTTGAATACTTGAGGTTCTATCTAGATCAGTTGAATAGACTAGTCAAGTATGTACAAAGTAAAGGATTAAATAATACAATCAATGCTTATAAAGGAATATTTTTTAATCCTAAACAAGTTTATTTCCAAAATAATGCTACAACTACTTCTCCCACATTTTCTTCCACATCTGAAAGAATAGAGCCATTTTATGTATCTTTCTTAATCGATGGGTTCAAGTTGAGCAATTGTATCATGGATTATAGAGCTTTTGATAATGTCCTGCCAGCTAAAGTAGTTGGTTCCCTTGGTCTCAATCTAACTAATTCAATATGGAGATGTTATTTGATTGAAAGACAAGTTCCTTTGATTAGACAAATCAAATATTGTCAAACTATTCTAGCAGCTTTTTTAGATAAGAGGCTTAAAATGATAATTCTGGTAGTAGATATTCCTATTTCTTATGAGATGTTATTGAGTATGAACTTGTGTAATGATCTAGGTGGAGAAGTCAAGATGGATTGGTCATGTTCTCATATCCCAATCAAAGGAGTAAATTAAAAATGTGAGCTTGAGAAGAAATCCAAGTATATAGTTTCTAAGTCAGATGATCTAATATCCAATATTCTTTTTGAAGAATCAGATCATGGAATACAAGAACTAGAGATACAAGAAGAATAATATAAAATATAGACTATGGAATTTGATGGTAGCTATTATTCTCTTGGTTTAGGTGCTAGAGTTGTATTGATATCACTAGATGGTAAGGTATATCCTGATTTATAAACTTATGTTTGAAAATACTAACAACATAGTAGAGTGTGAAGCACTATTGTTAGGATTGGAAAAAACAAAAAAAATGGAGTGAGACTTCTAAAATCACAAAGAGATGTTGATTTGATAGTGAGACAAATTCGTGGACAATACCAACTAAAGAAGGATAAATAGAGGCACTATCATGAATGAGTTCTAAGTGAAACACTTGATTTTTTAGCCTTTTCAATCAATTTTGTTCTTCATGATCAAAACTCTAGAGCTAATTCTCTTTTGGTTAATGTAGCTCTACTTAGGCCAAACCAATAGCCTACACTTTTTCAAGAAAGTGACTATAGAGTAGAGATGGTTTTCTGTCCAAAGGCTCTAAACAATTTCAATCAGTGGTAAGTTTTCAATGATGACAAATAGATAGTTACTATCCTTGACCAATAAGACAATTTTTATGAATTATATTTGAAATAAGTAGTTCACTTCCACACCAGATAACAAAAGGTAATACTGACCCTAAACATGATGATAATGAATAAGTAATTCAATTGAAGGGAAATAAAATCCTTAAAGGGTTAGTTTATTTATAATAAATTTTTGATAAGCATGATCAGTTTTTGAAGAAAAAGAAAGAGTATAATGAGAGTTCTTCTCCAAAAGTATAGTAGATTAATTTGGGTGCTGAATAAGAGCCCAAGTTGGTCAACATTGGGAAATATTGTTCCCAAGAGGAAAAATAAGAATTCATTAAGCTTCTCAAGAGATACATGGATGTGTTTTCTTGGTCCTACAAGGACCAAAAGACATTTTAGCCTATATAGGTACAACATTACATTCTACTTCAGCCAAAATTAAAGTCTTTTAGGTAAAATATTAACCATCATAATCCAATGATCTTAGGTACTATCTTTGCTAAAATTCAAAAGCCACTTGATGTTAAGATCATGTATTCCATTCATCATCCATAATGGTTAGTTAACATTGTCCTAGTAAGACAGAATAATGGGGAAATACATTTGTGTGTTAATTTTTATAATCTCAACCAAGATTATTTGAAAGATAATTATCTATTGTCAATTATGAATCATACCTTGTAAGTAGTTACAAGCTCAAATATGTTGTCCATGTCAGATGTATTTTCAAGATATAATCAGATAAAAGTGGTAGAATCAGATCAATACAAGATAGCTTTCACAACACCATGGGGGACATTTGCCTATCAGAAGATGTCCTTTGGGTTGGTTAATGCTGGAAAAACTTTTTAATGGATGATAGATCTAGAATTTTCATATCTAAAGAACAAAATTATAGTTGTATACCTTGATGACTTGATAGTGTTCTCCAAAAAGAGAGGTAATCATTTGGCTAACTTAGAAAAAGTTCTCATCTAGTGTAAGAAATATAGGATTTTTTTGAATCCCAAGAAATCAATATTTGTCATGTCTAAAGGGAAGATTCTTGGTCACATCATCTCAAAAGAAATAATGAAGATTGATCCAAAAAGGGTGAAATCTATTCAAAGTCTACCTATGCCTACGTCTAAGAAAGGGTTACATTCATTCTTTTGTAAGGTCAATTTACTCAGAAGGTTCATTCCTAAATTTGCTAAGTTGACTCACCACATTTCTAACATGATGAAAAAGAAGCAATACTTCAAGTGGAATGATGAAGGAAATATGGCATTTAAAAATATTAAAGTAGCCATAGCTTAAGCTCCAGTATTGGTTTCTCCAGATTTTAGTAAGGAATTCATTCTTTATTGTTATTCTTCTAAGCATACAATGTCATCCATACTTCTAAAAAACAATGATGAAGATATTGAATCTCTTATAGATTTCATGGGTTAGCCATAGAAAAGTTATGAACTAAAATATACATAGATGGAAAAACATGCATTTTTTATAGTCAAAGCATGCAAAGCTTTCAGGTATAATATCTTGTCTTCACATAATAAAATATATGTATTTGACACTTTAGTTAAAGCTATCCTAACACAACAAGAGTTGGGACTACTAAAAGGCACCTAGGTGGCTAAATTTCAAGAGTTTAATCTTGATATCAAACCAATAAAGCTAGTGAAAGGAAGAGGCTTGTGCTAACTAATGATATAAAATAAACTAGATGACACAAATACGATGGTATCTTTGTTTCAAGATGAATCAGATGAAGATTTTCCTTTTATTCTTTTTTTATCTTATTGATTAATGGTATAGTAATATGTCCTTCTTCCTAACTTATGGAGAATGTCCAGGTCGTCTTAAACATATGGAAAAATGGACCATCAAGTTGAAGTCAAAGGATTATGTCCTTTGAGATAATGGTTTGTATAAAAGAGGAATCGATGGTGTTTTCCTTCATTATATGGATAAAGAATGGAAAAAGAGATTACTAAAATAGTTCCATGATAGATCATGTGGAGGTCACTTTTCAACATGAGTTACAACACATAAAATCCTATAAGCAAGGTACTATTGGCCCACTCTTTTCCAGGATACTTTGGATTATGTTTCTAAATGTCAAGAATATTAGCATTTTGTGAGACATCTAAAGTTGTTAGCATTGCCTTTAAAACCAGTCATTATCAATAAACCATATTTATAGTGGGGTATAGATTTTATTGGTATATTGAATCCCTCTTCAAGTACTAGCCATTGTTATGTTTTAACCACCATTGATTACTTCAACAAGTGGGTAGAAGCCATTCCTATTAAACATGCCACTTCTGAAGTTGTATGTGATTTTATCAAGGAAAACATTATAGTGAGGTTTGATGTTCCTCATAAGATAGTACAGATAATGCATCTAACTTTTCTTTAGATAAATTAACTCATTTTTGCTATTTACATGAAATAGAATTAGTTAACCCTTCAAATTACTATCCTCAAGGGAATGGCCAAGCTGATTTAAGTAATAAGAACTTGATGACAATCATTCATAATTTGGTGGATGATAATCAACATACTTGGCATTAGAATCTATTTGATGCATTTTGGGATGACAGAATCACTTTAAATAAAGCCATTGGCATCTCACCATTTTCAATTGTTGTATAGAATATATGCTAAAATACTCATCACAATAGAGTTGCCTACTTTACAACTGTCTAAGTCTATTGAAGATGTAACTTATAAAGATTCACTGGATAAGAGGATTGACTTTTTATCTAAGCTGAAAGAAGTGCATACTCAAGTTGATAACCATCTAATTGATCATCAATTGAAAGTAAAGAAGATTTTTGATAAAATAGCTAAAGAAATAAATTTTGAAGTTGGTAACCTAGTCATGTTTTGGGTTAAGCGACATAAACTAAAAGGGATGCATGGAAAATTTGGTTCACTATGGAAAGTGCTTTTCACAATAAATAAAGTTGCTAGAAAAGATATCTTCATCCTAGCCTATTAGGATGAAATTGAACTGTCATTGCCTTATAATGGCTACCACTTGAAACTTTACAAGAACTGAACAGTAGGGTAATGTTGGTCCTCAAAAATGTTCCTCATTTTTTCAGACAACATATGACTATTTTGGTCCTGCATAACCAAAATTGTCTTCCCCCTTTTCAAATTTTATTCTGAGCTTTCAAATTCTTCATTATTTGAGATTTTTTAGTAAAGGGACTAGCAGGTTCAGCAGGTTAGAACAAAAATCTTCATTGACAAACACCAGCAGTAAGTTTAATGTCTTTGGCAAGAGTTAAGCGCTTCATCGGGTCCAATTGTTCAATGCCCAATTGGTTTAACGCATCAAGTTCAAAAGTTCAAAGACTGCCTTAGTTATGGAGAGAAATGTGTGTGACGGAAGGAGTTCATCAGAACGTGCCATGTGTCATCATCCAAATCTCACTAAAATTTGTTTCTGTGAATTGGCGGATATTTCCATGTGTCCCTATTAAAGATCAGTGGAAGCCTCCAAGTGTCAATACCACAGTCTCTTCCTCTTGCTTCTTGTTTTTATAAAGATCATGGTGTGCCCAAAGATGAGTGACTAAGTGAATTGGAAAGCACCAAGTGTCTACATCTACGTGAATAACAAGAGCATTAAGACCACGCCACGTGTCCCTGTTGAGAATCAGTGGAGGCTGACAAGTGTCATCATCTGCTTGATTACTAAAGTGAGTCCCAACTACTTTTATAAGTATTTTTAGAGGGTTTCAAAAGTTGCCAAATGTCGTGAGCTAAGACACAGTTTCGAATGAGGCTACATAGTGTGGAACCTACCACGTATCCTGACCCAATGCAACAAAAGCTACCACGTGTCTGCATCTGTGTCACAGCAAAAAATGACCATAGCAAGCAAGAAAGACACGAGAGAGTTTTTGGGAAGAATGACGGGCCCACAAATGTCAAAATCATCTCAACAAAGTGTTTGTTGATTTTGTAGACTTAAAGCGCGAACCCAAATACACTCACAGACTTCAAGGCCAAGACTAGCAAAAAGTGAGGAACGAACAGAATAGCAAATTGAACCCAGGACCCGATTCAATTAACCAAAAAAGGAGGAATGATGAGAACAAGATTAGATCACTAGGTGGACATTGAAAGTTGTAATATTTTAGTTGCACGACCTTTTTATCTGCATTGAGAAAAGCAAATGGGTAGATGCCCCTAAATTTCAGCATGTCTTCCCAACATTTCCCAATGCAAATTGATGTATTGATTGTTCCCAAGTCCTTCTTGAAGAGGCTATATAAGGGACTTTTCTTGATGGTAAAGAGGATGATGTTCTTTTTTTGATAATTAGAACGAAACTCTACCGAAATGGAGAGGCATCATTGAGACTTTGTGCTTAGTCTATTTATCATATTTTGTTAATGAAAACAAGGGACTTTTTCAGACTTTGTGATGTGATATCTTGTTTGTTTCATTGATTTAATAAGCAAAATTAGTAAATTTATCAAGAAGGTGTCCTGAAGAACCAACTGTGGAGAGACTTTGCACCCCGATAGCTGCCTTTAGTTGTTTGTATTTTCATTATTGTGTAAAGAACTTTAGAAAGACTTTTAGCTTTCATTGTTCTTCGTGTATCACTCTTGAGTATTTCATGTGTAGACTTTGCACTGTATCTTGATTTGCTAGTTATCATACTTCAGTCATATTTTGCTTTTATTTCCAAGAGTATTCTTGTGGTTGGTTGAATAGTTCTTCTGAAAGAAGAGGAGTGTTGTCTGTCATTCCCTTGAATTCTTCCTTTGTTTTGTATACATCATCTCTGAATAAAGAGAGATGGATGTCTGGTCCTACCCTTGAGTAATATTTTTTGTTCATATATATATATATATATATATATATATATATATATATATATATATATATATATATATATATATATATATATATATATATATATATATATATATATATATATCATATCCACAGGGAACCTCCCCTTGATGAGAGGAGAGAGAAGTCTCCTTCTGATGTGACAAACTTACACATTAGGATGACTAATCTTCTTGATTTGGCTGATAAGACTGATTTTGTTTACCAGTACATTGATCGAAAAAATATTCAGCCAACAGTTTTTGGTGACTCTGTTGGGGATCTTGAACAAGCAGTCCCTACCCTTATCCATTATAGAGTCTGGCAACTCCCATCTAGGTCTTACCCACTATCATTATATCCTTATTATCTCTCTCCATCCTTCATATCCATTGCATCATCTGGTCTTCAAACTAGATCTGCTAGGGATATACACCATATTGTGTAATTTGGAACCTCAAGTTTCAGATTGAAACATCACCTATATAACCCATTATCATTATAACCTTATTCATTACAAACTCTGGTGACTCCGTTTCATGTCTTACCCATTATCCATTTATAGCCTTACCAATTAAATCCATCTCCATTTTCATCCATCTCCATTATATTATCTGGTCTGTAAAACCAGAGCTGCTGGAAAAGAAAGCGCAGTTTGAAGCCTCAAGCTTTAAGCTAAAGCAGGGCCAGTTTCTTTTCCATTTTTGTCCTATAATCTGGCAACTCCACTCAGATGTGTTATCCCTATTGTTCATAATTAAATCATGGCAGTTTGAGGCCCTTGGGGTAACTCTTTTGGCCCACTCAACTTGACTCCACCTCTGCATGAGCTACCACTCAGTTCAAGGAAGAATTTCCCCAAATTCTTTGGTGATGGAAGAGTCCACCCTGATGAACACATTGCAGCCTTCACCATAGCCTGTGGTGTGATAGGGGTGGAATTTGAAGATGTGGCAGTCAGGCTTTTCATGGAGACATTGCAAGGTGCTGCTGCAGACTAGTTTTACCATCTGCAAACTGGATTAGTGACTGGCTAGGACACTATCAAAGCCAAGTTTGAAGCAAGGTTCAAACCTGTAGAAGATGCACATGCCTTACTGGCCTAGCTCACATAGATGAAGAAGGAGCCCCATGAACCTATGAGGGACTTCATTGCCAAGTTCAACAAGCTGAGGCATAGGATTCCTATGATAGCCCAGCCGACACCTTAGAATCTCATGTGTTTCTTCATCAATTCACAGCTGCCTGAAGTGAGTTTTTTGTTGAGATGGGCTAGACACATAGACCTTGAGGCTGCTCAAGACTTGGCTACTGAGCTAGAAGATGACCTTATCTTGGCAGGAAAGATAAGGAGAGATCCTAACAGAATGAGAGCTTCATCATCTTCTGAATATTCATCTACAAGCACCACTGATCTAATGGTGCAAAAGCTGGCAAATGAATTACTAGCCTTAAAAAGGCAAATGGAACCAAGTATGTCTTCTGCTCCTCTATATAAAGATATACCAAGGAAGACATTCCCTAATCATCCATATCAAGGCAAGGCTACCAGAAGTCAAGGGAAACAAAATTGTCTTCCTCCTCCACAAAAGAATCCTGCCCTTGAAGCACCTCCAACAAACTCGATAGTTGGATATCTGGAAATAGAGCATGTTACCTATTTCCATCCTGAGTTAGAGAAAGAAAATGGCACTGATCTCTTTAGGGAGGATTTATAAGAATCAGTTGGCGACTCCCACATTGGTTTCTTGAATTACCAGGATGAACTCAAAAGTGAAGATAAAGCAGTCAAAGGATCATATGCAGTATTCACTAGGTCCCAGAATCAGTCAGCCCAGTAGGCCGACAAAGAGAAGACAAAGGAGCGACCCCAACCAGCAATTTCAATTGCTGAGCAAAGAACCCCTCTTCCTTTTCAATCAAAGGACCCGGTGATTACCAAAGAAGTAAGTACATCAAACATCTTTGTACCTTCTACTTCAGCTTCGTAAACTAGTCCTCCCCCTCTCAAAAATCAAAAGGATGAACTCCCATCTTCTCTTCCAAGCCCATTCTAATCATTTGACATGATTAATCATGTTAAGAAATCCAAAATTTAGATGACTGAGTTTGAATCCCTGCAAGCCAATCTTGAGCAATTGGATATTGATGGAGAACTAGGTGTAGACCTATTTGAGGTAAAAATTGTGGTCACCCAAATGGCCCCTGCAACTCAAATTTTGTTTGAGCCTTCAGGCAGGGGTAATTACTTCTTGACCACAGAGGATGTTCATGTTTCTGTAGATGAAATTCCTATAGCTGACAATCCAGGAATTGATCCAAACAAGATTTCAGGGGAATTGGTGGGATGCAGTGTAAACAAGGAAGGATCTTCCATCTCTAAAGAAGAGAAATCTGATAGGAGATCAGCTTCTGATGATGACAGCAATTCTTTCACCAATGATGAAGTTGGGACTGTGTTGATATCTCCTCAAGGAGATATTCTTCCTTCATGCAATTTTCAAGTCAACATTTTTTCCACAACTAGATGCAGACCTCTGTTGCTCAGATTGAACACTACTCAAGATGAAGAAGTCAAATTCCTTCACATCAAAGGAGATGTTAAGCTGATAGTTTGTCAGGGGCTTGATGTGGACAATCCAATCATGTGCTAGACTGAATCAAAAGAACAACCAATTATGGTAACAGACCATGCTGCTGCAAATCAAAATCAGGCAAAGGAATCCTTCACCAAGAGAGCAAGGAGTTATGGTTTCCAGTTTGAAGACCACATCCTACCTTAGAACAAGAAGAAGAAAAGGCCAAGAAGAAGACATAGAAAATTGGTCTCTTGGTGGAGAGTTCCATTCGCCTGTCACCATTTCTGGGGACAAAACATTTTCTTGCTGGTTTACTAAGATGGCACACCATTATCATTATCTATCAAGAAATAGCATTTGAAACACTTCAATTATTGAAGTATCAGATCATTGCCTCTGTATATATGTATTTTTGTACAGTTTTAATTTCTGTTTTGTTTTGTTTGTTTTCATCCTTGTTGCCTTTCATTTCTGGAAAGCATGACTCCGAAGCCCAATGGTACACTTGAAGGCACTGAAGATTCTAGATTCTACTCCCTTCAATCACTTTTTGCAATAGAAGGAAGTTCCCCAACTGAAGCCAGTTGTTGGTCCTCAAAAATGTTCCTCATTTTTTCAAACAACATATGACTATTTTGGTCCTGCATAACCAAAATTGTCTTCCCCCTTTTCAAATTTTGCTCTGAGCTTTCAAATTCTTCATTATTTAAGCTTTTTCAGTAAAGGGACTAGCAGGTTCAGTGGGTTAGAACAAAAATCTTCATTGACAAACACCAGCAACAAGTTTAACGTCTTTGGCAAGAGTTAAGCACTTCATCGGGTCCAATTGTTCAACGCCCGATCAGTTCAATGCACCAGGTTCAAAAGTTCAAAGACTACCTCAATTATGGAGAGAAATGTGCATGACAGAAGGAGTTCATCAGAATGTGCCACGTTTCATTATCTGAATCTCACTAAACTTTGTTCTCATGAATTGGCAGATATTGCCATGTGTCCCTATTGAAGATCAACAGAAGCCTCCAAGTGTCAATACCACAGTCTCTTCCTCTTACTTCTTGTTTTTATAAAGATCATGGTGTGCCCAAAGATGAGTGACTAAGAAAAGCAAAAAGCGCTAAGTGTCTACATCTTCACGACTAACAAGAGCAGTTAAACCATGCCACGTGTCCCTGGTGAGAATCAGTGGAGGCTGACAAGTGTCATCATCTATGTGATTACTAAAGTGAGTCCTGACTACTTTCATAAGTATTTCTAGAGGGTTGCGAAAGCTGCCAAATGTCACAAGCCAAGACACAATTTTGAATGAGGCTACATAGTGTGGAACCTGTCGCGTATCCAAACCCAATACAGTAGAAGTTGCCATGTGTCTGCATTTGTGTCACAGCAAAAAATGACCATAGCAATCGAGAAAGACACAAGAGAGTTACTAGGAAGAATGATGGGCCCAAAAATGTCAAAATCATCTCAATAAAGTGTCTATTGATTTTGCAGACTTAAAACGTGAACCCAAATGCACTCACAGACTTCAAGGCCGAGACTAGCAGAAAGCGAGGAACAAACAGAATAGAAAATTGAATCTAGGACCCGATTCAATTAACCAGAAAAGGAGGAATGATGAGAACAAGATTAGATTGCCAGGTGGACATTGAAATTTGTAATATTTCAGTTACATGACTTGTTTATCTGCATTGAGAAAAGCAAATGGGTAGATGCCCCTAAATTTCAGCATGTCTTCCTAACATTTACCAACGCAAATTGATGTATTGATTGTTCCCAAGTCCTTCTTGAAGAGGCTATATAAGGGACTTTTCTTGATGGTAAAGAGGATGATCTTCTTTTTTTGATAATTGGAACAAAACTCTACCAAAATGGAGAGGCATCATTGAGACTTTGTGCTCAGTGTATTTATCATATTTTGTTAATGAAAACAAAGAACTTTTTCAGACTTTGTGATGTGATATCTTGTTTGTTTCATTGATTTAATAAGCAAAATTAGTAAATTTATCAAGAAGGTGTCCTGAAGAACCAACTGTGGAGAGACTTTGTGCCCCCATAGCTACCTTCAGTGTGTTTGTATTTTCATTGTTGTGTAAAGAACTTTAGAAAGACTTTAAGCTTTCATTGTTCTTCATGTATCACTCTTGATTATTTCATGTGCAGACTTTGCACTGTATCTTGATTTGCTAGTTATCATACATCAGTCATATTCTGCTTTTATTTCTAGGAGTATTCTTGTGGCTGGTTGAACAGTTCTTCTAAAAGAAGAGGAGTGATGTCTATCATTCCCTTGAATTCTTCCTTTGTTTTGTATACATCATCTCTGAAGAAAGAGAGATGGATGTCTGGTCCTACCCTTGAGTACTATTTTTTGTTCATATATATATATATATATATATATATATATATATATATATATATATATATATATATATATATCCACAGGGAACCTCCCCTTGATGAGAGGAGAGAGAAGTCTCCTTCTGATGTGACAAACTTACACATTAGGATGACTAATCTTCTTGCTTTGGCTGATAAGACCTATTTTGTTTACCAGTATGCTGATCGACAAAATATTCAGCCAATAGGTAACATCTATATGTATATAAATAAGACCTTAATTTTTCTCTTATATAGTTGTTTTCCTTTTTTGGTTTGTTTATTTTGTGGTTTTTCATGATTGAGTTTTACATGACCCTGTACCCAATAGACAAGACTCAAAACCAGAGATACTAAGATCTCATACTTGTTTTTTAATTTTTGATAGAAACAAAGATGTCCCCAATCAGAGCCAGCTAGTGTCCCCAAAATTTCACATATAGAATTTTGGGTTACCCCTATTGAAATTTTTGTCTTTTGTTCTATGTGAGTCAGTTGTCCTTTTTGAGACTTAGTCCCATGAATAATACTTAGTCTTTAATATTTTTTATTTTGATTGCTTTCATTCCCAATTATTTCAAATTGCTCCAGAAGGTTAGAAAATGTCTGCCTAAGTCATTCTCATAAAACCCATTTTGTTCATTTTTCTAAGAGATTCAAAAAGATAAGTGTTGGGATTCATTGTTAGGCCAATTTAGGTTCTCAAGGTTACCTTACTTTTATAATATGAAGCAAGTTGCCTTCAAAAATCCATGTTACATCATCCATTTTAAATAGAATTATGTAATGACTTTACGTCTCATAAAAAGCTAAGCAAAGTAGTTTTGTAAACCTGCAAAGTACTAATTATAACAAACTAAGGTTCCAAAGTTACTTCACTTTCTCAAATTCATAAGTAAAATTAGTTATAGTTTGCAATTCCAAAGTCTTCACAAGCATAAACCAAATCAGGGTTTTGGAGGTACTTAACTTCAAAGACCAAAATAAGCAAAGCAGTTCATAAAACTCAAAAATCATCAAAATTATTACGTGGCCACCATCTCATGTGTCACCTAATTATCATTAATGTAGGGGTTAAAATAAATATTGAAAAATCTACCTCATTTCCCACCTGGCTTTCAAGTTGTCTAACCTAGGTGTTACCCCTATGAATCTTAAACGACACCATTTGAGTTGCTAGAGTGATGTTTGAGCAAAATATTCATAACCTATTTGTATTCAAGATATGTAAAGTGTTTCCCCCTTACTTTCATGTTTTTATTTTAGGTATTTATCTCATTTTTCTTCTGGTAAGTTTTCATTCACAACCTCCAAGGCTTTTCTATCTTTTCTTGTTTTGCTTGTAATTATTTGTCATTTTTGCATGTATAGTGTTGTTTAAAACCTTGTAAAATCCTTAAGAACACTTTGTCTATGAAAATATTAATCAAAATCCTAAAAACATTGAATTTTTTTGTAAAATTCCCTAGCATCTAACCTAGATCATATTGCCCAGATCTTTCATGACTTGTTGCTCACTTGAAGTCCTGAGCCCAAGTAATTGGTCCCTAGAATCCCAAAGCTCTCAAAGAACATCTTACTTAGATTTTAGATAATTTCTTACTTTCTTGAAGTTCTGATTACCTCTTACTTCTACTTCATCAAGTTTTTCAACCCAACTAACTTATCCATAGAAACTCAATTAACTATTCTAAAGAAACCCAGAGTTACAAATACTTGCCACTCACTCAAAGTTTCTAATTCTAAAGACTTAAGAGATTCTTAGACCTTCCTGGAGTTATGACACACTGTTACTTAGCAAGAGTTTCCTAAAGTTTTCAAAGCTTTTTATTTCTATAATTTCCTAATACTTGAAGCTTGCTTAGGATTTTTATCAAGACAACTTAACTCAATTGTTCAACCATTTCTAACCTAGCAAGAATAATTATTGAGTTTTTAAGAGTATTCATCAGTGTCAGTCACAATAAATGTCAAGAGTAGAAGAATAAAAAACTCTGATTGAATAAGTTCCTAAGCTAGAATTTGAACAAGTGCTAAGGTCAAGTAGGATAGGAAAGACAAAGGCAAAGAGAGTTGAGAAGTCAAAAGAAGCAAAGATGAAGTATGAATTCAAGGGATATCCTATTGAGTCTTGTATTGCTTCCAAGTTGTCTGAAATAAGTGATATTGACATGGGACATGTTTCCAAAACTAAGTTTTTAGAAAGTTAAAAATCCATAATTAAGACACCACTAATGCAAGCAATGACCAATAGTAGGATCCTGTAAGGTGCAGCATTCCCAAGCTCTACATAACTTTTTGAATTTATCCTAGAATGTGCTAAGTAGTATAATTCTCTTACTAGGATACTAAAAGATACTGCTGGAAATGTGGTGATAAGGTTAGATGTTTAACATTTTGACTATTGTTTGAAGATCTTAGTAAGTTATATAATGTTTGACGTATCAATGGAAAAAGCAAAGAATTAATAGGAGAATAAAACATTAGATTGTATCAAGATAATGAATACTTATTATCTGAGGAAAGCAAAGCAGCCCTCAAGGTTTCCAAACAAAATAATGAGAATTGATTTGGTTCAAAAAGTGGATGACATAAATTATTTATTATGTAGAATTAATGAGGAAAATAATTCCAAGTGTTTTTCCACCTAGATGTATGCATACATTAGGGTTATTGATGTCAATAGGAGCTTTGTAATGATTGAATGATTCAAGGATGATAATTGATAGCATTGATCATCAGCTAAATAACATATTATATACTCTTCAATTTAAAATGAATTCATAGTTATTATATGCAATAGCATCTAGTGGAGCATTTTCTAGGCTAACTACAAAAGGGATGTTGGTAATAGAGCCTATATATGAATATTACCCTCAATTAACTTTGTATGAATACTTAAAGCACTACAAGAGGGTAAATGATGGATTTTTTTATGAAATCATCTATAAATTAAATGTTTCCTTAAAGGCCAATAGGGTATTAGATACATCTTGGGAGGTAGTTTCCCATCTTGGATGCATTTTCATTCAATTCTTGAATTTCACATATATCAGAGTTGGTGGTTTCATAGGGACACCAGTCAAATTGCCAAGATACCCTACTAATAAGAGGATTTTTATGGAGTTGTGTAGGTAGTTGGTATAATTTCATGACCTACAATCAAAGGTTCACCATTCCTTTGTTGGTTTTCTTATTATTATTGGCCACTATCACTATTCAAGCATTTACAAGGCAAAGAATGTACAAATAGAAATATATCACAATGACAATCAATCACATTTTGAAGGTAGAGTAAATTTGGATTACAGAGGCATAGCTCAAAACATAATTTCTCTTGAGTATATGCATATCCCTGCACTTAAAGACTTCTAGATTGATTGTAGAGATGAGTTTGAAGTGAGAAGAAGAGATAACAGTAGGATGACCATTGAGAAAATCTACTCTTTTGATTTGGCTACAATTACAAAAGATATGGAGGATGATGAGCAAGTAATTCATGATTCTTATCATGCAATGGAAGAGGATAATGATTCACTTCCATAAATTGGATTTAGGAAGAATCAAGTAAAGACTATTGCTAAGAAGACTTTAGTGGTTCTCATTATGACATCAACATGGCTTCTTGGTAAAGGCTACTACATGAAGGAACCAGTAATGATAGAAATGGGATAAGTAAGTCATAAGAGGAAAATGATACAAGGATAAGGATCCCAAGAAGAAGTTGAAACTCAAGAAGAATTATGATGATACATACTCCTTGGTAAAAAGAAAAGAACCATTTTAGTGAGTTATACTGGCATCTCCTCTAGTCTCTTCTACAACCACTCTTAATTGCACTATTCCTACTTCTACCATATCCATCACATCTTCATATTCATTAATGATGAAAAACACATAGCCATTAATGAAAGATGTGGATCCATCCACACTCATACCACCTCCAAAATCTCTAAGTTTCAAACCTCCTGAGAAACTTATTCAAAAGGAGACTAATGTTCCTCCTCTACCTTCATCTTCTCCACCTACTACTCCTCTTCCACCTCATTTTGAGGATCATCCCACCATTCCTTCCCTTCATACCCAAAAAGAGCCAGAATAGGTAACTACTATAGATGTGACTGCATCATAAGAGGTGTTCTCAGCAATAAGTAATAAATGAACTAGAGAAAGAGGTAGAGAAAGAGATAAAGACTGAGATTGAAATAAAGAAAGAAAAAGATGAATGAGTAATTTCTAATGTTGTTCAAGATATTCTAGATGCATAAGAATTTCCTTCTCAAAAGCTAGTGGTGATAAATAATCAATAGCAAATGGTAATTCATTTAGCCACACCAATTGGTATGGATTTATCTTCATGGTTGTCATTACAAATAACACCAAATTCAAAATAAAAAATCAATTTGGAGGAGATCAACTTACAACTTCTAAGGAGTCTTGATTGAAAGGGTAAGAAGCTCAAGAGTGTTAAAGTGACTTTGAAGCTAAAAATTGAACCTTCAAGTTAGAAATTTACAAAGATATTAGTTCCTCCATAGGGTAAGGATAAAGGTGAAGTCACTAAAGAAAACTTAATAGTCACAAAGATATCCCTTAGATAAGTCACTACAGAGGGATTGAAATAGGACACATAGACCCTCATCAATACTCTTTTCCAAAATCTCAATGAAGAGAAAGTTGATAAAGCTAAGTTAAAGGAATCTATTGTTAAGTTGTGTGAAATAATTAACAAGGTGGAAATATCTACTCCTCAGCAATCATTACTTTTAGGAGGTAAATTTGATCAGCAAACAATAACTGAGGTAGAGGAAACTAGTGACAAGGCTAGATCATTTGATCAATGGATAGATAAAATATTACAAACTACACAGAAATGGTTTCTTGAGGTCCCGGGTACTTTGGCTAATATTGGAATTAAATTGGCATAGATAAAAATAGTGATGAAGGAAATCAAGAATGATAATGGAATATCTTAATTGAATTAGGAAAGCCTCCAACAAATAAATGCCTTAAGTAAAAAGGTTTTTATTAAAGAAAAGATTGTTCCAGAAGGATCAATAAATAAAGTAAAATAAGAGGAACACCTTATATATTTTTGTATGTGTATTCTTGGGGTAATGCTTGAAGAAATGAAGACTCTAGAAGAAAATGCTTGCAATGTGATAGTAGATCTAGAGGATTGCATCTTCTACCTCACTAATGTTTGGTCTGAGAAAATGCAAAGGACACCTGAGCAATTACATCAACAATTCAAGTAATTGATTGAAAAGGTCACAACTCCTTTCATAGAAAAATCTATAAAAGAATTAATCAAAAATCAAGAAGTGGTCAAGATGTTGGAACCCAGGATTAAAAAGGTGAAAGCTTATTACAATAATTTAGAAAAGGAACTATTGAGATATGAAATAAAAAGGCAATCAATTGCCAAATTAGATAATGTAGATATCTAGTTCATGATGTCTCAACATATCTATTAGTGTAGGTTTTTATTTTTCCCTATTTTTTAATTAGGAAAATTGTATTTCTTGTGCATACATGGATTTTTCCTATATTTGTGGGATAGGCTAGCTTATGTGGAGGTGTGTGTCATAGATATGTCATAGGTGTCATAAGAATGTCATAAGTAACTCCCTTGATGCAAGTTACTTCTCTATTCTTAGCACCTTGTCACCACCTTTC
This sequence comes from Torreya grandis, assembly GCA_037957365.1. NCBI lineage: Eukaryota > Viridiplantae > Streptophyta > Pinopsida > Cupressales > Taxaceae > Torreya > Torreya grandis. Next base: position 3,155,061 of record JARHVA010001123.1, on the reverse strand, counting down.
ATGAAGGAGTTACAGTCTATTCTTGGGGTGCCTTGTCCACCTTTTGTGAAGGGGTTACTTACGTACTCTCCTATTTGTAGTCCTCTCTTTGGCCATCTCATGTTAATCAAATTTTGGTTTTCTCCATTTTGTCTTGTGCAATTTATCTTATTGTGTTAATTTCAAATTGCTTTAGCATCTATGTGGTGTGCACTTGCTTCAACTCATGTGATCACGTCTCCATTGCACTCGCATTATCTAGATTCTAGAAACAACTCCGATATGGTATCAGAGTAAGAACGGTAATCGTGTGTCTGGTTATGCTTTTAGTTCATTTTGAAATCAAGAGGAGTGGAGTTCTCTTTGTTTTTTTATTTTCTAGATTTGATCTAAAATAAAATATATATATCATTTCTGGTTAGTTTCCTTGGGATCCTTGGCCTTTGGGTGTCTTGGCTATCTTCACTTCAGGTGTTGGTACAGCAGTTTGCTTGGGCGCCATTGTTGCACTCAACAACATTGGAAGGAGCAGTATAAGGAGTAGAGCGAGGAGCAGATCTAAGCAACTTCAGTTCCATCAGTAGAAGTCCTTCCTTTTATCCATGCCATCCTTTGTACAATGTCCAAAATAGGCCGTATGGCACGCATGTCTACAAGTCTGCGCCAACTTCAGCACTTAACGCCTAGCTACTAGTCTTTAGTTCTATTTTCCACACCTTCAGCAACACTTAGCTTATGGTCTTCAGTTCTGCCATGCTAATCAGGTCGTACGGTGCGTCTAGCAAGTCTGCACATTTGTCTTTTGTCTTTTTTGCAAGTATAATCCGGACTATTTGTTTTTTGGTGCCCCTACCTTACTTGGCATCCCATGTGGTGCCCCTTGGACACTTGGCATCCTTCATTTTTGTCTATGCTTCATTATTTTCAGTTAAAAATTGACTTGTAAAATAAAAATCATCATTTTGACTGAATATTTAATTTTTTAGATAGTTTTGTAATTTGGGGTTTTCATTTAAAACTTGTATCTTCGTCTGTCGAAGACGAAGGGTGAGGCCCAGGTTGGCGAGAGGCCAATTCTCCCTCACACAAACCTCCTTTCGATTCCTCATTCTGTGCCAAATCTAATGAGTGGTTGGAAGGCCACTTTCTCTCTCAAAATAGGCATTTTTTTAATGTTTTAGTGCTTTTTTTTGCAAAAACACTAGTTTACGGTAAAATTGAACCTTTAATATCTTGCAAACAGTAGCTTAAATTTGGGTGCCATTTTTTGCAAAAGTATTTGTAATTAAATTTTTCATAGTTTAGGATTGTTATCTATCAAACATGCACTAGTTTATAAAGTGCCAAAAATTTGGGTCTCTCGAGACGCATTTTTGGATGAGTCCAACATCCTGTTTGCTTTAGTCTTGCACTGATTGCTCTAAGACACATTCTCGGCTGAGTCTGACATATTTTGAGTGTGCACTTGCATATTTATGGGGGGCTCAATATTTTGGGGGGGTGTGATTGCTTTTCACAACTTGCAAATCTTTGCTTTCATTCTCTTTTATGCATAATTTCACAACTTGCAATCAACACAACTTCACCTAAATTCAACTAAAAATAGATTCTTTTCAACTTAAACCCCTAACACCCTTCAACTATCATGAATGGAAGGTTAAAATGTTAATCATCCTTAGAAGTAAAGGATTGTATAGGATCACCATGGGTACTGAAGTAGAACCCAACACTGATGCTAAAAAGGTCAAGTGGTACAATCGTAGTGATGAAGCCTATGGATTACTGAGCTTGTCTATGTCTCCAAAACTTCTCTTCCATCTAGAATCCTCTCAGACTCCAAATGACATATGGGACACCTTAGAAAATTTATTTGAGAAGCTTGATGAGATGAGAGGTCATGAGCTCGAAAATGAACTCATAAGTCTAAGTCTTAACAACTTTGACACCCTACAAGACTTCTTCACTAATTTTAAGGCCCTTAGATTGCAATTGAAAGAATGTGGGATAGAGAAGAAAGATGATCAACTCATAATTTCTATTCTCGCAAATTTAGATCCAAACTATTCAGTCTTTCTCTCCACTTTCCATGCCACAAAAAGTGCCCTTGGCACTACATGGAAAATGCCTTCTTTGGATTCATTCATTGTCGACTTGACTAGGGAGCAAGATAAGCTAATTCAAATGGGCACAATGAAGTCTACTCAACCCTAATCTTTGATAGCTGGAAATGGTAAGGACAAGACTTCAATAAAGGAGAAGAAGAAAAAGAACAAGGACTAGGAGAAGAAGAAAGAAAACAACAATCCTACCAAAAACAATACAGAGTCTTCCTCTTCCAATGCAAAACCTAAGAAGGAGAAGGTTAAGTGTGCCTATTTTAAAAATATAGGGCATGATGAACACAAATGCATGAAGAAACAAAAAGATCACCTGACTCATCTTCTAGAGAAGAACAACATAGGTGTTCATGAGTCCATCATGCATAATTCATCTACCCAAGATTTTACCAAGGTAAAAGGCAAGGTTAAGGAGAAAGAAAAGGGTAAGGCCTTTGTAGCTATAACAGCTTCTAAATCTTCATGGGTCATCGACTCGGGTGCTTTTCACCACATGGGCTCTTCACTAGTTGAGTTTTCATCTTTAGAGCCTTGTAGCATGACTTCAATTAGTTTGTGTGATGACACTTCAGTTTCTGTTGCAGGGAGAGGGTCAGTTGAAATGGAAGGAAAAACATTCAATAATGTTCTAAGTGTTCCTTCTCTTTCAACCAATCACCTATCAGTGTACCAAATCACTCACATTGGTCAGGGCATGAGAGTTGAGTTTTTACCAGATTCAGTGGCTATCAGGGAGTTGCATAGTGATACTATAGTGGGAGTGGGTAGGGCAGATCACCAAGCAAGGTTATACACCTTCTCACATTTTGCATCAGATTCTTCTCCAACAACATTTTTGACTCATTTAGATGGAGTTATCAAATTATGGCATGAGCAGTTTGGCCACCTTAACTACCGCTATCTTGAGCAACTTTGCAAACATGACGTGGTCATTGGCTTGCCTCGTGTCCAATTCACAAAAGGACTTTGCGAAGGGTGCTCCCTTGGAAATCATCCCAAAGCAAAATTTGACAAAGGTAAAGCTTGGAGGGCTTCACAACCTTTGGAGTTAGTCCACAGTGATGTACCAAGACCCTTTCCCAAACCATCTTTCACAAGGGCCAAGTACATCCTCACTTTCATTGATGATTTCTCTAGATGCACTGGGATATATTTTCTCAAACAAAATTCTGAAGTGTTTGAAAATCTTCTAGACTTCAAGGCTCTTGTTGAGAAACAGAGTGAGAAATCCATCAAGTTTCTTTGAACTGATAATGGAGGGGAGTATGTCAGTATTAGGTTTGAGTAGTTTTGCACCACAGAGGGGATTGATTTACAGCACACAGTCACCTACAGTCATTCACAGAATGGGGTTGTAGAATGCAAAAATAGGTTCTTAAAAGAGATGGGTAGCTATATGATTCACTCCAAATCCTTAACACCACAGTACTGGGTTGAAGCCATCAATTGTGCTTGCTACATTCAAAACAGGGTTCCTCACAAAGCTTTGAAAGGGATAACACCCTTTGAAGCTTGGCATAAAAGGAAACTTAATGTTGAGCACCTCAAGGTTTTTGGATCCCTAGCCATGGCCCACATTCTAAAGAAGAAATGCAAAGCTATGGAACATCAGTCCAAGCCTTGCATCTTTGTAGGATATATGGATGGCATTAAGGGATATCGCCTTCTAGATCCAGTCACTCATGAGTTGTTCAACGAAAGAAGTGTCCATTTTCAGGAGAGTCTTAGAGACTCAATACTTGACACTTCTTCTCCCTCATTAGATCTATTTCATTATTATTCCTCATCAAATTTAGATCAACCACAGTGGGTTCTTGAGCCAGAGTCATCTTCTTATTCTTCGAGTTTAGATAGTGAAGATAGTGATGTAGAATCATCCACCTCTAGTCAGTCAGAGGATGATGAGTTAGCACCTGACTCACCCACTTTCGGGCCACTTTGGTCCAGACAGACACTTGAGAGTGTTGGCACTTGGGTAGGAGATCCCATAGATGATAGACATACTAGGGGGATTTTTAGAGAGATCCACATGCCTTCTTTGCTACAGTTTTAGATCCACAGACTTTTTGAGAGGCATCAGGGGTACCTGAGTGGGATAGTGCTATGGAGGAAGAATATTCTTTCTTAATCAAAACTCACACTTGATATTTGACTTCACTTCCTAAGGGAAGAAATATGGTTTGATGTAGGTGGATATATCAGACCACGTTTGTAGCAAATGGGTTAGTTGATAAGTACAAGGCATGATTAGTTGCCAAGGGTTTCTAATAGGTGGCAAGAATTGACTACTCAGAGACCTTTGCACCCATTGTAAAGATGACTTATATCTGACTCACCTTGGATATTGCCACAACACATGGTTGGGATGTGCATCAGATGGATGTGAAGAGTGCCTTTCTTTACGGAGACCTAGAGGAAGAGATCTACATGGAGCAGTCGTTAGGATTTGTTCAAGATTTTTCCTTAGTATGCAAACTTAGGAGATATATCTATGGCCTCAAACAGGCCCCTCAAGCTTGGTATGCCAAGATGGATTCCTTCCTTCTCATAGCAGGTTTCAATAGGTGCCATTCTGATCCCAATGTCTACTTCTTGCGGCAGGATGATTCGCTCTTGATTTTGGTTCTATATGTTGATGACCTTTTGATCACCGAGAGTTCTTCATCAGCTATTGCAGTGGTGAAGGCATCTCTTCATGATAGATTTGACATGATAGACTTGAGTTTGTTGCACTACTTCCTTGGCATCGAGATCTCATAGTCAGATTCAGGGATTTTTCTTGCACAGCCTAAGTATGCTCTTGACTTATTGGCTCAGTTTCACATCCTTGATTGCAAGCCATCTCCAACTCCCTTTCTATTAGGAGTCAAGCTTGAGGCTAATTATCCTTCACCATTCATTGATGCCACTCGATATCAACAAATTGTTGTTAGTCTCATCTACTTGACTCACACCAGGCCTGACATATCATATACAGTGGGACTTGTCTCTAGATTCATGCAGGAATCTCATGAGCTACATTGAAAAGTAGCTAAGAGGATCTTACATTACATACAGGGTTCACATAGATATGGGATTCATTATAGATTTGGCATAGAGGTTGACTTGGTTGAATATACATATTCAGACTGGGTTGGTGATTCATAGACTCGCAAGTCCACTTTTGGTTATAGTTTCTCTCTAGGTTCTGGTCCTATTAGTTGGTCTAACAAGAAGCAGAATGTTATTGCTATATCATCCACAGAGGCAGAGTATAAGGGAGCTGTTAATGCAGCTATTAAGGCTATTTGGCTTTAGGGGATTCTTTCTAAGTTTGGCATTCCTATCATGCAGCCCACCATCATTTATTGTGACAATCAGAGTACCATTTAGATTTGTAAGAATCTAGTTCAGCACCAGCGGACCAAGCACATAGAGATTCACATGCATTTCATTCAGGAGCTTATTCATAGTCAGGTCATTGACTTGATATTTTTCCAATCTTTGGAGCAGGTTATAGACATCTTCACCAAACATTTCACTAAGAGCAAGTTCATTCATCTATGAGCTCTTCTTGGGGTGTGGTCCACATCTGAAATAGCATCATCTTCAGGGGGGCCTTTTAGCCTCTTCATTTCTTTTATGTCTCTCTTTTGGGGGGGAGTTTTTTCTTACAGGTTTTTTCCTTTTCTCTATCTTATGGGAGATTGGATTTGTACATGGGTACCTCATCAGGCTTAGTTGTTGGGACCCATTTTATATTTCCACACTGCCCACCTAAGCTGCGCTTATGAGGGGTATTAGTCTAGGTTTTTATTTTTTCCTATTTTTTAATTAGGGAAATTGTATTTCTTGTGCATACCTGGAGTTTTCCTACATTTGTGGGATAGGCTAGCTTATTTGGAGGTGTGTGTCATAGATGTGTCATAGGTGTCATAAGAATGTCATAAGTAACTCCCTTGATGCAAGTTACTTCTTTATTCTTAGCACCTTGTCACCACCTTTCATGGAGGAGTTACAGTCTATTCTTGGGGTGTGTTGTCCACCTTTTGTGGAGGAGTTACTTACGTACTCTCCTATTTGTAGTCCTCACTTTGACGATCTCATGTTAATCATATTTTGGTTTTCTCCATTTTTTCTTGTGCAATTTATCTTATTGTGTTAATTTCAAATTGCTTTAGCATCTATGTGGTGTGCACTTACTTCAACTCATGTGATCACGTCTCCATTGCACTCGTATTATCTATATTTTGGCAACAACTCTGATAATATCAAATAGATAAAAGTGTAGCTTAAAAGTTCATGAATTGGAATGATTGTTATTTCTTCTCTTCTCAACTACTTCTATTTTCTTTTGATATCTCAAGTAATGTATTTTAAGTAATTGTGTTTTGAGTAATTAATTTTTTAAGTAATTTCATTCAGAGAAGTTAATTGTAAAATAAGTTACTTTGTAAAATGTAAGATTCAAGTAACTTGGCTAGATGCCATTACTTGAGGTTATTTTGTAAAAAAAAATTACTTGAATGAGCTTTGTGCATCATGCAAAGAGATTGCATTTGATCCAAATAAGAAAACTGAGAAGTGTTATATCTCATCAGTCATTGCATGCCATATAGGATAAATTCAAGGAGGATGTCCCTTAATGGTTCCCAAATTTTAATGTAGCACATGGGAATTCAAGGAGGTGCCTCCTAATTGATTTTGACATCTAAAATAGTATAAGAGTGAAGGCCTTCATGATAGGGAGATGGTAATTTTTTAAAAGCAATTGTAACTGAAGCAAGAAAGTTTAGGCAATATGAAAATTTTCATTTAGATTTATAAATGTTTTTGTTTGAAATTAGTTTAAATTGAATAAAAAGGAAGTTTATTTCTATGGAACTTGCATCTAAGGAGATCATTTGGTGCATTCTATGAAGATTAAAATGGTAAACTTTGTGTTATATTTAAATTTGAATATGAATTCAAGTTTTTCTCACTCATTTATTGAAAGAATTTTCACCTCTTGAATGTTTATCTACTTGTATGGATATAATAAACTCTATAAAACTAATTATTGTGAAGTACAATTTCTTTCTTCTCGCATATTCTAGTCATTTCATTCTCTATTTCTCATAACTTCTTTACATATTCTCTTAATCAAATACTTGCTACAAAATGACTCTTTTATGGTTCATGAATTTTATGATGAAATTAAGACCCCAAAATATAACTTGTGCATATCCTATGAATAATTTCTATAAACTATGAATAACTGAAAGTGTGAATAGTTAGAATAGTTAAGCATAAAACATATAGGAGCTTTAACATTAAATGAAGGGGATTTAATCCCATGATTTCCTAGGTATTTTTTCTAGCCTATAAAATATCTATCCAAAAAAACACAAAGCTCTTGAGGAGGTTCTCAAAGGCGAATATTGGTATGTGAAAATGGATTTGGTTTGTTGTTTTGATAGGTTTTAGCCCTCCCTTTCTAATCTTCACCAATGGCTTTTAGATTCTTGGTAGTCTATGTTGGAAGGGAATATGGAAATTTATCCTTGTGTAAGAGGATTTTTTATTGTGGTGTTTATTAATTTGGCTAACCATAATAATATCTTTCAAAAATAATCCATGTGCTATGAACATCACCTTATCCTAATGAAACCATGATTTCCTAATTTTAACCATTTAATAAAAATTCTTTCTCTTTGACCTATGTAGGTGAGGTTTCCATATATTTCACTCCAATTTTGGACTGAATCTAGACTTTTAGCTATTGGAAGTACACTGGGGAGTTTCTTGAAATTAATGCATCTTCATTGAATTTTTCCCATATGATTTTTGTTAGGGTTTTGGTGTGTTTAGATATTATGAAGGATCTTCTGAAAAAGATCAAGTTAAAGGTGAAATATAGGTGTTGGTATCAAACCATTAATTTTGAGGGGATTCCCTTCATATGTTTTAATTATTTTAAAATTGGTCATTTTTTGGCTTCATGTCAAAAATCCAAGTGAAAAGTAGATTCTTCATGGGGGAAGAAAGCAAGAGAGGAACATCTCATAGTTTTTTTAGAAAGCACTATTGTTATGCCTTTAGGGTCAATTTAAAATAATTTCATTGAAAATTATTATATATCAAGTGTAGTACCTTTGGTGTCCCCATCTAGGTCTTTTAAGATAGTTGGGTCAGATGGAAAAAGTCTTGTTGATATGGTTCGTAAAAATAAAATTTATAGAGGTAAACCCAAGGTTGGGTTTTGCATGTTGAGTTTGGATTCTAGTAAATTAAGTGAGAAATAAGAATGGAAGGTTGTTATAAGTAATAAAAAAGGTCATCTCATCCCTATTTCACCTTCCAATAGAGTGAGTTCTCATTACATATCAAAGAGGGATGAGATTTAGTAATATTGGGATTTCTATTGAAATAAATATTGTCTTTTGAGTAAAGCTAAAGTATTTTCTACTTTCAGTATGTTGATTACTTTTGTAATAGTTTGGTTATATGCCTTGATAGGTATACCAGTAAGCCAAACTACTTTTTTTTTGTGAATTATTATTTGTTTATGGGAAAGGGACCTATTAACCCTGATACCGATCTAATAAAAATGAAATTACTAGTTTAAAGGAAAGAAATATGTAATTAGGTGTGTACAACACACCTTGCCTTTGATTGAGCCCACTTTGCATATTTTTTTGGTGTATGAATTGTAACAAGATCATGTTACAATATAAATCATTGCATATAATTTTAAATTTAAATGCTTGAAAATAAAGAGAGCAAGGAAGGAGTACACATGTATGTCAATGCAACCATGTTGTCTCTTGATGCTTTGACTTGGTAAAGATGTTTCCTTATAAATCATTGGAGTTGGAAAAGGTGTAGAATTGAACCTTGGATATTTGAAGATGGATATTGGAAGGTATTATTTCCCCAATCTAAAGTAAGGATGAGTTATGACATACTTATTTAGATCATTATATCTCAATCATACAACTAAAGTTTGAATATGTAACTCGATGAGCATGAGTGATTTAATAAAATAATTTTATAAATCTAATGAGATTAGATTATTTAATCACTCCAACCTATAAATATGGTGATTTTTTATGATTTAATCACTTCAAGATATAAAATGAACCAAACTATTACAACAGATAAGGCTCAATGATAGTATAACCTAGTGTATCAATGTGTCATGTTGAATAGTATAACTAGTAAATTTTTAATTTTTTGGTGCAAGATCATAGAATATGCACATATAATATGTGTTAACTAGAGTATATGTGTCATAAATCTGAAAAACTTTTTTCAAATCTATGCAAAAATATGTTCAATATATAAGATTCTTACCCAAGTGTATATCTGAGGCATGAAATTAGACTAGAGATTATGCAAGTGGGAAGGTCATGTCTTTATGACATGCCCCACTAAAATATGAAGATATTGAGTAAGTGTGTAAGTTTGGAGGTCATGTTTTTATGACATTTCCCTAATGAAATATGTAAATTGATAAATTGTGTAAGTGTGGAGGTCATGTCTTTATGACATACACCCACTAAAATATGGAAACTTGTGGGTCATGATTTTATGACATGTCCCCACTAATATTCCCTCCTTCTGAGGTGATGGAAATAGAATTTTATAGGTACCTTACCTTATAATTATAACTTAGCTATAGAATTTGTGTATGAATCATGTATCATAAAGAGATAACATGTCGAAGTAGATGTATCAATGAAGCTCATAGTATGTGATCACATCAAGTCCTAAGATGCATAATACAAATCATGGAAACTAATATAGATTAATAGTACAAGCTCAAAAAAATCCATCGCACACACAAAATCACTCAATGTAATGTAAAATAAGGGTTAAAGGAGACCTCAAACAAGGAGCATTTTCAAAAGTCACACAATCAAAAGGAATGACATTCAAATGTCTGTACGATGACATATTCAAATATTCAATAAATATACAATGGAACAAGGGTCAACAAGCAAGGAACATATTCAAATGTTCCATGAGTAATATAATAGAAAGTAATGGAATACACTAAAGGAAGTGACAAATAGATGAAACATAAGCATATCATACTAGTACTTGTATATATATGTTAGAAATAATGTTATGTAACATAACATAACAAGTATGTTGTGAAAAATATGAGCATGGATATAGAAATGTAAGTGTTAGTATTTAATATAAAATATGGTAATGTATAAATGATCATAAAGGATAGGTAATATGTATCAATGTGATCAAATAATCAAATGCCTCCAATGTACTATATGACATGGGTAGAGGAAAGGTCTAACATATATAAGTGCATATGTGTGTGTGTGTGTGTGTGTGTGTGTGTGTGTGTGTGTGTGTGTGTGTGTTTGGGTATACTTGTATCAAACTCAAATATGCATGAAACAAGTATATATATAAATGAAATGATATGTTATCTACTAAAATAAAATAAATAACATAGATTTTAATGAGTTAATAAACATAGGAATGTTGAATATTTTTGTATTTTTAAATTATTATAATGTTTATGTATTTGAATTATTTATAGTTTTTTAAATATTTAATTTTTTTGTATTTTTTAAAAATATTTGAAAATAAAATGATATCTTATGATGCCATCCATGGGATGCTCATAGGTAGCTCCAAACTCAAAATAGGGTACATCCAAATAGTGTTACTACTAAGGATCATGCATAGGTTCCATATCTAGATCTATAGAATTTATAGTACTCTATGTATGTATAATAGGACTCTATGGTCATGAAAAAATAATATAAAGAGTAGTGGTTCATATAATCCATCATTTAGTGCTCTATATTTCTTCATATTATTATTAATTGGAACACGTTGAGTTGTTCTATGTAACTGAATATGTTGTGTAGGAGTATATGAAGATTATGTGGAATCCACTATATATCTTTGGTGTAAAGGCCTCTTAAGTATGGGTTACCTATAAAAGGGGATTACCTATTACTTACCCTTTTTTGGATAATTAACCTTATTAGGTTTGATTATTGGTTATCTTTGAATAAACTTCTCTTGTTCAATTACATGTTCATATGGAATTTCAAAAAATATGACTACCCTATTAGTATGAATGTATCTAATACACCCATGCATTATGGAAGGTGTTGAACATAGGTTATGTATCCAATGTCATCTAAATAACATGTCAAATATTATTGTATATGGTATGATTGAAAATGAGGTAACCACATATGTTAGACCAACGTATAAAGGTAAATAAATCTCACCAATAATGTGTTATGATGCCCCATTAAATGCTCTGACCATTTTGGTCAAAGGGTATAAATCATCATATGTATATCCCAAATGTGTAAGTAATATCATGATACATATGTTCTCACTAGAACCATTGTTAATCATAACATTGTGTATAGGTTTATGGTCAAGGTATGATCAAATATATAGTGAATGTAAATTTGAGTCATCATCCATTATTTCAATCTCATCAAATTTAATATAATGTATCTAAACCATAGGCTATACCATGTGTGTATTATTACCAATTATCCCATTTAATGGGTATCCATAATGTGATGGAGGATGGTGTGCATTATATGCCATTTTCACTTCTTGATCTTTCTTAGAATGATCTTGCAAAGGATTTTTAAATATCTTTTGATTGTGGTGATCACCAAGTTGTGAACTTAAATCCTTTCAAGGTGACATCAAAGATAATATTTTGGTCATCAATAACATCTTAGATATTATGTTTCAAGGCATAAAATTTGTTCATAGAATGCTTGATTCCCTTGTGATATTCACAACATTCATTAGCATCATATCCTTTGGGTAGAGGTAAACTCATATCAACCTCTATGGGAGGAAGGAGATATATGAGATGGCACTCCATAAGATTCTGAAGTAAAAAATTTGGAGGCTTAGGTGATTGTGTAAATTATCTCTTGGGTATATTCGATAAGATGAGTTGATTAGTTTTTTATAACATTTCATTAACCATTGTGGTTGCTTCGATTTTTGATTTTGTAGGTTTTATCTTGTAACTTGGTTTGATATGAAACTTGGTATTAGATGCAGTTGGTGTGTTTTACTACATATTTAATCTTGTGCATTGAAATAAGTTTCATTTCACAATCTCAAATAATGTGGCATAAGTTTTAAAATAATGGACTCATGTAATGGGGTAATAAAACTTTTTTTAAATATGTTTTGAAGTTATTTATTTGTCATTGGATTTATCATTTTGACCAGCATTATTTTATATCATAAAACATATTCATTGACAAGTTTATTCGTTCCTTATTTTATCTTTACAATTTGAGAATATGACATATTTTCAATTATTTTGATAGATAAATGTGATAGAAAATGATCCACTATAGGTAGAGTGATCTAGAGTATCCATCCATGTCATGGCATTTGGCTCCTCTACTATTTACTATCTATAGCTTGACTAGACTATCACTGCCCTCAACTGAACCCATTCGAATGTTCTCACTAATTGTATTGGTAAATCATATAACCATCATAAAGCATATTCCTTTAGGCTCCTTGGAAATAATTTGGTCAAAATATTATCATCAGAGTAATAATCAAGGCATCTTGTATACAAATATTAAAGATGTTGTTCAAGATCACCCTTGCCATCATAAAATGTGAACTTGGGTGCAACAAAACCAGTTGTCAAAGGGTAAAAATATATATTATATGCAAGATGATTATTTAATGCATCATATGAATAAATCTCATGAGGATACTTTAAATCTTTTTATTTAATATTGGTAACCTTGTCTTCCAAAGTTTTTATAAATTAGAATAGATATTTCACTGTAGACCCTTGGGATTAAGAGTAGATAGTTGAGTAGTCACCAAAGGGGATGTAAACATGGTTTGAGTTGATATAGTTATTATAATATGTATTTGAGATGAAGTATTCACTAATCCCATTGTATATGTAGAAATAGGATTTTGATCCTCAGGAACAATGGTTTGAAAGCATAATCCGTGCCCCTATTAGATGCAAGAATCGATGATTTACTCAAGGGGATCAATAATTCATTTTTGCCTTTTCCTTTTTAAGTTTCCAATATGGTGTTTTGTATCTCATCAATATCCTCAAGATTTTGATGAATATGCTCTTAAAACATAGCAATATTTTGCATTTGACCTTGATCTATTTTTCCATGTTCATTATTTAATTAGATTCATTTTTTTCATGATTAGATTCATATTCTATAATAATTTATTAAAGTAATTGAAAGAACAAGGGTAATACCATCATATTTACATTAGGTTCACCAAATGTTTAACCCTAATTTTTTTAATATGTTGGGATATGTTTAAGAATATATAAATAGTTCAAACACAAGGGTGATAAACTAAACTATATCAAGACAATTAATTACAAACTCAGATGAATGAATATTCTAAATTATAATACTGAGATATGCTAAATATATAAATTACTAAATTTTAAAGATGTTCAATTGATTGCAATACCAAAGAAAAATTATACTTATCTAGGTTTATTATGTAGAAGTAGATATAAACTAGAAACATGTGGGAAATATGCAAAATCGATATTCTAGATCAATTATTAGATTACATAAATTTTAATTTTGTAATCATGAACACTACCATCAAATATAGACAATGTTATTGACATTAGTGTCTAACTATGATATAGGTGCCTAATACAGAATAATGATTGGATATTGATGCAACTAACTTCATTATTTTAGGTTTTTTATCACCTTTTTATTGATATATTTAGATTTGGATACAGGTTGTCATTATTTTCCAATTGATCAAACCCTAGATCTTCACCTATATTAACCTTTAGAATAAGTTTGCTAAAAATGGGTTAGTGGGATCATGGTGTTGAGCTGACCTCAAAGACACCTTTGTCACTGAGTGTTACCTACATAAACAATACTCCAAAGTGGGCCTTAGACTTACATAGTTATCCCTTATATGTGGGAATGTGTGTACATAAGGGTGAAAATACTATATAAAGATACATGTAGTGATCTAGCTTGTAACTTGACAAATATTACTCATGGGTTTCTCTTTGAATGCTTTAGACCTGAACATGACTGATCATACACTTTATATGTAAATAGGGATGAATAAGATAGAATATCTTGGTTTTTTAATTAATTAATTGAGCTTTAATAGTTTTTCTTTGTATTTGTTATCTAAACAATGAGAAGGCTTATATTTGTATTTGCACCACACCTTTTGAAAAAATCTCATGGTAGGGTTTAATAAGATAACTAGGTTGACCCATAGGTTTTGAAGTCTTTGAAATTTGGATGACTTTTGGAAAGTGGACACTAGTTAAGGATTTGGACACTCGCAATAGGAGCAATGGCCCTCTATGTTTGGTAGTGTTCATAAGGCTATAAAATAATTATGGATCTAAAACTATAAGTGAATGATGTTTATCAACTTTTAAACCTTATGTAAAATTTAGGGGACCTAGGTAATTATAATGATATGGATCAGACTAAGAGATAGAAAATTAAGCACAATGAGATGGTAAATGTGAGACTTTTGGTAGTAGTGAGGTCTAAAAGTGAAGGGTATATTCATGATTGATATTTATCAAATGTACAAGAATGAGATGCAATAAATATTCAATTTTAGTAAATTCACTTGAAATTTTCAATAAAAATTCATATTTACACTAGTGCACACTAAGCAAAAATTCCCTATTCATCCCAATTCTGATTTTGATCACTAAATGCAATCCTTAGCCAAGTCAAAATCCTATTTTATTCATCCCTAAGTAAAAAACATGATCGTTTACTAAATTTGATTCTAGATTCATTCATATAGTCAAAAGAGCACAATCAAACAAAGCAATCTAAGTGGGAGAACTGCATTACACTTGATATACCTCCTTGGTGTATTGGATATGTAGGCAATGTTTAGTAATTTTGGGGGTGATTGGGATCACCTCAATCCAATTACACTATACTTTTTTCTATTTGTATTTATTCCAATCATTGAATGCCCTACTAGTGTTTCATCCTTAGAGAAGTTATATTCATGTCTTCTACACACTTTTGAAGGTTAAATTTTCACATATAGATATAACTCAGGTTATCATACATGATTGTGACCTAAAGTTCATATTTTTCTACAAAATACAAAATTTACCAATATGTATAATAGTGGGATTCAATATTTTTACTATATATCATTCTTGCCCTTACACAGTCTCAAATCTAGCTTCTATGAACTTTCATATATAATCATTATTTTTATGTTTTCACTCTGTGTCAGTCAACGTTCACCATCAAATAGTAATAATTACATTTGTCTTCCTTTCACATAGTTAGCCTTTTTTGTAATTATATAGTTTTTTTAAATTCAATTTTCTTTTAATTTTACTTGTCAGATTTTCATTTACATCACTTTATTATATTTTATTCATTCACCTATTAATAAAAAAATGATAAAACACACCTACAATCTAAAAACACTTTTTTTAATTAAAAAAACCTCATAATCCAATTTCACCATTATGATTTCCTCATTGATATGATAATTTTAATATGTATTTTCAAAAACACTTTTTCTAAAATTTTTGCATACAAAAAAAATTAGTTATTTCCACTTATTTTTTGTGCTAAAAATGGTAAATAAAAAGACAACCCTCTTAAATTAAACCTACTTCATCTAGAAATGATACATTACTAATGTAATCCTTAGCAAGGGTCTCTACCATATTAAAATGAATAAAGATGTTGCACCTTTATATATTTTCAAATGACAAAAATATAAAAATTATACTGACGAAGTTAGAGGCATCCTTGGTCAATAAGTATCCCCTAAATTGAATATTCATTTTCATGGTGTCATAGAACCTTATAAATTTTAGACTACCTTGAAGGACCTTTTTGGAATTCAAAATAATTTTAGGGCATTCCAACTTGAAAATAATCACTAATCTGAATCTAGAAAACTATCCTTGCATTGAGGACTTTATCACTCAAGATAAAATCTTAAGGGTTTTACTCATTCAGATTGGTGAAACCAAGACTAATGAAAATTGATTATAACTATTTTGTCCAAATTGTTTCATATTTACTTATTTTTATTTCAAACTACTGCACACATTAAGACTCTATGAGATATGCATATGTGGCACCAAATTTTGACAAGTTTTGTGAGCAACATCAGAAAGAACAAGAAAATTTGATTTTTATTGAGGAAATATAACATAATTTTACTAATAAATAAAAATTATTTGTTAATGATACTAACACATTATTACAACCCAACTATATCAAAGGCAAGGGCCTTGCCAAGAAAAAATGGAAAGCAAATCCCAAGCCTAAGCGCAATCCATCAACTTGGTAGAATCCTTTGCCATGTTAAATTAAATTCAAAGAGAAACTAAATTCCAATGTCAACTAAGAGTGTTGTAATTGGTGAATAAACCAAACCATGATGAACATAAATATTTTAATAAAATTTCATGTTTAAAATCAGAGATTAAAAAATACAGCTTCTCCCTCTTAAGATAAGAGTAGCATTTTCTACAATGACAAGATCACCTATGTCTAAATGGATTTTGGATTCAAGAGCCTCTCACCATATGGTGAGTGATGGATCACTATTTTAAAATATTTACTAATTCCATACAATGAAAATTTTTATGGGCAACTATAATCCTCTAATTGTTTAGGGTGAGGGGACAGTTGAGATGGAGAATGGTGAATTCAAAAAAAATATCCAAGTTGCAAACTTCCCTTTGAACATTCTTTCCATATATTAGATCATACATTAATGTGAATAAAATACCATTAAGTTTATATTTATTGATGTTTTGATTGAAAATATCAAAAACCAGTACACTATTGTATCCACTAACAAGGTTGATCATCCTGTACAATTGTGAAAATTTGATAACTTTGTGTTCATGAAACTTTCAAGAGCCATGATTGCACATTCTAATGACCTAATTAAACTTTTTTATGAGAATTTTTTTCACCTCAACTATCACTCATTATAGGACATTAGTAATCATCACATGGTTATTTTTTTCCATTAGTCTCTTTCCAAGATGCTTTTTTAGGTTGTGCACTTAGATAACAACACAAAGATCTATTTCCAAAATTAAAATACTTGAGGTAAAATGACATATTAAAATTGACTCATAGTGATATTATTTCCTTTCCTAATGTTTATTTTTCAAAACATAAATATGTTTTTACATTTAATGATGATTTCTCTCATAGAACTAGGGTCTATTTTATGAAAAATAAAAACAAAGTTTTTGAGCACTTCAAACTTTTCAAGGCCCTTGTTGAAAACATCTAAAAGAGAAAAAATTAGCATCTTGGAACAAATAATAAAGGATAATTTTTTAACAATTAGATGATTAGCTTCTATGAACAGATAGGCATTCAAATTTAGCATAGTCTACCCTAAACCTCTCAATAAAATAGTGGAGCTTAGATCAAAAGTTATGCATTCAAATGGCTACTTACATGGTAGTTTCTAAATACTTACCTCTACAGTATTGGGTTGAGGTAATTCAAAGTGAAACCTAAATCCAAAATCTCACTCCCCACTCTGAAGTGAAAAATATGAGTCCCAAATAAAAATGGTCTAGTATCAGGCTAGATGTTTTTGATTTCTAAGTTTTTGGATGTAATACATGGGCACACATTCTAGAAGAATGAAATTTCAAAGAAATATAAATTAAGGGTCATCCTTGTATATTTTTTATTTATTTCAAAGATGTGAAGGCATATCATGTTCTTGTTACTGGTAGCACTAAATCAATTTATCAGTGGGATGTGTTATTTCATGAATAATCCCAACTTTTATGCCAACATTTCCTACTCCTCATCCATAAGATTTTATCAAGTTCAACATAAATTTTGAGGCCTCTTATGAATAACAAGAGATTTTATATGACTTATATTCTTATAGTTTATATAATTAAGATGATAAACCATAGTGGAGATAGCCAACACTTATACTAGTGCTAGAAAACATTCAAAATATACAAACACAACTAACATAACCTATACCAAAATGGGTTTGAAAATTTATCCATGAGGTTGGTTTATTGGAATGGGATCCAAGAGATCTAATCATGATGATATTGCAATATCTATATGGTGTTCAACATTTAAAATAGTTGGTAGTGACATGATATAGAGACTTATCATCAAGATTTTAAGCATCTTGAATGGCAAGTAGTTATGGTAGAAGAATTTATTTCATTGAATAAGATTAAAACATAGGATTTGATTCCACTTCCAAAAGGAAGAAAAC
The DNA here is from genome assembly GCA_037957365.1 of Torreya grandis. Classification (NCBI taxonomy): domain Eukaryota; kingdom Viridiplantae; phylum Streptophyta; class Pinopsida; order Cupressales; family Taxaceae; genus Torreya; species Torreya grandis. The sequence continues at coordinate 3,136,702 of JARHVA010001123.1, read as the reverse complement.
TAGTGAGTTGCAAGTGGGTGTACCATACTAAGTATGCAACAAATGAGTCCATTGATAGATACAAATCCCCATTTGTATTAAAATGTTTTTCATAAGTTAAAGGTGTTGACTACCATGGAACCTTTTATCTAGTTTCCAAGATGAATTAAATCAGGTTAGTACTCTCCTTGGCTATGACACAATGATGGGAAGTCAATCAAATGGATGTCAAATTTTCCTTCTTGCATCGAGACTTGCAAGAAAAAATCTACATATCCCAACTTCCCAAGTCATAATCAATGAGAAATATATCCTTATGTGATACCATGCCAAAATAACATATACAATAGTAAAGGAATTATGGTTCCACCAACCATTACAACTACACCAATGAAAACCATATAGGGGGGCATAGGAACCTGGTTCCACCAACCACTACCACTACATAAAATAAAAAAATAAGGAAAGTGAATTCAAACCTATTTTGGTATCCTAACAAACAAAAAATGGATTTTTTTTAAAATAAAATAGGAGGGATTATGCATATCTAAATCCAAAGTGGGTAATAAAACCAAAACTATGGCCATAGGCACAACCGTGGCAATAAATACTAAAATAAGGTAGGGAAAGTGGCCCTACACCTCTTAAAAAAAAAGCAAAAAACACAAGGGAAAAACTTCTCTTTTCTAATTAAATAACATAAAATTAAAACACAAAGGTAGATAGAATCCTACCTCAATTTTCCTTTGGGATATACATAAATACTCCTCCACACATGAAAGGTTAAGTTATCCTTCTCACTAAGGTTCCTTCCTTCCCTAATTGGCTTCCTCTTTCTTTTCTAGCTCTCCTCCAATTTTGAAATTTCAATATGTCAATTGTTATCTAAAGTAAGGTTTTCCTTCTTCAAATAAGAAAATTATTCTCCTATAAATGCCAATGGTAAGGTGACATGTGTCCCTTAACATCCATAGGTCCATGGTCAATAAGTCTCCCCTAGTAATGAATTTACTTACAAGCCCACATGGACAAGCAAGTAATCCCATCCCTAATTATTTATCCATAAATCCATGCCATAAATGGCACAAGGTTCAGTCCTTTCAACAAGGTCTCAATCCATCATATATTTAATAAGGTCCTTAAATTGACCTCTAGTCACTTATAAAATACTCAAAACCTACTTGAAAAGTTGGTTTAATGTGTCAATCTAAGTTTTAGGTCAATAGGGCCACTTATGTGGCTTACAATTACACTTTATAAATGAAATAAAAATTAAATGATACTCATAAGGTTTAGAATAAGATGTAATAATAGTATCCATTGGGTGAATAATGTTAATAGGTTAAGGAAGTCCATAACTTCTAACTAGGTCTACATACAAGACAAAGAATGGTTTGAAACACACAAAAGTGATATATACATGCCACCACCTCACCAATGATGTACTCATGACCAAAATATTCCTATTTCCCTCATTGGACTCTTTTATCACTTGCACATCACTTTTCACATAAAATTCCCTATCATGGATAGTCAAATCGACTAAATGAAACAAACAATACAATAAATTCCAATCATGCAAAGCATATACAAGGAAAAATATCAATAATTAACTTAAATAAATATATTATTTAAAAATTCCTTATATAATTTGAAATAGACTTTTTGATCTTGGTATGAAAAGATTGACATATTCTTAATCAACTCTACAGTTATATGGATTCCTTCTGACCCCATAGTCTACACCAAAAAATTACATAGAAAACTCCTTTTTTTGGTCCTCTATGTCAATAAATTAATCATCACAAGGAGTTACACAAAGTAGATTCATGATTTGAAATCTCAGATAATGAAGTTTTTAAAGATGACTGACTGGGGCTTATTGCATTTTTTCCTTAGTCTTCAAATTTCATAGTCTAAGAAGGATTTTTCTAATTCATTCTAAGTATGATCAAGATATATTCAATAATTAAACATAAAATATTGAAAGTATGCATCAACTCCTTATCAATCTAGATCGAGCTTTCCACCAAGTGTTCTCTCCTTCAGTTGAGGGATAAGAAAGAGATGAAGTTGTAAGTTCAAATACATTTAATATAGGAGAGATATAAATTCCATCTAATATCTCTATCTCATAGGCTATTAGTGTAGGATTTTATTCTATTTAATATTTTTTTCCTACACATGTTTATTTAACTTGCTTAGGTATCACTTAGGTGTCTTTTAGGTCATTGTGAAAGATAATCCCACATTCATGAGGAAGTGAAGAAATTTTTATCTTTCACCAATATAATGTACCTTCATAAATATTTTATAGCTAATGATGTTAATGACAATATTATAATCTTTCTATTTTTGAGTAATTACTTCTTCCTAGCTCATGTTTGATTTCACTACTACAAATAGGTAGTTTTTTTGTGCATTCGACTCTATCCAATAGATCTTAAATGGTTTCCCACTCTAATATGGTATCATAGATTTTATGGTATATGAATGCCATTTTTCTTATTGTGAAATCTTGAGTTTTAGCTTGCATGTTATAGATATATCATTTGTTGACCTAACATATTATATATTCACCATCTCTCAAATTTTTCTCTTCTTCTAGAATCCTCTACAGATTCAGATTCAAAAAAAGAGTAATGGAGAATGTGTATTTTATTGGTTACATATAATTTTGTGGGTTTTCATGTAAAACTACTTGTGACATCAGATTTAGAGGGTGTTAAAACCTTTGGATTGATTGTAAACATGACCTAGTTTTGTGACAGTTGATTTTTAATATTTTTGGAGAGTTTTGGGATTTTTTAAAAATTTCATGCAAATATGTACAATCTACAATAGTCAAGGGAAAATAACTTCTGGATTTTTCTAAGTTTTTATATATCTCTAGTGGGTATTTAGTATATTTTCAAGAGATGTAACATATCTGGTATTTTTGAGAAAATTGGTGTTTTCATACCAATGTGCACTACAAGAAACTCCAACATTCCCAAAATTGTAAGAACCATTGACTTTTATAGAACTTATAAAGATAGATCCTACTTATATCACTCTAAACTTAGATGAATGTAATCAGTGACTATATCTCTGATGAAAAATCTTGACATCTAGACTTTTGACTATGGGAGTAGTAGTTATTCTCAACATCAAGACTTTTGAGTGCAGGTGTAGTCAACTGCCCTAACATTAGGATTATAGATTGTATGAGTAGTCAAAAACTATGACATTAAGAGTTAAGAATATAGGAGCATTACACAACCACCGTATCAAGATTTTAGACTGTAGGACTAGTCTAAAACCATGATGACTGCATAGGGACTCCCAAACTCTAACAATGACATATTATCCCTTAATCATATGGGAGTTAACCCCTTGATCACATCAAACCCAAAATTTCTTAGCTTTTGATCAAGGGGGCATAATTTTTTTTTTGGGGAAGTTGCCACCATTTTTTTCAAACTATTTGTACACCCAAAATTTTCAAATTTATGCAAAGTGGAGACAATTATTTTTTGTGAGCAAGAAACATTTAAACTTCCATAAATTTTAGTTGATATCTCTATTTTAGGCTATTTTTTTTTGAAAGTGTGATTTTTTTAAATATATATTCATTGGTGATATTCTTATGCCTTTTGAAATGAAACCTTTTTATATTTATGGTGTTGAATGTCTTCTTCTTTTTTTGTATACTTGTGTTGCTTCTATATTGTCTTGATTGTATACGCACTTTAATGTTTTGAATTTATATGCACTCAATTATAAAATACCAAACTTTGAAATATTAGGGGTAATTTGGTGACTATTGCAATCATTTCTCACTTGGACACATTTTTAGTTGAGTCTAACATCCATCACATTAAGCGTGCATGGTTACTTGTGGTCATGTTAACTTAACTTGAGAGATGTCAGATGAGGATCATTTATTTTACTCGAGTGGTTCTTATTGGAAAAAACAAATATGCTTCATGGTGGATGTACATGGAATACTTTCTCATAGATTAAGACCTTATTCCATTTTTATATGGATAGATTCATGCTCCCACTGACCCTTATTAGTATAATGATTGGGCCAACTCTTGTGACTGTGTCTATGGTCACTTATTGATGCATGTTTCATGGGATCTACACCACCATGTGGATCACATAGAGTGCCCCTCCACTATTTTTATCACTCTTAAATATTTTTTTAGAGATCTTGTTGAGATTTATATGACTCTTCCTCATATTTTTATTCTCTTCAAATATTGTTGCACTCTCTCCTCCTACTCTTATTTCATGTGATGACACATCCATGGTGGATAGTTTTCTTCCTTTTATTGAGATACCACTATAAGATAATATTTTACCCAACCTCAACTATCCCATTGCATAATCTACATCTATTCTTGTGCATGATGTTGTTCTTATATAGCTTTAATGGATTGGTACTTTGGAGGACTCTACTATTTCTAGTGAGAGTACACTTTGTGAGAGCATCAATGACTCTTTTCTTCTTGTGGATATTTAGTCTATAGATCCATGTGATTCATTTTCAATCTCTTATTTAGATTTAAGGGTTGTTGAGTTGTACTCTCTACTTCACATGGACATTATTTCAATGAATGCTCCATGCCACTCTTCTTTATCAAACTCACCTATACTTGATGACACTTTTGAGCCTGAGCACACCTATGATATTGATGACTCTTATAATAACATAGATGACTAATTTAATTATGGGGATACACCTCTACCATCACCTTGTCACATTAAATATATTGAGGAGTCACTTCTTGATCCACCTACTTCTAGTCCACTTATGACATTATAGGGTGCAGGTATATTAATCCAAGATTCATTAGACATAAAGAAGTCTACTAAACTCAGTGAAAGAGGAGGTCGAATATCTGTCTGCTCATGCCCTTATTTGTAAATTTTTGGGCCTATGCATTTCAGTTGCTGCTTTGGAAACCTGGATCAGGCGAACTTGGCAGATTGACGGTGATTTTGACATTCTTCTCGCAAGAAATAGCTACTTTATGGTTAATTTTTCCTCTGTGGTAGACCAAAATAGGGTATTTGAAGGAGGCCCATATTTCTACGATCGAATTGGACTTTTCCTGAAACCCTGGCATGCAGGATTTAATTTAGCAGAAGATCTTCTAGTTTGCGTACCTGTATGGGTCCGGCTTCCGAGATTTCCCCTGGAATTTTGGCGCGAGGACATACTCTGACAATTAGCGGATATGCTAGGGAAACCACTAGCTATTGCACACTAGACACTAGACAGGAAGGTAATATCATATGCCCGCATTTGCGTTGAAATTAACCTGTCTAATCCACTCTCGAACTCTCTTGAGATTTGTCTGGGAAGCTCCTCATGGATTCAGTCTATAGAATATGAAGCTATTCCATTTCGGTGCCGCATTTGTCATGTCTATGGCCACTTGCATAAGCAATGCCTGCAGGCAGCCAGAGACTCTACCCCACAGGGAGTTGGAGCTGAGGCTCGAATGCCCAATAATACCAGGGGCGCAAGACAACTGAATTATAGTGGAAAGTTTCAGGACCAGGCAGGTGGCCTGAGTAAAGGCAAGAACCCTCTCTTCCCAATGAATACATAGCCAAGTGGGAGTGATCCTCGGGGTCCTGACAAGGACGGTTTCACTGCAGTGAGGAGACGCATGAAAAACCGTGCGCTGAAGAGGACAAATTATGACAGGCAGATTGAGAGTGACTTCAATCGGTTTGAAGTCTTGGACAATATGAACATTGAGGATGGCATCCCGGATCTAGTACAGACGGAAGAAGAAATGACCACTGAACAACTTGCCCCTGGAAGTGACTCTTTCACTTTGGTAACTCGGCTGACCCAAGAGGCTGATCGTGGCACGCAAGAGACTCATAATACTGATTTGCTGGATACAGGAGACAAGGAGATTCGTTGGGCGGATCTTGCTAAGCAAGTGGATAATTCCAGAACTGAGAAAGGCTCGTCCTCAAGCCTCGGTCTTATGCATAGACCTCTCAAAAAGACTACTAGGTCCATTCCTTCCTGAGCTGGGCGCAGAAAGGACCAGGAGCGGCTTAAGCTTGCAGGGGATCTTTTAGTAGAGGCAGGGCAGGTAAAGCCCCTGGATGAACATTTCTCACCGGTTACCCAATGATAGTTCTATCTTGGAATGTGAGGGGTTTACATAGCTCTCCCCGGCAAAAAGCTTTGTTTAAACTGGTAAGTGCAAATTCCCCTGATATAATTTGTATTCAGGAGACTAAATTTTCTGTAGATTTGTGGTGTTCTTGTATGCAAAAATTTTGGTTTTGTTACCATAGCCAATGTGTTGGCACTTTGGGTTCTTCTGGTGGGCTGGCCACCTGTTGGAATCCAGAAACTATTACGCCACTGTGCTGGATGACCAGCACTTCAGCTCTCACAATGACAGCCATCTCAAAGGAAACAGGGGAAACTATTCTTATCACCAATGTCTACGCCCCTGTAGATATTTCTGGATAGCGGAAAGTATGGGACCACATACGGTATGTCAGGAGCTGCCATCCGTATTTGCCCTAGATTTTGGTGGGAGACTTTAATGCGGTCCTCAGAATGGATGAAAAGAGGGGGGGCTAGCCCACTTGGGGCCTGCATCTGAGCTTCTCCAACACAATATTGACATCCTACGCCTCTCGGACATTAGGCCTCTCAATGGCATCTTCACTTGGAGTAACAGGAGGAGCGGGGAAGCCAACATTGCTGAGCGCCTTGATAGATACCTGGTATCTTGCTACTGGCAATCTTGTGCCACTTCCCTTGCTTCTAAAATTCTTGATTGGGGGGATCGGATCATTGGCCGATCAAGCTTTCAACTAATCACATTCTTGCACCATGGAAGCCCCCATTTAAATTTCAGCTCATGTGGCTCAGAGAGCCCTCCCTGCATGATCTTATGACAAATTGGTGGAGTCATGGTGGACCCAGTCACGGCACTGCCATGTACATGTTCATCAAGAAGCTCCAGTATGTCAAAAGGAGGCTAAAATTTTGGAATGTGGACAGATTTGGGAACCTCCATTTGCAGAGGAAGAAAGCCCAAGACCAGCTGGATGGGATAACCAGGCAGATTAGAGACTATGGCCTCACTGAGGAGCTCCAGGGGGATGAGAACCGTGCGGTGAAGGAGCTTACAGAGTGGGAACTCCGAGAAGAAATCTTCTGGAAGTAGAAGGCTCGCATAGATTGGCTCCAGGATGGTGACAGGAATACTGCCTTCTTTCATAAATCTGTTCAAGCTAGGCGGAATAGAAGCTACATTTCCCACTTGGTCTCCCCGGATGGAGCTCGGTCGAGCTCTCCTCAGGATATTTCTAGAGAAGTAATTCATTATTTTTCTAATCTCTTCTCGGAAGGGCTCCACCCTCCTGAGATAGCTGAGAATACTGTGCTGTCTTGCATCCCTTCTGTGGTTAACTCGGGGCTGAATGAATATCTTATGTGGCCTATTGATATAGCGGAAGTGGAAGCTATGGTTTTCAGCATGAAAAGAGGTAAAGCACCGGGACCTGATGGATTTCCTGTTGAGTTTTACCAAGACTTTTGGGAGATCATCAAGCAGAATCTCCTTGAAGTAATACAGGAATCTTATCTCAACAAAGAAATGTTGAAGGCATTGAATGCCACCTTCCTGGCCTTAATTCCGAAGAAGGAACAAGCGGATCAACTGGACCACTTTAGGCCTATTGCACTTTACAATGTGATCTACAAGGTCATCACTAAACTCATAGCAGAAAGGCTCAAAAGATGCCTCCCTTTAATTATTTCTGAGGAACAGGGAGGTTTTGTTACTGGCAAGCAGATTCTTGATGAGGTTGTTATTGCTTCAGAAGCTGTCCATTCCATGAGTACCTCCCAAGAGCGGGCCATGTTCATCAAGCTGGATTTATCAAAGGCCTATGATAGGGTCAGCTAGAGATTCTTGGAGAAAATTATGTTGGCTTTTGGTTTTAGCTCAGCTTGGATTCAATGGGTTCTTAGCTGTGTCACCACGCCCTCCTACTCAATCCTCATCAATGGACAGCCCACTAAGCTTTTTGGGGCTGCCAGAGGACTTCGGAAAGGAGACCCGCTATCCCCATATTTATTTATTATTTTGGCTGAAGGTTTGGGTCGGCTTATGAAATACCAGGTTTCTCAAAATATTGTGCAGGGTTGGTAGTGGGGTAATGGCCTAATCACGTCCCATCTCCAGTTTGTTGATGACACCATACTGGCTGGGAAAGCGCGCATTCGGGAAGTGAAAGCGTTTAGAGTGACCCTTGACATGTACCTGGATGCTACGGGATAGAAAATCAACGACCACAAATCCTCCATTTATTTCTTTAACACACCCACTCCTATACAGAGGAGAATTGCGGCCATCTTGAGATTCCAAATTCAGGTGCTCCCGGTTATCTATTTGGGCATCCCCATTGTGGTTGGTAGGCAGCCTCGACTGTTTTGGCAGAACATTCTGGATAGATTGAGGCAGAAAGTAAGTCACTGGACGCACAGATGGCTCTCCACTACTGGTAGAGTCACCCTGCTGCAAGCGGTGATACAAGCTCTTCCTGTTTATCGTTGCTTAGTTCAGGCTGCTCCTGTTTATTTTCTTAAAGAATTCGATAGCCTTTCTCGCCAATTCCTTTGGAGTGGAAACCTGCGGAGCACAAAGTGGAGCTTGATCAAATGGGATACTATTTGTCGACCAAAGAATGACAGAGGACTTGGGCTGCGCTCTACTGTCCTGGTGAGCCAGGCTCTGGCTGCCAAACTATATTGGAGATGGTGTGCAAATCCGTCCCAACTGTGGGCTCGCATTTTGGCTGGTAAGTACTTTCCTGGGGTGGACCCCTTTGACATTGTTCGGATGCCTCTTGAACGAGGTGGTTCCATGATATGGCGCACCCTCCAAGTGGGAGCTCAGCTGATTAAACGCAGCCTATTTTGGATATGCAAGACTGGTAATCAGGCTCTCTTTTGGGAAGATTCATGGGATGGCTCGCCCCCTCTTCTATCTTCCCACCCGCATCTGCAGTCTTTATATGAGGTCTTCCAAGATGCTGGTTGGTCTAATGTGGCCCATTACAAGGAGGAGTATGACATGGGTCTGACCACTGGCTTCAGATGGAAAGACGTGTCAGAATGGCCACCAGGTGGGGCTATAGAAAACCGCTTAGAGCTTGCTCAGATTCTTAATTCGAGACATTGTAACTCTCTCCCTGGACAGGATATGCTTGCTTGGGGAGGGGGATCAACTGGAAGCTATTCGGTCTCAACGGGATATCAGACCCTGCTCAAGCATGCTTTTGGTGAAGCGCATTTTGTCTGGGGAAAGTACATTTGGAATTCCGTTGCTTGGCCCAAATGCAGATTCTTTTTGTGGATGCTTACATACAATAGGTGTCTCACGTGGGATAACTTATGCAAGTGCGGCTTTCAGGGACCTTCCAAATGTGTACTCTGCTGTAGGGAGATTGAAACAGGGGCGCATCTCTTCTTTCTCTGTTCTTATGCCAAAAGGATTTGGCACAGATGGTGGGATGCATGGCAAAGACCCTGTTGGCATGCTTCTTCTCTTGTAGATTTTTGGAATGGCCTAGGTGCCCCTAAGTCCAAAGCTCCAATTCTACAAGCTGCCTGGCTTGCCAGACCTGCCTTTATTCTATGGAATGTTTGGCTGGAACGTAATAGGAGGATTTTTCGTGCAGAACAGAGACATAGCTTTGATAACTGGGAGACTGTTCGTGCGTCCTTGTTGGAATCGTTGGTGGTGCAGCAGTTTAGTGAGGTTGGATTGGGGGCAGAGGAGCGTGACATCCTGTTCCGCATTGCTGGCAACCAGGTGGCTGGTCCCACTTCTGCGTCCTCCTCACGGCCTGGGAACAGAGGCCGTCATTTTCTCAAGCCGATTTGTAGAAGAGGCCGCTGGACGCCCCCTCCTCCGGGTATGCTGAAGGTTAATACCAATGGCTCTTCAAAAGGTAATCCAGGTGAAGCTGGAATTGGGGGCTTAGGCCGTGATAGTTCGGGAAACATCCAGTTTATTTTTTCTGTTTATAAGGGAAGACAATCCAACAATTATATGGAGGCTTTCGCAATTCTTCAGGAAATGCAGCATTGCTGTCAACAGGGATGGCAAAATATAATTTATGAATCTGACTCCCAAATTGTCATTGATCTTATTAACAACCGCAATTTTGATAGAGCGGAGTGGCGTCTGGCGGTGGTTGTTCAACAGGTTATTCAGGTTAGTTCGGTGATGAATTCTGTGCAGTTCATACATATTCCTCGAGAATGGAACGAGACGGCCGACTGTTTGGCCAAGTGGGCTTCTGACCAAGGGCCTCAATGGGAAATTTTAGATTACAGTATGCTTCCCCTGAACTTCTCCCAGACGCTGAGGGCTCTGGTTGAGAAGGACAAGGCTATGTAATGTTTTTGGCTCTGCTTGCTTTGGAATAAATTTTTACCCCGCTCAGTTTTAAAAAAAAAAGAAGTCTACTAAACTTTTAAATAGCATTTTGTAGTCCATATTGGCCTTTGCTTCCATTGCACCATCATATCATAGAGCAGTTGGCCCTCTTAATATACATGATGAGCACAACTCCTTAGTTGGAGTTCAACTAGACACTTGGTAGATCCATTCACTATTTTAGGTGATCCACTCTTCATTACATCTACTTATAACAAGTTCACTTTAGTGGAATTATGCTCAGTTCTTGTGCATGATCTTTCCAGACCTATGCCACACTTATGTTTTGGACCCTACTCAAAGTTATTTGTATTTTTGCCTCCTTCATCTTCCATTTTAGAATGGGAATAATTTTGGTACACACATCATGTTATTCCTTTGGTAAAGGGAATAAACATTGTTCAATGTGGATGGAGCTTCTTCAGTCTATTGGTAAAGGATCTCATCATCAACCTTGGTCATTTTATGAGTTATACTATAGGTAGTTTTAACACCTTCTATGGGGACTTCTTAGTTATCTATTTTACTATTATGCTTGGGTACTGCATCAGGCCATTGTGTTGGGATCCAATTTTAATACCCATTTAAGCTACACTTAAGGGAGTGTTGATGTAGGTTTGTATTCCATTTAATGGGTTTCCCTTCCACATATTAGTTTAGCTTGCTTAGGTTTCACTTATTTGTGTTTTAGGTCATTGTGAAAGACAATCCCACATTCATGAGGAAGTGAAGACATATTTATATTGCACCTATATAATGTGCCTTCCTAAATATTTTATGGCTAACAAATATAATGCTAATATTTTAATATTTTTATTATTGAGTAATTACTTCTTCTTGGATCATGTTTGATTTTGATACTACACACAGGTAATTTCTTTATGCATTTTGACTCCATCCAATAGATCGTCAATTGTAGCCCACTCTAACATAGCCATTGTTGAAATTTTTCTCATAATCTTACGTTGCCCAATCTTATTCCACTTGAACTTGTCATAATTTTATTTTAGTAACCTTTCTTTTTGCAAATTGAGCCAAAATTAAGTCACCTGTTAAGTATTATTATTTTTTTCTCTTAATATCTGCACATTGTTTTTATACATGAAACTCTTGTCCAACCTCTCTTTCACTTCATTAAGCATGTCATGCATATCTAATATATAGTCTCTATTTAAACACTTATTCTAGTCATTCAAAAGTTATATATTAATTCACTAATGCTTCCATGGATGAAACCATAAACAGTCTAAAATAGATTTTTATTATATTTACCATGTTGTAATAAAACTCAGCTAGTATAAAAATCATATCCCATTGTTTGGGCTTATTCCCTACCATGAATTTCAACAATTTTTTTAGGCTTTTCTTCACTACATTTATTTTCTCATAATTTTTTTATTATAGGCTGAACTAAAACTCAACCTTGTGACCGAATTTCTCCACAAAGCTCTCCAAAAATGACCAAAAAACTTTTTATCCCTATCTAAAACCATATTCTTTAGTAATACATGCAACCTCAATACCTCCTTGAAAAAAATTGGAAATTTTCATGGCAACACCTATCTTCTTACATGATATGAAGTATGTTATCTTTGAAAATGTATCCATAACAATAAATATGGAATCATTATATTTTTTGGTCTTTAGAAACTTGAGAAAGAAGTCTATGCTTATATATTCTCATTATATTGATGTTATTGGAATTGGTTGATAGAAACTTGAAAAAAAAATTACCTTTAACATGTTGGAGAGCTCTACAATCTTGAAAAATAATATTCATACACACTTATATTAGGCCACTAGTACTTTGCCCTCAGTTGCACCAATTATTTTTCCACACTAAATTAACCAGCTAGTGCTCCATTATATTTTTTCCTTATTAGATTATCCCTCATTGATCCTTGAGGTATACACAATTGTTGTCCCTTTAATATAAAAACATCATTTAAAATGAATTCTAGCCATGAAGTTATATCCATGTCAGTTGGGCTCTTACATTCTTCCCATGCATCTCTAAAATCCAAATCTTTCTCATAAAAACTTTTCATTGTCTAACTAAATAGCTATACTCTCATCTCAATAAAAAAAACACTTTATGTTTAATGAATCTATAACTCTATTTGATTTTTCAATTCTATGCTTTGAAACAAATGCATAACTTTTAATAAATTTAACCCACTTTAAAAAAAATTGGTTCAACTTACCTTGGCTATTTATGAAATATAATGTTTGATGATCCAGTACAAAACAAACTCCTTAAAAAATAAATAATTCCTCCACTTATTTATAGATTGTACCATATCATAAGATATTTTATCATAAACAAATTACTTCATATTTACATATTTTAAATTATCACTAAATTAAGTATAGGGTTTGCCTTCTTGACTCAAAACCACTCCTACCACTATCCCAATAGCATCATAATCATCTTGGAACACTGTTGAAATTTGTAAAAGTTGATAATATATTTCCATCTTCTTCTTAGAAATATGAAATTTATTTTATGGTGAAATTGTCCATTTGAACTCTTTCCTATCACATTTCATTTTTTCTATAATGGGTGCACATATATTCTACTAGAAAATTTAATGAATTTTTGGTAAGAACTAGCTAACAAATGAAAAAAAAAAATACTTTGAACATAATACTTGGTGATGGCCACTCAAAAATGGATTTTACATTTTTTCGGTCAATTATTACCCCTACGTGTGACATCAGAAATACCAAATATACAAACTTTTTCTTCTTAAATTTACATTTCTTCAAGTTTACCACCAACTTCTCTTCATTAAACCTTTGCAATACTAGCCTAAAATGTGATAAATTCTCTCCTTTTGTTCTAATATCTATCAAAATGTCATATAAATTTTTAAAAAAAGCTTTCCCAAATATGGCTTCATAACTTGATTCATAAGTATAATGAATGTGTTTCATGCATTTTTCAACCAAAACGGCATAACTATCCATTTATGCAAATTATCCTTTGTCTTGAATGTGATATTCTACTCATCACCTTATTGAATTACAATTTTTTGATACCCAATTTTTAAATCAATCTTTGCAAAGTACATTTCTCCACTCAAATAATAAGTCATCTATTTATGGTAATGAAAAATTGTACTTGATTGTAATCTTATCAATGGCTCTTGAATTTGTACACATATGTCATTCCAAAACCTTCTTATGTGTTTGTGTGAATGGTTAATTATGAAAGTTCAGATAGTTGATATAGCGATTGAATTTTAATAGGACTTGCATTGATTTTGGAATGACAAAAAAAAATGCCTTCTCTTTCTTTTTCTCTTTTGAAATTTTTTTCCTAAATTAATCAATAATTTAGTATGGTTGTCAACTACTTCATCTCATTCCTTAAATGGGATCAAATAAAACCTTCATTATATATTTATAAATTTTATAAGTATTAGATCTACCAACATACATAAACTCTCTTTTAAGCTACCATGGTCAACTCAAAAACACACACCATACATCTATGGGCATAACGTCACAAAAATCTTCATCATTACATAACCAAATCATAAAATTAATTATACATTATCCATTCACTAAAATATGTTGAATTTTTTTCATCCAAGACACCTTATATGGATTAAGGTGTAATAATATTTTCATCCCATGATTCTCTACCATATCATTATATTCCAAGTTATTCATGCTACCAATCTCAATAATAACCTTATAACACTTATCTCTATATTTATATTTGGTTCACAATCTCATCCTTTTTTGGTTTTAACAACACTTTATTCATGATGATGACCTCTCCATGTTTCATTTCTTATATGATATTGGGTGATACAACACTTTCCTCATATGCTTGTGTAATGGGATTTCTAGCATCATTTCTTATATTTTTATTTTTTAATGCTTATGGGCACTCAAAAGCTATAATCCCAATCCTAACTTCTTAACACCTAAATAATATACCCATGAATCATTTGCCTCTTCCTCTACTATAATATCCTCTTCCTCTTGGAGTATGATTTATATTTTATGAAATGTTAGCTTCTCCCTCATGAGTATGACGTTATCTTCAGATATTTTCTTAACCTCTACCACTTGAAAAAATCCCTCTACCTCTTATCATATTTTTTCAATTCTTAACAACTATAAATTCACATTTATAGGCTTCTTCCAAATTTATACACCAAAATTTCTTTTTTTTAACTTTAGAAATAGGAATTTGACATGCTTTAACATAATTGGACAATACACATATATCTGACTCTTAAGCACACTTTCCCTCCATCATTCTACCTATTCATTATCTTAACCATTATTATCTATCAGACATATTTATTTAATATTAACTTGGTCAATACAGGAAACCTTTATAATCATATACATACATTCTACATAACTTATATCTCCCAAGACACTATCGCTAATGTTGGATAGTTTTGGTTACCAAAATTGTCTCTCTTTATCATAAGTGTCTTGGATCCCTTCACAACTATTTTTCAAACTAAGAAATCTTTAAAAGTTCATCCTAGACATGTTTCATAGGTTGGTTATAGTAATAAATTAACAAAGTGTGACCTATATATATAAATCACCCCTAAGGTATTGATCATCTTGGAATCACCTAACAAAACCTTGATCAAATATTCAATCTCTTAGAAAAATATTCAAAAGGAATATATATATATATATCTTAAATATTTGAGTATCCCTAGAGAATTCCATAGAGCCAAATATAAATACAAATAAACCAAACATGCACGATGCCAAATTTTGAAGTTAAAATATAGGACTACATTCTGGATTATTTATGATTTTGTATACACACTCCTAAGTGGGAGAACTACATATAGTTTAAACCCTCTTCATAGTATTAAAATTTATAAAACACTCAACTATTTATATGGAAGTTGTTAAACATATCCAACCCTACTAACCCCTTTTTAAGGTATCTTGTGGTCAATCAATCATAAATAAGGTTTCATACAAAATAAAATGAAAAATAGCTATTATTGCATAGGATCAAAGATTTTGCATCAAAATTAAAAAATTGTAAAAATATGTATAAGCATCCCAGAAAAATTTGACCCCTGATGTGCATAAAGAGACTACCAATAAACCCTAATAATTCTAGTTACCACAAGTGTCTCACTTTACTAAGAGCGCCTAAATATTCTATTAGCCTATATTTAAGATTTGAGCACCTAAATAAGCATATATAGAACATTTCTTGATCCCATGGAATATTTTGAATGGAAAACAATCATAATTAGTTAAGTACATCCTTATCATGTCTTATCAATTATAATTCAAGTAGTTACAATATCTATTAGCCCCTTTTCAATTCATATTATTTTGTTTATTATCATATTTTTTGTAATCTGTATGAATTCATACTTTTAATTATTTTATATATATTAGGTGTCAAATAATTTAAACATTTTCTTGAACCCCACTAATGATTTGAACCTAAAAATCTTGGGTTTTATTCAACATTAGGGTTTCAAACAAATTAGGTTTCATATTTTATCCCCTCTTAAGATGTATTCTTAAAATATTTGCTTTATTAGGGTTTAAACTTTTTTTAACTTAAAATTTTTTTTAAACCCTAATATGAATATAGTTCAAGATATTAATATGTGAATATTTCTTATTTTGATATACATATAGATAAAACATGGAAAATTTAGCAATAATGGTCTTGATGGAAAATATGGCTGCTTTGGTGAAACAGATCTAGTTGAGCATAAAGAGTGTTGTTGATGCATTATAATGTCAAATAACAATTAATATTTAAAAACAAAATAAAGGGATCTCTTCCAAGTGTGGGAATTATATTGCAATAGGACATCTCTAGAAAATTGATTTTATTTCCTACTCTAATGCTAATACAACTAGCTAAAGATCATCCTAATGTAAAAAAAATTTAACAAGTGAATAAAACTACATAAAATAAAATGGAAATGATGCACCAAAATATGACTATCACTAAGCAATAAAATGTATGAATTCAAATTAAAAAATGGAGGACAAGAAGCAAGATGAAATTTTAATATGGGCATGGAAGTACAACACCAACACAAGAGTAAGAGGGCAAAAAAACAAAATCCATAGAACTTTTCCTCATTTTCAAAAAATATGCACAAATGTATTATATTTCAATAATAAGGCTCAAATTAATTTTACATAAAAACTAGTAGATGCTTAGATTTTAATTATGAATATACAGTATCAATGAGTCTAAGAAATCAAGTCCTTTTATTTAAATGAGCTCCTTACATTTGTAGAGGAGAAAAGTAAGAGATGAATTAGATGCTCTCAACTATCAATTACAGGAGTAAGTAATAACAATGACTTGCATTTTTTATTTACAGGTATTCAATTATGCATTTGTAGAGTTATTTTAGTTTTTAGATGGTAGATCAGTGTATTAGTTATTCATAATTGTTAAACATGGTCTCACTTCTTTTGGATTGAATCCACTTGTGTGTTTGAATAAATTTAGAAAAGTAGCCCATATTATCCTTACGATATTTGTTTTATAATTATACCTACTCTATGAGTAGTGGATTGATGGTCCTTTGTCCTTTATCTAAATCTTAGTGGGTACTTTAGAGTATTTAACCATTAAACAATAATCTCAAAATTAGTGGAGATCTTGAATGTCTGCTATAAAAAGTATAATTCTAAACAACCTAGATAATTAATTACAAGCTAAAGACTTATCCCAATGTTTTAATTTGATTAATATTTAATTAAGAGCTTTCAAATAAAATATATCTCCATTAAATTAGCTAGCTATAGCTAAAAATACCGCTTTCAAAATATTTGTGGTTGGTTCATTGTATTTCCTTCATTTTAATTGTGTTTGATCGAATGGCAAGAAATCAATAATTTAATCTAATATCATGAGATCTTTAAATATGTTGGATCCATTTTGATTCAAAATGTCTCACTTTATATTTATATATATATATATATATATGATCAAATGGATTGAGGGTCCCACTAAGATGATTTTGTATCTATCCACTTTAAATAATTGACTAAGGAAAAAAAATCATAAGTTATGAATCAAATGTATGTAGATCTATGTTGGAAGGTCAATCTGATAATTTAAGTTTTTTTTAAATTGAGAAGTGCCTATATTTATATATAAAACAAGATATGTTATAATGTTAATCATACAAAAAAATGGGTTGAAAATTTACACCTCATGAGCAAAGACACACTAAGGGTAAAAAAACCCATGAAAATTCAAAAAAGTGGTCATAAAATGACCACACTAAAAAAATTACATCACATCAAAAATTGATAGCAAAGAAAATAAAGTAAGGTACAAATAATAATAATGGGAGAATTTAAGTAGTAGTATCAAACATGGATGTCAGGGGAGGTGAAGGAGTTGGTAGACCTAGAGGCTTATCACCCCATCCTCCCATGGTAGGAAGATTCGTGACAGTAGGTAAGGGATCCCAACCAATGTTTTATTGCTCTTCCAAAGTCTCATTTTGATTTATTTTATGGGAAATATCCAGAGCCAAGCATGGTAATTTTTAGTAGGTAAGTAGATGCAAGCCTTTTTTATCACCATCCTAAGATGGGGGAGGAGATACCTAGCCCTAGCCATCACCTCTAAGGAGGAATCACTTGGGCCACCGTGATGAGGAGAAGGCCAGCAAGGTGGTGACCATCATGGAGAGTAACTCTTGCTTTTGGGTCTAAACCACTATCATCATGGCCCGTTTCCTCATCCTTAGGGGCATGAATGATATCATGTGGGTTCAAGAGGTTCTTAGCTAACCACACATAGAGCATTTCCCTAGTGATCAAGCAAACATTGGAGGTGGTTGAGCTATAGATGAACCTTGTCTATTTGGCTTTGAATCTAAAGAGTAACATTAGAGAGATTAGTAATTTTATTATAAATAGAAAAATTATGTTCTAACTCTTCATGATTAAATCAAGCATAATTTCTAGCTTTCCATATTTGAAATAAAATGTCAACTTTAAAGATTTACCAAAAGTGATTATATTTTATAGGCAATAGAGTTAAGTCTCTTAAGAGAGCCATCTTCCATGTGAAGAATTTAGGATGAAAAGGTTGAAAAAGGGAGTGAATCTAGCACCACATAGAATATGCATGTGGGCAAAACCAAAAAATATGTTTAATAGTCTTTGTTATCAACAAGCTAGGTAGATAGGGTTAGGCACACCTAGATCCTTGAGTCGATCACCCATGGGCAAGCCTTGGTAAATAAGGCACCATAAAAATGAGATTTTTTGGGCTCAATAGAAGTAGACCACACTGTGTTGAATTATAAATCCCAAATCCCAACATGGGAATGAAGATTCCATATGATATTTAGCATATCAACTGGAATATGTTGAGGAGCAAGTAAATGATATCCTAGTCGAGGAGAGTATCAAGTGAAGGGAGTTATTGTAGGCCAATGCCAATCCTTCCACCAAGGAAGAAGAGAATTAACTCTAATTTTTTGCAAATATTCATTAGGTATGGATCCTTGAATTTTAGTAATAGCCTCTGCATCTAAATTAATTAAATGATATTTATTCTAAAGTTGTTGCCAAGTAAGCCAAACCTTGCTCTCTTTATAAAATAGATCACTGATAACCTTCATAGTTTTTCTAAAAAGGCATAACCTTTAACCCAATGGACTAAGGCAAAGGGAATTTTGTGAAAATTTAGAAAAGGTGACCACTAAAGGGACTGAGAATTAATAGAGATGCCATTTTTTAATCTTTCACCAACCTAGCTGAGGTGGGGCTTAATCTTCTCCCAAGCCTTCCATAAACTTTGAATTATAAAGGAGCCCTTAATTTTAATAGGCACTAGGGTGATAAGTAGGAAATGAAGTCCTAGGCCTTGTCAATCCTTCCTTCCATATGGGATCCCCTAAGAGATACAATGGTAGAGAAGAATCTTCTATACTTCATCCCTAGAAAAACCTCTGATAATAACAAGGATACCCAGTCCCCCAGATTCCTTAAGATGGTAATAAATATTCAAATAAACTCTATGGAAACCCTTATGTCCCTTATAATTATCCTAGATAAATAATCTTAAAAGGTTTTATAACATGAAATAGGTATCATTAGAAAGGGCCCAATAAGAGGAATAGTAAACATGCGTAGTTGCCCAACAAGAGGAATAGTAAACATGCATAGTTGCCAAAACTTTAGAGCAGATTTGAAACTTGACATCCAAGAAAAGAGGCTTGGTGATCCAAAAATAAATATTTTTTAACTCTCTATACCACATAGGACCATAAATCAAAATCAAAAACTTGAAAGGCAAAAGGAGTTCCTAAAAACTTAAACTTTACTCCTGGTAGAATCCATTGACATTGAAATTCCTCGAGCCAAAGAGGCTTAGGGCCATGGATTGCCTGTAACATTGGGTCTTCCTCCATTGAATAGAAGAGCTTGAAGCCAAATAAAATATGTCCAAAAATTACATGACATTTCTAACATATTCTTTTTCCTCTTGGAGAGTGAGAAAATATTCATCTAAGAAATGACCATTTAAAAGTTGTCTATCAGACTGTGGAAGAAATACCTTTCACCAGACCCCTGGTAACATAATTATCTAGATGATAGCTAAATATTTCTACTGAAATAACATATAGGGAAGAGGATAAAGGACAACCTTATCAAATGGAGAGAAGAGATGTAGCTCAAACTAAGAAGATTGAGTGCCATTAATAGTGAGACAAGCCCCTACATCTTGAAAAAGCATATTAATAGTTTGAATAAATTTTAGGCCAAAACCAAGTGCCTATAACATGGCTAGAATGAAAGGCCACTCGATGTGATCATAGTATTTCTCAAAATCAATCTTAACAAATAGATCCTTTTGATTATAAATCCTACCCCATTCCATACCTTCCTAGACAATGATGACATTATCCAAAATGAATTTTTTCAATATGAAACATGTTTGTTCACTTCAAATAATTAAAGGAAAAATGTGATTTACCCTGAGAGCTAGAGATTTAACAATAATCTTATAGGATATTTTGAGCAGAGTAATAGGCCTCTAGTTTGTGATAATTTTATAATCACCAACTTTGGGGATGAACTTAATGTTACCCTAATTAATAAGGTTTCCCAAGGAATTAGTTAGAATAACTTTAGAATAAACTTGGTGTAGATCAGGACCAATAGTGTCTCATAGAGTTTGATAAAACTCACACATCAAACCATCAACTCCTAGAGATTTTTCCACTTCCATCTATTTAATAGATCTATGGAGGTCACTAAGAGATAAGGTTCTGTCACAAGCAACTCTTTGAGAATTGGAGACTTTGTAGGGCACAACCTAGAGACATTGAAGGAGATCCACTTCCCTTTCTAGATAAGAATTTTATGCCAAGAAAACACCATGGTAATGATGCAAAAAGGCTTAAAAAATGTCAAGAAGTTTGTTAAGTCTTATATTTCCTTAACAAAATTGATTCTATCAGTGTCTATCCTAGAGCAGAGGAGGGTAAAAAAATCCTTGGACAACTTGTCACCTATTTTGAGCTAGTGCATACAAGCTCTCAGTTAAGCTCCTATAGCTTTGTGTGATTCATAAATTTATAACTTGTGTCTCCATTGTGCCACTTGAGTTTGAAGGTGGATATTAAATGGTTCCTTCTCTAGTTCTTGTGAGGTGTGGATAAACTCATGATTTGTAGCATTGTGTAGATGTCATCTAAAAATGGTTGATTACTTTCCATAGATCTAAATAAAAGTGGAGGTGTGATCAAGAGCCTCATACCACCACAGAATCTGGTTAGTGCCTCCTTCTAGTTGAGGTACTAAGTTCCAAATTTTAACAATATACCCCATTGTTCTTTCATGTTTGAGGTAGACAATATTGAGATAAAATTATGTGGAAGTAGGATTGACTTGAGGAGAAGTCCATTCAAAGATAAATCAAATGGGGTGATGATTCGATAAAAAGGTATCAAGAATGATTGAAATTGGTCTATCCTAGACTAGAGCAAAATAGAAAAGGTCTTACTTAGCTAGCAGAGCTCTATTAATATGTTGAAACACCCTATCATCCCCTTGGCATAAATTGGAATAGGTAAACTAGGGAGAGTTTGAATCCTTCTTTTGGTGATGGTTGGGATCAAAAACCCTAATTTTATTATGCATATAAAACCATGCTTCATGATTACCTATAATACATCACATTATAAGGCATCCTTATTTGTCCTCTACAAACTCCACCATGTTGAATTCACCACAAAGGATCCAATGTGCATCCAGGAGAGAGTCAGCCAGCCACCTCCACAAGGTTTCCCATTTCACATCATTAATAGTGTATAAATTGACCAACCCAATAATGTGTTTATTTAAAGCAAAAAGGGTCTACACCACCTAATAGGTGGGGTCTAAACCCTAAGAAATAATATTCTGAGTGAGCTATGGAGATAAAAAAGTGATGGCCCCACCATGTCTAGTGGCCTCAAAAATGTCCCCAGGCTAGATGATTTGTGTTTTGTTCTACAATAAGAAGACATAAATATTGTCCTCTTACAAATAAAGAATTTTCATGTTGTGGAAAATCTGGGAATTGTTCTTGACTATATACTTTACATGGTGGATCAGTAAGACCTCAAACATTCCAAGAGTACATAATCATTGGATAGGATCGAGGTGCATTTCAGTCTCTTATGTGAGGCCTTCTAACATAACAAACTTATTATGCATGAGTTTGTTAGGCATAAAATCAGTCATTTTAAATAGTTGTTACTTGTGTGCCATATATTCCTCCTCTTTAGGAGATGGATAGAAGTTTTGAGAGTCTCATAATATTGATTTTCAATCTAAAGTGACTAAGATCCTTTCCTCCTCGAGGGCACTCAACCTAAAATAGATTTTTGACCATGGCACTGAAGGTTGTGTCTTAACTAGTGAGTCCACTGCATCTGATACACGCATAAGAGGAGGAGAAGTTTTGGTGGGTAAGGTAGATTTTATAGAAAAAATTGATGCATAATTATTTTCATTAGGTTAGAATGACAAATTTCTTGGCTTTTCATTGTAGACTAGGAATTTGACTCAAGAGAGGATGGTTAGTATCATGTTAGTTCCAAAATGAAAGAAACACACTAACTAGCATAACATCTCTAGGCCTAGTCACTAGGGGGTGCTTAGTGAGGGAAAACCATTTTAAAACATAACTAGAAATGGAAATAAATGAGAAATGTGAACACAAAACACAAAATTCTTACCAAATCCTTGATTACTCCAAAAGGCTCCTTCTTTGGCTTGCTCAACCTGTGCTTCAAGAGATCTTGATCAATGGAGTGTGACTACCTTCATCTCCTCTTCGCACCTTTGGCTTGTGATGGCTTTAGCTCAATATTTGGGCATAATAACACTAAATCAAGATATGGTTTGAAGTTATTTGGTCATGGTAACTTTGGCTTAAAAGATCTTAAAATTCAATAAGCAAGGCCTTCTATTTATAGATTTTGCAAAATGATCAGAATGAACTTGAACCATCCATCTAAAGATGAAGATGTGTGGCTAACAATCCATTCAATTTTGGAGGCCATGTTCAATAAATGCCTTCATAAATATTTGGGATAGAGAGGCATTAAAGAGGCATGGAAGGTCTTAATGAGGTATGGGATGGATTGATGAGATATTTTATGCATTTATGGCCTTGAGATGTCTTTTCAAGAAATGATTTCATTTGATGATGCATATATTCAATATCAATTTCTAAAAAAAATCAAATATTTATATGGAATTCTTAATTATGCTCATGATTTGAATTAATTATCTTTAATCATGATTAGTCAACTTTGATGTAAATTTTTGGCAATTGGTGCACAAATTAATCAAAGTGGTTAGAATGTCATATTATTGGTTTGAGATTTGACTAGATTAGAATTGGAAGGTGATGTTATATGTGTTGGAATTATTATCTTATTTAGGATTTTGGCAACACAAAATAGCAAAGGAAAATGTCTCATGTAATAAATTTGGTAGAAAAGAGTAATCCAAAGCATCTAGGTGTGAAAATGTCATTTTATCTCAAAATGACCTGATCGAAGTTAGTTGTCTCATAAATTGCATTACCTCATTTAATTATACTCTAGCCAAAATATTTACTTGAATATGACAAGTTCAAATCTTTTAACACATTTTAGTGTTTTTAGGCCAAATTTTGATGCTTTGGTAAAAGCTAATCAAAAGCCTAGTTGGAGGTTATTGGTAGCCAGTTTTAGGTGTCTATAGTTTGCCCCTATTTGGGAAGTCATTGAAATACATAGGCATAATAACATATTCTAAAAGAATGAAAATTCTTGCATGCCTACAACTTCAAAAACAATGGATGAATTGTATGATTCCCCCTCAATGGAATGATTGGCACAAGTAGGTTGGCAAATGGTCCCTCAAAAAGAAAGAAGTGAAACAAGGGGACCAAAGAAAGGAATATGATGGGGTGAGAACATAATGATTTTGAAAAAGTATTCAAAATCATTGAGAATGCAAGTGGGATGGTGTATAATGGTTTACCCAAAGGTGGTTATAAGTATTGTACCCTAATAATGGTAATGTGGTATGATAACACAATGATTTACCCAAAGGCGGTTATAATCATTGAGAATACAGAGTTACCCTAGTGAGGATAGACAAACATGATAACAACATGCCCTTGTTTAGGAAAAAATAAAGTAAATTTGGTGAGAACACAATGATTTTCCTAAATGCAATTATAATCATTAAGAAATGCAGGCAAGATGGTGTACAATGGATTACCCAAAGGTGGTTATAAGCATTGGACTTTGATTATGGAAAATATGATTGATTAGTTGATGATGATGACAAATTTACATAAAAGGTAATGATGAATTAGAATAACCTGCTAGTAGGGAGATGCTCATCTGAACTAATAATGGATGAAATTCTTTCATTATTTAATTACTTTATTTGGGATATGATTGGGATCATATTGGGATGCTAGTGTCGAGGAGATGTTGATGCCACCATTGCTGAGTAGATTTCTTGAATCTAATTTTTGTTGTAGCACTTTATGGTAAGCATCATGAGAGAACACCATGAGGACTAGGTCAAAAGATACATAAGGATTGACTCCTAAATTCTAACATTCAAGGTAAAACAATGCACCAATGATAAAAACCATGATGGCAATGTAGACTTATAAATGTGGATGGATTCAAGTATAACTACATAAGGAATCACCCGATGAATGCACATAGAATGAATCAAGGCAACTGTGTTGAAAGCAAACAAATAAGCACATAAACAACAAATAAACAAGTAAAGAAATAAATAATAGTTATGCCTAATGTTATTACAAACAACATCACTTAAACCTATGTGATGAGCATTGACCCTATAAAATAGGAGACAACTAAGAAAATAAACATGATGGGTGGGAATAGAAGAAAAGGAAGAGGGTGGCCAAGTTGTCTCCATATGCACTAGGCAAGTGGGGACTACCTACATAGTTATATAGATGTAATATCCAAAAATAACTTTAGGTTAAATGTACTTCTCCCAAGAAATGGGAAGAAAATGATAACAGATGAAAACAAATATGATGTATGTGATAGAAGAATAGGAATGATCTTACAAAATGGTAAGTGTGTGGGAGAAAAGGCCAAAAATGATAGGGAAACTAAGTGAGAAGTCATGTGCTTGTAACTTAGTAAGGGTTCATAGAATCCTTAAGGTAAGGAAATAGTCAATGTTTTGGTTTTTTAAATGATTTTACAAATGATTTTGTAATTTTATAGGTATCCCAACTTGATCAAGAATGATGAGATACCAAACAATTAAAGCTCATAAAATAGAAAGAGCGTTGCTTAGGTTGCTCATAAAATGGTGAGAGCATGGCTTAGGGTGATTGAGATGACCTCAAAAAGTATCAAGCATTACCTACATAGCCCTAGGATAGGACCTCAAGTCATTGTAGTTCTACCTTATAGTGGAGGATCTAACTAGTGTAGTAGCCAATTCAAACAAAGCAAGCACAATTGGTACAAAAACATACATTGGCATAAGTAATGGCAAGTTGGTAAATCAAGGAATAATAAACAAGTGTTTCCCCTAGTTTTCCCATAGGTGTTTATAAATAGGATACAATGACATAGGTCAATGATACTAATTTTCCCATAGATGGTTATAATTAGTAACAAGACCGGTGAGACACTGATTTGCCTATAGGTGGTTATAATCAGGCACACTTGGTATATAGAATGAAAGAGGAAATTAAGGATGCAACTATCAAATTATTGTCTTACTACTCTAAAATACTACCTCTATTCATAATTCTTGAAATAACTACTAAAAATAAATCTGAATCCTTTTGTTGAATGTGGCTCTAGAATGAATAAAACAAAACCAAGGTCATAAGGCTGGGTAGGGAGGGAGAAAACAACTTGGTTGATGGGGAAGTGTATGATAGAATGGATAGATGATCGTAAAAGGTGATAGTTTGGTAGGTTGATAGGATGATAAAATGATATAGTACAAAGAAGTTTGATAAAATGGTATGACTTGAAATGGTCCTTATAGACAATACACCAAATCACTCAAGTGTAGTACCGCTTGAGGTGGATAATGCTCATCAGGTTATCAAGTTTATGTCCATCTAGTGTGGTAAACCTATATGCTCTTGTACCATATGTTGTTGTAATGATGAAAGGACCAACCTAGTTGAGTTTTAACTTACCTTTATACTTCTTTTTGGCCATGGTATTCATTTGGTTCTCTTTAAGGACAAGATCACCAAGTTCAAATTCTTTGTGTTTCATGCATCAATTGTAATGACTTCGAAGTTAGTTCTGATAGGCTTGGATATTATTCACTGCATCCATGTGTTTCTCATCAAGTAATTCTAGTTCTTGCATGCAAGATACTTGATAGTTGTTGTCATCTAAGACATGATTGAAAGAAATGCATAGAGAAGGCAACTCAACCTCAATAGGAAGGATGGATTTTATACCATAAACAAGTGAATATGGAGTGGCTCCTGTGGGTATATGGTGATTAGTATGGTATGACCAAAGGGCATGGAATATCTAAAGGTTATAATCATGACTAGGATCATTGACAATCTTTTTGAAAATGTTGACAATGGTTTTATTTGATATTTTGGCATGGACATTACCTTAGGGGTAATATACCATAGAAAAATGTTGTGTGATGTTATATTTGGTGCATAGTTTTTGGACATCCTTATTCTTGAATGATCCTCTATTATCAGATATAATTTTAGAAGGGATATCATAACAGCAAATGAGATGGTTGAAAATGAATTTAGAAATTTTATTTCCAGTCATATAAGTGAGGGGTATAACTACAACCCACTTAGTGAAATATTCAGTGATGATAAAGATATGTTTATGGTTGTCAAATGAGGTGGGATTGATATTCCCAATGAAGTAAAATCCCTATGTAGCAAATGGCCATGGTGTCAACATTGGTTTTAAAGTCTTGGCTAGGGCATGAATAATATTAAAATGTCATTAACACTTGTTGCACTTCTTTATATGTGTAACTACATTTGCATCTATCATGGGCCAATAATAAGTAGTACATTGGATATTTTTGGATAATACTATCCCGATGGTTTGAGATCCACATACTCCTTCATGAACTTCCCGTAACACAAGTGTAGATTTTAATGAATTTAAACAATGAAGTAGAGTTCCATCAAAACTATGATGGTAAAGGGTTGATCTAAGTAAGGTATAAAGAGTGGTTTGGTTGAAGGCTTTAGTTTGTTTTCAGGATAAGTTGGGTGGTAAAACTTGGTCGTGGAGGTAGTTGTAAAGGTTTAAATACTAGATAGATCTAGGACCAACAATATCACAAATCATCATGATGGTTGAAGGTTCAAGAACTATTACTAACAAATTCTCAACAAGGAACTAATACTTTTTAGTTGTGTCTATTTGTCAAATCAGAGATCCAATAGTGACCATAGCATCTATGATTCTGTTACTTGCCCTTGGTATATGTTCAAACTAAATATCAGTAATTTGTTGCTTGAGAGTGCCAACCAAGGCCTTATATGGAACCAACTTGTCATTTTTGGTCTAAAAGTGGTCTATAACCTGATTGATGATTAACTGAGAATCACCATAAACCTTGAGATGAGATATGTTCCATTGTACTTCTTGACAAAGCCCTATAACAAGTGCTTCATATTCATCCATGTTGTTGGTACAAGGGAAATTGATCTTGAATGATTTAGGGATGAGATCCCCCTATGGTTTAATAAATAAAAGGCATGCCCTCAATCCATGTGTTGTGAATGATCCATCAAAATATAGCTTCTAATGTTGCTCCTCAAGAGGTGTGTCAATGATGGTAATTATGGATTCATCAATAAATTGGAATGTGATTGGCTTTGTATCAGTAAGGGGTGCTTTAACAAGCTTATCTATAAGAACTTGCCCCTTAATGGATTTTTGGTTGATGTACTCAATGTCAAATTCATTTATAAGCATTATATATTTTGCCATTTAGCCTTGTAAAGTTGTTCTAGATAGTAGATACTTGAGTGAATCTACTTTTGAAATAACCATGGTCTTATTGTTTAACATGTAATGGCAAAGTTTTTGAGCTATAAAAACCATGGCTAAACAAGTTTTTTTTATGGGTGTATAATTATTTTCATATACAACTAATGTATAATTTAAATAGTACATGGCATGTTCTTTTCCATTATCATCATGCTGAGCTAAAAGTGCCCCCAGGGCATTGTCAGTAGTTGATAGATACAACAAGAATGGCTTTCCTAACATAGGAGGTAATAAATAGGTGGAGTTTTTAGATAGTCCTTTAGTTTTTAAAAATTTGTTTGGGAGTGATCATCCCAATGAAATGTGACTCCTTTCTTCAAAAGATTTATAAAAAGATGGCATTTTATTGGCAAATTATGATATATAGCATCAGATAGACTAGATTTTGCCCTACAAACTATGGAGCTGCTTCAAATTAGTCAGAGGTTCATTTATATTATTTCTTAGACTTTAGCTTAATCGACTTCAATGCCTCGATGAGACACAATGAAGCCAAGCAATTTTCTTTATGTGACTCCAAAAACACACTTCCTAGGATGAATTCTAACTTTGTACTTATGTAGTCTTTCAAATATCCTGCATAGCACTACTGGATGATCAGCTCTAGTTTTTTATTTGCCAAGAATGTTGTCAACATAATCTTCAATAATGTCATGAATCATATCATGAAATATGATGGTCATGGCTCTTTAGTAGGTGGTCCTTGCATTCTTAAGACCAAATAGCATAACTTGATAATAGAATATTCCCCATGGAATGGTGAATGTTGTCTTATGTTGGTCGTCTAGTGTTATCTTGATTTGATTGTACTTCAAAAAGTCATCCATTAATGAAAGAATTTCATAACCCATTATGGATTTGATGATCATGTCAATGTTTGGTAATGGAAATCCATCCTTAGGGGAAGCTTTGTTTATATCATGGAAATTAGTACATATTATGATTCCTTCTAGCTTTTTGCTAACTGGCACAATATTAGATATCCACTATGAATAATCGATCGATCAGATATATCTTGCTTCTAAAAATTTTTCCAAATCTTTCTTCCCTAATATAGAAATTTAAATATGCATCTTATGTAGCTTTTATTTTACTGGTTTAGAATCAATATTGACCGCAACGTGGTGTAGAACCAAGGCAGGTTCCAAACCTAGCATGTTCTAATATGCCCATGCAAATATATCTAAAAATTCCCTCAAAATGGATGTAAGGACTTTGCATTCCTTCTTAGTAAGGGAAGTACCTAGCTTGATCCACTTTGGGTCATCTAGGGCCCTAATGTTAACCTCTATTGTATCTTTCACTAGAAGGGTCAAACCATCTTCAAGGATAGCACATAATGATCTGAACTGATTGGTAACATTAGAGTACTTTGTTAGGATTGGCTCTTCAAATTCCTCTATTCATAATGAATCACAGCCCCCCAATGGGAGGTTTAGCCATGTAACAAAAATTCTTGGACTCCTAAAATATTTAATCAAAATCTTGTTATTCGTCAAAACTAAACTTAGACTCACAGACAAGTTCATTATTGGTGGTCTCCTAAGATATATTTGAAGGTAGAACACCCCCATGTAATGACAGCTGAAATAGATTTTCACCCCTAGACTAGCCTTTTTCTTTACTTTTACCCTAGTCAAAAAGTGCCTCAAAGAGGTTTTCACTTTGGGACATCAATGTTTTAATTATTTGCTTTTGCCTAAGGGTGTTTACCTATTCTCCAAAATAGGCTTCAAAATCCAACTTGATTGAGAACCCTGATTTATGGTTGCCCAATGGAACATTATCTCTAAGGCCAAGAAAATCACATAAAGCCTCATCATTTTGTAACTCATCAATCAACATTTTGGACTCTTATTGGTCTCAATCTATCAACTAGGGATAATACAATTATAGTGGGTTGTGATGAATGACTAGTCTAAGGGTACAAATGGAATAAGTGTCAAATATATTAGTCTCGACTAAGTCATTAAAAAGGTTATAATTAGAATCTGATTCACTATTGGCATCCTCATCACTAGTCGATGGTGATAAAACATAAGGTATATGGGGTCCCTCTAGGTGGATTAAATCCAAGTCCATAGGATCCTTTATATTTGGTCATGGAAATTAGTTTGAGTACTCCTTGTTAATTTGGTCTAAGGCCTCTTCCTTCATAGTCTTGATTCTTCATGATCCTATTGGGAATAGGATACTTAGCATTTTCATAATAATCAACATGTTTATCATTATATAACCATGATTCATCTCCCTTAAGAGGGTCCAGTTCTATGCTAGATGCTAGTACAAACATGATAGGTCCTTTACCTTTGCCCTTTTATTGCCATTTTGGATGAAGTGGCTTGTCTTTAGGTCTTCCAAAGGACTTTGGGTTCTATGGAAGGTTTTCAATATGAAAGGTATCATGGGTTAATACTCTCATGGGCCATTGGATGAGATGGTATAATAGTTGGATATCTCAGGAGGTGGAATGTGAGAAAGGGAATTAAAGGCATTAAGATCAATGCAGTTATCCTCTAGTGACTCAAGGAGTATTGTCTTTCCCTTATCTTTCTTGGCCACTAGATTCAGGTAAAAATGATAGTTATAACTCTTGAACTTGGCCTCTAGGTATTTTTGGTGCTCGTATAAATACAAATCTCTTGGTATACAAACTTTCATCCCTGAATGGGAGAACTTGATACATTGGTGCAACATTGATGGGACTATATGAATTTCATGTAACCAAGGTCTACCTAAAATAATATTGTATGACAAATCAAGATCTAGCACATGGCAAAGTGTATCATGGGTCAAGGGCCCAAGGATAACTAGCAAATAGATGGTGCCTTTTGATTCTCATTCTTCATTATCATAGGCTTTGATGTTTATTGTCTCTACTTGAAGATCTACATAGTGTACTTGAGAAGCTTGATGAGCTTTAGAGACACTATGTTTAGACCTAATCCATTGTCTATAAGGACACATTTCAATTTGTGCTACTTTATGAAAACTTCAATGTACAAGGGCTTATTATGTAGTGGGCCAAGGGATGACATATCATTTTGGTTAAAAGTGACTTATTGGGTTGGAGCTAGATGTCCAACCAAAGCTTAGAATTTTTTAGGGGATATCTCACTAGAAATGGTGGATTGGCTAAGGAAATCATTCAAAATATCCTTATGGATTGTTAACATACACAACAAATCTAAAATGTATATTTGTGTGTCTTCTATAATTATTTTACAATGTCAAATTTATTTTCTTAGTCAGTTTTAAATGGCTTATTCTAAGGTTGAATGGTTTTTTGGGTGATGGGTGAAGTAGCATATCATTGTGGGCCTAGTATGGTAATCTTCAACTTCTAAGTTGTGATTACATAATCAAGATTAAACACAAGACCATGATTGCTAACAAATGCTGGAGATGGTGGGGGGGTAGATAGGAAAAGTCTTGGTCACTGGTGCACTTGTGCATGGTCACAAGGCAATAATGAGTTATCAATATAGGGTCCAAAATTAGTAATCCCTATTTGTTTATACGCATGTATGTGGTTCCAGATCAAGGAAGGATTATCAAAGTGAGTTGTTGGATTGGCATTGGTTAGAAAAGGACATGATTGACGAGTATTTGGTCTTAGATTGATGGAGATGGTGTTAATATGACCTTCTACAATATGACCTATAACCCTATTGTAGTCATGTACAACTGCAAGGTAATTTTGTTGGTTGTTACTGTTTTGACCTTGGTTTTGTCTAGTGTTCAAACATTGTTGGTTCTACTATTGTTGATTCTATTGATTCTACTGGTTTGGCCTTTATTGTTGAAATATTTTTTTTGGTGTTACACTAGCCATTGTTATTATTATTTTTGTTTTTATGGTTGGTTGTTATGTTGGGGAAAGGGATTCTAATAAATCTAAGGATATAATTGGAAGTAAAATCACCACCATCCAATGTTATCTCTCTATTCTCCAACATATTCTAAATCAAATGTTTGATTTGGACACAATAGTGCAAATTATGCCTGTTAACTTGATGATATTCATAGAATTCATTTTGATGGTACCAATCTGGATAAGGGATGCCCTGAGGATAATGTTTTAGTATAGGTCAGTTAATCAAATTAGTGGTTTTTTTGGAAAGCTTGTGAAACACAAATTTAATTGGCTCTTCAAGGTCACTAAAAACATGATGATTATGGATTTTTATCCTTAGAGGAGGGGCTTGTAATGGCAAAGGTTTTTGCATTTATTGTGTGGGCCTAGGTTGTTGTGATTATTATGTTTTTCAAAAAATTTATGGGTTAGGAGTAATTTTTATATATGGTGTGTGCACCATTTGGACATAATGTGACTCTGTTACTCCATTTCCAACAACATTTTTTTTATAGTTGAATTACCTTGGTCTTTCATTACTATTGGCCTATGTCAGTTACGATGCTTATGCTTAGATTGGGTGATATTTTTGGCTATTTCTTAGATTGGTACCTTGATTCTGATTATATGAGGTAAGTTTGATGATCCCTTTGTTAATAAGGGCATGCTTGATCAAAATACCTTTATCAATGATTTCCTTAAAGGTATGTGCACACTACAGTTCTAGATGATAGGATATTTCACTATGAAAATTTTTAGTAAACATAATATCTAATTATTTATCTAATAAAATATGGGTGAATCGGCTTACAAGGCCCTCCATCACTGTAGATAAATTACAAAACTCTCACTATCCTTCTACTTGGCTTGTATCAAGTCGACCAAATAAATCTAATGCTCAAGATTGTATGAAAAGTGTTGCATAAACTTATCTAAAAGGTAATTAAAATCAAAGACAAAATTCTTGGATAACTTCAAAAATCACTCCAAGGCTTGTCTTGTTAGACTCCTTAGGAATAATAGCAAAATTTATATGTCGTTATATGCCACTAGATAGCATATAACAAAGAATTTGATCAAATGAGCCTTAGGGTCACCTTTCCCCTTGTATTTGTCAAATTTTGGTGGTTCATATCCTAGAGGAAATGGTATCTATAAGTACTCCATGTTAAATAGATAAGAATAAATGTCATCTAACTTAAAATTTTAGTTTGTTTCCTAGCTTGGATAGTCATAATTGCATTCTTCATCTGTTGTAGTTCTTGGGCTAGAAAATTGAAGGAAACATTGGCTTGAGGCAAAATATTGGCCTGGATAGATGTTTGGGTAGTCATAAGTTGAGCACTTTGAATGGGGTATTATGGAGGTATTTTTCGGGCTACATTGGTTTGGTTGGGAAATCAAGTATGGATACGCATGCATGGATTAGAATGCAATTATTGAAATTATATATGTGTTTGTGTAATATTCTACTTTGGGTTCGATATATAGGCTTGATTTTGGTGGATTTTAAGGTTAGGATGGTGGAATATGGATATAATATGACTATTGGGGTTGAATAAGGACTTGTTGATAACTAATCAAACCTTACTATTGAGGGGGAACTTGTGAACCAAGAACCTATCATTGAACTAGTGGCACACTTTATACAAAAGGTAAAGGTTACCTAATTGGTACTTATGGAACATGGGAACCTTTAGGTTTCATGAATATTTATTAGGAATTTTATGTTTATGTAAAATTTAGCATCTATTACTGACCAATATTCATACGATGTTGATTAGACATCATTTGTCTTTGAATTGGTATATTGGTCTATGAGGGATGAGGTACGCTCACTGCTACTTGCTGAGGTAGAACATCAGTTTCCCCCTATTATAGTTAAAATATATTATACCTATATTGCATTGGTATGTTAGATTGTGCCTATTGTTTTGGAATATTACTCATTGCCTATTGAGTAATATTCATCATGTTTTATTATTGAGGCACAACATTGGTTACTGGTTGATCACCTAATCCTATTGGTTGAGAGCTTGAAGAAGTAGTTGGTTGAGGATTAGTAGTATTTTTTGGTTGAGGTTAGGATGTAGGAACTCCTACTCCTTTATTTTAAAAACCACTCATGGTGTTGACAAAAGATACACTCATTTGTTTATTAGTTGTCTATGTACTTACACCACTTTGGTTTGGATTAGACGTTGCTTGCATATTATCCACTAAGTTTTGCTCAATATTTTGTATAGAAGTATAATATACTTATTAAATGGTTGGCACATGAAATAAGTTATCAACCAAATTATTTTTCATGAAGGGGTCTACACCTTGATTGTCTTGACTAGTCAACTATATTAGCACTCTTATTGAAGGAACTAAATTGATGAGAGGTTTATTAGACATGGTCATCTGGTTAAAATTACACACTAGGTTTAATTACATTTGATATGTTGTTTGCATTTTTACAAAGTAGTCCTTCATGAGGTCCTTGCCTTTAACAAACATATTAGGGTTCTAATGTGGTATTTGGACTAGAGATAAAAGATTGATAGAAGAAGCCTATTGACTATAAATTATGATGTGAGGCATTCATAGTAGGCTTGAAAAATTCTTATGTGGAAAGTCTACTAAAAACTTGGCCCCTAATTCTATAGATATAACCAAGATTTCTTCTTTGTTTTATAAAAAGTGATGATTAAATAGATAAGGATCATATGTGGATGGTGTAGTAACATAGTATGATTTTTAAGGAACTAGTTTCTCAACCATATGTACCAAAGCTAAATATTGTTATGTTTTTTCTTGATCCTACTCTGAGTAAGGAGGCATGTTTACCAAGTAATGAGCCAATGGGTCTTGGTTTTGTGCCCCTATTTCAGTTTTATAAGATGGATAGGGGTCCATCTCATAATTATCATTGTCTACATAGGGGTCTTGAATCATTTCTTCTTGTATGACCACATTATTAACTCCTAGACTGTACATGAGGCCACTAAAGTGTAAGAAAACATGTTGGTATCCATAATAAATGTTTCATTATAGAGTTCTATAAACTCTAAAAATGAGATGTCTAAAAATAAGTTCAAACTTGGTCTAACAAAATCAAAAGGAGGGATATGTATATCCAAAAATATTGATGCATTAACTTGTGATAAAGAAAAAGTGAATGTCAAGTATCTAACATTACATGTCTCACATAAAAAGGTCAAGTAATTGGATCATTAATTAAAATGCCAAATTATAGGTCAAAGTATTTCAAATCAATTTAATCTAGAAAAAACAAAAGTGGCTAGGTCTTTTGGCCAAACATAGCATCAAAAGCTAGCCTCAAACAAAGCATGTGCTAGGAATTTTGGCCAAATGACATCAAAAGCTAGACTTTAAAAGATGAGATATTTAATCTAACAGATTTGAAACACTTCTAAAAAACTAGGCATTTGAATTTTGGGCATAAAATTGATCAAAAAGTATGAGGTATGAAACAAAAGGCATTTGGAGATAGATTATTTTCTCCAAAATAATGGCTCAAACTAGGTTCTTTTTACTGATAAGCTAGAGAAAGTTGAATGGCGTAACCAAGCTAGATAAAGGCTCTCAAAGAAAACTCAAAATAATTTAAATTTTGGAACAACTTGGACTCTATGCAAAAATTCTTATGAAATAACTCTCAAAATGATTTGAGCAATGTAACAATGATAAACTAATCTAGAGATATGACAATAAATTCTTATTTCAAAAACACTAAGACAAAATAGTTCCAACATAATTTTGGTAGCATAACACTACCCTCCTTAACCTAAATGATATACACTCACAAAGTTGGATAGATTTATAAGGCAAAATTGTGTTATCAAATGGACTTAAGACAAAATTTAAAATAGGAAGGGTAGAACAAAATGTGGTCTACGACTCAAAGTGTGAGTGATACACAAGATGACTTAAGTCCTACCAAATGATGATAATGATGTTGAGTCTAAAAATGGCGTTCAATCCAAATTGGGAATTGAACTCAAGTTAAAAAAAGTCAAGTGCAAAGTGGTGAACCCAATTTAACACATCAACCTTTAAAACTTAGAAGAGTCCAATTTCAAATTTAAAATATCAATGAGGGACTTAAACAAAATGTGGTAAAAGTTCTAGACTTAAATGGGTAGCATAACTACACCAAATTGAAAGATATGCCATAAAGTGTATGATGATGATTTTAAAAAATATATGTTTTTTACGTGGGCAGCATAATGCCTCTTTGTTCAAATAAATTTGGGGATAATGTGTTTGGTTATGTCATTTTTTGTTAACACCAAGTTTTGACTCCAGATAAAAACCAAGTAATCTAAGACAAATTAACTAACTAATCATCTTAAATCCTAAACTAACAAGGTATGGCAAAGTGGGGTTAACTAAACTAGCATATTTTTTAGCATTCTAGATGGATCTCATGTCTACTAACTTTCACATTAGCAAACAAGAGAAGCAACACATCAATGGGTTTGTGGCACTTGGCTTGCTGTAAAAAGGTCTAGCCCTTTTTAAAACCACTACATTCAACACTTACTTAATGTAGTGTGATGTTCAATGTGCCCATACATCCCAAGCTTAGCCCCAGTGCTAAATGAAGGTTTAATCACTCAAACCTCTGATCTTAGTGGGGTGATCCCAATTTATACACCCCCCACATGGAGAGGGGTTGAATACAATGCTATGAAATGAATTCCTAGATCAAGGCTTCCTTAAATAACTCATGGGAGGTAATGAAGTCCCCCTCATAAGCCAAGATGCAATGAAATAAATGATAAGTAAAAGAGCTTTGAAGGTTGTTTTAAGGTCACCCAAGTCATGTGGGTCTTGGGAAGATCCTTCGTAACTTTTCATTAAAGCCTTTGGACTAAAGCACTTTTTAATAAAGATGGTGATTTTTATCCTAAAATTTCTCTAAATGGGATAGATGGAAGAGCATACACACACTATCTTTCTTTTTGTCAAACAAAACTAATTAAGCAATTATCTATTGAATACAAACTTTGAAAATGTGTTTGATTTTAAAACACTTAATTGAAAAGTTTGGTGGTGTTATTTAGCCCCTTGGTTTTAAGATGTAAAAACCTATAAATATTGCATCAAAAAGACTAAATGAAATAATAAGCACGTAATTTCATTTTAGACCCAAAGTTTGAAGTGTTCAAGACTTAACATGTTAAATATTCATTTTAGGCACCAAATTTGAAGTGTGCATGATTTTAACCAAGTTATTTTTAAACTCCAAATTGAAGTGTATGATTAGTTAAAACAACTAAATTAACTTCCAAACCAGCTTTTCAAGATACAAAAATAAGATCAATACTGCCTACTTTGAAGCACTTATGAGATTAAACAAATAACTTTGCAAAAAAGAGCTCTCAAGTTTCACACAGTCAACCCTGCTACTCCACAGAGAAATCCCATGAATTTGCAAAACCATGATTTAAATAAACATCTCTATTTAGGTTAGATTGACAAAAAACACAATATCACTACTTGAGATAACAATACTATTATTTGGGTCCATAATCTTGTTATTCAGGTCAATAATCCCATGAATCAGGTAAATAATCCTACGAGTCAAGTTCACAATCCCCACGAGTTGGGTTAATAATCCCATAACTAAGAGAGTTACAGTATTTTATCTTAACCTATAATGGTTTATGATAATACCATGACTCAATTAGGCAATCCTGTGACTCAAATAGACAATCTTGTGACTCTATAGGGATAAAATTGCTACTTTTTAAAAAATGGACTTTTGCTTAAATTTTTACCGTCTTTGCTTCCATACTTCAAGATCCTACATAAAAGTGGTTAGTAGTTTATTTATAGGTGATATTTGACCAAATTTGGGATTTTAGTTCCCACCAGGTGTGCCATTTTATAGAGTAAGAATTTGACTCAAGAGAGGATGGTCAGCATTGTGTTAGTTCCAAAATGAAAACAAAATGAAAGAAACACACTAACTAGCATAACATATTTAGGCCTAGTCATTAAGGAGAGCTTAGTGAGGGAAAACCATTTGAAAACATAACTATAAATGGAAATAAATGAGAAATGTGAACACAAAACACAAACTTCTTACCAAATCCTTGATTGCTCCAAAAGGCTCCTTTGGCTTGCTTGGCTTGTGATTCAAGAGATATTCATCAATGGAGTGTGGCTACCTTCATCTCCTCTTCGCACCTTTGGATTTCATGGATTTGGATCAATATTTGGGAATAATAACACTACATCAAGATGTGGTTTGAAGTTATTTGGGCATGGTAACTTTGGCTTAAAAGAGATTAAAATTCAATAGGTAAGGCCTTCTATTTATAGATTTTGAAAAATGATTAGAATGAATCTGAACCATCCATTTCAAGATAAATATGTGTGGCTAAGGATCCATTCAATTCCAGAGGTCATCTTCAATAAATGTCTTCATAAATATTTAGGATAGAGATGCATTAAAGAGGCATGGAAGGTCTTAATGAGGCATGGGAGGGCTTGATGAGATATTTTATGCATTTATGGCCTTGGGATGTCTTTCCAAGAAATTATGTCATTTGATGATGCATAATTTAATATCAATTTCTAAAAATAAATATTCAAAAAGCTCCATGGAATTCTTAATTAGGCTCATGATTTGAATTAATTAGCTTTAAACATTATTAGTCAACTTTGATGCAAATTTTTGGCAATTAGTACACAAATTAATCGTATTGGTTAGAATGTCATATTATTGGCTCAAAATTTGATTGTATTGGAATTATAATGCGAGGTTAGATGTATTAGAACCATTATCCCATTTAGGATGTTGTCAACACAAAATACCAAAGGCACATGTCTCATGCAATAAATTTGGTAGAAAAGAGCAATCTAAAGCACTTAGGTGTGAAAATGTTGTTTTAACTTGAAATGATATAATCAAAGTTAGCTATCTCATAAATTACATTACCTCATTTAATGATACTCTCACCAAAAAATTTAATTTAATATGACAAGTTCAAATATTTTAACATATTTTAGTGTTCTTAGACCAAATTATGATGCTTTGGTAAAAATCTAGTCAAAATCCCAGTTAAAGGTTATTGGTGGTCAGTTTTAAGTGTCTATAATCGCCACCTTTGAAAGAGTTATTATTTTTCTTATTGGTGATAGTATTCCAATCATCATTACTACCATTTTAAGTTTTAGCTTTAGATCTACCTTTTTCCTGAGGAGCAGGGGGTGTGTGAATTGATGAGGCCACCAATTACTTTATTTTATAAGTCTCATCCATACCTTTTATATGTAAATCCCTATAACCATCCATGACTCATACAAATAAATGAATGAATTTGTGTGAATATATATATATATAATGTTATAAATTAATGATATTTTTTATTAGATTATACTTATATAACTATATTTAACAAACATTTAAAGGGTAACATAAGGCTACAAGAATCTTGTTTGGGCACAACACTTATAGGTTGCCCATAGTAACTATTTGATTCTATCTATAGGCTGCCTACAGTAACTGTTGCCTTCCACATACAAGTTTCCCATAGCAACTATTGACTCCCACCTATAGGTTGCCCATAGCCACTATTGGCTTCCACCTACATGTTTCCCGTAGCCCCTGCAAGTTGTCCATAGCAACTGCTAGTTTTCACCTGCAGGTTATCCACAACAACTATTAGCCTCCACATATATGTTTCCCATAGCAACTATAGGTTGCCTATAAAAACTATAGGATTTCACCTACAGGTAGCCCATAGCCACTATGCATAAAAAAACTATTATTGTGATCAGATCTTAAGGGCACATCTAGCCATCTTAGAAACTGAGTGGATGATTGAAGAGTATCTTCCATAGCTTTTATATAGACTCCCCACATGCAAAGAATCTTGGATGTGATACCAAAGATGAGAAAGGAAAGGATAATGGAAATGAGACAAAAAAATAAAACAAAAAAATAGTATACATTGTCATTAACCCAATCAGGCCTAAAATAAGTAACTTCAATTACTAAACATCTAAAGGTTACTTGGGGTAGTTCCTAAAGTATTTGTAATTTTCCTACTTTAGTTTTTTTTTTTAAAAGCTAATAAACTACCTTCTATATTTAATGGTAGAACCTAGATTATATTAAGAGTGGGATAAATGATAATAAAGTAGAAGAATTATAGAAGCTATTGCATTCTGAATATTGTAATCTTCTATAGCAATATTTAATTGTTACAGATCTAAGTAATAAAAAGGTTGATTTTGTAAGAATATTTTGCAAGTCTCTCAAAGAAGGATTGGAACTCAATTCTAAATGAGGAAGGAACCTCTCAGAAGGAGTTGCGGTGAAGATCCTAACCCTCTTTAGTTTAAGTGCATTGTAAGTTGATTTCATTATTTGTTTGATTATATAAAGTGTGATTCATAAGTGTGAATTATTTATATATTTTTTTATAATAGTTTTATATTATAACTATCTGGTGAATTCAACATAAGTTCATTGTACTATAACTAGTAAAGCAAGTTAAACTATGAATTAATAATGCATATATAGTGCTAACATCCTTGAAAAGTATATGCATCCTGAGTTGACAATTAATATTAGTCAATGTCAAGAATCTTGCAATTAACCAGGTAATAAGTTTGTACAACATTTTGGCCCCATTACCAGGGAGGGTGTCAATTATTGCTTTTTAAAATCAATTATTTCTTTTCAAATTTTATTAATGCACTATCTTACCCAGTTAGATAAGTCAAGTGAGGACACTACTGTGCCTTATGCCAAATGTCTAAGTTCTTGGATTTTAATGGTGCACAACATTTTTTATGCACTGTCCTACCCAGTTGGGCAATTCAAGTGAGGGAACTATGGTGTCTTATGTCAGATGTCTAATTTTCTAGATGTTGATAGTGCACAACCTTGAATACCTCTTTGCCTTATGATTTACTTAGTTAATAGTTTTCTTTAGAATTTACTTTCCTAAAAGAGTCATTTAATTTTCAAAAAGTATGCCTTTAATTTTCTATTTTCATTTACTTCTTTTTAGGGTAATTTTCTTGCTTTCATTTCTTGATTTTTAGGGTAATTTTTCTGCTTTCATTTCTTGCTTTTTAAGTTAATTTTTCTGCTTTCTAGAGTAATTTTCTCACTTTAAATAGATAAATTTAGTGAGTTTTAGAAGTAAAATTTCAATTCCAATCATTTTTATTTTTGCACTCCTTTATTTTTCTAATTTTATTTTTTTCTTATTTTGAACAACCCCCTAAAACACAAAAAACACACTAACCCTATACAGGAAGGGACAAGACAGTTGAAGGAGTGGCATAATTTTTATGTACATAAAAAGAGATTCTTAAGGGATATTCCTACCAAATAAGCCATAAGTTGCTACCAAGAAAGAACCACAAATACCTATAGAAACTAAGAATCATATTGAAAAATATACCATAAGTCAGAGGGATCTTGAAGAAGGAACACTACAAACCAAAGGAGGTAACTTGCATAAGAAGTAATATTGGATTTGAAAAAAGGAAACAAAAGTGGAGGAAATATTAGCTAAGTTGGTAAGAAGAAATAAGGGAGAAGAACTTCATGAACTAAACACTATATAAAGTAACATTAGAACAGCATTCCAAAAAGACTTTCTTAAACAAATCAAAGAAATCTTAGGAGAATCTTTAGATTTCTCATTTGGTAAAAAGACTATAGATTAGTAGATAAACATTTACTATCGTAATAATGAAGGGATTGATAAAAAATTTGAAGATGTGATCCTAAGTACCTTTGGTATCTATATCACAAACAAAGCCATCATGAACAAAGGAGACTTTGTGGATGACAACAGGACTCCAGACATAGTTAATTTTAAATTTCTTATTCCAAATACAACAGGTGTAACACAAATGAAAAATATCTCACCCTCAACCTTGCCCAATTTTAGAGGTACCTTATTAGAAGACCCAAACACATTTTTGTTAAAATTTAATATCCTCTATAGAAACTATGATTATAGGCAAGATGCACAAAAATTGAAACTTTTTCCTGCCACCCTCAAAAACTTAGTACTTTGTCGATTCATGAGACTAGGCAATAATTTAGTCCACACTTGGGAGGACATGAAAAAGAAATTTATGGCTAAGTATCAGGAATATGGATGAGAAATAAATTATATCTTCAGGATAACTCAAGAAGAGGATGAATTTTTAGAAGACTATGTTGAACGATTTATGTTCAATGTACAAAAATTCAAGCAAAGTACACTAGGAAAAGAACCTCTAAAACTCATCTTCTTGAAAGGACTAGGATAAGATTATCTATAAGCCTTAGACCTAATGAGTGGGAGAGATATCTCCCATATATCATTCATAGACATCAAGGAATTGAGCAAGAATTATTCTAGGTCTGTCATAAACAAAGTCAAGGGCAGCAAGCTTCCACTAGAAACAGCAAGTGGCCTATCAAAATTTGAAGTTAGTGACTTGTTAAAAGATATGAAACAAGATATCATTAGTCACTTGGCCACCCAAATAGATAGCCTATGCTCAAATCAAAATTAATTAACCTTGGATCAAGGTTTGACCATTTATTGTCTAAATTATAAGAAGAAGAAAATAGATTATAGGTGTCATGAGGTTCAAGCTAAAGTAGTTAACATCATAGGTAAAGAACCAGAAATACTAGAACTACAATTTATTTGAGGAGATGAAGACTAGGTTTTATATGTTGCACAAATAAAGCCATGGGTTCAATGACACTCTTATCTAGGTATGGGACAAAATCCACCTTTTGTAAATTCTACCTCTTTTAATTCATAATTTGTAAATACTACTCCCAATTGAACTAGTCCATAGATGAATGTCCCACCTCCTAATTCTAATTGGTATCCACCTCAAAAAAATACTCACCACCTCTTATCATCCTCTATAAAATGTATCCCCACCTTAGATATAAGCTTGGAAACTACCCCAAGGCCCACCCTTCACAAACTAGTGGCAGTAGCCCTGGAGACCTAATCAACCTTGAGGAAACCATCAAGGAGGATTCCCTCCATAGTAGAAACAACCTTCTACTCTTATGCTCAATACACAATTTACACCCAAGCCTAATTAGCTCCCTACCCAACCTATGTAGAACCTTGCAAATAACTTAGTTCAACCAATATTTAGTACTAAACATGTCTAGTACCTGCTATATGTAGTGAATATCAAAGAAGTTCACCTACATTCAAGGAAAGTTGTAGCACCCCTAGCTCCACCATAATAATGGATTCACATAAAGAAACTCTAAAAGAGAATGTTAACCCACCTTCACCACCACAAGAAATCTCTGAACTAGCAAATAAAGTTGATGAAATAGCCCCACTATTTTTAGAACATCTTAACCTTCAACA
Organism: Torreya grandis; assembly: GCA_037957365.1. NCBI lineage: Eukaryota > Viridiplantae > Streptophyta > Pinopsida > Cupressales > Taxaceae > Torreya > Torreya grandis. The sequence goes on along the minus strand of JARHVA010001123.1, from coordinate 3,093,423 downwards.
CCTTGAAATTGAGCTTGAATTTGATTTCATAAGATAGCTCAAAAATCTTTGTGTTAAAATTCCTTTGTCCTAGGCCATAAAGGATGTGCCCATATATTCTAAAATTGTTAAAGACTTATGTCTACGTAAACCTATAAAGAGGAAGAAGGATCCCAATAAAGTGTATGTGATTGGCCAGTTGGCAGACCTTATGCTGGGAAATACCCTACCACAAAAATATTCAAATCTAAGATGCCCAGATTAATAGTCCAGATCCATGACCAGTAGTTTTTCAATACATTGATAGACCTAGGGGCTATAATAAAGGTAATGACAACTAAAACCATGAAGAAACTATAGTTGAATAATAGTCACCACATATCTACAATGTTGTAAATAGTTGACAGGTCTATAGTTAGATTATAAGAAGTCATTGAATATCTTGTCATTATTGTATATTCTTAGGAGTATCCTACATATTTTATTGTGTTGCTACCAAAGACTAATTTGGGTGGATACCCTCTTATCTTAGGATGACCTTGGCTTGCCATAGATGATGCCATCATCAGTTGTAGAGTAGGTAACATATTGATATCCAATGAAGACCACACTAAGAAGTTGGTCCTCTATCTTCTAGCATAGTTGGCCTTGGGACTAGAGCATACATTATGGGTTGAAGAAGATGAGGTAGACCATCTTCCCTTGATTCATGTATTCATCATAGACCATGCATACACCTTAGTTGATTAAGAGGAACATATAATTCTCTCCAATTTTCTCAAGAATAATTACCAAACTCATTCTATAGATCTTAACCACCTATAGTGTGTTGAGTGCCTATTTTCTAGCCTTTAGGAAGAGGATAGTTCTGACGCATCTGTACAATAAACATTCTACCATCTATTGTCTCGTAGCTATATCCAAGCCAGATCCATTAGAAATATATAAATGATGAAGGTTCTCTCACTACAAATTAAAATCTCTCTAGGAAAAACATTACTTATTAATAGCAAGTTGGAGTCAAATGAGGAAAAGTGCCTAGTTAGCATGTTGCATGCACACCAACATGATTTTGCATGGGATTATGAAGATATGCAAAGAATCAGCCCAAAAACATTCACACATCATATCTATATCAAATAAGAGTGCCAACCAATCAAACAGCCACAACTTAGGATGAACCTAGCTCTTAGAGAAATAGTCAAAATAGAATTATAGAAATTTCTAACCACTGGATTTATATATCCCATCTCAAATAGTGAATGGGTTTCACCATTGGTAATTATACCAAAAAAAATAGACAATGGTTTATATGCATAAATTAAAAGGAACTTCATATAGCAACCAAAAAAGATCACTTTCCTCTACCCTTCATTAATCAAGTGTTGGACACACTAGTAGGAAAGAAATATTTTGTCTTTCTAGATGGCTTCAGTGGTTACAACCAGATTAGAATTGCTCTTGAGGACTAGGAGAAGACCACCTTCACTTGTCCCTAGGATAATTATGCTTATGTTGTATTACCTTTTGGGTTGTGTAACACACCTACAACATTCCAGAGGGTTGTCCTAAGCATCCTTATAGATATGGCCAATGAATGTGTAAAAATATGTATAGATGACTTCTCTGTTTATGGAGAAACATTTGATACTTGTCTAAAGTACATAGAAAAAGTGTTGCAATGCTATCAGGAGCACCATTTGTCTTTAAGTCACAAGAAATGCTATATGCTTATGACATAAGACATTGTCTTAGGCCACCATGTATCTACTAAAGGAATTAATGTTGACCCTATAAAAATCATCATCATAAAAAACATGCTTGTTCTTTAGAAACAAAAAGATGTCAAGAATTTTGAAGGACATGTTGGTTACTACATGATATTTATCAATAATTTTAACAAAGTACTAACATCATTGTTTACCCTCCAGACTAAAGATATTGAATTCATATGAACTCCTACCTATGATATAGCCTTCAAATAATTAAAAGAATTATTGGCCACCACCTCTATTCTATGTGGTCCTGATTGGAAGCTTCCCTTCCATATTTACATATATGCTTTAGATAATGATCTAGGAGCTGTGATAGGTCAAAAATAAGAAGCACTCAATTATGTTAGATATTTTGTAAGCCAAATCCTATAAGCAATAGAATTAAATTACACGGTCACTAAAAAAGAGTTCTTGGTAGTAGTCTATGCTATCAATAAGTTCTATCACTACATCACATGGTATCAAGTCTTTGTTCATACAAACTATGTCGTCATTAGGTATCTTATGAACAAACCAGCTATCCTAGGTAGAGTGATAAAATGGTTGCTCTTATTACAAGAATTTAATCTTACTATTGTAGATAAGCCTAGTAAGGACAATGTCATGGTTGATTTGTTATCATGACTACAATCCTCTCAAGAAGATACCATATTGGATGACTCATTTTTAGATGGGCACATATTCTCCCTCACCATTACCACACCTTGGTATGCTGATATTGCTAACTACCTTGTAATAGAGTTACTTCCATAACACTTCCTTCCTAAACAAAAAAGAGCTTTGACTATAAAAAGTGGCAGGTATGCATGATTGTCTGGATTCCTTTTTTATACTAGGCCTAACTTCATCATCAAAATATGTCTCAAAGAAGATGAAGTTCTAGATATCCTCAAAGCCTACCATGATGAACCCTAGGGAGGGAAATTTACAACCAAGTGTATAATAGTAAAAATATTGAATATAGGATATTATTGGCCCTCACTCCATAAAGATGCAATAAGGTATTTTCTCATTGTGATATATTTTAGTGTATGGGGAGACCCACATGTTCAGATGAGATTCCTTTATAGCCTCAAATGGTACTTGAACCATATGAAAAATGGGGCCTAGACTTTGTAGGACTTTTTGATCCAAAAACCAATAACAAAGAATATATCCTTGTATATATTGAATATGTCACTAAATGGGTGGAAGTAAAGGCTCTTACACATGCCAAGGATGAGAAGGTGGTAGCTTTCCTCTATGAATAAATCTTCACAAGATATGGTGTACCACGATAAATAGTCACTGACCAAAGATCCCAATTCACTGCTAGTTTAATTACTGCTTTGGTCCAAAAATATGATATTAAGCATAAGAAATCAACTCCATATCATCCATAGTCCAATGGACAAGTAGAAGTCACCAACAAGGAGTTAGAAAATATTTTGACCTTAGTATGTCTTGTAAAGATTGAGAGACTAGACTTCTTGCAGCTATTTGGGCTTACATAATTACATGGAAGACCACTACAAGCTTCACCCCATATGAGTTAGTCTATGGGAAGAAACCTATCTTACCAATTTAATTTGAGTATAAGACCTTATGAACACCACTAAAATTTGGGATGGATATATATAAAGCACATAAAAAAGACTTATACAACTAAATGCCTTATATGAATACAGATAGCAAGCATTGTAGAACATAGAACTTATATAGTAGCAATGGATTGGATGGCATGATAGGTACATTAAGACTAGGAAATTCAATGTAGGAGATTGGACCTTTTTTTATTTAAAATACAAAGATCACAAGGGAAAACTCTAGACCAGATAGCTTGGTCCATTTTAGATTGAGCATGTTTATGATAATAGAGTAGTGCAACTCCAAACCATTAATATGGTAATATCTTATCTATCAATCAATGGCCACAAACTAAAGTTTTAAAAAAATCCACTCACTTAGGAATATTTTACCAAGCACATATGTAAGTAATTACAAAATGGATACAATGATATACTAGATCAACATGATATCTCACCAGATAAAGGGAGAACTAAACAACACAGATAAATAAGGAGAGGAGGACATCCTAACCCTCTTCTAACATGAATAATGAGACCTTCACTTGGTCCTTGACCAATCACCCTCATAGTTGACTTGGCAAGGACCTAGAATAAACATTCTACTACAGGCAGTTATTAGAGTTAAAAAAACCAATAATGAAAACCCTTTTTGGGTATTTTTGGTAGTTTTTGGGTAGAAAACCAACCTGTTGGCTGCCCAAAACTAAAAAATGGGCCTAAATAGAAAACCAACTTCCTAGCTATTTAGGGGTAAAAATAACATGAAAACTAAACAATCATTTTGAGCAAAACTCTAGTTATCACAGGCTATTCTATAGCTACTACAGGCACCTCCCTCACCATTGTTATAGGTACCTTTGTCAATAAAAGTATTCCATCAATTTTTATGGGCTCTTTTATATCTATTGTGAGCACCTTCCCAATAATTGGACACAACTTTGTAGTTACTATGGGCATCACCTATATTTGTTGCAAGTACATCCTAACACCTCTCTAAGTGTATATAGGTTAGTTCGTCACAAACTCTAAGCTATGGCCTTGGCTATGGGTTTTGGAGAAATTCATAGAAGATAATAGATAAGCTAGAGGAGGAGTGAAGGAGGATTAGATCTAAAAAGTCAAAACATTGCTCAAGCATACTCCTAAATAATAAGGTAAGAGCCACAACAAAGGCATATACTTCTAATCTTCATTTGGAGTGTTGTAGACCAAAATTTATGGATACAAGGACACACATGAACCACTTTCACCTTCTAGTCATTTTATGGAGATGATTTTACTCTATCACATAGTGAGATATAGGATTTTTGGGAGCACAAGTCTCAATTTTGAAAACCCTATTGGTTTCTAAAGGAAAAGTTCACTAGGCATAGAATCTACAAGAAGTAACATAACATAGAGACAAATCATCAGCAGGTTCATGAAGAGGAATATCACATATAAAAAACACCCTCAACTACTCTCTTCTATGTTCATGTAGCACCTGACTCAAATAACACAAAGATCCATAGTGACCACCTTATGGTAGGAAGACAATAATCTATCATCCAACTACAAGACCCTTGCTCTAATTCCATGTAAGCTATCGTGATTACATGCAGGTTGTTGAGGGCATCATAAAAGGCTAACATCCTATGAGCTCATGATCAATCAAGGGGCCCACTTTATTCAAGTTATAATTATCAATAAATAATTGCATTCTAACAACCAATCACATACAAATCCTCTATGTAACCCTAGGCAAACTGTTAAAAAGGTACACCATATATTTTGGTCATAGAAAAGTATTTTTTTTTAATTCTTAATATAGCATGTATTATATTAAAAATCATATTTAATCATTAAAAAGTCATTCATTAAGTCTTGTCTAAACTCATACCCTCATCATGACCCCATCCTCTCACTTTCTATCTTCATTCCACATCACTTGGGGACAAGTGACATCTCACATGGGAGGGGGAAAATTTTATGAGTAATCAATCCCATGCACTCTAAGACAATTTATACATGCAAATTGAATGCCATGATGACACCATATAGTCAATAGGGAAAACAATCCCTTTATTTATTTTCACTTACAAGTAAAACCCATTCAAACAAAACCGTAGCATGACATTACCTAGCAACCTATAAATTACATCCATAAACTACCATCGTTAAAAAAACCTTGCTTTACTATAGGCAGAAATCTAGAAGCCAAACTGAGTGGGTTGACAATTATTGATTAAAAGGGTCATCAAAAAGCTAAACCTAGCTAGAATGAGAGGGTTAATTGTGAGATGAGAACCCACATATCATAGATAACTTCAAGGAGACCCAGTCAGCTGGGTTGTCTTCAATAGAGTTGGATGGACCACTTATTTTGAGAAATTATAGCATTTCTCATAACCCCTTATTAGGGAATTTGTAGGGTCCTTTATAGAAGAGTAAGCTATTGTATATGATATTACATTTTTAGTCACTAAAGAACTGGTAAGCCAAGCAACTGGCTTTCCAAGTATATGAGAAAACTGGTAAGGCAAACCCAATGGTCAATAAGTTAGATAATAGTTATGTTAGGGAGATAAAAGACTAGTACTAAAGAAAGGTGGTATGGAAAGACTTAGCCTACCTATAACCTGGAGGGAGGTAGTCTCATACATCATTAGATATATGACCTATGAAGGAAGGTACTCTCTAATTTAAATTTTTGAATCACTTAAGACATGATAGGACCATTAATGTTCCAAATCACCTATGGAACATTCTAAAAAAGATGTCCAAAGAATACTAGAAGGGGGTTGAGAAAGCATTGTCTCATCATTACCTGATATGGTTGATAACTAAATATGGAATAAACACTTTTAGACCTAACCTCAGTCTAGAATAATTTATAACCCTAGATAATGATGAAGCTTAACAAGAAGAGGGAAATAATGAGGAATCTCCTAAAGAGTAGGTCCAACAAAGTGCACAAGAAGGTATTGTGAGCACTAGTGCTACTGGACAGCCCATAGCCACTGTAGGTTCATTTGAAATTGCTATAAGAAGAATAAAGAGAAGGCAACTAGTCCTATCTTCTTTTGACATAGAGGAGGAAATACACCCACACAAATTGGGTAGAATATTCCTTTTCTCGTTGTTCTAACTGTCTCCTCGCTAAGGATTGATTCTTCTACCATTGTTATTTTAGGGGAATAGGAAGTTATTCTATTAACTATTGCATAAGTATAATAGGTTCCAACAACCACCCCTCCTAAAAAGAAGATGAAAATTGAAGAAAATAAACTCTCTATATCAAGAAGAAGGAGACCTCCTCCTAGGAGATCTTAGAGAATTAATAAAAAGAATACAACTCTAGCCTCCTCACCCATAGACATCAGTGAGGATGAAAAGGAAAAGAAAGAGCTCAAGATTTAAAAGACCTCTAATGGGTTTGAGATTACAGAATGGTCTAATAAAGAGGAATCTTCTAAGGAAGAAGAAGTATAGTCACCTAAGTCACCTAGATTCACTGAGGAAGACATGGATCTCTTCAAAAACATTGAGTATAGAGAAGAAGAAGAATTAATTAAAGAAAAGATTGTGGAAGAAAAAGTAGAACAAGAAGTAATTCCTCATGACCAGGAGTTCTAAAACTTGGAACAAGCTATGAAATAAATATATAGGTTGAAGAATGAGATAACAAAATTGAAAGGTAAGAGAGGCCTGGAAACACTTCTGGGAGTATTAGAATTTATAGAATGGTCTTTGAAAAGAGAATTTTTATTGGAAGAACCTATAGTAACTTCATCTACCTTGCTCATAGATAGCATTAATATACCCTCAAAGTCACCTATAGAATATAATGCTTTGGCTTTGGTCCCTTTCTATAATATATTTTCTCCTCCATTATCCACTACAAAAACACCTATAGTAAAAGAAGTAATTGATGTAGATCTTTCAGCTGCCACGATAGTAGAAACTAATGACCTAAATTTTCTTAAAGAAAAATTAAGTGGTGATGAAACATACCACAAGGAGTTGGTACAAATATTTAAGGTATATGTTGAAATAAGATATCAGCAAGATGACTTAAAAGAAATCCTAGAAAAGGCTAAAACTAGGATCAATTATTTGAAAGAAAAGATTACTGAATGAAACTACTGCATTGTTAATGGAGTGCAGATCACCTTATAGGGTTTATGTTGTATACTTACAAGAAATATTGCTTAAATTAAAATATGATAGGATTTATAATGACCAATCCTACATGGTTTATGGCCCAAAATTTTTCTTTGAAGTCTATAGACATGTTGACCCTAATCTCCAAGCACAGTTGAGTGATTTTTACAAACACTAGTATGTTATACCCCATGATACAAATTGGAATTCAAATATATACTTAGGATATGTACAAATAAATGCATTTACTCATATTTTATTAATAAAATAGGAAGAAATAGGTAGAGGAGTATCTAGAAAAAGAAAAAGAAAAAGAAAAAGAAGCTACCCTAATGATTAGGGGTGAATCAGTTGATCTAGAAACTATAATAGATGAATGGATCTCCTTCATGAACTCAGATACTCCATAAACATGGGTCACATGGAAACAAGTAGAGGTTCAAAATCACTACTTGAGTCTTCTGAAGGGAGATGAAAATAAAATGTTTTCTTCTTGTTCTCATACATGGGTAGAACTCTCTGATACTTTGAAAAGAAAGGAACCTTATTCCCCTCAAAACCTTAGGGAGGCCATACATAGGGTATAGATGTGTATTGAGATTTTTAGGAGGAAAAGAATAAAATGGTGGGGATTGATGTTTCAACCTTCTATGTTTTGGTTCTTAATTCCTGATTGGAAGGGAAAATTCCTAGATGATAGAGAGGCAAAGAAGAAAAGATGAGAGGACATTGATGATACTAAAGGGTTCTATATCTTTGAAAGGATGGGCTACATTGAGCCTCTAGATTTCAAAAAAATTATGTGGTTTCAAAATCTAGCCAAGGCTTGCTTGAGGTTGAACAAGAGGTTACGTAGGGGGTGTGATGAGGCCACCAATTACTTTTTTTATAAGCCTCATCCATACCTTTTCTATGTAAATCCATATAACCATCCATAACTCATATAAATGAATGAATGAATTTATGATTTTAAGTGTGCATTAATGTGTGTGTGTGTGTGTGTGTGTGTGTGTGTGTGTGTGTGTGTGTGTGTGTGTGTGTGTGTGTGTGTGTGTGTGTGTTATGTTATAAATTAATGATGTTTTTTATTTAATTAGATTATACTTTTGTAGCTTTATTTAACAAACATTTGAAAGGTAACATAAGGCTACAATAATCTTGTTTGGGCACAACACTTATAGGCTATCCACAACAACTATTGGCTTCCACCTACAGGCTACCCATAGCAACTGTTGGCTTTCACCTATAGGTTACCCATATCAACTATTGAATTATACATATAGGTTGCTTGTAGCAATTGTAGGTTGCCTACATCAACTACATGATTTCACCTATAGGTATCCCGTAGCCACTATACAAAACAAAAATATTATTGTGATCAGATCTTAAGGGCATATCTAGTTGTCTTAATAATTGAAGATTTTGTACAAACTCCCCACATGTAAATAATCTTGGATATTCTACCAAAGATGAGAAAGACAAGGACAATGGAAAGGAGACATAAAGAAGTAAAATAGCAAAATAGTATATATTGTCCTTAACCTAGTCAGGCTTAAAACAAGTAACTTCAGTTACTAACCACCTGAAGGTTGACTAGGATAGTTCTTAAATTAGTTGTACTTTCCCTAGTTTAGTGTTTTTGGTTAAAATCTAATAAACTACCTTCTATATTTAATGGCAGAACCTAGATTAGATTAAGAGTGGGATAGATGATAACAGAGTATTAGAATTATAGAAGCTATTGTATTATGAATATTGTAATCTTTTGTAGCAATATTTAATTTTTATAAATCTAAGTAATGAAAATGTTGATTCTATAAGAAGCTTTTACAAGTCTCTCAAAGAAGGATTTGAACTCAGTTCTGAATGAGGAAGACCCTCTCAGAAGGAGTTACAGTGAAGATCCTGACCCTTTTTAGTTTAAGTGTGTTGTAAGTTGATTTCATTATTAGTTCTATAATATAAAGTGTGATGCGCATGTGATTCATAAGTGTGAAGTATTTTTGTATTTATATTATAATAGTTTCATAGTATAACTATCTGGTGAATTTAGAATAAGTTCATTGTACTATAACTAGTAAAGTAAGTTAATCTATGAATCAATAATGCATATATAGTGCTGACATCCTTGAAAATCATACACACCCTGGGTTGACAATTAATGTTAATCAGACTCAAGAATTTGGAAATTAACTAGGTAATAAGTCTACACAACATGAACCATTAGAGGGAACTCTTAGATCATGTGATCCAAGGACTAGCACCGCAATCAAGTGTTTGGGAGGTTGATATACAAGACACATTGTGAAAAATGGTTAGATCGAATTTGTATATCAATGGAATATTTCAAATCATGGGACAAATCTACTTCCACACAAACCCTCTTCTTAGGATGAGCCATAAATAATTTAGTTTGCTCATGGTAGATGAAACACCCTATAGGATTTATGAGATGGTCTATGAAACCCCATAGGGGGAGCGTCAAGCCAAGAAATTAATCCCAGATGAGGACTTTCAATTTTGTTTATTCTAAGACTTGAAATTCTTGAGTCCAGTGAAAAATACGCAACCAAAGTGTTGTGAATAAACCAAGGCCAATGATTAAAAATAGCTTTGTAGTGTTCTAGGTTATAAAATCAAAACAAAAAAAATCCCTTTATAATATTTTGTACTCCTTTAGGGTTCACACCATAGCCTTTCCAATGGTTATAAACCCATTGTTTCAAAAGGATCTCCAGGGGTACTCGACTAATAAAATAATTAATTAAAGTAAAAATCTCAAAAGAGGCTTTGTCAAATTTGGGCACATCTAAAATAACATTAGGTAATGGAGAGTCAGAAGAATCATCATGACCTTGTTGAAGACCTTCAAAATGAATTTCCTCACCTACTTTGAGGCCATAGTTGTGCTCACTCACTCCATCTTTCTCTACATCCATAGATGAAGAGATGGAGGTGGTGGTTATAAATAAAGGTTACCCCCTTACCACCCAAAGGGTGAATCATCGATCAAAATCAATAATTAATGCAAATAAAATAATATCCTGCTAGATCTATGGTGATTGGGAATGTGGAAAAGACATAAAAGATCATCAATGTAGAGATAAAATTCTAGGGCTTCATCTTGGTTCTATCATCTTCATCTATAAGCTATTATTTTAATGTGTTCATCTCAATTTTTTGAAAATAACTCATGTCTTCAATGTGAATATGATTGATTGGAATAATATCTCCACTTCATTCTTTATTAAATTTTATCTTGTAATTCATGATTACCACATGGCATCCTAATTATTCAACTCTTTTTGGGCCCCACCCTACTAAAATTTAAGCCTTAAGTTTATATTTTTAGCATGAATTTATTATAATATGTGAGGGGTTATGTAAATTTATTGAGCCTTGGAAAACCAGGGACTTTCAGAGAACTGAGTTGGTCTTAAGAGAGATTGAAGTTTTTTATTTTGAAGGGAAGAACACATTTTACATTTTGGTAGATATCAAGGGTAGATTTCCTACTAAGCATCGAATCCATGTGCCATATATCCATGAGGTAAGGAGTCAACATGAAGTCTTTGAAATCTTGAAATCTCCTTAAAAGTATCAAATTTGTGAATAACCTTGTTTTGAAAAATTTAAAGGAGTATTCAATATTTTGAATAATTTTCCACGTGGAGATGGATTTTAATATCTCTAACTAATGAATTCTTCTCCATTTTTACCTTCACAATTCATTTTATCCTCTTCTTCTCTATAATATAATTTTATTCTTGAGTTTAATAATATCAAACTCTTTTCAAAACTTTCTCTTCTTTTAGTTCGTGTGCCACTTGCTTTGATTAGTCATATCACCTTTACATCTCTTCAAAGTATTCAAAAGTTGTGTCTAAGATATTTGAGATCAAATTTCATTTCATTTAATTTATTTAGGATATTTTATCTCTTTTTGATTACTATGTAACCCTTTCTTGATCTCATAGCGATATTATTTTTATTTCACATACACTCAAGTCTTATAAATTATGTAATGAGATATTTTACCAATTTTCACTCACATGCTAACTTTTCTTTAAAATATTAAGCTCAAGCCATTATTTTTCATTCAAATTTATTCATTTATTCCTACCTCATTTTAATTTCTTTCTCTAATATTTATAATGGCTTCTACTGCTATCATATCCTCTGATAAAATGGGTTCCATTTTAAAACTACATGTGGTGGATGATATTTTTTGTCTTATCTTAGATACTTTTAGTATAGATGCTTTGCAATACAATGGGTAGAGTTATTATGTTGTCAAAGGAAAGTTTCTTGTTATATTTTCAATGATAAACCCTATCTTTTCCATATTCTATTTAATGGGTTAGCATACATTTTCATTTCATACTTTTCCTCTATTAGTGATCTTATTCAACTCTAGTCTACTCATATACCATATATCCTTCTTGATACAATTAAAAATATTCCCTATATACACAGGATCAAATGATCTATGTAACAATCCTCTCTCTTTATAGACTAGGATATAAATATGAGATCAAACTAAAGCCTGTGTACATGCAAATATGATAACATAACCTAGAGGTGGTTGTAGATATAGTATATGGTAATACACACTCAATACCAATCATTAAATTAATGGTTGTAAAATGGGTATCAATGATATAATAAGGAAACTACACACTATGAACTGATGAACAAGGTAACCTAGATCTAAGATTGTACATCAACTAAACTATATATATATATATATGTGCTCAAGTGCTAATTATAGTTATATTCTAGGTAAATGTGGCCTTTATTGGGTCCTAAACTATGGTTATAATGGAAATCCTAAGCACTCTATAATATACCAGCTTATTCACCATAAATTAAAACTAGGAAAGGATAATAACATTAATATTACTCTATAATTAAGTAGAATATATCTATCTACTAAGTAAATAAAATGAAATATAAAAAGGATAGATATATTTACCTTAGATTGACTTATTCACACATCAATCTCCCCCTTAGCTCTAGTGGCACTTTTCAAGAGATGTTATTAAAAACCTCAAATGGCAAGGATGAAGACCTAAATGTCCTTAATTTAGAACTCCAATGATTAAGGGGTGCCTCCTTGGTTCAACTCTTCTTATTGAGCTTCATTGACCTTGAGTAAGTATTTAACTTCACAAGAATAATATTCTATCCTCTAACTCTTTTTATTACTTAAGGAAATAAATATGAGTGAAATTTGAATATATAAGTAGTGTTATGTGTGTTGGGAATGATACTTATGACCCCTATATATGGATTCAAACCTAGAAATCAACTTTAATTTTAAATTGATAGTGTCAATTTGAATTGATATAATATAATGATATTTATGGACCTAATCCTTTATTTTCAGTCATGATACAATATAGAAGACACAAAAATATCAATTCTATATCAGTAGTGTTGATATAGTACATGGATAAACAAGCAAAAAATAACTATATTGGTAGTGTTGATTTAGTAAAAAATACAATGAGGCTACATAACTAAACAAAAAGAGATGGAGAAAGAGAAGGGAAAAAAGACTTAGAGGATGCCAAACTACTAGTAATGAAGGTGTGACTGGATATTATAAAAACATTTCTCATAAATTAACATGAGCTGACCCCACCCATTTCCTAATGAATTTATTAGGATGTGCACATAGGGAGATTGGTAGGCCAATGAGTCCTATGAAAAATATCATTGGTAAAATATAATATGAAAAAATTTAGTGCATGCATATGCCCCACCCAAATTTCATCATTTTTCATAATAATGAATGTGGGATGGTGCTTTTAGGAAAGATACATAACAACATGAAATCATAAAGGAAAATGATGAAAGATGTCGATGAGTGAAAGTAAATAAATAAAAATATGTGTGATGCATATGATGCAAGGTATTCATCTTGAAACCTGGTAGACATACTTGAAAATAAGAGAAAAAAATCTTTTTTTTACAAAAAATCTATTAATACCACATTTTTCCTTACTTCGCTAGGATCCTAGCACTTCTTCTAGTTCATCAAAAAAAGCTAAAAAAACAATTATACAAGTAAAATATTGAATATGTAGAACATTATCAAAAAAATGAATTATTAAATATAAATAGGCCAAAAGGTAAATCATTTGGTCATTTTATATTTCGATGTATAGAGAGCTCTAGATGACCATTTATAATTGCTATGAGAGATCATGACTAGAGGATGCTGAGGTAGACATAAAGGAGGTTGCAATGGAGGTGCCACATGATATATTGAGTTAGTTGATCTAATTAGTTTTGGGATGTGTATATAAAATAGATGTAATAAATATGTGCATTGGGGCAAATACTTATAGCACAATTTTCCCCAATAAGTTTTAAAATCTAGAGAAATTTTTTATGGGAAATAGATAGGAAAGAGAATGTCAAATTATATGCCATAGGTACTTTTTAGGGCTCAAGGAAGAAATATTCACCATAGGATAACTATATCATCTATAATGATATAGTTGTGTGGTTGAAAATCATGAACCTATCCAATACCATACGAAAAGGCCAATAGATTTTTGTAGTGAAACATCATTGTAATAGTAGATAAAGTATAAGGAGGTCAATATATTTAAATTGATTAAAAAATTGGTTGATATAGTATAATTATGGTTGATGTAGTTAAATGAATGGTATAACTAATATTGCATAGAAATTCTCGATATAACTATAATGCTTAGAAGTTAGCCAATATAGTTTAGATATGGATGATATAGTATGGAGTGAACTATATGGTTGATATCATATAGAATGGCCAATGTAGTTAGATGGGAACTGGAAGGCTGATACAGTGAAAACTAAAATGGCCAATGTAGTAAAATAAAATTAAGATGGCCAATAAAGTAGGAAATTTTAGCTGGTAGGGTTAACCTAGTTTGACTCTATATTATTATTTGATAATAACAAGTTAGGTCTCGATCTAGGTCATCCAAGGTAGACCTAGACCCATAACATACAAATATCAATGGATACAGGGTCAGCCCAAGCTAACATTATTCAATAAATGTCAAAAAGGATTTTAGGCATAGGTAAGGGCTAAGTAAGGTGGTGAATTACTTGGAGGAGTGTGTAAGAGAGGTGCCAAAGCTTAGGTAAGTGTATAGGAGAATTTTGTGTAGATGAAAAGTGGTAGTATAGGGGACAAAATTCCTATAAAGCACTAGTGGTTTTCCCACCCCTTTTCGAGTGTACCCTTTAAGGCATGCACTCAGAGAGATTGAGACTCAATGGGTTCTTGCAAGAGATAAAGTATCAATAATTGATAAAGTTTGAAAATATTATGTGTCTACATATGCCCCACTCAAGGTGCAACAAGGTATGGTACATTTATAAAAGATCATAACAACGCACAATGTTGAAGATTAATAAATTGTATAATTATGGTCGATGTATTTAAATGAATGATATGACTGATATTATATAGAAATGCTTGATACAATTAGAATACTTAGAAGTTGGCCAATATAATTTAGATATGGTTGATACCATATAGATATGGCTAATGTAGTTAGATGGGAACTATTGATGCTTGGATTTAAACCCTTGAGGATATGATCAGTTATCCTCATCCAAGCGGCAAAATGGAATCATCTCTCTTGCTATGGGTGACATTTTCATTGAGATGAATCTTTAGATTAGGGGCTAGCTCCCCTTAATACACCTTTAAAACTCTCTCTAATCTATCAAGTGTGTATGAAAAGACTTTAGGAAAATAACTAAGAAAATAAATGGTGATGCACCAATATTTGGTATCCTCCTAATTGACTGAAACCACTACTTTAAATACAAAACAATGTGTTTTCTTGCACATGACTCACAACTCAAGATCCATTACTACATCAATATTTCATATGCTAGATTTGAGAAGGTATAAAATTCTTAAAAAGGAAATGAATAATCCAAAGAAAGATATAGTCATGAATCACTTCTAAGATATCTCTACACTTAGAAAGGAATACTAGCAAAGACTTACAACAATCTTCTTTCTATAAATTGGTAGACCATCAAGAGTACAAGCTAGAAAAGATAATCTTTCACTAGACTATACCAACAATGATTCAATCATTACTCAATATTATAGCATATGAAAGGCAATCACACTTGTGTATCTCTTCAAGAGTTCTTCGAGTACAAATCTGGCAAGAGTTTCCCCAATAACCAATTGAGGATGTTAAACAAGCCAAAATAATGCATATATATATATATGCATTCTTTTGGCTTGTTTAACATCCTCAATTGGTTATTGGGGAAACTCTTGCCAGATTTGTACTCGAAGAACTCTTGAAGAGATACACAAGTGTGATTGCCTTTCATATGCTATAATATTGAGTAATGATTGAATCATTGTTGGTCTAGTCTAGTGAAAGATTATCTTTTCTAGCTTGTACTCTTGATGGTATATATATATATATATATATATATCCTTTGAGAGGTGGAGCAATCAAAGGAAGTTCAAGGGTCACTTGGACATGTGGCATCCTGAAAGAATCAGTTATATTTGCATGGGAGAGAAGTTGGTGAGCTATGCCATGTCATTGAATGAGTCAGTTACAATGAGTTACAACTAAATCAAAAGCATTAGTTACATTTGTTACAACTAAACCAAAACCTCAGTTACAATTTCCACTTGTTATTTTTATCCTCACCTTTAGGTTCCTGATGATCCTTTCTTTTAAACTCCAACAGCTATTTTTCACAGTCTAAAATTGACATTTTATGGGTCGTCAACTTTCAAGTATTTCTTTGGAATTTTATTTCTTCAAACTTCTTGTCTTGGCACTTTTCCCAAAAGAATTTATTTGGGTCTTTTGTTTCCTTTGTTCTTTTTTTTAGGATTTTTTCTTGGTCCTTTATGCCTTAAACAATTTCCACAGACAAAAAAATTGAAGGAAATCATGTTTTTTTTGTATTGGACAAAAATGTCTGAAAGAATTGGACTTTGGCACCTTTTCAAGTTTTTTGAAAGAATTCCTCAAATAATTTCTTTGAAATAATTCCTTTAAATTTTCTATTAGGCCCTTCTTGGTTCTTTGAAATGACCCTTCGAAAAAGTGAAAAAGACCCTTTTTGAAAGGAAACATACCTTTCAACTTCTTGCAAGTGACCCTTCATAAAAATTGTGTCTCTTTCGAAAGTAAAATACCCTTTGAATTTTTGAAATGGTCCACTCTCTCATGGAAACAACCTTTCAAAATTTTGAAAATGTCCCTTCAGGAAAGTTGAAATGCCCTTCGAGAAAGTTGAAAGTGTCCACTTAGCCTAAGAAAGTCCTTTGGAAATTTTCCAAAGTATCCTTTGGCAAAAATGAAAGTGTCCTTTATAAAAATGAAATGATCCTTTGAAAATGCAAGTGCCCCTTCGAAAAAATTGCAAGTGACCCTTTAGAAGATTTGTAAGTGTCCACTTTCCAAAGAAAATACCCTTCGAGAAAGTTGAAATGCCCTTCAGACTTTTTGGAAAGTACCTTTCAACCTTCTTTCAAATAACCCTTCAAGAAAGTTGAAAGTGTCCTTTAGCTTGAAAAAGTCCTTCAAAAAATTTGAAATATACCCTTCAAAAAAATTAAGTAGACCATTTCTTACAAGAAAGATACTCTTTGGGAAAGTTGTTTCAGACAAAATGTCCTAAATATTTCCTTCAAAAAAGTTACGAGTTACCCTTCATAAAATATGTCTTAGATAAATTGTTCAAAAGAATTTGGAACTTAAGCAAAAACCCAAAAGAATAAACACTTAGCAAAATACCAAAATAATCCCTCTGAAAGAATTAGACTCGTATATTTGTTGGGTCTTGATAAAGAATGCTTCTTTTGAAGAAAAACTAAGTACTAGACCAGGCTAAAGATATAGACTTAGATGATTTTTTGCAATAGGGGTGCCCAATTTTGGCCTGA
Source organism: Torreya grandis (assembly GCA_037957365.1). NCBI lineage: Eukaryota > Viridiplantae > Streptophyta > Pinopsida > Cupressales > Taxaceae > Torreya > Torreya grandis. The sequence goes on along the minus strand of JARHVA010001123.1, from coordinate 3,076,018 downwards.
AGGACCAAACTTTGGTTAACAAAATGGTGACTCATAGGGGTAGTATGCCTGCTATACTAACTAGACTGGTAGCCTTATCTAACTCAGGGCCAATGGAGTCAATGGATTCTTGAATATGACTAACAAGAATTATGCCAAAACAAAACACAAGGAAACACACCACATAATAACATAAAAGACCAAGCAAAAACAAAACAAGACAAAGATAAACTTGCACATGTGCATCGGTACTTAGGGAACACAAGTAAAATAGGAAACTATGTACAAAATAAAAAATAACTTCAGTAACAATGCTTTAGATATATCCCATTGACTGGGATATGCAACTCCTCTCCATCCAACTTTGAGAGTTGGAAAGCATTATGTTGTTTGCACTGTACGATCACATATGGGCCACTCCACAAAGCATTAAAATTTGTGTAATTTCCAAGTTTGGCCCTATCTTCATCCCATTTTAGGACAATGTCTCCTCTAAAAATCCTTGGCATGGACTTCTTTTCAAAATACTTCTTTGTTTACTCTTAGTGAGTTATCATGGTTTACATATCTTGATCTCTTATCTCTTCAAGCTCCATCAACTCATATAATCTGACTCCCATACTCTCATTCTCCATCAATCGTAGTTGATATGTGAGGTCTAAATCTGGTAAATCAAGTGAGATAGGAATCCTAGCCTCCTTTCCATACACAAGTGTGTATGGTGAGTTCTCAATTGCTCTCTTTAGGGTGATCCTATCAACCCAAAGGGCTGTCTTCAGCTTGGTATGCCAAATCCTTTTATTCTCCTCCATAGTCTTTATGATCTAGAGAAAGTTCTTGTTTGTGGACTCAGCTAGTCCATTCCATTGGGGATAGTAGTTGTATGAGGTGCTAAGATAAATGTCATGCTTCAAAGCCCATTCACTTGTCCTTGTTCCTACGAAGGCTAATGCATTATCTAAAATGATTATTAAATGAGCTTCAAACTTGGTTACTATACCTTCATAAAAGTCTAGTACTGAGTTTTCATTTTCCTCCTTAAGAGCTATAGCCTCCACCCATCTTGAAAAATAATTAGTAGCTGTCAACACCCACTTATGACCAACACTAGAAGGAGGATTGATCAGACCTATGAAATCTAAACCCCATTGCATGAAGGGTTGCTCAACCTAGATTTGATGAAGAGGAAAGGTAGATAGCTTTTGTTTTCCATCAAAAAGAGCACACTTTTGGCATTTCCTTACCCAAGCGTGAGTGTCCTTAAACAAGTTAGGCCAAAAGTAACCAGCTCTCATAATCTTAGCAATTATGGTTCTTGGAGCAAAGTGACCACCAGCTGGTCCATCATGAAACTCGTGTAACACTTTGTCAATCTAATCCAAATCAATACATCTCAACAACACACCTAAAAATTCCTTTCTAAATATCACTCCATCAACAAGTACATAAGGAATGGATTGCAGCCTAAAGTACCTTCTCTTGGCCCTATCAAGACCTTGTGTACACTCACTGGTTTGAAGGAAATGAATCATGTCTTGTGTCTAACTCCTCATGGATAAAGGTATAGTTGGTGGATGGTTATCATGGAGTACAAAAACAACCTCCCTTTGCTCTTTCAAGTCTAAATAAATATCCTCACATGATATTTTTCCCTTCACTATCTTGGTTGTTTTGATCTCCATATCATACTCCATCACTTTGATGATCCAACCTGCCCTTTCCTCATTCAAATATATTCTCAATATAAATTCTTTCACACTAAGATGAGGCACAAAAATGTGAATCTTTTTATTAGACAACATATGCCTAAATTTATTTAAACTCCTTATGACTAAAAGTACTTATTTCTCAAAATGTGTGTACCTTATCTCATAGCCTTCCAAACCTTGACTAAAGAAGGCAATAGGGTATTCAAAATTTTCATCATTAGCTTGACTAAACATTGTAGAGATTACCTCTTCATTCCCAAAAGTGTACAAATTGAATTCCTTGGAGAATTTTGGACTTGCAAGAGTAGAAGCTTGGGCAATGGCTTGCTTGATCTCCTCAAAACATTCTTTCCTCCTTCCTATCTAAGTGAATATCTCATCCTTCATTAGCATGGAGGTCAAGGGCTTGACCAGGTTAAAAAAATTAGGAATAAACCTCCTAATGAAATTTATCTTACCAAAGAAGCTTTGGAAACCCTTTTTATGCTTAGGCAAAGATAATGCCAAGATGGCACTTACCCTTTTAGGATCGATAGATAGACCTTTCTTAGAAATATTTTGGCCTAACAATTTACCTTCATGAACAACAAAGACACACTTATTTAGGTTTAGAGAGATCCTAAACTCTCTACACCTCTCAAAAATCTATCTTAGGTTATTCAAATGATCTTTTTCCTCCTTAAAGAAAATTGTCACATCATCAACATATACCAATATAATGTCATTGATTAATCCTTGAAGATCCATATCCATCGCACATTTAAAATTATATATAGCATTTGACAATCCAAATGGCATCTTCCTATAGGCATATGTGCCCCATTTGGTGATGAATGTTGTTTTTTACTAGTCACTTTCTTTCACCAAAATTTGATTGTACCTAGAATAACCATCTAAGAGGGAAAACCTCTCACTACCTGCCACCACTTGTAGAATTTGCTCCATAGAAGGGAGGGGATAATGGTATCTCAAAGATACTACGTTCAAGTCCCTGAAGTCAAAATATAACCTAATCTCTCCATTCTTCTTTCTAATAGGAACTAAGTTGGCCAGCCAAGAAGATTATTTGATGGGAAAGATGATTTTGGACTCAATCAATTTGGTGAGTTCTTTCTTCATGAGAGACTCAATCTTGAGATTGATTAGCCTTTATCTTTGATTGATGTGTTTGGAATTTTCATCTAGCTATATGGTGTGTTGATCCAAGCTTGGGTCAAAACCCTTTAAATCACTATACTCCCATGCAAAAATATCACTAAACTCCTTGCATAATTCAGTGAAAACATGTTTTTCTTGACTAGTTCATACCTTCCCAAGTGCAAGTAGCTTATCTTTAAAGATTTATACCCTTTTATAGTTCTCTTTCTTGGTTGGCATGCTTACCTTCTCCTTCTTTTTCTAGTCATCTTCATTGAATATGCTTTCAAGAGTCACTAGGCCTTTGGGGAGCTTGTTAGACTTCAGTTGAATAATATGCCCTCCATATTATTATTGTGGTTTAGATTGATTCTTGGAAGAAAACTCTACCTCTTCTTGTAGAAAAATTTCTATATGCTCATCACTATCAAAGACCTACTAATTGGTGACATTACCTAGTATGGATGGTCTCACAATCACCTTTAGATGGGGTTGGTTTTTGTCTTCCTTTATGCCCTTTGGAACATCAAATTGAGCACCAACAGATGCCAACCTATCAGAATTCTTATTATCTTCCCTTAGAATAGATATAATATTAAAATTCATTAAATCTTCTACAAGGTCCCAAACTCTATGTTTATAGGATTTGAGCAAAGAGTTATTGGTCAAATTATGCCCTCTAACTTGATTCACAACAAGCTCACTATCACCAAATACTTGCAATTATTTGACACCTCTTTTCCTTACCCATTCAAGGCCATGAATGAGGGCCTCATACTCTACCACATTATAGGTGAATGAGAATCAAAATTTGAATGTTGAAAAATACCTTTCCTTTGAAGGTGAAACCAACATAGCTCCACCATCTACCCCGATCTTGCTTCTAGACCCATCAAAGAAAATCTACCAGAAGCCATTCACATCATGACTTGGCATCATCAAATTAGGCATGAAATAGCCCTTCTCATGTATATAATAAACTCCAAGACTAGATTCTTTAATAAACCTGTAAGGATCATCCTCATAGTTGTCATTTCCCCACACATCTAGGAACAAATCAGAAACTCCTTCTAGGGAAGATAATGGAGATTGGTCAATATGAAGCTCCTCTTCATCAATGATAGCATAGTTAACATTTGTCACCTTATGTGAGTGTGGTTATAAGTGATCTATATGAATATTTTCTGACTCAATCTTCACCTTAGTGCCATATTTTGTCCTAAACACCGTGTAGGACCAATTAGTTGCCGAATATCCACCTATCTTAGATGTAAAGTCCCTTGAAAAGTAAAGAGAAAAATAGGGAGGTAAATCTAATACTACCACATCATGGGGAATTGAAAAATTAGTAAAATAATTAATGGTAATATTCAAACCTTTCACTACCCCTAAGGTCTTGGTTGGTGATCCATCCAATTATAAAACTCCTTTAGTCATTGGCTCATACTTGAGCCCTAGCTTATCTGCTATACATTTTGGCATAAATGATGTGATTGATCCACTATAAATGATGTAATTATGAACCAAGAAATCACCAATAATTATATATAGGTAAAAATGAGGATTATTCTCATATTTATTCACATGAGCATCCATAGTTGAGTTCCATTTACCAAAATGACATCGTCATTTCTAGATGGGCCAGCCTATTTTCCCAATCCATGTAATTCATTTTGAAGTATATATTTATGCTCTGGTAATTTTATATAATCTCAAAATTAAATATTAATATGAAGCTTCTTCATCTGATCTACAACATTGATGGAAGGATTACTCACCTTGGGGTTCTCTTTATGAACATTTGCATTTTGTAATGTAACTTGTGGAGGTAGAGTTCTAGAAGTTGTCCTAAAATTAGGAATTCTCTAATTTTTTTATATTTTAGGAGTTTTTTTTAGACCCATTTACCATAGGATATGATGTAGGATTCAAAACAAGTCCTTTATTATCTCCTTGAGCTTCATCAACAGCCCTCCTTTTGGACCTAGTATTGTAGGCAACACTAGTATTCTGATTATTTATATTTCCCAAGAAATTAATTGCAGAAAACTCACCCTCCAAATGATTTATGAGGGTAGCATCATTTTTATGTTGTCCATTTTCTTCCCCACATTTCATGGATCCTTCAAAATTTAAAGCTTGGAAAGACTGGCTGCCTTGCATTACCATACCTTGATTGTGCATTTCATTTGCATAAGCAACTTATTCTTGACCATTTTCAAAAGATGGATAGTTGGGTTGTTCTTGGACCAAAATGTTCTGAGTGGGGACAATGGATTTGAAAGATGAGGTATCACTAGGATTATAGCTTTAATAAGGCTTGACATTGGTAATTTGGCCTTGCTCTTGATTATTTCCCTGCAAAAGGGGTATGTTTGTTTGTCCAAATTGATTCTAGGATTGATATGGTGTATAATCTTGATATTGTTATCTTTTAAGGGAAACTAGCTCATTCATAACACTTTGAATTAGGTTTTTAACTTCATGGATTTCATTGGTAGGGGCAATGGCATATTTTTCCTGACTAGGCAAAGGAGTTAAAGCGAGCAATGCACTTTGACTAGGAGAATGCAAATCAGGGAATAGTGGCATTGGAGGTCTAGGAGCTATCTTTCCCACTTAGACAAGATAATTAACAGCATTTATGGCTATTTCATAGGTATAAATTAGTGTGTTTCCACTCATGGATTGAATCATCAAGGCAATGTCACTATTCAATGCTTTCTAGTATAAAAATGCATAGTTTGTGGTTGGCCTCACAAGAATTGGGATTTTGTCCCAAGTTTTTTGGAACCTAGTATTAAAATCCTACATAAATTTAGTGGTGCCCTCTTTATTGTGGTCAATTTCTAATCTAGAGATAGGTGATCACTCTTTTCCCCAAACTTATCAGTCAATAGAGTCCCTAACTCATCCCATGAGCCAATAGAATTTACAAGTAGGGTCCCATACCAATCCAAAACTTTTCCTTTAAAATACAAGACCAATAACCTAATATCTAAATTTTCTTGAGTGATATTGTGGATATTACAAAAGTTTTCTATATTCTGAATGTGTTTAATGGTAGTAACATGACCATCTACACTAAAATATGGGACACTTTTGAGGGCTTCTCCTGGAATTTGATCATATTGGGCAAGATGCAAGGGAGATGCCCTAATAAAAGGCACAAAAGGTTGTCTTCTAGCCATTTTGGAATGGTCACTATGGGTGTTAGGGATGGAATGTAACACAAAATTGGAATCTTTAAACACAAAATCTCTTTTGTAAGGATGAGTACTGACAAACCTGAACCTTTTGGTGGAATATGGAGTTAATTCCATAAAATCAAAGGGTACACCTTTAGCAGTAGACCTAGTGGTCACCTTTGGCATGGAAAATAGGACTGATCATCAACCAAAAACTTGAATTCTTCAATGGATTTACCAGGTACTAAATGTAGATGTTTCTTTCTCTTCAATAATGCCAAGATTAGCACCAATCTTGAACAATATTTTAGGACTTAGAGTTCCCATCGGGTGTGCCAAAAACTATTGACACTTGGATTTACACCCTTGAGGAGATGCTTAGTTCTCCTCATCCAAGTGGCAAAATGGAATCATCTCTCTTGTTATAGGTGACAATTTTATTGAGATGAATCTCTAGATTAGGGGCTAACTCCCCTTGATACACCTTTAAAACTCTTTCTAATCTATAAATTTTGTATGCAAAGATTTCAAGAAAACAACTCAGAAAATAAATAGTGATGCACCAATATTTGGTATCCTCCCAATTGACTGAAACCACTACTTTAAAGACAAAACAAGGTTCTTTCTTGCATAGGACTTACAACTCAGGATCTATTGTTACATCAATATTTCATATGCTAGATTTGAGAAGGTATATGATTCTTAAGAAGGAAATGAATAATCCAAAGAAAGATACAGTCATGAATTACTTCTAAGATATCTCTACACTTAGAAAAGAATACTAGAAAAGACTTACAATAATCTTCTTTCTATAAATTGGTAGACCATCAAGAGTACAAGATATAAAATACAATCTTTCACTAGAATATACCAACAATGATTCAATCATTACTCAATATTATAGCATATGAGATGCAATCACACTTGTGTATCTATTCAAGAGTTCTTTGAGTATAAATCTAGCTAGAGTTTCCCCAATAATTAGTGAAGGATGTTGAACAAGCTAAAAGAATGCATATATATAGCCTTTGAGAGGTGGAATAATCAAAGGAAGTTCAAGGGTCACTTGTACATATGTCATCCTAAAATAATCAATTACATTTGCATGGGAGAGAAGTGAGCAAGCTATGCCATGTCATCAAATGAGTCAGTTACAATGAGTTACAACTGAACCAAAAACATTAGTTACATTTGCTACAACTAAACCAAAACCTTAATTACAATTGCCACTTTTTACCTTTATCTTCACCTTTAGGTCCCCACTGATCCTTTCTTTTAAACTCCAATGGCTAGTTTTCATAGTCTAAAATTGATTTTCTACAGGCCATCACCTTTCATGTTTTTCTTTAGACTTTTGTTTCCTCAAACTTCTTATCTCGACACTTTTCTTGAAAGAATTTATTTAGGTCTTTTGTTTCCTTTGGTTTTTTATTTTGGATTATTTCTTTGTCCTTTATGCCTTAAATAATTTTTGCAGATAAAATATCTAAAGGAAATCATGATTTTTTTGTATTGGACAAAAATGTCTGAAAGAATTAGACTTTGGCACCTTTTCAAGTTTTCTAAAGAATTCCTCAGAAAGTTTCTTTGAAATAATTCTTTCAGACTTTCTATTTGGCCCTTTTTGGTTCTTTGAAATGACCCTTCAAAAAAGTGAAAAAGACCTTTTTTGAAAGGAAACATACCCTTCAGCTTCTTGCAAGTGACCCTTTGAAAAAATTGTAAGTGTCTCTTCTGAAAGGAAAATACCCCTTGGATTTTTGAAATGGTCCACTCTCCCATAAAAACAACCTTTCGAGCTTTTGAAAACATCCCTTTAGGAAAGTTGAAATGCCCTTCAGGAAAGTTGAAAGTGTCCACATAGCCTGAAAAAGTCCTTTGGAAAAGTTGTAAAGTATCCTTTGGCAAAAATGAAAGTGTCCTTCAAAAAAATGAAATGATCCTTTGAAAATGCAAGTGCCCCTTCAAAAAACTACAAGTGACCCTTTGGAATATTTGTAAGTGTCTACTTTCAAAAGAAAACACCCTTTAAGAAACTTGAAATGCCATTCAAAAATTTTGAAAATTACCTTTCAACCTTCTTACAAATGACCCTTCAGGAAAGTTGAAAGTGTGCTATAGCTTGAAAAAGTCCTTCAGAAAAGTTGAAACATACCCTTCAAAAAATTTGAAGTGGACATTTCTTGCGAGAAAGATACCTTTCAGGAAAGTTGTTTTAGATAAAATGTCCAAAATAATTCCTTCAAAAAAGTTATGAGCTGCCCTTGGGAAAATCTATCTCAGACAAATTATCTGAAAGAATTCAGCACTTAAGCAAAAACCCAAAGACAAAAACCCAAAATAATTAGACTTGTAAATTTGTTGGGTCTTGACAAATAACACTTCTTTCAAATAAAAACTAAGTCCTAGACCTGGCCAAAGATATAGACTTAGATGATTTTTTACAAATAGGGATGCCCAATTTTGGCTTGCAAGACCAAATTTTAGTCAACAGGAACTACATGGTTGATATAGTGAAAAATAAAATGGCCATTAAAGTAGAATATAATGAGGATGGTCGATAAAGTAAGAAATATGGGCTATTTGTAATCTTTTTGTTAGTTTCTTTAGATTTAGATTTTATTTTATATTTTATGATCTGTGATTGACTGGGTATTATTTTTTAGATTTTTAAAGACATAACCACATCTATGGAGGATAGTGGATGTGATATGAATACCTAATTTACTTGAAAAGGTATTAAATGAGGATAAAACTTGATTGATCGACATGAGTTTTTGAGGAATTATGGATATGTATTGTATTCCCCTTAGCACGAAGGTGGTAGTTATGTTCTTAGGTTGATAAGAGAAGATTACAAACACATTCAGATCGATGTTGAATGGGGACACAATGGAGGTAACCCTCACACTAGAGGATGTCCATGTAATTATCTAACTATAAATAGAGGGTACGTACATGATTTTTGATGTGCTTGAGCCCTTTGTAGAGTGTTAAGTGTTAGCATATTGGGTGATAAAGTCTAATTGGTATGATCAGCATAAGTTGATCTTTTTACTATTTTCTATATATATCAGGCATTCTAGAGATTTTTAAGGCCATTATTAGCTTAATAACCATGTGGGTGTTGTGTCAAAATTTAGATGGAATTATCCTTTTTTATGCTATAATTTTTTTTGGATTGCATTAGAAAAGTTAACTATGTATGATATGGGAGTGTCCATATGGGTGCAACTAGTGTACTATTTTTACATCATGCTAAGTGGTGTAGATGGGAGTTACAAGGTGCCAAATTAATGGTCATCTCACTCCTAGTAGTGATCTCTCTAATTCTCAAACACACAAATAGACAAAAAAATAGACAACATTTATTTATTAGTTAATTCAGAGACAACATTACATTCATAATAGAGGAAATTGAGATTTCATCTCTTATTGCACTTGCAAGCTTAAAATTATGCTTCTTCATTGTGATCTCTCTTGTTTCTTCACCTCAATTTTTTGATCCACTATTTTTTTCCAATACTTATTTTTCAACCACCCTTGCTTTACCTTTGTTATGTATTTTATCTAGACATGAAAATCCCCTTAGTGTTTTGCATGAGATCCTTTGTCTTGTGTTTTCTATACTTTTTGGAATTCTTGATATTTTCTCTAACTTCCTATGCTTTTTAGTGAAAAATTAACACATTCATGATTTCTCCACTTTGTGATCACAATCATCTTGAATTTCTATGCAAGATATTTATAATGGTATTTTAAATTCCAAATTTTATGCCACCATACATGATTTATGATTATGTAAAGATATTTGTGTTGCTCTTCCATTGCTGCAATGGGGGCATATGTGTGGAATATGTTCACATTTTCACAAATATTATGATATACTATCACATGATATATGACTTAGGTTACACGGATTACTAGATGGAATGGCAATTCAATTCATTCTATATTCAATATTACTCATATTTAATTCAAAAATAAATTATACTCAATCATTACTCAAGTTGAGTCATATAATCCATTTGTGGTGGATGATTCAAAAACTTTACACAGACTCTCAGGCATTATGTCATGTCTCATTTTATATGTCCTCCTATACCCTATAATAAATTTGGTCACTAATAAGTTGAGTACAATTTTTTCTCTCGAGATGCATCTAGTAGTGATGATTTTCATCATCATGTAATTTGACACTATTGTCATTGTTTGCATTTGCTTTGATCTTGGTAGTTGTGTTTATATGTTTTTTATGAGTACTTTTTGTTATGGTGTGCCCAAAGATGGTTCTCTACATTATTAACATATATGATTGTTTGACATTTGAAAGGTATTTATTTTATTCTTGGAATACACACATGATGATTATATTCATTTAGCTTTTTATAATTAGACTACTAACATTCATGTACATTTATGGATTGTATCTAGAATTGTTTTGACTACATTACAAATTGTATTCTCTCTTAATTCCTCTTTGTTACTCTATCATTGATGTGATATTATTTTAGATGAAATCATGGCTACTAAGGATTGATATATATTTATGATTAGTCATATGTTATTTATATGTACTATCATTAGTATATATTATTATTATTCATGTCTTCTAAGGATACGAAACATTATTATTAGTTATCTTAATATGTTGTCTAGCTTTGTATGCACTAAACATGTGATTATTTGAGTTGGTTATTAATGATTCATGTTGTATTCTATGGTATATTACACTATCACATCCACATGCATTGTTGGTGACTACTCTAACAACATGTATGGATTCTAACATGAAGTGTACTACTACAATGTCTAGGAGTAACTTGGTGCCAAGAAGTGTTGTGTTGGTTTTCATAAGATAAGGAGGAGAGTAGGGGGTTATGGTCCCAATTTTATATCTCCTCCCACATTATTAAAAATGAATATGCATATTATTAATACCTCAAACTAAAACCTTCCTCCAAGTAGAGGGTTTTCCTGCTAGAGAAGCTTCCCTCTAATCATATAGTGAATGGAGAAAATAATGAATGGAGTCACAAGTAAAACAAATGTTGTCTCTCATAGAGGATATTCCTAATATTATTTATATTTATAATTTCCCTTGCTTAGAAGGATAAAATTTGGGCCTTAGGGTCTACATGTTAGTTTCCCTTCCTTTATACCTTACAAAGCAAGAGTTTGGGGCACTATGGGTTACTTATTAGCTCCACTTACTATATATCCTATTAAAAACCTTGTTGGTGAGTCCATGGTTGTGAAGGATATGCTTGAGAAATTGGGGGATAATTTTTGGATTCCCTTCCATTATATGTTTCTAAATACTTTAAAGGAACAGAAGATGTTTTCTCTAGTAGAGGTTTTTTCTTGCTACAAGTGTATTCCTGCTTTACAAAAATGTTGTAACTTTTTTAGTTCTTTTATTTTTATTTATTTATGTACATACATCCTTGACCATGTGATCACATAAAAGTTCAAAAATTGGTATTATATTATTGTAAATACATTTATTTCATCATTATTATATCATATTTGATATTGTGTGAATGTTTTGATGGGTGCAATGACTGTATAAGTGACAAGCCTTTGATGGCATAAATGGGGAAAAGGGAGAATGACCATGGACCCAATGACCCATACCTACCCTAGTCATGGCATTTAATGATGTGATTGACATATATGTTGTTACCCTTACCTATGTCATGTATTTTTGGATCACTTAGCACCTTATGATATTTTTCATATGAAGTACCAACCAAAGGTTAGTAGGCTACATATTATCTTGATTGTATATTTATAACACCACCTAACTCATATGTGTTTTGGCCCCATTTCTTAAAACCCATATGGCCTTGCAATATTTTCTTAATATTATTTAAGAACTCCCAAAAATATTTTTAAGTTATATAAAGTGACCAACCTTGAATCGTGTACCTTGGGGGATCTCTAAGAGGCCCTTTACCTAATATTGGAGCCTTTTAGGTTGATTGAAAAGGGTTTGGGATGCATGACATGGAAGTGACACATATCCCTCCATGAGAGGCTATAAATACAATAACACACTCCCCCTTATATTTATATTCTTCTATTACACTTTCTCATTCTCTCATGGAGAGAAAGGGAGGTACAACATAATAAAATAGAGATGAGGAAGGAATAATATAGGAGTTTTAAGAGCATAGGAAAAGGAAGAGAAAGACATTGTATGATAATTCTTTTAGATAGGACCTTTATTATCATCTTATAGAAAAATGTGTAAAATTTTGGTGTTGTTGTACTGAAATTGTGTAAAGTATGTGAAAAATTATGTTGTGTATGTGAAAATTAAATTAGATGCTAATGTGTGTATATCCATATTTTTTCCTAATTAGGGTTGCAAGTTGGTTCCCCTAAGATTTTGAGTTATAGAAGTTAAATGCCTACAAGTGTGAATTATTAAATACACAGGGTAAATCCTAAAATGTACTTATATTACTAATTGGATTTGTGATTTTTATTGTTTTTATTTTATTTTATTGTGTTGACTAAATTTTATGCCAGTATGCCTACATCTTTTAATATTTAAACGTGTGTTTTGTGTCATTGACAATCCCTAAATTAGTTTTTGGTTCATTAAGATCCCCCTTGGGCTCGAGGGTTGATGAGGGCCATGGATGCCTAATGAAATCACATGATTGGGAGGTGAGCACTCCCTTTTTTACCTGTTAAAATATTATGATAAAGGAACTTGAAGTGTGGTTATAGACTAAATATCTTGTTTTATTTATTAATTATGTTCACCATTACAAGAAAATAGATATGGATAAGATGTGTGTTTAAAATTTGAGTGTTGTAATTGAATTATTAGTTGAAGGAATTTATATTAAATGTGTTTATCTTCTCAATAAAAGTAAATTAGTTTGAATTTTCCCTATGTAAACATTTTTTATCATATGAAAAAAAGTTAATTTGTTTATGGATTGCACATGAAAATCTTAATATATGGAAAAAATATTTTATTTTATCCTCTAGTAATATTAAATTCAATGTTGCATTATGTATTCTTACATAGTTTTATTTAATACTTACATGTGGAAATATTTCTCATGTTACATTATTGTTTTCAAAATATCCACCAAATAAATCTTAGCTACATTTATTTTGCAAAGCATGTGTAATATTTTTATGCAGGAAGTAATGTCAAAAAGGAATACTTATAAATCATTTGAAACATTTTATGACATCTGATTAAGAAGTACATAACACTTTCCAAATGGGAAAATACAGTAACAGTTTGGAAATCTATAATTTTAGATATTAAAATTAGATATTTTTTTTGGGTGTGCTAGAGGAATGACGTATTCAACACGTATATAAATTGATCATTTTTGGACTTTGGAAACATGAAAATATTTTATACATATTTGATATAAAAATAGAATTTAATTTATGTATACAAAGGAAAATGAAGCTGACCTATTAATCAATCCTAGCTTAGATAAGATAATCCTATGTACACTTTTGTTTGTTGATACATTAGATATTCGAGGTCATGACCAAGATGGAACTACTAGACCTAACCAAGGGATATCTTACCATAATAACATCACTAGAGAGGGTTCCAAAGCCTCTAGTCAATAAACACTATACAATAACCATAGACAAGTCCTATGTTTTCATATTCACTTAGTAAATGATAAGTAAAGTAAAAACTAATCTATTGTTTACCAAATTTTATGGTACAAAGTGGAGGTAATAAATATTAAACATGCATACAATAATTCTAATTAAGCTATGTATAGATGTAATTATTGAGAAGTGTTATCATTATGTCAATTTTGATGTCATTTTATGTCAAGGTTTATGTCATTTATGTCAAGGTGCATCTAGTTAAGATGCATGGTGAGTGGTTTGTGAGGTATGAGCTTGTGTGCCTAACATGACAAGAAAGACATGTGAAAAGAGAGAATTTGAAGGCAACCTAATGATTCTTCTAAATTTGATGTCAAGATTAAGGTCAAGAATTATAATCAGAATTAAAGGCATGTGATCAATGTGTATAAGTATCAAGGAGTGTTTCAAGATCAGTTGTCAAGTTTCAAGTGCTTGAGAAGCCTAGTCAAGACACTGGTCATTGCATGAAGAGACTTAATGAGAAGGTATGAGTTTGGTGGCCCAATTATATAGATGCAAAAAGGCATAATAGGTTGTATGAGGTGTTTTATCATGAATATGATGCATTGGATCACTCATGAAAGTCTCAGAGTGAGCCTATAGGGATAGAACCTACAGACCTAGCATGCAACTAGACTAGTTGTAGACACTACCTATCTTAATGAGGGGTCATGGGGTATTTTCAAGGAATATTAATAATTTATGGTATTTTTTTATCATGGTAATATGTTTTATGACATGTATTTGATGTGTTTACAGCTTGGATAGTGGCTAGAAGGTTAGTTTCATGGCCCAATGTGTCTTCCACGTTAAGGCCTAGAAAACAAAGAGAGAGATAGTGGATAGATGGGGTATAAGGATCAGTTTCCATGGAAAGTGTGAATATGTGAGCATTAAAGTATTGATTCATGTTATTTCAAGTATTTTGACCAAGTTTTAGTTCAAATTTTGAAGGATTAAGCTTGAAAAAGTCTTTTTAGGCCTCTCGAGTGCACAAAATGAAGGGTTCTCAACCCGAGAAGAACTTTCAAGTGCTCATTAGCACATGTAAACTTTTCATGGTAACCTAATATATTAATTTTATATGGATAAGGGTCCTATATTAAATTTCTAAGTATTGGTCTCTAGGATGATGAGCTAAGCTTTATGAATGATCGTCAAGACTAGAAGATGGTTTAAACCCTCAAAGAATTCTATTTGTGACCTGATATGAAAGAAGTTATTCTAAAGTGATAAAAATTTATTGGTATGGATATTTAAGTGATTGTATTTGTATTCAAATCTCCCAGGCATCTCTAGGGGTGATTGGTTTATCAAGTGAGTGAGTGAAACCTACAAGAAAGGCCTTATTTCTCATAAATTTGTTGTAGCAATCAATTTGACCAAGTCAAAGTTGTAAAATGAATGAAGGTTGAATATTGAGAATTTTATTTGATGCACATGGTGTTTTATAATCATATTACATTTCTCATGGGTGTTAAATTTTTCATATAAGTTAACCATTCACTAATAGGCTTAATGGTGCAAATAGTGAGAAACCTAGACAGAAGTGAGAAATTAATTAAGGATGTGTTATCATGGATTAGAGATGAATAAAAGTTCATGGAGATATTTTTAAATAATTTTAATACATTTTAATTTTGTATATAAGCTTTGGAGGTCATTATTTATGATGAAAATGTTACTCATAAGTTGACATGTTTAGTACAGATGAGACAGTGAAGGTGCAAGGTTATGAGATTGGTATGTAAGACCATTATTTCCATATAAACATGATATATTTATATATAATAATGGTATAATTATCTCATATTATCATCCACATGCATAAAAATTATTTTAAAGTGGTCATACAGGTATTAAGGTCAAAATCACCATGACTGGTCTTCAAGGTAAATTGGTTGTTCTAGGTAAGCAAGTTACAGTGATGAGTTTGAGAGTTTATGTCATGATTTGATGTATCTAATGAACATGATTTTGTTTTTTTTAGAATTTAAATAACCTATTAATTATTTTTATAAACTTGGAAGTCATTATAATAGGTTGAAACATTGAAACCAAAATCGGTTGATTGGTTCAGGTTTGACTCTATGTAATGAAGATAGCCAATTGGTCTACAAGACCAATAATTTCCATCAAAGCCTATGATATTTTTTTTGGAGATTTTTATGATAATGTTTTATAATAACATTAATGAATTAAAATTACTTGAGTGTGTTCCTTTAGGTGTCATAATTTCAAGTCTCTATGACTGTGTTTTAAGGTTAGTTCACAGTTCTATGTGGGCTACTTACAGAGAAGGGTTTCATTAATTTTTCCATGAGTTGAGAAGTATAAATCACATGGTGATGAATCTAATTTAATTTATCTTATTTATATGATATTTTTTTCCATGCTTGTTTTTAAAAAATGTGTTTATACTGTAATTATTCAAGACAAACTTTTTGAATATGCACAGGCCCAATTATGAATAGTATTAATGGCATGCTTCAAGTGGTGGTTGGATCTAAAAAATATTTTGGAGCCTAGATGAAATTATCAAGTATATATTTAAGTATCATATGATATGTTCCTACCATTTTAATTTTTTGAAAGTTCTCCAAGGAAGGAAAATTGTAACATGTCCTAAATAGACTTAATAAGATTAGGTCTCCATGAGACCTAAAGGTGAGATAAGGCCTAATTGAGGTAGGTCAGACCTAAATGGACTAAAATCACATTTGATACATGTATATTATATTCCCTAAGATCAATTCCATGTCCAACCTAAGGGCCTAAATGTGTTTGTTTGACTAAGAAGGATATGAACAAGAGACTTGTATAAATACTAGGCAATTTTTAGGCCTATTTGGGAGTGAAGTGTGTAAGTGAATAGAATAAAAAATTATATAATATAATAAGGTTATGCAAACCATCATATGAATATATATTATTAGTGATGAATATTTGACATAGGTTTTATGTATGAATATTAAGGTTATATGACCTAATCAAGTCAAAAAGAGGACTAGTTGAGCAAAGAAGCCTAAAAGGCAATTTGAGAGGGTTTGAAGAGAGAGAAGAGATGAAGATGGATATAATCATGTATTGTATTAGCAACAAATTTTTATAAAGGTGATCAAATTTTTTAGGTGGTTGAGTTGGTGCTGAGTCATCTAGGGGGTTGGTACCTCCTTGTAAGTGGGTGCTTAGCTAGTTGAGGTTGGTGCTCCATGTAAAGTTGGTGATTCAATAAATTTGGTGTTTATCTTATATATATATATATATATATATATATATATATATTCATCCCCTTTTGGGTTTCCTACATATAAGTTGTGTTATCTTATGTTATTATGTTTCATTGTTTAATCTACATTCTTGAATGAATGTTCATGAATGATTAAGTAAGAATTCAAAGAAAGGTTTTAAAACTAATTCACCCCCCTTCTCAATCATCTTTATTCCAATATTAATCATAATGTACAGAGATATCAATATATTTAAAAGCTATTACTTATATTAATTCTATCTAATAAAATAGAGGAGTAAAGTTAGAGATACTTACCTTGAAGATGAACCCATCGAGACTCAATCTCTCCCTTGGCCAAAGGTGTTTCACAAGAGATTGTTGTATGTTTTAAGGATCGCTAAGATAGGCTTAAGAATCCAAGGCTTTTCCAAAATACAAGATTATTCTCCAAGTATAAACCCTACGTAATAACTCCTCAAGTAGATTGGTCAAAGAGTATATTGTAAAGAAGCATAAATATATAATTAACTTTGTTATCTCCCTAATAAATGGTGAATATGTATATAAAGTTGAGTTCAACCCTAAACCATTTCAAAATTTTAGTCAATAGGGTTGACCTTGTTTGACTCTATATCATTAATTGATAAAAACAAGTTACGTCCCAATCTAGGTCAACCAAGGTTGACCTAGACCCGTAATGTGAAAATATCAATTTGGATATAGGGTCATCCTAGGCCAATATTATTTGTTAAATGTCAACAAGGATTTTAGGTTTAGGTAGGGGCTAAGTAAGGTGGTGAATTAATTGTAAAATTGTGTAAGAGATGTGTCAAATCTTAGGGAAGTGTATAGGATAAGGTTGTTTAGATGACAAGTGGTGGTATAGGGGATAACAATCCTACAAAGAACCAATGATCTATCTACCCCTTTCTTGATGCATCCTTTAAGGAATGCACTCAAAGAGATTGAGACTCGATAGGTTCCTACAAGAGAGAAGGAATTTGTAATTGATAAAGTTTTAAAATATTATGTGTATATATATCCCCCACTTGAATCTCATCATGTGTCACTCAGGTGCAACATGGTATGGTGTTTCAAGAAAAGACCATAGCAACACACAATGTTGAAGTTAAATAAATTGCAGTATTTTAAAAATATAAAATAATTCAAAAGAAATGACTGTACTGAATTAATGTAAAATAAAAATGAATGTATGTGTACCTTGAATTAACTTTATTGTTGGATGGTTGTCTGTTATGTTTATATTTTTTATCGTGGAGGGTGTAGAGACTAATTTGGACAAACCCAAGGATACGAAACTAAAGAGCCAAAACAAACAAACAAATATAGGAAAGCCAAGATAATTGAAATGGTGTAGGTATTATGTACTTGAAAATTTGGTAAGTCAAGGTGATAAATGCTAAGATAGGACTAAATGACCAAGTTAAAATTTAGAGTAAATTGGATAACCAAAAATCCAAGGCTACTAAATGACCAAAAAAATCAATCAAGTAAACCTTAATTAAGAAAAGAAAATAAACCAAGTCAAACTAAAGATACAAGTGAAAATGGTAATCAAACATCAATATGAAAGTAGTTACAATATTTAATTAAATAAAGATGGACAAGCAATGGTAAAACAACATTTACAAGTGAGCAGTAATAATCCTTACTCAATCATGAACGTAAAAAGTACATAAAAAAAGGGAAAACAACATTGGTGAGTGAGAAGTAACAATCCAACCTCACTCAATAATGGAAAAAGTACTAAAAAATACAAATAGACATAGTTGTCTAAAAAAATGAAGTACAAAAAAAATATAGAAATTGAAGCAATTGTCTTAAAAAAATACAACAACAAAAAAAATTTCAAATAAATCAAGGCAATTCTTAAAATGTAAATCAATGGTGTAAAGAAATATAATTCATAGTCACTCAAGCATATTGTTTTGTTCTAAAATATAGATAAAATTGAAACAAATTAGTGCTAACATGTTATTGAGATATGAAGAAGAAAGAATATAGAAGTGAGAAAATAAATATAAAATAAAACTTGCCTATCAAAGGGGGAAATGAAATGGGTGGTGTGGAAATGAAGGAAAAAGTAAGGTAGAGAAAATCTTTATCAAGGTCAATGCACTTAAATTAGTTTTTTCAAAACAAGAGGACATTCAACATTAAGTTCTCTAAAGAACTTTTCCTAACCACACAAATCCTGGGTCATCAAATGAAGTACGAATATCATCCCATGAAGGTTATTATGTATGAAAAGTAAAATGGACCTACCTTCCCACAATGTGTTCCCCATTCCTTAGAACCCCTTACAGTGTCATCAATCTACTACAAAGATTAGATACTTACATGAGAAATTAGGTAGCACCATCGATTATTTTGAATTCTCATATCCCAATCTACTAGCTTACCGCACCCTAATGGACCTTGGCTCTATCATGAGGCCAACTATGGAGTTTGAGATTTGATTGGAGATAAGAGATGTATTATGAATCATGTCTTTTACTGTGATTTTGAATTTTAACTTTGTATATTTCTTTTTAATCATTACCCTTTTTTTTTAAATGATTTGGATTTTAACTTTTAATGTATTTTACTATTCTTCCTCCATACGGTTTTAGAGAACCAAACATGGGTGTTAAAAATGCTTATAATTTGAAAACTTTGGACTTGGTTGCTAAGAAAGAGAACTTAGAGAGCATGGTATCCAAGAGTTTTATTAATTCATGTGAAATAAAAGTGATATCTTGACTTTGAATTTGTTTTATCAAAATGGGGATGGAAGGAAAGGAAATCAAGGGGAATTAACATGAAATAATTTAAGTTACTTGAAATCATAAAAAATGTGACAAAGGTGAAAAGGGATACAATGATAAATAAGTATGATTCCATATCATAAGAATGTATGGAAGTGTAGGGAAACATGCTAAAATAGTTTGTTGTGCAATTTATATCTACAAAAGAGACAAAAATTGAAGCTGAGAATATGGGATCACAAATTTGTAACCATTTTTTAACATTCAAGAAAAGGAACACTTGGTAGAACAAAGGTGTTTAAAAATAAAATGGTGGTTTTATGAGGAGAGCCTGGTTATATCCATGGTCTTACATTGTACAACTCATAAAATAAGAACCCAAGAGGGTGAAATAAAGTCAAAAATGGTATTTGTGAGGAAGGCCTGGTCCTATCCATGGTCTTACACTAAAACTCATAAAGGATAAATTCAAGAGAGAGAACAAAGCATGGAAAAACAAAATCGTAAAAATGGTATTTATGAGGAGGGCTTGGTCCTATCCTTAGTCTTACACTGTAAATCACAAAAGAAAAACCCAAGAGGCTGTAAAAAGCATTGGAAAATAACAATGAAAGGAATTCATGAGGAAGATTGGGTCCTATCCATAGTATTACAATGCAACTCATGAGAAAAGGAAACCAAAGGACTAAAAGAAGTAACTAAGGTTTGTGAAAAGATAAATTGTTGCAAAAGGTGAGACCCATGTAGAAATCCTAAAAAAAAGTGTTAGTAAGATAGCATATAGAAATATGATAAGAAGGGAAATATATAAGCAAAATATTCTTCAATAATTGCACATTAGTGGGCTCCTTGAAAACATGGCCTTCATTAGTTTGGAGGTAATAGGTGCTAATACCAAGAATATCTTTCACTAAATAAGGGGCCCACCATTTTGGGCATAGTTACCTTATTTATCATAAGTATGGTCTAATTTAAAAACCAGATAACCAACATTGAAAGTGCAAACTTTAACCCTTTTAGTATGTTGTTTGTCAATACGAGCCTTATATTGGTGATTATGTTAAAGAGTGGCTAGATGGTGTTCATTGAGAAGATCAAAAGCATGAAGGTAAGCTTTATGTAATTCTTCATTGGGAATGATACAATGAATAGATATATTTAAGGAGGGAAGCTAAACTCATAATAGTGAGACAGACTCAGAACCATAGACTAGAGAGAATGGTGTTGCCCCTATGGTAATACATATTATAGTATAATAGGCCCAAAATATAGGATATAAATTAAGAATTTAATCTGTATGGGTTTCACAGATGGCATTTTGAATAATTTTATTGAGAATTTTATTTGTGGCCTCAACTTGGCCATTGTACTATGGATGATAAGGTGTGGATAATTTGTGGGATATTTTGAATTTAGCACATAACTACGTTATGTCCTTATTCTTAAAATTACCACCATTATCAAAAATGATAGTATGGGGAACTCAAAAATGAAAAATTATTTGGTTAATAATAAGTTTAGAAATATTAGTTCCCATGGCATTGATGAGAGGTATGGCTTCTACTCATTTGGTAAAATATTCAATAGTCATGATGATAAAAACATGACCATCTTATAACCTAGGTAGTTTATTGATGAAATCTAATCCCCGCATGGAAAATGGCCACATAGATTCCATAGTTTAGAGATCAAATTGTGGTGAATGGATTAGATCATCATGGAGTTGGGAAGGACTACACTTTTTAGTAAAATTGATAGCATCCTTTTTGAGAGTAGGCTAAAAGTATCCCATATGAAGGCATTTATGTGTTGGAGCATGCCTGCTACAGTGACCATCATGGAGAGGAGGGACATCTTATTTAGTTACACATCAAATCAAGGTACCTTCTCTGTTGTGACAATAAAGGGTGTTATATCGAAAGACATTTAAAAGCTTGTTTGTAAATTTTGTTCTTTTTGCAAGAATCCATGTTCAGAATATAAGTTTGGTGTTTGAGGAACTTTATAATGTCTTTATACTGTGGGCTCTATAAAATGGTGATAACCTCAATATGATAGATAAATGACTTTTACAGTTGGATATAAGATGGGGACTTTTTTATTTGAATAAGAAATTAATAATCAATAAAAACTTGATGTGGATGAAATAAGGATGCCAAAGGAGAAATAAACTTAGCAATAGAGTTCTGATCTCATAGAATGGGATCAATGGTAAAAGAGGTGAACTCTTTGGTGAGAGTAGTGTCCATTTGATGATAAGCGATAATATTTTCACTTTTACATTGGTAATCAACATTAACCTGATGAAATATGAGTTGGGAGTCACCCAAAACATGCAGATGTGGAATATCTAAGTCAAGTGTCACTCTCATGCCTAAGATTAATTCATCATATTATACCATGTTATTAGTGAATCAAAGGTAATCTAGAATGCCAAATGGAATATTTACCATGAGGATTAGTTAAAATATAAACTACCTTAGCTTCTTGGAGACATTTGGCACCATCAAAGTGTAGGGTCCAAGTGTCTTTATGCAAATTGATGTTAATTTTAGGAAGTTCTTCAATAACTAATTTGGATTTAGTAGTATCATGAATGACATAGGTATATTCTTTATTACTTTATTCTAAATCAGTAATGAATTTATGAAAATAATCTTTAAGAGAGATAGTCTAATTGAGACCTTCAATATAAAGGATGTTATCATCGAGGAGATTATCTTGAAGATGTTGGCAGTGGGTATGGGTGCCACTGTGATTTGGCCATCAATAATTTCCCTTTGATATTTTTTTATGTGATGATGTGAAGGTCAAATTCAATTAAGATGACCATCCACTTGCCAATTCTATCTCTAGGTAGAAAGACTTTAGAGAAAAGTGACGAAGTGGGTTGGAATGAACTATGACATAGGTTATTTGATAGAGCATATAGTGACGAAGCTTTTTAACTGTGAAATAGAAGTGAGACAATCATGTTCTACTTTAGTATAAAAATTTTCATAATCAATGAGGCCTCGACTAATATAGTAAATAACACACTCTCTTCCATTATCAGCTTGTTGGGCAAGCATTGCCCCAACTGATACAAGTATAGAAGAAGTGTACAAAATTAAAGGATGATCATTAGAAAGTGGATGAAGGGTAGGCATATGGAGAAATGATTATTTCATGTTGTCAAATTTCTTCTAATAGGTATCAATCCATTCTAAAGCATTACCTTTTTATATAAGGGAGTTAACATAATATATGTTATAAGCCATTTTGGGGGAAAATCATCAGATTGCCCCAAGTTTACCAAGATAAGTATGAATGTCTAGAATGAAGTGAGGAATAGGCATGTTGACTATAGAATTAATTTTAATGGGATTGACATAAATACCATGAATAGATATTAAGAACCCTAATAATTTACTAGATGTAATGCCAAAAACACATTTATAGGGTTTAATTCTAACTTTATCTTTAATGAGTTGATCAAAGATGATGGCTAGATCGAAAAGATAGGTTTTATGACTTTTAGATTTGGTGATGAGATCATCCACATAATTTTCCACAATATTATGGATAAGATCATGAAAATTTTGGGTCATAACCCATTGATAGGTATTTTTAAGGCCAAAGGCATCTTAACATAGCAATGGGCTCCCCATTCCATAGTGAATGTTGTCTTGTGTTCATCTTTGAGGGCAATATGAATTTGATTGTAGCCCAAAAAACCATCCATGAGGGACAACATTTCACATCCAGTAGTGGAGTCTATGATGCCACCTATCTAAGGTAAGGGAAAATTATCCTTGGGATAAGCAAGGTTGAGATTACATAAGTCAATGTAGATGTGAATAACCATGGTAACTTTTTTACAAATAGGAACAATGTTTGACACCCATTCAGAATAGTTCACAAGTTTAATAAACTTAGCATATAATGGTTTGATAATTTCTTTATGGCATAGGGTATAAACTTTTGGGGGGGATGGAATTTTTTTTTTTTTTCAAACAGGTTTGGCATTGGGGTATGTGATTATGTTGTGCACCATGATACTAAGATTGATGTCAGGCATGTCCTCATATAACCAAGTGAAAGTATCACAATATTTATCTAAAAATAGACTAAAGTTATCATGCTTGGTTGGTTTGAGTTCTCTAGAAATTATGATGAGTCGAGGATATGAGGGTGTGTCATATTCTATTCTTATGGTTTCCTCAATAAGCATATCATTTCCATCTTGAAAATGATATGGTGAATTGGGAAGAAAGGAAATGGGATTGGTTTTAGGATTGATGTTAGAAATGAAGTTGTTAAAATGAGGGTCCTTTCACTTAAAATTCCCAAGTTTGTGATGTTTCTAAGGAAGTTGAGGTTCTCAATCATGGAACAATTCAAGGATGGCTTCATAACTAGGTAATGTAGGTAGAGGTCCATAATATTCCACATCTACTTTAATATAAATAATTATTTTACCATTGAAATAGTGTTCAAAATTTATCTAGCATACATTTGTGGCCTTGGCATCAAGAGTGATCTCAGGAGTGGGTGAAACTATGGAGGAAGGTTGATTAGATTCAACTGGTTTGAAAATAAGTGTATCTTTAGAATCATTGATGGGGATAGGATTTGGCAGAGTAATCAGTATGAAATGAGGTATAGAAGGTTTCAAAAAATTTGAATTTATAAGAGGTAAAATTTGTTCAACCACCTAATGAGTATCGAGAAGTGGATAATTAACTAGAGGTACATGACCTTCAGGTTCTAACTCAATATCCATGGAAATAGTATGAACATCATAGTTAAAAGCATGTATTTTAGCTAAGGCTTTTTGATAATGTTAAACATCCAAGTCTCTTGATTAATATTAGGCCATAAGGTAGTTATCATCATAAGTGGGAGAAATAATACATGTTCTTGTCTTTAGAGGAACTTTCAAAGGTGAGATGCCTAAATAACTAAATTTATGAGGTGACATGGTTAATGGATCTTGAAATAGCTTAACCACTCCGTAGTCATTACAAGTGAAATCATCTTCAGTATAAGATGCTTCATGTGAAATACATGGAGGAGGGAAATTAGTGATTTCATCGATAAAAAGGATGGTATGAATATGAGATAACAAGGAAATAGGAAGCCACTCTAAAATGTAAGGAAGTGGCTTGGTAGTATTACATGTGTTTATTAAATCATTTGGCTCATCATCATCAAAATTAGAAAGAGTGAAATGTAAGTCTGGATGCATATTAATAAATATAGGTAAAGGTTCACTATCAATTTTTGGAATAGTGAGAATATGATGTTGATATTTAGGATTGGGAAGCTGAATAATCCATGGTTTAGGATCAGCCTCATGTTTATATAATAAACTTGATACATTGGCTTCCAAAAGAGGCAATAGACCTCATGTGATGAGTCCATGGAAATCCTAGGAGTATATTATAGGATAATCGTAAGTTAGAAACCATAAGTTTAGTATGTATAGTTTTGAGTCCAATAGTAAGATAGAGCCAAATACAACCAAGAGAATTTTGATTGGTCTTGTCGAATCCATAACATGTTAAATGATTTTGATTAAGATGATCTTTGTTATACCTGAGTTGTTGAATAAGCCAAAGAGATGTCAGATTAATTCTTTACCCTTCATCTATTAATACTTTATGAATAAGGGTGGTATTAATGGCAATTTTGATAAAGAGAGGTGGATCAACAACTCGAAATATAAGTTCACCATTGATCATGTCCTCTTTAAGGAACTCTATGGAAGGTTTTGAAGAAGGACAAATAATTTCAATGGTATGAACTATTATTGGTGGAGGCTCATGAGAAGGTTATTCCTCTTCTATAGAATATGGTTCTTTGATTTCTTAGAGTTGTTACATTAGGATTTTATGATGATAGGGAGAAATGTGAACTAACTCTATGAGTGGTATTTTTCAAGGCATAGAGTTGAGTTCCTCTAAGAAATTCCAATGAGTTTTAGAAGAGGAAAAATCAGCATGAGGCTTAGAAGGTAAAATATGTTTAGTAGGAAGAGAAGTAGTTAGAGGCTCAGGTTGAGGAAGTGGGTCCTTGGTTTTTGAAGATAAGTTGGTGGTAATAGTATCTTTGAGAAGTTTCTCTTCTAGAGATGATTTATTTGGTTTGGTGACAAGATCTTTATGGGTAGTTTCAATCAATAATTAACCTTAGTCGCATTCATGTACTGAGAATTAGTATAGTATTGATCATAATCAACATCAATTGTACAAATATCCTTGTTTGATTATTGAGGGTTAGATTTAGAAAAAAAAATTGGATTGTTAGAGGAATAAGCTTTGGAAGCTTGTTTCTTTTGAGAAACATTAACATAATCATGATAATAGATTTTAATCATGATTGAATGAATCACCTAGCATAAAATAAATGGCAATTTTTTTAAACCCCCAACATGTTTCATGGGAATGACCTATATTGGCATGAAACCAAAAAAACTGATTAGGATCATACCATTTATGGGGATTATTAGGATATGTGAATGGTTTATAGGGTGTTAAAATTATTTCATTTGTTGCGTGGTTAATGGTGTATGGGAAAGTTAGGGATTTTCTACTTTCACTCCTCCTAGTTTTGGTTGAGGAAATTTTTTGGTTATTGCATTGGTTTAATGTTGAAAATATCCCTTGATGGTTTTAGTGTTAGGTTCAAACTATTTCATTCAAACTCTTGATGATTTGCTTGGTCAAGAGCATCATTTAATGTTTGGGGAGCAAAAGTTTGAACCTTGTATTGGAATGAAGGTGTTAAGGCCATTATGAAAATTTTGAAAAAGTTATCATCAAGCATGTTGTGATCAAATTTATGAGCCAAATATTTCCATCATTTGATAAAATCATGAACTGATTCGGTAGGAGATTGATTAGCATTGATGAAATGACTAAGATAATTTTTATTAAGATCATTATGTTATAATTCTTTAACCAAAGGATTGACTAAATCCTCAAATTACCATATAGAATGTTAGGGAAGTTGGTTATACCATTCTAATACATCACTAGTGAATATTTTAACTAGAAGTTTAGTCATGGAGATGGTATTAGTTTGGATCCACTCTTTATAAATATTATGTAATGCCTTGAGAAAAGATGCAAGGCCTTTAGTCCCATCATATTTAATAGTTGGGGATATATTATCAATATCAATAGATACAATGAAAGGGGCTTAAGTTTCATTTTGAATGTGTTGAACCATCTTATTGTGCATGATAGGTTGGGGAATAACATTTCCCATGGCACCATTAAGAGGTGGAGGGATAAAATTTTGATTGTTTTGGGAAAGAATAGGAGGCTTATTAGCCATGTTTATCAAATGATGTTGCAGTTGCATCATTTGAGAGGTGTTATATGTTTTCATGATGTTCATTTTTTGTACTATTTGTGCAAGAATTTGATTAGTATCAATTGGTGGGTTCGTGTTAGTGGGAGGATTCCCTAAATTGGTATTAGGGGATGGGTTGCTAGGTGGGAGATTACTAGGAGGCAGGTTTCCTATGGGTTTATTTATTAGGCTTGTATCAATTCCCCCCATATTATGGTAATATGTTTGAATGTGGGAATTATCTTGATAAGTATGAAAATGATTTTATACACCAATCTCATCTGTTGTAGTGATTTGAACCATATTTCAATCAAAAGATGAGGGATGAGAAAAGGTGCTCCAAGTGTGAGGATCCTCTTGGGTAGTGAAGGTAGGAAGAAACTAAAATCCCATATAGAATCTAAATGGATTCAAGTTGTCCAAAAATATTTTGATAGGGGATTTCATGATGCACAATAGTATTTTGATTTTTTTAGAGGAGGCATATTAAGGTAATGCAATAAACTTATTTCAAATCATTTCTCTTAGAAGTTCACATTGACTCTTATTATCCTTTTGTACATTGTTTGAATCATTAAGTGTAGATGTATGTTGTTTTTTAGGTACATCATAACTAGATGAAGATATAAATACATAATTAATATTAGCATACTCTAGATTATTTGTATATTTGCTATTATTTCTAGGTGATATGATATTGAATTAAAAAATTGATTTTGATTTTGTAACTCTTATATTGATTTTCTCATCATAATGATTTGATCTTGTATGGTTTCACAAGCACAAACCCTAGGTTTATCTGATTGAATATAAACATCATAAAGAGGATGTGTGGGAGGTGGAGTGATAGTTTCTTCCTTTATAATAAGATATTCATTGATTATATATGACTAACTTGCTTCTTGTTTATTAATAACATTAAAATAATTAACACTAGTAAGAGATGCATTATCATCATGTGTAACTATATGATAAAAATTTGTTATTGTGGTGCAATAGTAGCATCATGCGAAGACAAAAAATAGGATGGAGGAGGAACAACATTACAATATTTGTGAAGAGTAATGGCATTGATTTCAATTGTAGCTTGTGATGTGCTATGGGAGGAGGTAGGAAGCTCATCCTCATTGGTTGACAAAGTGTAAGCGTTATGACATGTAGGATCAATATCTACTAATTGGAAAGAAGAAGAGATGACATCATTACTATTTATACATGTGTACACTTCAAGAGAAGGATAATTAGGAATCTTTTTAGTGAATAATATAATCATTATTTATGCACATTCTATGTGAGTTAATTTTATAAGTGTGGATGTGATAAAGTACATTAGGAAGGTGGAAAAAGAAGTTAGGTGTGTAAGGATAAGGTTCCTCTTTTTGGATGGTAAGTGGTAATTTGAGATAATATAAATAGTCATTTTTAGTACACTTTTGTCTCTCTAAATTAATATTCAAGGAAGAAGGTAGAAGAGAATCCTAAGTGGAATTTAAAGGTAAATCTATAGTGGATTCTAAATATGAATCTAAGGAGGAATCTAGAGGTGAAACCAAAGAGGAATGTAGAGGTGTAACCAAAGAAGATTCTAAAGATGAAACTAAAGAGGAGTTTAGAGGTGAATCCAAAAAGGGATTCAAGGATGAAACAAGAAGTGTATTTTGCTTTCAAGGTGAAGTTGGATAGTTGGTTCTATGTATTCATGTTCCCAAGATGCATCAAAATCATGGTCATATATTTATTGCAACATCATCGAAATCAAAATCAACCATATATGCTTCTTCCATAAGTTATTGATTACCACAGTTTGTCCATTTATTATCATAATTAAAAGGCATAACATGAGTAGAGAATAATTTATCTAGAGGATGATCATCATTAACATATTTACTCTGAGTATCCATGATATATGTAAAGAATTTAAATATAGAAAATACAAAAAATAAAATGCTTAATGTTATCAATTATTGTTCTTGTATAAAAGAGATAATGAATATGAAAATAACAGAAAAAAAATCAAGGTATAATGGGTGATCTAGGCAAGGATTTGAATGATTGTGTGGGATCTAAAATACACTTGCTCATTCATAGACTAGTGTTAGCCCAATATTTTAGAGCACTAACTATAAATGTTACATCCTGACTCCTCTCTAAGAAAATTTACTTGATTATCCATGGATTTTTATAGTTGGTAATTTGATTTGATTTATTATTAACTAAATTGTAAGTTATGTATTTTTATGGGATAGATGTATGTTGTTTTGGTTTCATGATTGCATTTATATGAGTTTAGTTGTATTGTATACTCTTTACATTGTGATCATGTTTATTTTTTATTTCATCAGTATTTTATGATATATATATCATGATGTTATGGACTAACTATGTTTCTAACATGAGTTTGATGTAGGAGATATTCATCCCTCAAAGCACGATGAAGGGAGAGCATCATCAGAGAGGATGACGTAAATAGAGGTGTTGAAGGATGACAGAGGAACATCTAGAACCATGCACACACCACATTAGAGAGTACATGTTATATACATTGGTGGAATTATTAGCATTAGTACGTTCTTTATGTTATCTGCATTTATATAATTGTATATATGTGTGTTAGCTTAGTTTATTACTTATGTAGAATAAATCATATGTGATTGCATTATGGATATTATGTGTACGTTTAAATTTATAATGTTGTAGTATGATTACGTTATGCTATTATAGTCATAATTATTAATGTTTATGGGAGTGTAAATTAGCATGAATAATATAAACTAACCATATTGTCTTTGTAATGTTTTTAACCATTAGCATGTTATCATATGATATTTGGGGATATCAACATACACCTTAATATATGGGGATTAAAAAAGATAGGTATTTCAAACTAGTATCGATGTATATTAAGTCCCATAACTCTTTCATTAGCTCTGAATAGCATGTGTTAAGTCCATAAGAGTATAGTAATCACTAGCTTACTTAGTATTATGTTAATATTGTGTATAATCGCATAGTAAACATAGGTATGCCAATCTAGATTTATTATTATACATTAAAATTTTAGAGGTATTAGCATAGTAATGGAATATCAATATACAATAATTCCTTATAGTTATTTGTTATAATTCAAAAATAAAAACTTAGATTAAAGTAATTATTTTGGAAAGAAAGTAGAAAGGAAAGTTGGCAAATTAGAAGAAAAAAATAAAGCAAATTAGAAAACTAGAAAAGAAAAAATATATCAAAAAAGAAATTGCAAGCTTTAATGGATATTAGCTAACTCTAAAGGCAAGGAGCACTAGCTTTTAAAAAAAAGGAAAGTGGCGATGATGTGGAAGAAGAAGGTAGAATGGTGCATAGAAGAGAATAGAAGAGAGAGAGGAAGTTGGTGGTGTAGGGAAAAAATAAGAGGACAAATCATTAACTATGTAAATATATAGGAAAAATAGGGCCAAGTAACTGGAAAAATGGTAATGAAATTATTTGGATCTACAATGGAAAATTTAGATAATTTAAATATAGGCCACCATAAATGGGGTCTATTATTGGCCTTGGCATATACAGCTCTCTCCACCACTACCACCTTTACTTTTCATCGGTGGATAAAGTAGTCGATGATATTACATAAGAGGATTGAAGAACTAGAAAATTCTCTACAAACTACCTCACAAAATCATTTGGCCAAATGAAAAGGTCACATTTGATCTCAACAAGAACTAAGTAAGTTTTAACTGAGAAGACTTGCATGGATACAAAATATACTTTATATCCTGTGACACAATTGACATCATAAAGTCATGTTTTTACACAAGTAGGATTGCAACAAGCCTTTGAAGTATCCTTGGCAGATGTGTCACAAACACAGCTTTATGGAAAGAATGACATCATCCTAGAATTCCATGTGGATGATACTACTAGAGACAATGAAGTAAGCATGATTTATCAAATGCAATGAATTAGATTCAATATTGTTTTGAATAATATATATGCACTGTGTGTTTATAAAATATAAATACTAGTATGAATAGTGATAAGTGTGAACAGTGAAATATATACATTATATGCATTGTGTGTTTATAAAATATAAATACCAATATGAATAGTCATAAGTGTGAACAGTGAATATATAAATTATATGCTTTTTGGACATCTAAAAATAAAAAGAACATAACAACGATTCATATATAAGTATGATATGAGGAATAATATTATTAATACTATGAAAATATATGATTGTATAAATATGGTGACCTGTGTATAAAGATATTCATAAGAATGAATATATGTATGAGGCATTGAGTGTATGCAGTATGTATCTAGCATATAGTGAACTACATATAAGTATAGTGAACCATGTGTATTGTATAGTGGTAGGTGGAATTCAAACAATATATATATTGATATATATAAAGTCTTGAGTATTTATACAAGTATGTAGGTTATTAAATTATATATAGTGATATATAAGGGAGATCTAAGAATGTTTAATAACAAACTATCTAAAAATAGATAAAAAATTATATATATATGGATAAAAATATGTAACAATATAATTGGGAATATATATACCACATTTTGAAACCACTAGGACAGGGATAATGTTACATATACTCATTACCTAATATATATGATATAAAAACACCAATATATATAGTGGATTTTTAACTACGTGCCTTTAATTCATGAAACATACGACTGTGTATGATATAGCAATTTGGTTTTAGCAAATTATATATGAATATAGTGAACTGTGTATAAGGTTGAGCGACTTAGACGATTAAACAACACATTGTGTGGAGTGCTTTCCATAGGAGATGAAACTCTACATTATTAACATATAATATTCATTATGGTTATGAGGTTATTCAGATAAACAACTAACCAAAAATAAAGTATATTTGGCTTGCATAAATATGCACTATATAATGTTCAGATAAGACTATGGATTGTGAACTATAAACATCAACATATAATATTCATTAATTTTGTTTTGAAAATATTGATGACTACATAGAAAAACTATGTAAAATTGAAACAAATAATATTCTTGTATCAATTATGAGTGTTTGAATGTCATAACTAGATGGCAATTTGATAGGGATATAAACAAACTATTGACTATACTAATCTATTCTTTAATATTTTGGGAATGTTAATTTATTATAAAAGATCATCAATGTATTTTGTGAATAGGAAAGTTATAAATATTGTTGAAATCATATGAAGATCTTGATTAAGAAATATAAATGACCGCTGACATGTATATATTTAGTATTTATATATCATTTGAGTACTTATATATGGTACATATTATGATGTACAAGTACTCGTATATAAGAAATATATCTATATGAGATCTTAGGTATTCATATAAGATATAACATATACATGTGTATTAGGTCATGAGCCCATATCTATAATTTTATTGATTGTTAAAGATAAAATATAGGATCCTGAGGGTCAGGTAACTATAACTACATGAATACAGTCTCCTAGGAATGTAACTAGTTGTTTAAACTAAAGATTATGCTTTCATGAGAATTATGACTTCATTTATTATGGTTGGTTGTTGAAATTGAGTAGAGTGTACATGAAAATCATGGACTATGACATTAGTGCTTGTCATAGAATATACTGCATTTGTATTTACTTATAGAAATTAGAAATGTGCAGTCTAACTATAGATTATATTTGGGTGGTATAAATTGTAATTTTTATGCTTATTATT
The DNA here is from genome assembly GCA_037957365.1 of Torreya grandis. Lineage (NCBI taxonomy): Eukaryota > Viridiplantae > Streptophyta > Pinopsida > Cupressales > Taxaceae > Torreya > Torreya grandis. The sequence continues at coordinate 3,043,289 of JARHVA010001123.1, read as the reverse complement.
ATTGATAAATCATATAATGGAGATTCATTCATACGTTTGATAGACTAAATATATGCATTTTGATTATTCTTGTGTTTAGCATGTTTTATGACTGCTAGTAGGAAGTAATCTGTATGATTTTTTTAGTTATATTCTTATTAACCAAATCTCATATTACTGGTAAAGTAGTGAGATGAACTTCACTAGCTTCCTAGCATCACCAATGCTAGATGAAGCTATTACGATCAAGTGGTGTGTAGGAATTGAGTGATCTTAGAGATCAATAATATGAAAAACTTTGGCCAAAGTAATGTTAGTTAAACATTGTCATTTTATATGTATGATTTTTATGTTTGTTTGATATCATATTAGAATGGATTTCTTTATGGTACACTTCATGTTCTTAGAAATCATACAACACACGAGTACTAGCTTGTCTCTCTAGATTTTTGCACTGTCACTATCTACTCATCCATGAAGGGAGGGCCATTCCCTAATGGGGGATTGTGTGAGGGATTGATGTTTTGTGGTTGGTGTGGAAAAGTGCTTGAATGATGCTCTCCCTACCCACAATAGAACTTATTTGGAGACTACACTTGAGATTGTCGTAGATGCTGGAGAAATCATGCTCTATGGAGCCTTTTATCTTGTATCTTGTATATTTTATTAGATTTATTATTATTCAAATATTATTTTTGATGAGATGTAATTATTTACTCATTGTACATTGATAGTAGTGGTTGTATGTTTGTATCATCCATGGCTAGGCATTTGTAATTACTTTCTATATTTAGTTATGATATGTTTCATATGATGATAGTGATCAGTGACGGATATATGTCATATTCTTATTTTACAGTTAACATACTTTGAGTGTTTTATTTGAATCATTAATTATATGCTCATGGTAAAATCTAATGAAAGAACACATTGATTAGATTTTTAAAAAATCATGTTATTCTAAGTAGATCCTAGTGGAGATGTTACAACAAAGGCTAAAGTGTGCATGTATCCCACTATCTTGTCAAATACAATGATAGTAACTTCCTTATGAAATATGTTATTCTCAATTACACCACAAATTAAACAACTAAAATTGGCTTCTTATGGTGTAAACAATGGACCCTAGTTGTTTTAAATATACCATGAGGTATGTGGAAATTAAAATTTGTGATTAGTGTTGTAAAATGGCTATGAGTAATGGGGTAAAACCCCTCACATCGTGATGTATCTAAAATAGATCATCGTATAGCATGTAATGACAATTATTTAGTTATACAACTACTAGAACATAGTTATAAAACCAAGCAAAAGCAAATATAAAATAAAGATAAAATCAAATCAAAATATTTGTGTGTATAGAGATCCATAAATTTCAACCTAAGGCTGAAAGAAAGAGCTTTAGTGTCAAATGTTATCCAAGGCTAAAATATAATGTTTTCTATGTCAATAATTATGATTAAGGCTGAAAGCAAGTTTTTAAGTGTTGGATTTATATCCAAGTTTGAACATTATTTTCTTTCAGTGTCAATAATTTATAAAAATATGAATGAAATCATAGGACAAAAATCAAGCAAACATTAAATAGTGTTCTAAATAAAATATGGGTTCACCAGAATGTTTAATGTTGTTTTTTAATTTAATAATGAAATGCTAAGAACAAATAAAATATTGAAACTGACTTATAACTACAAAAATATACATATATGAATTTAAACTATAGAATTTACAAAACTAAAAGTGTGTTTAAAATAGTAAATAAACAAACAAATATGCAAGCCTCCCTCAAACTAATTTTATGTTGATTATGCAAGCTGACTATTATTGAAAACTAATAGTAAGAACATGTGAACTATGTCACATCCAAAAATAAAAACTCAAACTATGTTGAGATAAGGCTACACTAGGAAAATAAAGATGCATTATGACCTTTTTTGTTGACTACAACCATGGCCTAGTTGACTGTGCAATTGATTTTATAATCTGGGTGCATGCACCTGCTTGTGAGGGTTTAGTGTCTAATTGTGTGTCTTGATTTTTCATGAAAATACATAAAAAAATCAAATACCTAACTCTTACACAATTAACATAGTATAAATCAAATGTAAAATGGGGGAATAGAATTATGGGAATAATCGAGTTATCTTAGAAAAACCTTGCATAATTTGAGTGTTATCTATGTAGCCCAAATGGAGATCATGCTAATGTAGTTAGCCCTCCTCGAGTGAGTGTGTAAATATTGACTTTGTTATATGGATGCAACTAGATATATTACTTTAAATGATTGTAAATGATTGCCCTTGACCTATATATAATATTTTAAATTGGAATATTATACATTAATTTGGTTTTCTCACAATTCCTATTTTTTTATAAATATAAATATTGAAATTAAAATAATAAATTAAATAAAATATAAGTCCACAAGGGTTTTTTCCCTTGAGAGTGGTTGTATATCATGATGCTTATACGAAGTTAGATGATTGAATTTAAAATTATATGATTGTAATACTTCCACATCTCTTCTCCCTTATATAGCCTTTAAAAATTTCTCGCAAAGGAGGTGTCCCATCCAAGAAGCACCTCTTCACCAAAAGATGTGACCATTGACATTTCCATCGACATTTCTATCAACAATTTCTTTAACATTTTCGTTCACTTATGGTAACAATTCTGTTTGACACTTTCGTTCACTTCTGACAATAATTTTGTTTAACATTTCCATTCATATCCATTTAATGACTATTGTATTAAATGGTAGCGTTACTCCTTGGTAATGATTTCTTCATGTGAAATGATAGTGCCTCTCTTTGAATTCAATGATCTCCTTCTTGGGGATATTACAGACTTCCCTACCTCAAATTGCTTATCCTTAAACAATTACAAATTGGAATGTTCAAGAAGTAAGGCTCCTCCCACATTTCATCTTCTATTGAAAATATAGAAGTAGAAGGATCATATGAACTCCATAAGATCAAAAACCATATGACAACCCCAGTCTCATTGGGAACCATCAAAATGTCATAAAAGTTTGTATATGTTTTTCATGAGACAATTTTAAAAAGAACTAACACTCTAAAATCTTTAGGTTTCTTGTTTTCATGCAACAATGAAGGATTACAAAAAAAATATGAATAGCTCTTGTCAATCGAGAGGTGGATGAAAACATTTCTAGTAGACATGTACTTTATCTTATGCAAACCCTTTAAGCCATTCCTTATGATAGAGTACCAAGTACATGTAGAATTTCCATGGAATGCAAACATAGATACTTCAATGGCCTGACATTGATCCATGATTTTCTCTTGTTCAGAATTATAGAAAAGTATAAATGTATAAAGAAATTCCTACACATTCAACAACACACGTATTATATCTATATATTCTTCTATAGATAACTCAGCTTCATTAAAATTATTAGATTGATAATCCTTTTGTAGCCATGATATTACAAACTTCACAACTAATTCAATTTCATTGGAATACAATTGTATCTCCGAATTCAGGGAAAATGAATATATTCTCTTTGGTAAATATAGTGAGCTATGCTCAAAATATTTAATGGTGAAATGAAATCCCACATGACTATGATAGAGTGAAGAGGAACACTAAACAAAATATCATCGCTGCTCTTTGTAAAATGGCTTGTGAACAATATACCAAAATAGGTTTACCATAGCATGTGCTCTCATGGAAAATAGATCTAGTTGAAAAATAATCTGAACAACAGTATTCATATCAAACTTGTTCTTAATAAATTTGTTTTTTACTTTTTGGGCTCTATTCAAAAGATCTATTTTTTCATAACTGATCAGAATGTGTGCATGTAATGTTGATATAAATGTATCTTCAAATGAATCTATAATTTTATCAACATTCACCTCTGATAGTTTACCATGGCAAAGACCGATGATATTGATGAACCTAAACAAATATGAGAGAAATGTTGTCATGTCTAGAAGAAATAATGAAAGGAGGTAGGAAAATTGGTTATCAATGTTGGGTAGTTTTCTCAAATATTGTGAGTGCATTTTAGATTCCATACTAGCATTTTTATAACTCCTTTCTTGGTTCTCTCTTACAAAATCAAAACTTCCCTCTATGGCCTAGAATGTTTTGAAAAATTCAAATGTTAAGAGCAATAGCTTTTTACTCAAATCACATATCTTGATTTTATAAATGTAGGTTCAAGATGCACAAATTCTACTATTTAATAGATCCACATCTTTTATACAAAATCTCTTGAAGAACATCCAATAATAGTGAAGCATACATTTCTTGCATTTCATTGGACTTTACTGATGAAAACCCTCTTATATCATCATAGTTTATGATGAATTAGACCTTTGTATTAGGAATTTTATTTACTTCAGGATGCCATACATTAATCAGATGATCATCTACTACACATTTTGTAATTTCAAGTTTCTATTTGAAATTCTTCATGTTAATTAAGTTTTTTGTACAATAATGCTCTGGCATATAATTATGTTTAAGTGGCAGATGTAAAGTGGAGAATCTCAACAAGGTCCTTTTCCTTTCCTCTAGAATAGAAAATAGAATGTTTTCAACAATGTATAGACCACCAAACCATGGTTTATGTTGGACATTTGACAATTCATAGGGCAATGATTGGGTCACTATGTCAACTCACATATTTTGGGATTTTAAGAAATTTAAAATTTCTAATATCAAGTTTGGATCCCATGTTCTGAATACAAACTTCTCATGAAGAATGTCTTCTTCCCTATACACTAACGAAGGTTTAACCATTTTAGATGCAAACCCAAGTTCAAACTATTGAGACTCATGATATTGTAACTCTAGGAATATGAAGTTTGAATTATGGATGACTTCCAGCTCCTTAAAATTCCATGGTTGAAGACCTACATCCTTTAATAGCTTGATTTATGGATATACAACCCTTTTATTTAATATGAATAAATTTAGACTTTTTCATCTGATCGTTAGGTTCACCACATCCTTGGAATGCCATTCATCAACATCTTTTAATAGCCCATCATCATAGTTTATTCCTTCCAATATCACTTGATCCCCTCCTCCTAAAGAATTAAACATGGAATTAGCTTCTAATTCATTTTTTGTTGTGGATGGCTATGTGTAATTTATCTCTAAGTCACAGCCCTCAAGTGATGCATTTCCAAGATTAACGGTTACAGCTTGATTGCCTTTATTGATTTCTAAATGTTTTAAGCACACCTCCAAGGACTCTCCATTTCAACATGTGAATTTCCTATTACTCCAAGATAACCAGGCAAATCTAAAAGAAAAGGTGCACATGTAGAGTCTTGTTTGTCATCCATAATATCACTTAAAGTATCTTCGGTATCCTTCAATGAGTGAGGTACATTTAATGATTATTCATCTTCCAAGGCATCAAGGTTATCTGGTGGACATTTTTTCCATATTCTATCAATTATTTTGGTTGGCTCTCCATCTTATTTATTTTTAAGACCATAGCCCATGATATCTTGTTGATAGTGTGCATTAATTAAACAATCAATTAGTTTATTAAACTTAGAACCCGTGTTTGAGAAATGATCTTCAAGACCTATCTCTTGTACACACTAAATGTATGAAGATACCATGATGATTATTGTGTTTTATGTATAAGGACTAAAATATTAATTTGTGCAATACTTGGTGTATCACTATATTAGATACCAAAATCACACCATTTATAGTACACATATTTATCTTGACTCACAAGAAAAAATAATAAAGGAAATAAATTTTTTGTAACAATAAAAACCATTTAAGTATGACAAACAAGGAAATAAATAGTGATTGAGTAATATACAATATATAAAAAATAAAGTGAACACAAAATATAATAAATTACTATTCACACCAAAGTGGATAAATTTCAATAAAAACACACAAGAATTAAAATAACACACAAACTAAGAAAATGACTTTATGGATGTCCTAGGCTAGATTTGAACCTTTATATGTGATGTAGAAATCACATATAAACATCATCATTAGTGTTTTGGATAGATAACTCGTGTGCATCTCTAATATCCAAAGTTTTTATGTCATTCTTCCCAATAGACAAGGCTCCATAAATATCGACTTCTTCTTGGATAAGTATGTTTGGGCATTCCCTTAGTTCAACATTAGATGCCTCATTCATTTACTCCTAGATAGGGAAGTCAGTCCTAAAATTTTTGATCTTCCTTTCTTTTGGGACCTCTTAATTGAATTTTTCATCATATTCAATATTGTTATAACTATGATTCACAAACTCATCTTCCTCATAGTGCCTATTTACATTCCATGAATCTTTTAAATCCAAATAGTTTTAAAAAGAGATTTTTTTTTAATCTCTACTAAAAGGGTGTTGTACGACTCAAAATTGTCCATAATTTCCTTATGTAGTGACCCCATGGTTCATAAGCTAGCAAGAAAAATAGCTCTGATACCACTGTAATATTCCAAATCAAAATATTTTACATTAATTTGGTTTTCTCAGAAATTATTTCTTTTTATAAATATAAATATTACATTTAAAATAAAAAATTAAATAAAATATAAATCCACAAGGGGTTTCATCCTTGGGTTGTTATAATCACAAGGGTTTTCACCCTTGAGAGTGGTTGTATAGCATGATGCTTATACAAAGTTAGATGATTGAATTCATAGTTGGATTCTTTTAATACTTCCACATCTCTTTTCCCTTATATAGCCTTTAAAACTTCTTACAAATGAGGCATCCCATCCAAGAGGCACCTCTTCACCAAAAGATATGACCATTGACATTTTTCATCGACATTTCCATTAACAATTCTATTTACATTTCCATTGATATTTCTATTCACTTTCGACAACAATTTTGTTTGACACTTCCATTCAATTCTTACAAAAATTCTATCTGACATTTATATTCATATCCATTTAAGACTATTGTATTAAATGGTAGTGTTGCTCCTTGGTAGCGATTTCTCCTTAACAGTGATTTCTTCATGTGAAATCCTAACGCCTCTCCTTGAATTCAACAATATCCTTTTTTGGGATATTACACTATAATAAAAGATATTCAGACTTGACCTATGACTATTATAATGCTTCAGAATTAGAATTACAAGAAATAGTGCACTTTTGTTCAATGTATAGTAGAATTGCCAAGTGATTACTAGATAGTGCTTTGAGAGGCATTGATGTGATTATATAGCAAAATATTTTGAATTTTTTTTTTAATTGACCTTTCTAAAAGTGTAGGAGGGGTAAGATGCAATGTCTCAAATTTAAAAATTTATTTTTAGGGTGTGAAGAACAAGGCAACACTAGTGGACAAGTTTGTAGTGTGGTCCAATCCTAGATGTGATCTCTGACACTTGCATTGACTTGGAACTGTTGCATTTATGCTTATATTTGACTTAGATGTAAGTGTCTAGTATATAATTCCTTCTAGATCTAGATGTGAATGCTTGGAATGTTTTGAGCTCTATGTCATCTTTGCTTTTGTGCATTTAGATGCAGCTCATGGACTATTACTCTTTGACAAATTATCAAACCTTAACTTCCTCACCCTTAGAGTAATTGTGGGAAAAATAGGTTAGTGGGCACATAATATCGAGCTGCCCCAAGGACCCATCTATCAATGGGCACTATATACATAACTAATACTAAGAAGAGGTCCATAGACTTATGTATTTCTCCCCTATGTGTAGGCCTGTATGTGCATAAATATGTAATGTGTGATAAGTAAGTACATAGAATGACTTAGCTTGTAACTTGAATAATAGTACTTGTGGGATGCTCCTTTAATATTCAAACAAGTAGATGTGTTGTTCCCATTAGTGATACATAAATAGGAGAAAATAGGGAAACTTTTCTCACTTAAATGCTTGATTGAATGCTTTTGGTAAGTTATCTTGTGATTTTTGAGGTCTGTGATAGGTGAGAAATGAATGAGGGTTGATCTTGTATATATTTTAGTCCCTTTTGTAAATACCTCACACGAAAACACTTAGGCTAACCATAGGGATACATTTCATTTGAAATTTTGATGACTTCATGGCACTAGAAACTTAGTTTGTCACATGACACTAGCATTAATGTAAACATCCGGCTAGGACACAAGTGTCTAGGAAGCTAAAAAATAGGTATAGGTCCAAAACTTGTAAGGGATGATAATAATAATATTTATATCATTCTAAGTAATGTAAAAGGCCTAGTCATCATAATAACATATGGTTAGACTAATAAATAAATAATAAGCATAAGAGATAGTGAATGTGAGCCTTTTGGTAGTAATAAGGTCTTACGAATTGAAGGGTACAACCATGAGAAGTTCTTTCCAAGTATACAAGACTAAGGTGTTATATAATCAAGATTGAGTGTTTACACATATACCTTTCCCTAATCCCTAACTTTATTTGATGGATCACTTAGGTATAAATTTTTTCTTCAAATCTAGATTTGATTCTACTTCATATTTTACTTCCTCATTGAATATCTTCTCATCCAATTCAAAATTATTTCTATACACTTCCCTTTAGCTAACGATCCTTATTTGATAATCCTAACCTTAGATCTAGTCTGACATTGATCCCATACTCACCTTAAAATTCATGAACTATAACAAATAAGTCTTTCTTCCTTTCAAATTTGATTCCTTTTACCACTTCAAGACCTTCCCTACCTTGTGCTTCTTTACTACTTCTTTTCTATCCTTCATTCTCCATAATATTTTAAGTTCTATTTCCTTACATAAGTTCTTATTTAATAGCCTCTATCACAACCTCTCCATCAAGCGTCATCTTTAACTCCAATTTATGACATTAAAATTGAATAGATACAAAACTTCAATTATAAGAAATGTTAGACTTGGTAAAAATAGACTCCATATTTTTCAAAAACCTCTTGCCATGTCTAAGTTAGGATTGATAAATAAAATAGAACCAAAGGGGTGTTTAATGCTTCCAAAATCAAGTTTATTTGAAAAATTATGTGAATGTGAATGATGTGTCTAATGATGATTTTGATCAAGATGAGACTTTGACTATCCTAACTAATCATGATTTTGAGAATAGTGAACCATCCACACCCAAGATACCCCAAAATAATCCTGTCATTGCCTAATTCAATAAGTTTTTGATAAATAACCCACTAAATATTCTAGGAATAATGAATATTTTGGCATACATTGATTGTGTTGCTTTAGCCATTTGAATATCTCAAGATCCTTTATTATCTTATCAAATTTATCAAAATCCTCCAACTTCTTAAAATTCTCAAATCTTTTGATCTCTTCTCAAATACCTCACAATCCTCTAATTCTTCATCAAAATTTTCAAAATCCTCTAATTTCCCAAAATCCTCCAATTTATTTTCAAACTTTTTAAAATCCTCCAATTTCTTTTCAAACCTTTTAAAACCCTCCAATGCCTTTAAATCATTCTATACGCCAATATTCTCCTATTCTAACTAGTCAATACCACACCAATTGTCCTCAATAATAATTTCATACCCATTTCCTTTAATCACCATAACCCAAGCTTCTTCTTTACGTATTACTTGAACTTCATATCTATACGCATTTTAAAACTATCAAATGGATACAATGATACACACCCTTCATAGCATGCAAAGTTAAATTAATTTTCTAATATAAGATTAAATAAAAACACCAACATGATCAATTCAAATGGTATTTTTAAAAATCCTTTGGCTTATGAAATCCTTTCTCATCCTCTTCAAATTGGTTTTGTTTCTCAAAAAATGAATTTATATAATGGAAAATGATTTCATATTTTGTTTTGGTGATATTATTTGAATATCACTCCAAAAAAAAAATTATTTCTCAAAAATATTCTTTGAATATTCCTTTGAATGATATTCTTTTAAATCCATGAGCTTATGAAATCCTTTCTCATCCTCTTATAATTAACTTTATTGTAAAAAAAATTAAGTTATTTTAACTTTATATTATATTTTAATGGTCTAATATTTTATAATTTACTCATCTTTAAGAAAGGTGAAAAGCTAGATGTTTGTATTTTATTGTTAGATTTATTAGACCTAGTAAATTAGGTTTATGAGAGACTATTATAAGAGAATTATATAGTGATGGTTTGGGTGGACACTTTAATCAGAAAAAGACAATAATTTTAGTGGAAGAGAAGTATTTTTGGTTAAAGATGAAAAGATATATGGTAAGGTATGTTTCAAGGTGCAAAATGTGTCAAGTTGTAAAGGCCATGCATGTAAGAAAACCAAAAATATCATTAAAATAGCAGACTTTATTTTAAATATCTTTTGAAATATATATTTTTAAGCTAAAATATTTTAAATATATATAATTAGAGAATTTATGTTTTTATTTTATTTTAATCATATAATACATAAATCCTACACTAGAAGTAATCAAGATTAAGGGCTCTTCTATGTTTTGATTATTAAAAGTGTAGTATTTCTATAGTATATGATTTTTTAAAAACCCATATAAGTTCTCTAATCATGTTTTTTTAAAATCCTTTGGCTTATGAAATCATTTCTCATCCTCTTCCAATTGGTTTTCCAGCTCAAAATTTTAAATTATATAATGGAAAAGGAGACCTAACACATAATATTATATCTTTTCATAATTATTTATTAGATTTGTGTTCATCATGATAGGTTTTTGAATAATTATTTTCATATAAGTCTAAATGATTATGCACATGATTGGTATTATGCCCTCCCATGTAGATCAACTCATTATTTTATCAACTTTATGGATATTTTCTTGGCTTAATTTCAAATAAACATTGGAACAAAGTCACTTTTATAAATTAACTCAATTAATAAAGGACCCAATGAACACATTTACAATTAATGCTTAACTTAAAAATATAGTTATTAATGAATGATTTATGAAAACACTTTAGCCAAGATATCTCCAAGAGATCATTACTACAACCATGAAAAATTTAACATTGTACACAAAGAATAAACCAACTATTATTATATTCTATATCAAACAGATTACAATAGTGATATACAAATAGGTAGAAGATAGGATAATCCTAACCATCCCATGCATGTAGGACTAACCTCCCTAATATAGGTGGAAGAAAGGCATAAATCCATCATCCTTGTGAATGTGGAATAAACATCTTCAATAAAATAACACATAAATAAGCTAAAGATTAAAAAAGTAATATCCTACACCAACACTCCCCTTAAGCATAGCTTAGGTGGGTATAATAAAGGATGTAGTGTGAAGCCATGTGTCCTTATAGATGCCAATCCATCTTGTTGGAGTACATGGATGTTGAGTCATTGTAACCACCAAGTGAAAGTAGGAATGGTGTTGAATATGAGGATCACTGAACATGAACATTATGCTTTAAAATAATGGGTAGAAAGATGAACTCAAGGAAGCATTGCTTGAACACCCTTCAACAAGATGGTGAGAAGTGAGCACAAAGACTGGTGGGGCTACCACACTAGTGTCACTATAAGACTCACCAAGAAGGTCATGGAGACAAGTAAAAATTCCTCATATGGGTTAGAACAAACAAAGTGCTTGAACAAGATACCCATGTACAAAGGAAGAATCTAAAAAACACTAAAAAAAGTGCAAAATATACATATAAATATGATAAAGTGGAGAAAAAGGAGAAAAACCATAGGAAAAACTCCCCCCAAAAAGAGAGAAAAGAAGAAGAGAGATAGAAAACCCCACAAAGATGATGTTGAATAATTCCATACTCTTAGTACTCGCAAGTCCCAAAGGAACTCAATCTGCACGAATGGTCCAAATCCACTACTTGATCACAAAAAATAACTGACATTAGGCTTCACCAGAATAGCTTCAATCAAGAATAATGTTAGTGGTGTCAAAAATTTAAAAGAGTACTACTTGGTGTAAGGGACACTCAAAACCTAAGAAGCAATATCTACACCACACCCCCCCCATACTGTTGACTACATGGAATGATGCCAAAAATTGTATTCACACCCTCCCCCCCACCATAATGTTAAATAGGTGGATTGGAGGAAAAAAGGTCTACACAAGTGGTCTAAATCCACTACTCAAACACCAAAAAATCTAACATTATATGCACCATAATAACTCCATATCACATTGAAAGAGATTATCGAACTATCAAAAAAGATAAGTGACACTGGGATTCACCATAATAACTACACTTCAAGTTGTGGGAGATTGTCAACTGATGAAAAAGTGGTGTTTGAAAATATAGATATAATCTCTCAAAGAAAGAAGACCCAAGTGATTATGGGAGAAAAAAGCAATTGAAGGAGTGAAAAGGTGCCTAGAATAGAGCACACAAATGCGTATAGGTAGACAAGGCTAAATAAATAAACCCACCATGGTACTTTATAGTTCAGTGAGAGTACAATATATCTTAATAAACACCAAATAAAAACAAGGAAGACACTGGGCTTCACCATAATAGCTCCAAACAAAGAGATTGTCAACTTGTCAAAGAAGCCATCAAGTATCATGAGAGTTATTTCAAAATAAAGAAGCAAAAAAAATGTTTCCATAGAAGAAGGTAGGGTGCTAAGAAAGGAGCCTTGATAGATACATGACACAAACTACAAGTGTGTCAAAGTGTCAATGCACAAACTAGAATAGAACATGTCATGGACTGATGGAAGAGTATGGCAAATGGTGAAAAAAGTCATCATGTATGTAAAGACACACTCAAAAGGATCAGCTACAAAAAATGATAATCTACAAAATACATGCAAAGGAAGTCAGACTCAGTTGAAAATGCATTTGAGATAGTGTAAAGTGCAATAGTGGCATAAGTAGTATAATGTGGGCCAAATATCATGCAAATAGGACGTTGGTTGTAGCCAAAAATGTGCCTAAAATTATAATGAGAGAATAAAAAATAAAGGAGGAAAATCATTTGTTTACTTGTGAGGGGATCTAGTTGCCTGCAAAAATGGGCCTTACGCTCTTCTCTTCAATAAATGAGAGTGAAATGAGAGTAAGGTCACTTAAAAAAATGACAAAACAAGAAATTTTCCGTCCTTTACAAAGTGTTATCAATAATAGAAAAGCCCTCCCACTATAATAATACTCTTCTTTTTATAACGAAAGGTCAAAAGAAAATCTTCCATGAGATAAACTCCTCCACTCAAAATATATTTTCCCCACTCATAAAATCTCCTTCAATAAAAACTTTCACTTTTGTAGACCCACTAGTGGTATCTTAAAACCACAAGGTTATAGAGAGGCGACAAAAAGTTTTTGGAAAACATGTTACAAGTTAGCAATGCATAACAAGAGTCATAAAAATCATTAAACAAAACCAAAAGCACTTTTTTTATTGAAACCCTAACCTTGAAACTATAAAAAACCCGGTAAACCTAATAGTTATATTTGAAAGCAATTTTACTAAACTCTGATAAATCTCTAACCATGGTAGTTTTGTTAACTAGTGAGTGGAGAAATGATAGGGTCTAAGACATCATGGAAGCATATAAAAACTATAGGAGATCCCTTTGACCGATGTGCAGTGTGAGAGATGTAACACATAGAGCCAATAATGAATGTAAGAGACTTTGATCATCGTAGTGTTGTGAGGAAGGATGGTGGGTAATCCATGTTTTCGCTACACCAAGCTTTCCTATGTGAAGATTTGTGGGCTTCAAGTAAATGCTACCAAAGGATGGATATGGTGTTAATTTGATCACTATGTTGAGGACTGTAGGCTTAAATGATAGATTTTAGAGGCCTTAAAGTAGATGGCACGAGTTTTTACTAGAACTAATAGCCAAACCATGGGTGTAAGGAACCAAATGTTGAGTTGAACCTGCTCACTAGTAAGAGGAAATGCAAAATGTTGCACTCTATCACTGGTGGCATCGAGAAATGAGAACTCCTCCTCCTCTACCATGTCAGATTTGTACCTCCTTAGTCTTGGGAAAAATAGTCATTAAGGACCTTCAATCTAATAATGTATTGTATAAAGCTAACAAAAGAACCTTGATCCAAATCTAAATGGAAGGTACGACCTTGATAAGAAAGACAAACAACAATATAAGAGACTATGGATTAAAAAATAATGCAAATCCAAATAATCCACTATTGTGTTTTTTTATGGACAAGCCATAAAAAGGTAACATTTAGATATATTTAACCTTGTAACTGGCATAAAGGCAGATTCAAAAGGAAGAGACCGCATGTCATTCTAAATACATATGTTTTGGTTCAAAACCCACATAGGTTTTAGAGTTGGTAAAATCAAGAGGGGTTTTAGCTAGTGACTACAAAAAACTTGAACAAGGCCTATGTAAGACCCCAATGCTTTAAAAAATAGGGATGACTAGATATACAGCTAGTGAAAGCTTAAAAGCCATATGACCAAGCCAAAAATGACAAACAATAAAGATCTAACAAATGTAGTGGGGTTGACTATCTGAAATGACATGGTAGATGTTTGCCAAACACATAGACAAACAAAACCTCCACTGAAAACACCATGTCAATCTAGATGTTGAATTCAACATCAAAAATGTATGACCTCAAAACTATAACTAATGCATTCAGTACACGAGAAGGTTGTATGTCTTGTGTTGAGTAATGGCAGCTTGAAGGAGCTTTTGATACCATGAAAGATTTGTGAAAACTCTTTAGCCAAGATCTCTCCAAATATCATTACTATAGCCATAAAAACTTCATCATTACACACAAAGAATAAACCAACTATTATTTCATTCTATGTCAAATAGTTTACAATAGAGATGTACAAATAGGTAGAAGATAGGAGAATCCTAACTATCTCATGCATGTGGGACTAACTTCTCCAATATAGTTGGAAGTAAGGCATAAACCTATCATCATCATAAATGTGGGATAAACATCTCCAATGAAATAACACCTAAGTAAGCTAAAGAGTAGGAAAGTAATATCCTACACCAACAATTAAGATGAGTTATGAGTTGCTGGATAATAAAATTAAAAATTGCCTTTTTATTGATGTCATGTTTCAGAAAAATTATTAAAGAGAAGGTGTTTTCAATTCTTATCCTTATTTTGATGATATTTTATACATTGTTATATAATTTAAAATTAAGCTTTTCGATGGTAGTGTTCTTAAATATTCTTCAAATGTGTCTTATTCCAATTTTTCCAATTTTATAAATAAGTCAAAATTTAAGAATATAAGAATTTATATTAGACTTCCAACTAATAATGATAATAAATATATACTCAATGTCATCAAAAACCCACCTCAAAAAATTATGTCCTGTTGGACATATTATCATTGGTGTCAAAGGTCTAACATTATTGGCGACAAAGGCCCCATAGCATTTAATGTCTTAAGGTGTTTTTAATGTTCATATTATGGCTAAAGTGTGTTAATATTTATTAAATATTAATGAATATATTTTTAGTTGCATAAAGTCAAAAGAGGGCCCATGAAGAAGTCAAAGAGTCACGAGGTAAAGACAAAAGAGGGAAAGGACGCATTTTCCCATGAAGGGTCATCTTGAGGAATTCAAAGAGTCACCAAGTAAAGACAAAAGAGGGAAGGGCACATTTTTTCATGAAGAGTCACCTTAAGGAATTTGAAGAGTCGCCAAATAAAGACAAAAGGGAAAAGGATGCATTTGCTCATGAACGGTCACCATGTGAATTTTCAAATGAAAGGATTCAAAGGGTCTTGCAAGTTTGGCACCATTTTCCATGTGGATTGAAGGGTCACAAAGGGTGAATGTCAAAGGTCATTTTGAAAGCTATAAAAGAAGGCTTGGGAAGGCATTTGAAATAAGCAAGAGAGTGCATGGTTTGTAATTTTTTTATATAAGAAAAGAGGAGAGAAGAGAAAGAGATATGGTAGAGTTCTATCATTTTGTCGAGAAAGCAACATTGAGAGATAGTTGTGTTTTATACACAAAAGGGGTTGGTACTCACAAATCATTGTTGTGTTGGTGCTTAGCAAAGGGGTTGGTGCTCCTGCAAGTTGGTGCTTGCAGACATTGTAAACTTGAGTTGGTGCTCATTTACATACTTGAGATTATTTTTTGTGGATTTTCTCACATTGGGTTTCCATGTAAAAATATACTCTCTCTTTCTCTCTCTCTCTCTCTCTCTCTCTCTCTCACACACACACACACACACACACACATGTGGTGCATGTTATTGTTTCAATTTTATTGCATATCTTGAATGTATGGTTAAGTGGAGTTTGATTAAGTAAAATTTTTAAGATATATGATATAATGATTCACCCCCTCTTAGTATATCTCATGCTTAACAATTTGTACAAGAACATGTTCTTTTGGAAAGAGTTTAACAGCTTGAAGGTAGATCGAGGAAAACACGATGGCTAGATCAAATGAAGGTTTTTCTACAAATAAGGAACTTTTGTTTGATGGGAGAAATTATGTCTTTTGGAGCATAAGGATGAAGACTTACCTGATGGCCCTTGGATTCAACATTTGACAAGTAGTGATGGAAGAATACGAAGAGCCACAAACACTTGTAACTACACCTATGGAAAAAAAGGCAAGTGAAAATAATGATAAAGCTTTAAATGCTATTTTATGTGGTTTATATGAATCAAAATTTGTTAAAGTTATGCAATGCAAATCTGCTCATGAGACTTGGGTAAAGCTTGAGAATATTTATAAAGATGATGGAAAGGTTCAGCAAGCTAAGCTCTAGACTATTAAAAGATAGTTTGAAAGTTTGAATATGGAAGAGGTTAAAAACATAGCAAGTTATCTTTTGTGGGTTAATCAAATAGTTAATCAAATTCAAGGTCTTGAAGAAAAGTTAAAAGAGTCAACGGTGGTACAAAAGGTTTTGAGATCTCTACCATTGAGATATGCTACAAAGGTTTCTGCAATTGAGGAGATGAAGGATCTAGCCAAGCTAAAGATGGATGAAATACATGGTATTCTTGTGGCATATGAGATGCAGACCAAACAAGAAAAACCCTCAAAAAGGGAAACTACTTTCAAGACATCGAAGAAAGACAAGGCTAAGATTCAAGAATCAAGTGACAACTCTAGCGATGAGAAAGATGACAACGAAACTCTATTCATCCACAAGCCTAAAAAGGACACATGTAAATATCAAAGAAAGTTACCATTTAAATGTTTTAAATGTGGTAAGATTGAACATTTTGTAGCTAAGTTCCCAAATAAGAATAATGGTGACAATGAATAAGGAAAGCCTACATATAAGAAGAACTTCAAAGGCAAATTCAAGAATGGATTTGAGAAGAAGAGTTTATATTCTAAATATCCTAGCTCAATTGAAGATAGTGGAGTCAGTGACTCATATGAAGAAGAGATTTTATTCATGACCATACATGAATATGCCTCCACAAGCAAAAGTATAAATGATCAAGAAGAAGAACATGATGAAGTTGAGGTGAATCTGGAAGGAGAACTCATTTGTGTCTTAGAAGAATTAAAAGCTTTGGAGAAGAAGAATCTACGATTGAAGCTCCAGATTGAGAAAAATGAAAAGAAGTTACAGGAAATAATTGAAGATCTACAAGCACACATTGAAGAAGCCAAAAATATTGAAGAAGATCTAACAACTCAATTACAAAAAGTAAGTGAAGAATGTGAAAAGTATGTTGTTGAAATTTCCTCTTTAAAAGAAGATATCAAGAAAACAAATAAATCAGTGAATGATTCAAAATTTCAGAATAGCACTAACATGTTAAATAAGATATTAGAAAGTCAAAAATCAATATCAGATAAGACATATATTAGATTTGAAAAGAAAAAGAGCTATGTTGAAGCCCTTACAAAAGAGAAAATAAAAAGAGAAGAAGTTAAGAATGCAGAGGATAGCTCAAACAAAGAACGCTGGAAGGAACAAAGCTACAAAAGACAACCAAGTCAAAGATTCACAAATCAAAACAGGTTCTATTTTCATAGTTATTATTTTTATTATAATGGTTATGGTCATAAAAAAATAGACTATTGGAAAAGAGCTAACAATTTTAGAAACAAGGAGAAGGAAACTCATGCAGAGCCAAGTAAAAGCCACAACTCTTTTGCTCCTCTATTAGGCTTTGATCAAGAGGCCATATTATGTTACAAGTGTAATAATTTTAGACACATAGCTTGACATTGTAGAAGTATATTTGAGTCAGTTAAGAAGGACTAAATTTTCAAGGCTCCATTTATCAAGAAGAAAGTTCAGATAGGTTCATGGCAAAAGAAATAACCTAAAAAGTCTATGTTAGTCCAGACATCTTTGCATACAAGAAATGAAGAAAAGCTATGGTTTATTGATAGTGGATGTTTGAGGCACATGACAAGAGATAAAATCAAGTTCATAACTCTAAAGAAGATCAATGGTGGCACAATGAAATTCAGAGATAATACCACTGCCAGAATAGAAAAAAAAATACATTAAGTTTGGATAATGGTAGAACTAAGACTTAAAATGTTTTGTATGTATAAAGTCTTAAGCATAATCTATTGAGTGTAAGTCAAATGTGCGATGAGGGACACACATTAAATTTTTACATATAAGGTTGTGAAATTAAGAGAAAATATTTAGATGTGTTGATTGCAAATGCTTAGAGGATAGGTAATAATTTATATATGTTATCAGATATCAAAGGTCAAAGATGTTGTTTGATTCAGGTTGAGGAAAGTTGGTTATGGCACAGGAGAATGGGACACATAAATTTTGATAATCTATTCAACATCACCAAGAATCAAGTAATTAGAGATCTTCTCAAGATTACAAATCCCTCCAACACGCATTATGAACCATGTCAGCATGGGAAGCAGGTCAAAAGATGGTTCAAAATAAAAGAATACTCAACCACTCAGATGTTAGAGCTTGTTCACATTGATCCATGTGGACCTACCATAAATCAAAGTAATCAAGGTGAAAAATACTTCATGTTGCTTATTGATGATTTTATGCATATGATTTGGGTGACATTTTTGAAGAAAAAATCAAAAGCTTTCAGCCACTTCAAAGCATTCAAGGCTTTAGTTGAGAATGAAACTAGTTTGAAGATTAAGTGTTTGAGATTAGATCGAGGAGAAAAATTCATGTAAAATAAGTTTATTGAGTATTTTGAATACCATGGGATAAAGAAACATTATTTACCACCCAGAACTCCACAACAAAATGAAGTAGTTGAGAAAAAAATAGAACAGTTCAAGAGACGGCGAAGATGATGCTAGATGAATCCAAGATACTAAATAAATATTGGAGAGAGGTAGTAGGCACAATAATACATATCCAAAATATGTTGAGAGTCAACAGTGATAAGACTCCCTATGAGCTATGGAAAGACAAACCAACTATTGTTGATTATTTTAGAGTTTTCGACAGTAGATACTTCATAAAAAGAACCGATAAAAAATTGGGTAAGTTTGAATATAGAACAAATGAAGGTATATTTCTTGGATATTCTTGCAAAAGTAAATATTATACATTTTATAACAAAAGAACCAATAAAATAGTTGAAAGTGTAAGTGTCTGGATAGATGACGATTTAGCACAAAGAGCCAGTGATTTAATAGACACTCCTAAAATCATTGAAAAAGAAGATTTTGAAGAATCAGATGAAGATGAGAAGAAGGATAAAAAGGTCACCAAGACCCCATCCAAATATGTCCATAGAAATCATAATGAGAGTGACATTATCAAGAACATAAATGAAGGAATTTGTTCCAGAAGGATGATGATGGATGTCAAGTCTACTTTTTTGAATGAGAATCTAGAAGAGGAGGTCTATATTGAGCAGCATGAGGGATTTATTCTCTCAAATGATAGTATGCATGTATGCAGATTGAAGAAAGCACTATATGAATTGAAACAAGCTCCCAGAACTTGGTATGCAGGGCTTGATAAATATCGACAGGATCAAGGTTTCAAGAGAGGTTTTGTTGACAATAATCTCTACATCAAAACATAAGGTGAGCATCAGTTGATTATTGTGGTATATTTTGATGACATAATATTTGGAGGAAACATTGAAAAGATGATAAAATAATTTTTTGATAATATGCAAAAAGAATTTGAGATGTCTATGTTTGGAGAATTATCATTTTTCTTAGGGTTGCAAATATTTCAGTTAGATAAAGGAATTTTATATCTCAAAATAAATATGCTAAGAAAATATTAAAAAAATTGGTTTTGAGGATTGTTCACCAGTTGGCACACCAATGGATATAGGGAAAAAAGTGAGTAAAGATGAAGATTCACTTGTTGTAGATCAATCTTTATATAGATCTATGATTAGTAGTCTTTTATATTTGATAGCATCGAGGTCAGACATCATGCATGCAGTCGGCATGGTTGTGAGATATCAGGCAACCCTGAAGGAGAGTCATGTTTAGTTGGTGAAGAGAATATTTAGATATGTCAAGGGGACATTGGATTATAGATTGTGGTATCCCACAAGTAGAGATTTCACTTTGGTTGCTTATACAAATTCAAATTGGGCATGTTGTTTAGATAACATAAAGAGTACAAGTGGAGTAGCTTTCTTCCTCAAAGATAGCTTAGTATCATGGCTAAGCAAGAAGCAGAACTCAGTATCACTTTCTATAGCTGAAGCAGAATATATTACAGCAATGTATAATACTCAAGTGCTTTGGATGAAGCAAACTTTAGAAGACATTAAGGTAAAATACGATGAACCTATCTCTATTTTTTGTGACAACACAAGTGTTATTAATATTTATAACAATCCAGTGATGCATTCAAGAACAAAATATATTCCTATCAGATATCACTTCTTGAGAGAGCAGGTTACAGATCAGCGTGTTAATTTAGAATATATCAGTACTACAGAATAGATTGTAGACATTTTTACAAAGGCACTACCAAAAGATGCATTCGAGTATCTACGAGAGAAGTTGAGAGTAATTTATTTTACTTCTTGCCATTGAGGATCAACATCAGTTGAGGGGGAGCTACGAGTTAGATCCAAGATAGACCATTTGCCATTGATGTCAAAGAGGGAGAAGTATAGAAATAGATATAAGAATAGGTACAAGAGAAGTACAAGAATAGGTACATGATGCTATAGTAAGGGGGAGTTACTATATGTTTTTGTTGGCAGTATGGGTAGGTTGGTAGTATAGGTTTCAAGATGTGGCAGTTTCAGTTTGAAGTTACCATTAATGACAGAGGGGAAGATTGTTGGAAGTATTGTCATTGATGTCAAAGG
Source organism: Torreya grandis (assembly GCA_037957365.1). NCBI lineage: Eukaryota > Viridiplantae > Streptophyta > Pinopsida > Cupressales > Taxaceae > Torreya > Torreya grandis. The sequence goes on along the minus strand of JARHVA010001123.1, from coordinate 3,022,149 downwards.
TCTAACATTAATGGTGACAAAGGCCCCATATCATTTAATGTCTTAAGGTATTTTTAATTTTCATATTATGGCTAAAGTGTGTTAATATTTATTAAATATTAAGGAATATATTTTTGGTTGCATAAAGTCAAAAGAAGGCCTATGAAGAAGTCAAAGAGTCATGAGGTAAAGACAAAAGAGGGAAAGGACATAGTTTCCCATGAAAGGCCATCTTGAGGAATTCAAAGAGTCACCAAGTAAAGATAAAAGAGGGAAAGGTGCATTTTTCCATAAAGAGTTACCTTGAGGAATTTGAAGAGTCACCAAATAAAGACAAAAGGGAAAAGGATGCGTTTGTTGATGAAGGGTCACCATGTGACTTTTCAAATGAAAGGATTCGAAGGGTCATGCAAGTTTGGCATCATTTTCCATGTGGATTGAAGGGTCACAAAGGGTGAATGCCAAAGGTCATTTGGAAAGCTATAAAAGGAGGCTTGGGAAGCCATTTGAAATAAACAAGAGAATGCATGGTTTGTAATTATTTTATATAAGAAAAGAGGAGAGAAGAGAAAGAGATATAGTAGAGTTCTATCATTTTATTGAGAAAGCAACATTGAGAGATAGTTGTGTTTTATACACAAAAGGGGTTGGTGCTCCTATGGGTTGGTACTCACAAATCATTGCTATGTTGGTGCTCTTGCAAGTTGGTGCTTACAAACATTGTAAACTTGAGTTGGTGCTCATTTATATACTTGAGATTGTTCTTCATGTTTTTTCCCACATTGGGTTTCCACATAAAAATCTGCTCTCTCTCTCTCTCTCTCTCTCTCTCTCTCTCTCTCTCTCTCTCTCTCTCTCTCTCTCTCTCTCTCTCTCGTGTGGTGCATGTTATTATTTCAGTTTTATTGCATATCTTGAATGTATGGTTAAGTGGAGTTTGATTAAGTAAAAGTTTTATAAAATATATGATATATTGATTCACCCCCCTCTCAGTATATCCCGTGCTTAACATGTTCATCCTACAAAGAGAAATAAGACAATTTACTAAGCTTGGTGAGAATCCACAACAATGTTTAAATAAGTTAATATAATGCAACATGACTTATGTATCTCAAGTAAGAGAATTATATTTTTCAAGTCTTTTGCTAGGATTTATGATCCAATTATATATTGTGACTATCACGAAGCTCAAGATGCATTGCATTAAAGCATAAGATCCAATATATCATTAAGGGAAACTAAATTCAAACAAAATGAGAAAGTAATGATATTACTCAATTATAACTCCCCCCAACCAACATTTAAATTATTTTAATAAATCTTCTTTCAAAACAATAAAAGAACAAGGCAATAGTGTAAATGTCAAACTAATGATGAAAGAAACGAAGTTACAATCATGTGGCATTTGAATATAACTATTATTCAAGTGATATATTTATTAATACAATTGAAGCAACCAAAAAAATAAAAAGTCTTAATCCAAGTAATGTTTGATTAGAGTGATAATCCAATTGATAGTTCATATAATGGCCCCTTCTTCGTTAAAACTTTTATAAATGATAAAAGGAAGGGATGGAATCATGGTATATAACAATTTAATTTTGAATTTATGTATCAATGAGTTCCTTTACATCCTTAGATTTTGTGAATAAGATCTATTTTACGTGGAAACAATTATCAAATGATAAGATAACATGCAAAAATAACTCTTAGGGTGTAACATCTTACCTATTTAAGTAGGTCCAAATAAAATTTAATGCTTGTATAATATGGTTCCTAGCAATGAATCGTATACCATGCTACTTATAAATATTAGATAAATCAAACAAAATGAATTCCTTCAACTATGCACAAATACATGAAATTTGAACATAATGGACAAGTAATTATAATTCACAGAGGCCAAGAGTTTCTAAGAGAAAAATAACAAGAAGCTACTTTATAAGTAAAACCAACAAGTGAAAATTTAAAGCTAGTAAACCAAGGAAGAATAAAATAATATTCGTAAATCCATTCAAAATACAATATATATGATCTCATAGCTAAATAAAAAATCTCAAGCTCAAATTAGTACTAAGAAATCAATGGCATGTGAAAAAGATACTTTTACATGGACTAACACCCCTAAGCATGACTTTTGTAAGAATGATATCTTTTAAGATGATTTATCATATCTTAATTCTTAGACACCCTGATAATTTATTATCTTTCCTACTCCACATTCTGACCATGTTATTGGTTAGAATTGATAATTATATACTTGTGTTTGTTACTTAATTTCACTATGTTCTTTCAATTACCAGTAATATGATTATTTCATATTAGATATTTTCTTATTTATTATTTTAATTGTTTTTTCAATTTGCCTTATATATCGTATCATTTAATGATTTTTTATTGTTTTATTTATTTTTAATGTTCCTTCGCAATTTGGTGTATATTACTTTTTGATATGGTTGACATTATTTAATCTCACCTTACCTTTCTTATCCTCATGTGATATTTTCATTTTTCAATGTTAAGTTTAACTTTCTTATATCGTGAGCCTTCCTCTTATTTTCTAATGTGTTTTACTTATTTTTTGTTCATTCTTCTTATTATTCCCTATTTATGTCACCTTCTCTAAAATTAATTTTATCTTTATTTTTTATTATTAATCCTATCTTGTTGTTTCCCTTACCATGTTCTTAAAAATTCACAATGATTTTTAATTGATGAGAAAAAATTCAAGATATTAGAATCATATTATATTTTGTTTACCTTGTTTAACGTTCTCTTATTATTAAATGATTTATGTTAAGATGCATGTTGTTTTCCATAGCCATGTGTTGTTACAACTACTTTACATGTACATATAAATGTTATATGATGCAATAATTCATACCTTATTACTCATTTACTTTATATCATTCTACATCATGGAATGCAAAAAATGTTTTTAATTGATATGTTATGAGTTCTTTCCCATTGGTACTCATTTAATAAGATATATTTCTTGATTTACCTTGAGTGATTTTTATGTTCATATACATTGCGATTGTATTAGAGTGCACACATTTCACAAGAAAAATCACACACACACACATATGGTGACGTGCATACAAGCTAAGAGCTAAATTGTATTATTCAACCTTGGGAAAAATAGGAAACACATGGCCCATATATATCACGACTCAAGAGTATAGAGGAATGATCCCCTTGTCTCTCTTAATTATAATATGGGGAAATAGACCTTTTGGACATGGGGATCAATATACTTATTTATCCTATCTTTAATCCTAGATCTTAAGGAGAATAATCCTTGATACGTCCCAATCTTTGTCGTGGCCTCTACATAGCATTTTTATAGTTTTTCACAATCAACATAGACAATCTGCACAAACCCATATCCACTTGGTGGTGGCACACTAGCCTCATTTATAAATTCGTTTCTCTCCTTGGTCATGGATATTATGAAGCCTCCATTTGAGAGATGTGTGTGTGAGCCTTTATGCATGTCTGCTTGATCTCCACCTATGCTCGATTGACCTCTACATTTACTTACAAAAGCTTTGTGCACATATCAAAAATTCAAGTAGAACCCTGTAAGAATGGATCAAAAATGAGGGCATGCATCCCCACCTTAAAATGAATAGCTCGGTCATGTTTGGAATATCTTTCAACATCCCTCAATTCAGTATCTCAATCATGGCTGAAATGGCAAGAATTCCTTACCATCATTGTAAAATTAAGAAAACATTAATCAATTCACTTGAAACATTAATATTAACGATAAAAAACTATTTGTTTGAATTTCTCACCTAGATCCCCATGTTTCTAGTCCATGTACAATGCCTATCTAATCACATAAACCCTAGTATATTCCTCCTCTACCCCTCCTACTTAGACATCCTTTGGGTCATTTTCTCCCATATCTCCCATGGCACTTATGCCCCCTTGTCATACTCATGATCATGTTTGAATCACCCATGCTACCCTTAATTGTTGGTGGAAAAAAGTGGTGGTATATGAGCCTTAGCCTTTCATGCCCTCCATGCATTTATTATTCTAGTATCATTGAACTTGTGTATAAATACCTCTCATCCTCCTCATCTATAACTACCTACTCCTCAAACATAAGTACCATCCTCTCTATGTCCCTTTGGGGGCATCCTTGTGACTTGTGTCATATGGCAATGGCTAAAGGCACATCTTGTGTCAATCTAGAATGCCTTAGTACTCTCTCATACTGGAAATACTTATGATACTTTGGGTAGTGATAATGGTGCCATAAATTCCTCTTAATTTGTCACAACTATGTGGTGTCCTCAGCTCAACTTGGGTGGTCCCTTTATGGTTACTATGTGATGCGCTCCTTAGTCAACACATTTGTGATCTAATGACACTTTGGGACATGATGGTCTCTCCACCTATTTTGTAACTCCATGTGACATTAATAGGTTAGTTGTCTTTATGTATCCCCTGTGACAATGAGTAGGCTTACATGTCTAGTCACCACCAAGTGCTCATAGGTTCAACATTGTAGTAGAGTCCTTGTAGATAATCTTTCCCCATATGAATCATACACTTTTGTTTGAATATCCTTGTACAAGTGGGAGAGCATGTACTGATACCAAGAGTATATTACCTATCATTCCTCCATTGCTTGTACCATGTGATATAAACCATAAGAGCATGGTACACCTCCCGTGTTGATCGCCATGATCGATCTCAATAGTACAAGTATGTATCTATGAATGTGTGGCATGACTTCTTGTATATCTACCTAAATTCATCTCCCACTCCCACCTATAAAGGTCAAACACTTCCTACATAATACTCATGAGCCATAGTCTCTTCTAAACCCCTAGTTGTCTCAATTGTCACATGCTCTCATTTGATTAGAGGTACAAGAATGCACCATGCATCCTCCAAGGTGATGATCATATCCCATATTGACATTATGACCTTAGAGGGTGAGAAACTTAAAGTGGTGGATTACATTCATTGTTCCTCCTCCTACTAATAGATGCCCTGCACAATGAATATTTATGGTGCTTATATCATTTGAGATAATGATTGCTTACTCACAAAGGATTTACTCATAAGATCATCTTGAACATAGACATGTAAATTATTAAAAAAAATTAATAATTAAGTTGATAGATATTCTACAATGATAATGCAGGGTTGGTGGTGGTGGCCTGTAATACTCTTGAGATGTTAACAACTAATACTCACCTTAAATTTGATGTCCATTTGACTGTCATAAGTCACACACATTTGACCATCATATGGAAGTATTTTCTTCTTATTTAGAAATTCCCCTCCTAACAAATATTTATGGGGCTTATATCATTTAAGATAATGACTACTTACAAATTTTTACTCATAGAGATCATCTTGAACATAAGCATGTAAAACCCTGAAAAAATTAATAATTACGTTGTTAGGTGTTTTACAATGGCAGCTTAAGAGTGGCATTGGCTACAATATTTGTGAGATGTTAATAATTAATGCCTACTTTAAATTTGACATCCATTTGACTCTCATAAGACATATACATTTGACCGTCATATGGAAGTATTTCACTTGACCATCATATGGAAATATTTTCTTCTTATTTAGAAATGCCCCTCCTAACAAATATTTATGGGGCTCATATCATTTAAGATAACGACTACGTACTCATAAAGTATTTACTGAGAGAGATCATTTTGAATATAATCATGTAAAATCCTACCAAAAATTAATAATTACGTCGATAGATATTCTACAATGATAGCTTAGGGGTGACATTGGACTATGATATTTGTAAGATGTTAACAATTAATGCCCACTTTAAATTTGACATCCATTTGACTGTCATAAGACACGTGAAGTTGATCTTCATATGGAAGTATATTCTTCTTACTTAGATAAGAATCATAATATCTTGGACATATAGTGGAATTTTGACCCCCATAGAATGGTACAACTAGATTGCAATCATTCATCACAAGTAAACTGTTTTTAAAAAAAAAAAATAGAATAATTAATCAATATGATATTTGACAAATCCATACTCCACATTTTTCAAATAAATATATTTAAAAAACTGATATAATTACATAAACGATTTGACATTATTATTCGTACCATTGTTTCCAATAGCATATAATAAGAAACGTCAAAAGTAACTTCCAATTCAAACCTTAAGAGACTCTTGAATTATATAAAAAGAAAATATGCAGGGAAACACATCACCATCAAGACCTGCCTGCAAAAGCTTAAAATTTACCCTAACATCGATTTTTTTAAATATCCTTCTGTAATCTACCCAGTAATCGAAAACCACTAGCTACTTAAATATATATAAATAAGATTATGGCATTTCTTTAAGGCGTCAATTAAGGAAAACCATGGGCTTAAAAAAGCCTTTTTTTTCCTTTTATTGTGACACGGACATTTCCTAGAATCGTTCTTTTTCTCCGAGGAGACATACCCATTGGATTGCTATCTATCATTTGTTTACGATTTCTGTACTTGTCTAATGTATATCCTCTGCACATGCTGTACTATGGCTTCTTTTTGGGAAAAACGACTAAACTAGCATGCGTTTTAGGTGGGTGTTTTGTTTTTTCCTCTCCTAAAATCTTCCTGGCAGCTCACAAATTGAATCCTATTCTGGAAACAAGAGCTTCTGTTTTCGTTGATGTTAAAGTTATTTTTTGTTACAATTTTATTTACTTTTACATTTTGGAGATGTGGGTTCCTTTTGGCATCATTCGTTATTGAAGTTATGAAATTGTATTTTCACCTGTGCTATGATGATTTGAGCAACTCTTGTTACTTAACTTAGTTAATTATTGTTCAAGACACAGGAATCTGAAATGGAGGTTCAGGCATGGTAGCACTTGCAGAATCCAGTCAATTGACAGAGATCGCTGTGGTGTTTCATTGTCAATCGTTACCTGTTAGTGAAAATATAGTTGGCTAGTTCCGTTGCAGTGGTTCTATAAGTCTGTCAATTGACGGACTTCTCCTGGGTCGACGTCAAATGACGGCAATGTGCTGGTACACATCGAAATGTCTGAGCTGCTCTGTATACTACTTGGCTAGTCAGGACTTGGGGATTGATTCTAGGTAGGTGATAAGGAACTTGGGGTTTTGTTTTGTTTTTACGTCAATTGACAGAGTCATCAGTGTTTGACACGGGGTTTTCATTGTCAGATAGTCCCCAGAAAGTCATCTTCTACTGGAGCAGTGTTGCTTTTATTTGTGTGGACGGAAATTGATGTGAATGGTGATAAAAAGAATCACCATGGCTCACCAAGCACAGGTAAGAGTTAAGGTTTCAGTATATTGTGTGGTACAGCATTTTTTTGGTTTACTCGAGAGAATGCTGTGTTTGGTTTTAGTTTATAAGAGAGAATGTTGTGTATGTTGGAAATTGTAATCCATACTTCTAGAGAGAATCTGAAAGTTTCATCTTTGATAAAGTAGGTCTGTGATAGGGTAGCTCACTTTACGGGGTAGTAGGTCTTCTTTTTGAAGCATGGTGTTTTCAAAATTTTCAACATGGTATCAGGGTCAGTGTTAGTGTCTGGCTAGCACCTCACCCTGAGAGTAGCTTGGCGGGCAAATTTTCAACAGGATTTCATTCTGGCCTACATTTTATTATGTTGGTATTCCTTTTCTTACATGTGGGTGAGTCTTGATATGAGATTCATCTTTATTCCTTTCATATCGAAGCAATTGCATGCATTAACAGGAGCTGATAATTAATGCAGTAGAACTTTATTTAGAAGGGGCCAAATTGTTTCTGATTCCTGTGAAATGTACATGTTCTGCCTTCGTTATCATGTTTGGTAGTATTACTGTCTGTGGAATGAAAATCAAATGTGTTGAAGTTTTGATGAACTGCCTTTACAAAAACTCCTAGTTCTTATAAGGATTCCATGGTTAATTTAGTGGAAAGTTTGGAACTCAAGAGCTAAAAACTTTTATGGCACACAGTGATGTTGGATCAAGGGAATCGGGCACCTCGGGAAACAGATTGATGTTATGTTCACTGCTACTGCATGTTGGCGTAATATTTTGCACAAATTTAAAATGGGAAAATTTTGTCAACAGTGAAGGGTACAAAAGTCCCTCCTCTATTATGAGGGGAGGTTCCCTTTATTAAAAACAGGAAATTATGTAATGGAAAATATTACAATATTCACATGCAAAATCGTGAACGAAAGTTTTTAGAAAGGAAATTTCTGAAGGAGAGAATGAGAGAATGCGAGTAAAAAAAATAGAGAATATAACGTGGAAAGAAAGTATTGTATACATACAGATACAAATAAACTTGGATTTGTTTTGCATGCAAGAAAAGAACATATAAGAGAACTGAAAGTTTAACATTGTTCAATTAAATATTAAGAAAGACAAGGATTAGGATGCATTAAACAAAAGAATAATACATGCAAGTACGGAGGAAACAACAAGACACGAGGTTCCTCTAAACTATTTGTATTACCTTGGAAAGAAAACATAACTTTTTTTCTTTCGAACTCTTTTTGTCTACAAAATTTCATGAAGTGTCAAAAATTCCTTTAACAGTTAATTTCACTCCTATTTATAGTGAAGGAGGGAGTAACTGCTCCATAATTATGTTTTTGAGGCAAATAATTTATTTCTACATTGACCTTTTTTACCTTCTTCACATTAAAGGTGAAAATCATACATTTTAAGTTACAATGATATTATAAAAAGTACAATGAAAAATTAGAAGAAGAAGAGAGAGAAAACTAAGAAGCTTGACTAGAGAGAGAAGATTTGGTGGGCTGAGTGTCTATTTGCTCAACAGCTACAATCTTGCCTTGCTCCTTAACATTTAATGATTTTAGCTTGTATGCTATAAATTTCTGCACAGCTGCAACTACTCCTTGCTGCTTGGGAATGATTGTGTTGAATATATGTGCTAGCCACACATTCATTACTTCAGTCATTTATTCCCTTCCCTAGAAAAAAGATAGGAATATTATTGTTGGATTCAATGAGAGCAACATGGATATCCCTTAATTTATTCATGGTCCCCAAGTTGAAAGTGTCTGTCCCAAACAATTATTTTGTAAGTGTTTTCTAAAATTGTTCTTTTATCTCTATGACTGTATGTGGTTCAACATCTCCTCCTTTTAGCAGTTCGTAGTGGATAGCCCAGAAATCTACACAAATTTCAGATTTCAGTTCATCACATTTTCTGCTTTGAACCCGCAAATTCTATAGTGCATCCTCTAGAACACTTATTCTTCATTCTACACTATGTGACCATACACGTGAGAGATTGTCTTCTGTTTGGCTGAAGATTTTTCCAGATATCCATACATGCCATGTCTTTTAGATCTCTGATTATACTCCTCCATAATCCTGATTTGTTCTCACTGTTTTCATTTCCTCAACCACCTTGACTTGAATAGCATCCACAAGTCCATAGGCTTTTTTAATTTTATCAATGAATCTCAGTCCATCAATGAAAAGTTGCTCAATCCATGTTTCCATTAATTTTCCGTGTCTATCATATCTGCAAATGTTTGCAATGGCTTCTTTGTTGTGTCTTCCACAGGAACTGAGTTTGGAATGGAGGCCAAAGGGACATCAGTATAACTTAGGAATGTTCTGATATATGCTGAAAGCGTGTGCACCTGGTCCTCGAGTTGTTCCTGTGTTTGTTTTCCTTCTTCTGTCCTCATTATCAACTGGGCAGCAGATTCTTGAAAATTATGAATGTCGCTTTTATTAGTTGGCTTTCCAAGAGGAATCCAACTCAGATTATAATCAGCCAAGGTTATTTGTTCCTCATTTTTATCTGCCACAGGTTGAGCTATTTCAACAAATTGTTCTCTTGAAGGATTAGACACTAGCCTTGAGGTGACTTTGGCTTCCTTTGGTGAAGGGCTTTTCTTCAGATTTGCTATTGTATTGAAGTCAGAAGCAATAACTCGAATAGTAGCTTTCTTATTCTTGCTCAATAATTGGTGAACCTAGGTGAAAGATATATCACTTGAGGAAGTGATCATCTGTGTGTTGAGGGTAGCAAGAGAATCCATTGGAGGAGTAGGTTGTTTGGAGGTGGAGAAGCAGGTGGAGGTGGGGGTAAATGAGGTGGAGATGGCAAATGAGGAGGACATGGAATGTGAGGTGATGATGAAGCATGACGGATTGAAGAAGGTGAATTTGCATGAGCAGGGGAAGAAACAAAGAGGTAACTGAGCCAAACCTTGATTGGAAGTTAGAAACTGTTGAGTTGTGATGTCAATCAACACAAAAGGATCAAGTGTCTGAGAAGAAGGCGCTTCATTCCCCTGGATTGGAGAAGCAAAAGCTTTTCTGACATTCAACTTCTTTCTAAAACATGAGTCATTGCAGGTTCTATCAGGTAATGTCTTCTTATTGAGATCTTCCCTATCATCTCCACTGCCTTTTGTCACACTTGACTTCGGGACCTGGACATATACCTTAGTGCCAGGTTGTGTTGATGAAGATGCGACTGTTTTCTTTTGTTTCCTTGAAGATTCTACACGTTTTGAGCTTCCTGCGGTAGTGAATTCAACAACCTTCTTTTCAAACCATGTCTTTGACCTTTGTAGAACAAATTGTGTACGTTCTTCCAAATCTATCAGCTTTCAGAAAGACCAATCTATTGCTGGCAATGGTAGAAATTGAACCTATTACAGGGGGTCTTTCAAGTCATGTCCATCATCTAATCCCTTCTGTGACCCATTCAACCCTATATGACTTCAACTGATTCAAAGTCTTTCTCATATAATCTCTCTTTCTTTCCTCAAAATCATTTTCACAGTCCTCCCTATAATGTTCAATTTCAGGGTCATGTAGGTAACTTGGGCCAAGCTTGAGATGGGTTTCACATAGCCTTTTCTATCAAAATCATATCTTTTTGTATGAAACTGCAGTGGAAAGTGCACTATTGACTTTTCAATATTCAATGTGCATTTGTTGTTTTGCAAATGTAATAGCTTAATCCCATAAGAAACATAATTCCAACAACATGCCTATCTTTGCATTTCTTGTGGACTTCACCCAATTGTGTACATAGTTGAATTAGAATGATCTTATGATTAGCATACCTTGGCAACTTGTATGGGATGCCTTCAAATCCGCTAACACTTATTTCATTCAATGAAATAACTCCTGTAACGCTTGATCATGGTGGCAACTTCATTTGAAATGCGCATTGAGGTGTTGCCTTCCAGAGTTCTCACAACCAACGTGGCAAATGCATCATTCACTTTCTTGAAATGTTTTCTCCCTTTCTCATGAGTGAGTTGAGGGAGATAGTCATAGATCAGCCTACCAGGGGTATATTGTCCTCCTTTGAAGAGTCTTGGCCACACTCTCATGATTGCAATTGAAAAAAACAAATATGATGTCATGTAGAATCTTTGTGTGGACTCAAGATTTACCAATTGCTCATGAGGGTTGTCATTGATGATTTGACCGCAACCAATAAACTTTTCTTCTTCACAAATGATGTTTGTGAACATGCATATCCATTCTTGAAATCCATTCGTGGTAGGATGGTCCATTATTTTGTTCAATAGTGTCGCATGCTTGACAGTTCACAGAAGTTGTTTTATAAAGGGTCTTAGGGAGCTTAGAGGGTCCCTTCCTCTTTTTCTTCAACCAAGACTAAATTAATGTTTTCAAACATATATCAGCATGCTGATTCCAAAATTCTTGTCCAATTTGCTTGCTCATTGCTACCACCTCATCATGTGGTGCAATCCCAAGTTTTATGCTCATGGAGGGACCATCTAGTTTTACCATCAACACATCATTTGTAGGCGTGAATTCTCTCGTCTCTTTGTTGTAGTACTTTGCACAAGTGAGTATGAAGTCCATGCATTGGACTGATGTAGGGAATGCAATGGCTTTTACGAGCCTACTTTGAAGAATACGTTGCTTGATGGGTGTACGGTTGCCATCTTCCATTCTTTTTCAAAAGTATTCAAGATCTACATGACCAACTTTAGAATCCCCAATCTCGAGGATGTCCATCTTAAAAGTGGACATTTGCTCATAGCTCATGTATTTGAATTTCATCTTTGGTGGCTTGGTGAGATGGAAGGCTATCTCGACAAGCAACTTCAAATTTATGTGTGTGAAAGCAAGAGGTAGAAAATGCTTGTGGATATGAAGGTTGGATCCCATTGGTTATAAAAATGACAAGATTTTCTCCTAAAACTCTTCTTGTTCTTCACAAGACCAAATCGGGGGTTCTGGGTGCCCGCAATACTTCCTAGATGTGAAATGGTCTAGGCAGCTCCAGACTTAGTGAAAACTCATGAGCAGGTTGCAAAATACTCTGGAGATGATGGCGCTTGGAATGATGAGGACAAATGGAGAAAATGCAAGTGGAAATGAGGAAAATGATGAGGTAAACACTACAAACCCTAGGTGTGAAGGAAGATGGAAATAGGGAAAACAACTATGTAAAACAAGGAAGAAACACGATGAAGATGAAGAGAGAGATGAAAAACACAAAACAAATTACCTTACTAAGGATCCAAGGATGAAAACACAGGATTTGGTTGATTTGAAGGCATAGGGAGGGTTGGAGCTGTTGATTTAGAAAATTGAGAGTTTGGGTGATTATAGAAACTCTCCTAACGATCTTATTAGGTTCAACCTTGCTTTATGTCACCATTGACTACCGTGCCCATACCAAACCATGCCTTTTGAGTTGTGTAGGCACTTGCGGAACCTTGCCTGTTCGCTTTATTTGTTTTCTCCTTTGTATCCTGTGCGTTTCGGATATTATAGGCACTTGTGGAACCTTTATTCAGTTTCACACGGACGTGAAATATCCATTCAAATTCATTTTAATGCTCCTTCAAGATTCCATCGGATGTTTTAGGGCTTTTGGGCACCTTTGGAAGTTTTAGCACTGAGGTGGCTAGACCATTCCGAGTAGTTCGGTCTATAAAGGTACCTCAAGCACCAATTTGATTTTGTGAAGTTCGGGCCATGATTGTACTTGCAGAACCATAAGTAAAAACTGAGGATTTTAGGGCCGATTGGTACTTAAGGAACTTAGTGTATTTCGGGAGTTTTGGGCCCAAATGATACCCAAGGAACCACAAACCATTTTGGAAGTGTAACCTTAGTGGAACTTCAAATTTTGAGACTCCAAATGAACTTTTTTTGTACTAAGTGTTTATATTCAAAATTCATCTCTAGGACTTGATCTACGCATTAGAGCAAAAATTGGGGAGTTTTAGAAAGTTCAATTTTTGGTGACAACAATTGTCTCTAATTGGGGACTTGGATTGAAAAGGACAAAAGAGGACTCCAAAATCTCTTGGTTTCAACAACTAATGACTTATCTATTGGGCCACGAACTCAAATTATTGTTTCAAGACTTTTGCAATATTGCAAATTCAAAGAGAAAGACATGAAAACTGAAAGTGAAAAGCACCAAAAGGAAAGAAAAGGAAACATAATATGAAAGAAACAAGACAATGTAGAAAGAGAAACACAACAAAATCCTAACTCACCTATGTACATGGTTGGGGAGAACCAACCTTCATTGCTTGAAGTGCTTGAGATACTGCCTGCTATAAGGCAGTGGAAGATGAGTCCCATCTCCATAAGCTAGGTAGTATGTGTTATCTCCACATAAATGTCGTATCTTGATCGAACCTATCCACATAGAGTCAAAGTTTCCATGGTTGCCCTTCGGTTATCTCTTCTTGTCCCACAAAAGAACTAGATCTCCTATTTGTAAATCCCTTTGTTTGGGTTTTTTATCGAAGAGCTTTTCACTCTGATGTGATGCTTTGCAATATGTTCAACACCTTTGACCCTTTGTTCCTCCAACCTATTCAAGTACACGATCCTTTTATTTAAAGAGTTCGTGAAATTTTCATTTGCAATTGCTTTAGCTAATTGGAGGCTTGGTAATTCTACTGAAATGGGCATTACATCATCAGTACCATACATCAATGGAAAAAGGAGACATGGCAGTAGCCCTCTTTGAAGTGATACGGTTTGCCCATAGTGCATCATACAATTTCTTGTGCCAAGTTCTTTGATTCTCATCCACCAATTTTTGAATGATTGTGACAATGTTTTTGTTACTTGATTTTGCTTGACTATTCCCTTGCGGATAATAGTCTGAAGAATGGGATAGGGATATCCCGTATCCTTAGTAGATACTTCTGAGTTCTGAGGAAGAGAAGTTAGAAGCGTTGTCTGTCACAATTTTATGCGGCATGCCATACTTGGCTAGAATATTCTTCTTGATGACGTTACATACCACTTCAAAAGTAGTTTGCTTGACAGGGATGGCTTCCACCCATTTTGTAAAGTAGTCAGTTGTCATGAGAACATGAGTGTGACTAGCACTAGAATGCGGATTAAACGTGCCAATGAAGTCTAGATCTCATTGTTGAAACGACTCTTCAACCACAACTGGGTTTAACGGCAACACAACAAGCTTTGGTCTCCCAACAAACTGATGTTAGGCTTTGTACCTTGAAACCCAATCTTGATTATCTTTGAAAAGTTTGGGACAATAGTAACGGGATTTAGAATTTTATACACTATGACAAAAGAAGAGAAATGACCTCCACATGCCTGATTGTGAAATGCTTCCAACAGTCTCTTCGGTAGTTTGTTGTCAACACATCTTAGGAAGAAACCATCCAAACCTTTTTAAAGAGGGTGTTGCCCCATATCACATACTTAATGGCTATGAGTTTAACTACTCTCTTCTCTTCCGCACTGAGGTTTTCAAGGCTTTATCCATAAGTGACAAAGAATGCTATATTTGAATACCATTCATCAATAGAGCCTATGAACAAGGCAAGAGGCAATTTTTTAGGGACATCATCATCCTGTGATTCATTGGATTCATTCTCTGCTATGAGTTGGCACATACCACATCCTTGAAAGAGTTTAGTTGGCTTGATGTCAATGTCATACTCTTGTACTTTTGCTATCCAACTCCCTCTTTTTGAACCAAGCTCTTGTTGTGTCAAGATAGATTTGACAGTTGTATCAGGTACCATTTTAATAGCGTGGGAGTTCAAGATATAATACTTGAATTGTTTGACCGCCTTGACCATTGCATAGGCATGCTTTTTAATTGGAGACTATTTAAGCTCATGATTTTTCAATCCACAACTCGTGAAGGCGATGGGTGATTCCTCTCCATCATTCTTCTGAACCAGAATTGCTGAAAGAGTGTGCTCTGATGAGTACTTGTAGATGATAAAATCCTTCTTAAAATCTAGCACACAAACATTGGTGCATGAGCAATGATAGTCTTTATTTCTTCAAAATCGTCCCTTCCATCTTTACTCCATTTGAACGTAGCTTTACCTTCATCATGTTAGCTATGTGCCTTGTTAGTTTTGCAAAACCAAATACAAACCTTCTCAGAATTTTTCTTTTCAAAGAAAGAATGAACACTAGGCTTGCTTGTAGGAAGAGATGATTTTGGAATTGTCAATTCTTTCTGCATCAATCTTTGTGCCTTTTTTAGACACTATGTGGCCTAGTATCTTTCCTTTTGTGACTTCAAAGACAAATTTCTCGGGATTCAAGGAAATACCATGAAGATGCTCAATGATTTTTTCATCTCTTAAAGACGGTCAAGTCATCAAGGTAAACAACTATTATCTTGTTCTTCAAATCATGGAAAGCCACATCCATTGCCCTTTGAAATGTTGCACTTACATTAATAAGACCAAACGGCATCTTTTTATAAGCCAATGTACCCCACAGGGTTGTGAACGTTGTTGTGTGTTGGTCTTCCTTTGCAACTTTGATTTGATTATAACCTGATAATCCTTCAAGCATTGACAACATCTTTGAGCCTATGATGGCTTGCAACACATGGTCCATGATGGATAGTGGGTAATTATCCTTCAATGATGCTTGATTCAAATTTTGAAAGTCGACACAAATTCTTATCTCACCATTTTTCTTGCGTATAGGAACGATGTTGGCAACCAATGTGAAGTGATGGATGGGAAATATGATCCTTGCATTCAACATTTTCTGAATTTACTCAAAAATAGTTCTCGCTATTTTTGGGTTGTAATGCCTTTGTTTTTGTTTGAAAGTGTTTACTCCTGATTTGAGAGGAATGGTGTGTTGCATTTATTTGGGCCGAAAGGATTTTAAATCAACATATGAATAGGCAAGGATGTCTATGTAATTTCTGAGGAGTGAAACAAACCTTTTGCACTCTTTAGGAGAACAACATTTACCAATGTTGATCATTCTATGCTGTTTTTTAAGAACCAATGTTTACCTTCTCATAATCTGCTGAATTGAGGGAGCGTTTTTGCAACTTCTTGATAAACCTATCATGTTTATTAAAGAGTTCTTCAAGTGAAACCAAGCCTTTGGGAACTTTGTTCCCTTTCAATCAGATCACATCATTTTCGTTATGTTCATTGTCTATTTCTGCTTCATCTGATTGAGAGGTAGGCTCTCTATAAGCTAAATCATTGCCTTCAAAATAGAGGTTTCTGAAGTTGTCTATCTTTTCGTTATGTTCATTGTCTATTCTTGCTTCATTTGATTGAGAGGTAGACTCTCTGTAAGTTAAATCACTGCCTTCAAAATAGAGGTTTTTGAAGTTATCTATCTTTTCTAGGAATGCAATAATTTGCTAATCATCATTGAAAACTTACCAATTTTCAAAATTATCAGGGACACTAGGACGAAAAACCATCTCAATGGTATACTTTTCTTGACCAAAATTAAGATGAGGAATCATCAATGTAGCAGAGACTGCTAGAGCATTTGCTTTATCATTCTTGTCCCTTGGAACTGTGGCTATGCAAAAGGCTTCAAAATTTTCAATGCAGTCCCAAACTCTGTTTCTGTAAGGTCTCAATCAATCATTCCTCACTTGACACTGATTTTTGATCTACTTGACAACTAACTCAACATCTCCTTGTGCCTTTAGATTCTCGATGCCTATTTCTTTTGCTAATTCGAGGCCTAGAAGTTGTGCTTCATACTCAACAATGTTATTGGTATTTGAAAACTCCAGTTTGTAGGAGAAGGGAAACATCTCCTCATTCAGTGACACAATTATTACACCAGTGCTAGAACTTGTAGAAGGGTAGCCATCAAATTCCAAAGTCCAAACATCATTTGGATTACTTGGGAGTGTTTTCTTCGTCTTCAAACATTATCATATAGTTGACTAAACTTGCATCTTCATACAAGATGTCCACATGAGGATCATCTGATTTTACAACTGTATACTTTGTCTTAGGTTCATGTTCCAACTTTTGCATAACCCCTTTGACTAGAATCATGGTGTGAGACTAGTCCATTTGAATTTTGCCTCCAAATCTCTGAAAAAACTTCAGCCCGGCAACATTATGTATGTTGTAGGGATTTTTGCCACTAGTATGGTCATGCTTATTCTCTTATGAGGATAAGCAATCAAAGCTACTTGGGCATCTACAATTTGACCGATTAAAGACACTTGTTTGGTTTCCATAGAAAAACACTGACCAAAGGTCTTTGTGCAGGTAAGCCCAAGTGTGTGGACAACTTTAGCAGGAATGACATTATTGGAAGCATTTGAGCCAATGATACAATTGCTTAGCTTGCATCCTCTAATGAGAAGGGAGATATAGAAATGTTTTATCTTTCTAGAACTTGAAGTGGAAATAGCCATCAGGTACTTAAGGATTTGAGTTTTTAGGGGTTTTGAGGAGACCTTTGGATGTAGGTTGAGAAGTACGAGGACTACTCCCCTAATACATTTGATCAACCTATCAAGCTGATCAAGATCAGACCTCATATACTCAGTTTGGGACATTTAAATTTTTGATTTATTTATGTGATCTATTATATCAAATGCAAGTAGGTTGACAGAGTTTGAAATTTCAGAATTGGTATTGATTGGAGATGTATTTTGATAAACTTTTGGCAGAGTTCGTAAGGCATTGGGATTTTGAATCTTTGAAAGTATAGATGGCATGATAGGGGAGTAACCATCGATTGGTCGGTTACCTGCCAGGAAAACCACAAGGCGAATAACCGCCACTCAAAACCGCCAAATTTGAAAAACCGCGATTTTTTTAACCGGTGAGTACTTGACGAGTACTCGTTGGTTACATTTAGATAACTAGATAGTATATAAATAAAGTAAACATTCAATTATAAGTTTACATTTAGATATGGACGTCTAGTTTCTTATACTTTCTAAGTTATATTTTATTTATATACTTTCAAGATGTTTGAGAGTGGTTTCGGACCTCGAGGAGCTATAATGCAAATTCTAGGTTTTGGATGATCCTATCATATTTCATACTTAGTCATATTTCAGGGTTTTAGACTTAGCCATATTTTAGGGTTTCAGACTTAGCCATATTTCAGGGTTTCAAAATTTCAAGGAGACATTGTAGGAGGAATGAAGGCTGCATGAAGGAATGTAGGTATGATAGAATAGTATGAGAACATCTCTCGCAAAGTGCCACAAGTCGACCCCACCCCATTCCTTGTGCATAGATTAAAACTGATACAATGATACTTATACAAGAATCTACAAGTACAAATTACAAGAATCTATATTTTTCTCTTCCCTGCTCTCTGGAAAACTAAGGGAGACGAAGAAAGTCTAGTAATCTATGCACAGGGAATGGGGTGGGATCAACTTGTGGCGCTTTGCAAGAGATGTTCTCATACTATTCTATCATACCTACATCCCTTCATGCAACCTTCATCCCTTGTATGATGTCTCCTTGAAATTTTGAAACCCTGAAATATGGCTAAGTTTGAAACCCTGAAACCCTGAAATCTGTCTAAGTCTGAAATATGATAGGATCCTCCAAAACCTAGAATTTGCATTGTAGCTCCTAGAGGTCTGAAACAACTCTAAGTGTAAACTTATACTTGAATGTAAACTTATACTTAAATGTTTATTTTATTTATATACTGTTTGCTTCGGGTGAATTTCAAGTATTTTTTGCCTTTGTCTGTTATTCTCGGTTATTCGACCACCCCTGTCAAATAACCGCCGGTTACCCAAAATTCCCCCTTGGTGAGTACTCGCTGGTTACAGTAGTGCGAACTATGTTAAATAAATTGCAACATTAGATGGAGATGGGGATGAATTACTTGCCTTTTTCTCTGGCACTTTGTCTTTAGATTGGTTTGGCAAGGGAGAACCCATACTGAGAATGACCTTTGTTGGAGGTGTTTTAGCAACATTTTTATACTTTGCCTTTTCATTGGTTTTCTCAGCTTCTTTCCCCCCATTTCTTCTTTATTTTGTGATCTTCTGAAAAATATGAAGGATTGATTATTCATTTCTTCTACAACATTGTTGTATTCATCATAATCTAGCCCATACTCAAAATCGATTGTAGGGTCACCATTAGGTTCTTCCACTTCAAGCTTTGCAATACTTGCATCTTCTTGTTCGGCTTCAACACCTCCATCATCATCCTACTCATCTATTTCAAAATTTCATAGTTTGCATTGGCAGTGAGAAATTGTAGCTAGAGGAGCTTCAATTGCCAATCTTTGTTGGGGTGTCGGGAGAATGATTACAATTATTGTTGTATGGAGCATAGTTATTTCTTGGCATGCCCTTGTATGGAAGTGCTAGTTATTTTGAGACATTTGTTTCATTAAGGCTATCAAGTCATCAACTAATTTCTGCACAAGTGGGTCAGAGGAACTTCGACCTGAATGCTGACCTTTGGTTTTAACAAAGATCTTTTTCAATTTACCAGCCCTTATGAGATCATCTTCCACCTCAGTAGCCATTGTCTGAGCAGCATTCAAATCTGCCACTTGGGCTCTTCTCAAAATGAAACTCATCTCAGGGAATTATAAGTTAATGAAGAAGAATTTTTGTTTTTCTGCTGTAGGTGTAACAGCTGCAGGTATCTTGTGCGGTAATTTATTGAATTTTGCTATAGATTCCCTCATAGGTTCTTGGGTCTCTTTCTTCATTTGCAACAACTGGGCAAGAAGGGCATGTGCATCTTCAACTCATTTGAATCTCTCTTCAAACTTTGTTTTCATTGTGTTTCAATCAATAATGAAACCTGCCTGTAGGTGATAGAACCAGTCTTTTGCTGCTTCTTGCAAGGTTTCCACAAACAGCGTGACTGCAACATCTTCATGTTGTACTCCAAGAATCTGGCATGTGGCAAAAATGCAACAATGTGCTCATCAAGGTGTTGCTTGCCATCTCCTAAGAACTTGGGGAAATTTTCCGAAGAACCTCTGGGAAGTCCATGGATTTGTCCTCTCAGAGCCAATGGCCCTATTGCTGCACCCGAAGGCACTGCAGCTACATTCTGAAAGCTTATGTTTAGAAGAAGTATTGTTCCAGAAATAACCAAAACTTGACATTTTATAGTTCCACCTTTTTCTTTCTTCTTAGGACTGGAAGGAACACTTACATATTTCTTGATTATTTTCTTTCTTTTTGGGCTTAACTTAAAATCTAATTGTTGCTGAAAATCAAAGATTTTTTTTGAAATACCGTCCCCTTTATTTGCTTTGGTGAATCTTCTTTCAGCCAGGGTGAAGAGCTTTGTTATTTGGGGGCAGGTGGTATGTGAAGAGCTCTACGAACAACTTTGACTATGATCTGTCCATGTTGCCTTCTGGCAACAAGGGCTGTGACTCTTCTTGCAATATCAACTTGGTCTTCCTCTTTGTCCAAAGTAGCTACAACTCTCTAAAATTGAGCAACACTTGTTCTGTTGCCCCAGGCAAAAGCTTGGAGGTTAGAAGAGATATCTTCCTGTGTAGCTCGTACCCAATCAAGATTCGGTTGGTAGACACGGGACTGAACTTCAGAGATGATCGTATGGATAGAAAATTGGGTTTTGTGGGTGGCACTTAAAAGACAAAAATGTGCTCCACGGCAGGCGCCAAAGACTGTTGGTGGAATCTTTTTCACAAATGTAAGCTGATAAAATTTTGTCAACAGTGAAGGGGACAAAAGCCCCCCCTCTATTACGAGGGGAGGTTTTCTTTATTGAAAGCAAAAAAATATGCAATGGAAAATATTTACAACATTCACATGCAAAATTGTTCATGGGGGTTTTTAGAAAGGAAATTTTTGAAGGAGAGAATGAGAGAATCTGAGTAAGAAAATAGAGAATATTGCGTGGAAATAAATTATTGTATACATGCAAATACAAATAAACTCAGATTTAGTTTTTCATGCAAGAAAAGAACATATAAAAGAATTAACAGTTTAACATTGTTCAATAAAATATTAAGAAAGACAAGGATTAGCATGCATTAAACAAAAAATAATACATGCAAGTACAAAGGACACAACAAGACTCACAGTTCCTGTAAACTATCTTTGTATTACCTTGGAAAGAAAATAGAAAATTTCTCTTGCAAACTCTTTCTCTCTACAAAATTTCATAAAGTGTCAAAAAGTCCTTTTAACAGTTATTTTCACTCTTATTTATAGTGAAGGAGGGAGTAACCACTCCATAACTACCTTTTTGAAGACAAATAATCTATTTCTACATTTACTTTTTCACCTTGTTCACATGAAAGGTGAATTAAATACATTTTAAGTTCAATGATATTATAAAAAGTACAATGAAGAAATAGAAGAAGAAGAGAGAGAAAATTAAGAAGCTTGACTAGAGAGAGAAAATTTGTTGGGCTGAGAGTCTTTCTTTTCAGTTGCTACAATCTTGCCTTGCTCCTCACCCTGTGATGATTTCATTTTGTATGCTCTAAACTTCTGCATGGTTTCAACTACTCCTGGCTGCTTGGGAGTGATTATGTTGGATATATGTTTTAGCCACACATTCATTACTAAAGTCATTTCTTCACTTCCCTTGAAGAAGCTAGGAAGATTTTTATTGGACTCAATGAGAGCAACTTGGATATCACTTAATTTATTCATGGCCTCCAAGTTGAAAGTGTCTGTCTCAAACAATTCTTCTTTAAACATTTTTTGAAATTGCTCTTGTATCTCTGCCGCTGTATATGGTTCAACATCTCCTTTCAGCAATTCGCAGTGGATAGCCCAGAAATCTGCACATATTTCAGATTTCACATCATCACATTTCTTGCTTTGAACGTGCAAATCCTCTTGTGCATCCTCTAGAACACTTACTCTTCATTCTACACTATGTGACCATACACGTGAGAGATTATCCTCTGTTAGGCTGAATATTTTTTCATTTATGAGGACTTTCTATACAAACCATGTCTCTCAGATCTTTAGTTATGCTCCTCCATAATCCTAATTCCTTTCTCGCTGTTTTCATTTCATCAACCACCTTGACTTGATTAGAATCCAAAAGTCCATAGGCTTTTCTGATTTTATCAATGAATTTCAGTCAATCAATGATAAGTTGCTCAACCCATCTTTTCATTACTTTTCTGCGGCTGCTATGTCTGCAAATGTTTGCAATGGCTTCTTTGTCGATGTCTTCCACAGGAGTTGAGTCTGGAATGGAGGCCAAAGGGAAATCAGTCTGACTTAGGAATACGTGCATACCTGATCCTCAAGTTGTTCCTATGTTTGTTTTCCTTCTATCCTCTTTATCAACCGGCAGCAGATTCTTGAAAATTATGAATGTTGCTTTCAAGAGTTGGCTTTTGAGGAGGAATCCTACTCAGATTATAATCAACCAAGATTATTTTTCTTCACTTTTATTTGCCACAGGTTGAGCTATTTCTACAAATTGTTCTCCTAAAAGATCAGACACTAGCCTTGAGGTAACTTTGGCCTTATTTGGTGAAGGGCTTTGCAATAGATTTGCCACCGCATTAAATTCAGGAACAGCAGCTTGAATAGTGGCCTTCTTTTTGCTCATTAATTGGTGAACCCAGGTGAAAGATATATCACTCGAGGAAGTGACCATCTGTGTGTTGAGGGCAGCAAGAGAATCCATTGGAGGAGTTGGTTGCTTAAGAGGTGAAGAAGTAGGTGGAGGTGGATGCGGAGGTAAATGAGGTGGAGATGGTAAATGAGGAGATGGAATGTGAGGTGATGATGAAGCATGAGGGATTGGAGAAGGTGAGTTTGCATGAGCAGGGGAAGAAACAAGAGGTAATTGAGCCAACCCTTGATCAAAAGCTAGAAATTGTTGTGTTGTCAGTCAACACAAAAGGGTCAAGGATCTGAGAAGCAGGTGCGTCATTCACCTAGACTGGAGAAGCAAAAGCTTTTCTGATATTCAACTTCTTTATGAAAAATGAGTCATCACTATAGGTTCTATCAGGCGATTTCTTTTTATTGAGATCTTTCCCATCACCTCTGCTGCCTTTTGTCACACTTAACTTCGCGACCTTGAAATATTCCTTAGTGATAGGTTGTGCGGATGAAGAAGAGATTGTTGGCTTTTGTTTCCTTGAGGATTCTGCACCTTTTGAGCTTCTGGCAGCAGTGAATTCAGCAACCTTCTTTTCAGACCATGTCTTTGACCTTTGTAGAACAAACTACGTACGTTCTTACAAATTTGTTAGGTCTCAAAAAGAGCAATCTATTGCTGGCAATGGTAGAAATTGAACCTTCTCAGTATACAGGGGATCCTCCTTGTCATCATCATGGATAATCCCTTCTGTGACCCATTCAAGCCTATATGACTTCAACTAATTCAAAGTCATTCTCATATAATCTCGCTTTCTTACCTCAAAATCATTTTCACAGTCCTCTCTGCAATCTTCAATTTCAGATTCATGTAGATAACTTGGGCCAAGCTTGAGATGGGTTTTCACATAGCCTTTGCTATAAAAACCAAACCTTTTTGTATGAAACTGCATTGGAAAGTGCACCATTGACTTTTCAATATTCAATGCATCATTTGTTGTTTTGCAAATGTAATAACTCAGTCCCATAGGAAACAGATTTCTGGCAACATGCTTGTCTTTGTATTTCTTGTGGACTTCCCCCTATTGTCTACAGAGCTGAGTTAGAATTATCTTATCATTAGCACACCTTAGCAGCTTGTACAAGATGCTTTCAAATCTGCCAACTCTGATATGTGTAAATTTTGGGAATTGAATGAAATAGCTCTGGTAACGCTTGATGAGGCTGGTAGTTTCATTTGAAATGCGCATCATGGTGTTGCCTTCTAGAGTTCTCACAACCAACATGGCAAATGCATTATTCACTCTGCTGAAATGTTTTCCCTTCCTCGTGAGTGAGCTGAGGGAGATAGTCATAGATCAGCCTACTAGGGGTATATTGTCCTTCACCTGAGAGTCCTCTCCACAATCTCATGACTGCAATTAAATAAACCAAATATGAGGTCATGTAGAATCTTTGTGTGGACTCAAGATTTACCAACTGCTCAAGAAGATTTCCGCTGATGATCTGACCCCAATCAATAAAATGTTTTCCTTCAAAAATGATATCTATAAACATGCACATCCATTTTTGAGATCCATTTGTGGTAAGATGGCTCTTTGTCTAGTTCAAAAGTGTCACTATGTCTGACAGTTCTTCACAAAATTTGGATCTGTAGAGGGTCTGAGGGAGCTTAAAAGGTCCCTTCCTCTTTGTCGTCAACCAAGACTAGATTACCATGGTCAAACATCTATGAATATGTTGATTCCAAAATTCTTGTCTGATCTTCTTGGTCATGGCTACCACCTCATCATGTGGCACAATCCCAAGTGTTATGCTTATGTAGGGACCTTCCAGATTGGCCATCAGCACATCATCTATAGTCCTGATTTCCCTAGTCTCTTTGTTGTAGTACTTTGCACAAGTGAGTATTAAGTCTGTACATTGGACTGATGTAGGGAATGCAGTGGCGTTTATGAGGCTGCTTTAAAAATTACGTTGTCTAATGGGTGTATGCTTGCCATCTTCCATTCTTTCCCAAAAGTCTTCAAGATCTACTTGAACAACTTTAGACTCTCTAATCTCGGGGATGGCCATCTCCAGAGTGGACATCTGCTAATAGCTCATGTATTTGAATTTCATCTTTGGTGGCTTGGTAAGATGGAAGGCTATCTTGGCAAGCAACTTCAAATTTATGTTCGTGAAATTAAGAGGCAGAAAATGCTTGTGTGGATATGAAGGCCAGATCATAGTGGTCATAAAAATGACAAGATTTTCTCCTAAAATTCTTCTAGTTCTTTGCAAGACCAAATCGGGGTTTTTGGGTGTCCGCAACACTTCCTAGGCACAAAATGGTCTATGCAGCTCTAGACTCAGTGAAAACTTGGAAACGAAGTTGCAAAATACTCTAGAGGTGATGGGACTCATGATGAGGACAAATGGAGTAAATGCAAGTGGAAATGAAGAAAACAACAAGAGATAAACACTACAAACCCTAGGTGTGAGGGAAGATGGAAATAGGGAGAACAACTCTACAAAGTAGGGAAGAAACACAATGAAGATGAAGAGAGATATGAAATACATAGAGCAAATTACCTTGCAAAGGATTTAGGGATGAAAACACGAAGGAGTTGGCTAGTCTGAAGGTGTAGGGAGGGTTGGAGCCGTCAACTAAGCAAATTGGGAGTTTGGGCGATAATAGGAACTCTCGTAACGACCTTATATAGGTTCAAACCTGCTTTATGTCATTTATGTCACCGTCCATGACCGGTCCTAGACCAAATTGAGCCTTTCGGGGCATGTAGGCACTTGTGGAACCTTGTTTTTTTGCTTTATTTGCTTTCTCCTTTGTATTCTAAGCATTTCGGGTATTATAGGCATTTGTGGAACCTTTATTTAGTTTCACATGAATGCAAATTTCCCATTCAAATTCATTTTAAAGCTTCTTTAAGACTCTGCCATGTGTTTTGGGGCTTTCGGGCACCTTTGGAACCTTTAGCACCTGGGTGGCTAGACCATTTTGGGTGGTTCGGGCTGTGAAAGCACCTCAAGCACCAATTTGATTTCTTGAAGTTCGGGCCGCAATGAAACCTACAAAACCACAAGGCAATGCTGGGAATTTAGGGCCCGCTTGGAACCCAAGGAACTTAGTGTATTTTGGCAGTTTTCGGCCCAAATGACACCTAAGGAACCACAAACATTTTCAGAAGTTTTGAACCTGAGTGGAACTTCAAATTTTGAGACTCAATGAACTTTTTTTCTGTGCTAAGTGTTTTTATTTAAAATTCATCTCTAGGACTTGGTCTACGCATTGGAGCAAAAATTGGGGAGTTTCGGGAAATTCAAATTTTGGTGAAAACACTACGTAAAACTTATAGACAATAAATGTGTAACTTCTATAAACTTACAGAATTTGGGTTTCTCTTTGCAGTGTGTCACTGCTATGTACTATTTTGCAGTGTGTCACAAACAAGGTTAAAACCTAGAGCCAGTTCAGTGTTGAAGACTGCAGTTCAGCATATGGAGTTGAGGTTATGAAATGAGTTGTTCGATCAAGAAATAAAACTTAGTGGATATTGCATTGGTGGCAATCCCAATCAACACATCTGAGCATAACCGGGCTTATACATGAAGGGAAAATTGGACTGATTAGTGAAACTGGACTCCTTTTTTTGTGGCAGTAGGCAAACATACTGCAATTGGAACTAGATTTTTGGGTTTGCATAATGTCAACAAACACTGAAGAGTTGCTGAAATAAAATAGTCCAATTACATGATTTAGCTAGAATAGGCCAAAAGTGGGTAATTTTCCAAAAAAGTTTTTAGTAGCTTTCCTAAATTTCTCATTATCATCCTTAGAAAAATTAGCAAATCAGGCTGCTTCACTTAACAAACTTCCTCATAAAACTTCAAAAAACATTAGGTAACTCACTCTAATTGATTTTACACTTTTTTCATCATTATCCTTGTCTCAACATCTCCATCAATAACTTTCAAAATTAGGTTGCCAATACGGATATGGGTATGGATACGGGTGTGAGAATCGGATACGGGGATATAGGGATTTTTTTTTGGGGGTTTGGATATGGCCGTACAAAAATATATATAAAAAATTAAAAATATAAAAATATAGCCATATAAGCAAAATTAACCACATAATATGCATAGAGGAAACAAAATAAGTTAAATAACCACAAAATATACTCATAATTCAATGCCAAATATCATTATATTCAATGGTCGAACTTATATTGGTTTTATAACAGGTACATGGTGCAAATGTTACAATGTATGGACAAAAATAAAGACAAATCAACATTTTTATGATTCACTATATTCATTTTCGTCGTTGGCTGCGATGTCTTCATCATCATGTGGTTCATTAGAACCACAAGCAACAACAGTGCCACTCCCACTAGCTCCACTATGCAGGTCGTGTGAAGCTTTGTCTAGCTATATGTCAGGCAATGAAAGGTAGACAACAGAGGCATCCAAGTCAACAGTCTTTGGGTTCACATCTCAACACTTTGTTGCCCCTTCCCTGTAATGAGGTTGTTTGTGTGAGAGAAACACAAGTTGGAATGCACATAGACCAAATCCTCTGCCTTTTTTGCTGCTAACTTGTTGCGCTTAACTAAGTGGATAAAGCCATAGGTTTTCCATTTCCGCTTAGCTGAAGAGGAACTTGCAACCTATTGAAGCCGCAAAGTCAATTAGAATTTATAAAAATTAAAAGTTAAAACAAAACATCGAAAAGTTCAAAAAAATGGTAGAGTAAAAAAATTAAAAATCTTACTTGTGATAGAATTTTTATTGCAAGTGGTTGGAGGTGGGTAGATGCTTGCCCATGGAGGTACCACCCAAAGTGAGCATCCATCTTGTACTTGTCACGAATAGCACCAAGGGAGTGACCCACCGAGGATATGAAATGCACAAACTCTTCCCTGACTTGGTCTTCTACTTTTGGATCGAGAAAGAGTCTATAGAATGCTACCTTATATCCCTCGGCAACCTCAACATCCCTATATGGTACGATGCTTCTTGGCAAAGAAAGAATATCTGCACTGTAGTATTTGGGTGTCAAGGCAAAAACAAGAAGTTGCAATGGGGTGGTCATGTTGTTCCACCTTTCAATGAGATGCGATTGCACTTCCTTGAAGAACCTCTCAGTATGATCCTGCTCTTTGGCATTTATGATGGATCTAATTCTCTCAATCATTGAGTTGATTCCATCATAAAGCTCACCCAAACATGGATGATCCATATCTACATATCTCATCATGTTGACAATGGGCTCGGTAAAACTGAGCAAATACTCAACACGTTCTCACCGCACAACATCAAGAATCCACCCTTTCACCTTTGTGGCCCTCTCACTGTTTGCTTACCTCCATACACCCCAAAGGTTGTTGATGACCATGCTACTCAATGCCTCACACACCTTAACAAGTCATCTCAAGATGAGGGTGTGCGAGGCAAATCAAGTCTCAACAACTTAATACAAAATTAAAACAAATAAAATTAAAAAAAAAATGTTCAAAAATAAAAACACTACAAATTACAAACTTATAAAATTAAATTAAAAATATACAATGATAAATAATTCATGAATGATAAAATTAAGAGTTACCTTCAACAACTGCAACTTCGAGAAGACCCTGAAGATGCCTTGGGACATGTGATGGTTGGTTATGAACATTTGGATCTTGCTCGCCTCCTTATAGACTTGTTTGATTAAGTCAATTTTTTTTCCCAATTTTTGCAACATAAGGTTGAGGGAATGAATAGCACAAGATGTCCAAAATATGTGCCCATACCTTGCCTCAACCAACATGCCCACAACTTTGCAATTTTTAGCATTGTTCGTTACAACTTGGACAACGTTTTGAGGCCCCATCGCCTCAATGTACTCTATTAGGATGTCAACAATGAATCGTGCATCCTTCACTTGCCCCTCACAATCAACATCCTTCAATAACATTGCCCTTTTAGGGCTCACTGCGACCACATTAATCAATGGCCTATTTGCCGAATCTTTCCATCCATCAGTAGTTATGGACACCCCTGTTTCGATCCACGAATCCTTGATGGGCTTCAATGCATCTTCAATGTGTTTTCTTTCTTTTGTCAATAAGGTGGTGCGCACCTTTTCATAACCTGGGCTGACGAACCCTTTAGGGGCAGCATTAATAGATATCATATCTTGCCAGTATGGTGATCTAAAAACATTAAATGGCAGCCCACATGCATAAAGACAATGCATAATGCTCTGCTTCGCTATGTCCCTGGATTCATTATGGAATGCCCTCTCCAATGGTCTTGCATCTTTTGTTCCTTTGCAACCAAGAGGTGAATCCTCTTCCTCTTCAGCTGCAATGGGTGTAGCAATAAAGGGGTGTGATGGGATCACCACATTAGAACGAGATGGATCAACAAGTGGTGATCCTTTCTTTCCCAAAGGATGCTTCGATCTTTGCCCAACAACGACATCTGCCTCTTGTTGCTCTTTGATGTATGCAAGGATCTTTCTGGCCTTCCATTTATGCTTGGCCCACCACAAACTCTGATTCCAACACCAAAAATCGAACACAAATGAGCTTTCACTCGACCATACAAGCTCTTGTATTTATAGTTACACTTTGAGCAAAGCCAATGAAAACACCCTCCACCAAAGATCTGTTCTAATTTTGTTAAAAATTAACAAGAGTGAAAAAATGTGCAATGAGATTTAAAAATGGATTGAAAGGTAAATGTGTTTTTATCTTGTGATAAAATGAGTGTGAATGTTGCTTTTAGGGTTGGGAATCCACTTTAGTTTGTTTTTAATTGTATTTTGAAGTCCATGTTTGATTTTTCATTGGGCAAAATTCAAAAAAAATCATTTTTGACATCCAAGAGTGTGTGGATACACCCAGAGAATGTCCCTGGACTGTGGAAACGCCCGGGTACGTCGCCCATACATACCCGGGCATTTCCGCAGCCCAAGGATGCTCCCTGGGCGTATCCCTTGTGCTTCACCATGCTCTCGTATCCAGGAGTGTTTCCCCCCCACTAGGGGGCATATCTAGCCACATTAGCAAATCCTCTTCCTTGCAAGCTCTTCAAGCTCCTTGGCGCCAAATAGGTTGAGGTAATGGTGTAGGTTTAGCACAAGGAAGGAGTTTCAAGCTTATGCAACTGAAAAAATTAACAAGAGTGAACAAATGTGCAATGAGAGTTAAAATGCAATGAAAGGTAAATGTGTTGTTATGTTGTGATGAAATGTGTTTGAACGCTGCTTTTAGGGTTGGGAATCCACTTTAGTTTGTTTTTAATTGTATTTTGAAGTCCATGTTTGACTTTTCATTGGGCAAAATTGAAAAAAAAAAATCATTTTGATGTCCGAGAGCATGCAGATATGCCCAGGGAGTGTCTTTGGGCTGCAAAAATACCTGGGCACATCGCCCCGATGTACCAGGGTGTTTTCGCAGCCCAGGGATGCTCCTTGGGCGTATCTCCCATGCTGCCCCCACGCTCCCGTATCGCGGAGTGTTTCCCCCATGCTCCCTAGGCTCGGGGGCATATCCGGCTACGTAGATTCAAAACTCTGGAGTGGCATGGTGACAATAAAATATTAGGACCACAGGAAGAAAGAGAACATAATGGCACTTGGGATCATATCAACCCAAAAATTTATAATTTTTGTTTTTGTTTTGGTATCATTTATTTATTTCTCATTCAATATTCTATTTGATATGCTATCAAATTTACTACTTGTATTTAGGCTTTTATACAGTTCAAATTTCACACTTAGGGGTAAAATATTTATGGTAACATGGGGGGCGGTAAGCTTCAAAATTTCAAATGGATAACAAGGCATATGGTGGCTGTTTAGAATGAATTACTTCTCTCGCAGTCATCATTATTAGATGTGATGTCTATATATTTGAGAAGGAATCCATATTTTATATGCTATTTTATTGTGATATATTCCCAACATATGTGATGCCATTTCTATTATATGAATTTTAGCTTGGAAAGATGTTTTTTGGTTGTTTTGCTTGTGCGCTTTTTTCCCTTCAAAATCACTATAATTTTCCATTTAGGTTTCTTGAACATTTACATTGTATCTTTCTTGGTGTGAAATTAGATATGGCCTATTCATATCCATTGGTTCTTGTTAGATGCCAAGATAGTTCGGATAATGCTGGAGTTATATCCATCTTATTTGTTGCTTCATGTATCATTTTTGCAATGTATATGAGGAAACTATTACACCAATCTCAGCAACAAAAGCAAATGAATTGTAATTTGGTGTAGGAATAAAGTTGGTGAAAACTACTCTGGTGCAGGAACCCCCCCCCTCGAACCCACGTGGGTACGCCTTTGGTACTGATACATCCTGGGTAGTGCCCAGTAATTTCCAGTATTAGTTTACATTTAGATAGGGACATCTAATTTCTTATACTTTAAGTTATGTTTTATTTATATACTTCATGATGTTTGAGAGTGGTTTTTGACCCCTAGGAGCTATAATGCAAACTATAGGTTTTGGAGGATCCTATCATATTTTAGACTTGGTCAGATTCCAGGGTTTCAGACTTAGCCATATTTCAGGGTTTCAAGATTTCAAGGAGACATCATAGGAGGTATGAAGGCTGCATGAAGGGATGTAGGTATGATAGAATAGTATGAGAACATCTCTCGCAAAGTGCCCCAAGGTGATCCCACCCCATTCTGTGTGCACCCCTTAAGGTATACACTCTAGGAGATTCAATGAACCAGTGAGTCCCTATGAGAGAAAGCATTAGTAAATGATAAAGTTGAAAAATAATGGGAGTGGCATTCATGATTTTGAGGGCAATCTAGATGATTTATTCTAGATTTGAATGTACATTTTGTCTTTGAAGTAATGAATAAATGGATACTATATATTTTAAAGTGTTTTCTCTTTTATACACAAATATTTTCATACTATGTATTTTCAAGTGTTTTACTAAAAAAATGAATAATATACATTACACACACACACACACACACACACACAGACGTACCCATGACATATCCAAATCAAGGTTTTTGAACAATGGCGTACCCGCATACCCGTACCCGTACCTAAACAACATAGGAAAACTATGATGGGTTCAAATACTGCCAAAAAAACTAGTTTGGCCCATTTGTAAAGAGATGTAAACAGAAGAACTGTTACTCCAAGCATTGGAAATTGTGAAGTGATGTGTCAAAATTACTATTGTCATAAGCTTGTTGTGTTATGAACTACAAAACCTAAAATTCAACTTTGGAAAAGGGTAGGCAGTATAGTTTGTGCGAAAGGACCTGTAGGTCTACAGTAATTATTCTAGTTAATCTCATCAAGGAGATTGAAACATGCAACTTATAACTAACCCTTAGTAGATACTTAATGAATTCTAGATTCTAATATGTTTCACAAAGAGCTAGCACCTTGTGTATAAAGTAAAAGTGTAAAGGTAATATTTTAGGTCCCAAGCATAGTCA
This sequence comes from Torreya grandis, assembly GCA_037957365.1. Taxonomy (NCBI): domain Eukaryota; kingdom Viridiplantae; phylum Streptophyta; class Pinopsida; order Cupressales; family Taxaceae; genus Torreya; species Torreya grandis. Next base: position 2,989,880 of record JARHVA010001123.1, on the reverse strand, counting down.
TGTGGAAATAGGGATGGGGAGAAGAGACGAACTAGGACAAGAACCCCTTTTTTTGGGGAAAATCAGGGTACTATGGTACTAGGAAATGCTAAAATACTACACACACACACACACTCACACACACACCCCTGTGAATATCATATTTTTTTAGAGGGATCATATTGTGGAGTTTCACTATTATTTTTATTTCTTAAGTGACTTCAAAGCTGTAAGTCCTAGGGGAACATTAATATTTGTTTTGGCAGAAACGCATCTTATATTACTCTAGAGAGCAGATGATTTACATCAGCTAAGCATTAGGATTTAGGATTGCAACGGAAATTTCTCTGTACATATGTAAACTAAAGTGGATTAAGCAGAATTGTATCTAGATATATGTTTCGAAAAATGATAGAAAGCACCTGGGCCTGTGCCCTAATTAGCAAAGAATTCACATCCTTCCAAAACCTCTCAAGCTTTAGCTTGCTTAATCAAAGTCAAATCTTGTCTAAAATGTTGCAACTTCCCCTATTTGGGTGGAGTGATATCTTCCTGAAAATTAGTTTTGCATCTTGTCCTTCAAAGGAAACTGATCGCTGCCAATGGAATAGTAAGTTGTAGACTTTTGCAGCTGTCCTTGACCATCCAGAATCCCCTAGAAGAGATCCTTGCCAAGAGAGAGGGGCCATAAATGTAAATCGAATTTAGTTTGTAATCAACCCTAAAACCCTCTCGTTGTTGAACACTTCTAGAAGATAGAGTAAATTGCCTCCTCTCTCCAACATACAATGCAAAAAGCGTCCGTAATGCCCGCCTTTCTCTATTGTGCTTTGACAACTAAACCTCGATGCATTTCTAGCCATCTCAACATCTCTTGTTTGAAGGAGGTTCTTGCTTTCCAAATGGCTTGACAATGTAGGGGCAATAGTATTAGACTTTCTCACCTGGATATACAAGTCATTTGTCTAGAGGATTTTCTAGAGCACTTTCAACTCCTCCAAATATGGGCTTGAACTTTGTAATTGTGATTGGAAAAGATATTTTCAGCTTGATAATCTTATAGAGATCTTTAAAAAGCTGGTTTATTTATTGGCATTAACACTTGGGCCTTGTCTAGGTCCCACCAAGAGTGCTTGTCAACCTTTTGCCTGAAAAAGAACTGCAAAATCCTAACTTGTCCACACTATGAATTGAAAGTCCAGATAGGCTGTGCAGCTAGATCCCAAGCATCCCGGGCCCCCTCAAGACGCCAATTGATTGAATTTGAGAGAACCTTCCAAGGAGCCCAACTTTTCTTAAGTGGTGTTGAACTGAAAATCACAAATGCTTTGGCATTACCAATTATGTCACATAGCTAGAAGGGTTCCATGATTTTTTGTAGTGGTGTGAATTAAAAGGATTCGGTGGCATAAAAGGATCTGCCAAGAGGCCTCACATTCCATTGCTCTTACAATCCACTTCCGTGCAAGTGCTATTTTGCTCTTATGGCTGGAGTCCCTAATTCCGCCCGATCCCTAGAAAGAGTGCAAACATCCCAAGAAACAAGAGGGGGTCCTTTTCCCTCTCCTTATTTACCCCTTAAAATTTTTAAGGATTTTTTCAATCGCTCGGTAAGCTGCTTTGGAGGTAACAAACACGTGACTTGCTAAAATTTTTTCAGCAAACGTGGTCTTCCCAGCAAAGGGAAGATCAATCATTTCACACTGAAAGCTTCTTTTCCAAAATTTCCAATGTCCAAAGCCATTGCTCAGATATAGTGGTTTGAATGCCAAATGAAATACCCAAGTAATGGATAATTTCCCCTGGTTTTTCTTCACTCACCACTGCACCAACAGCTTCAGCAAAAGTATCCACATTGTGCCTTCGATTGATTATTGTGTAAGCTTGGGAGTTAAGCCAAGTCATCAACAAAGTGAATATTGAGGAGCTATTTACCACCTGGAAAATAAATACCTCTAACTTTCCCCTGTATTCTAGCTGCCTCCAATAAATATCCAAGAGCATTTGCTGAAGGGCATCCTTGTATGATGGATCTCTACAAGCATATAGTATATGTGCATGAATAACATTCACACTAATCCTTGAAGTATGAAAAAAAAGAGTCTCCATTGCCTTGTGGAAAAAGGATCCAAAGACCAACCAATCAAGCATGTTCAAAATGAAATTGCATTTGTTCCGATCATAAGATTTATCAAAATCAGTTTAAAAAAATATATTTTTGACTAGATTCTTTTGCCCATTCCATACCTTCCCATGTATAATGATTTGCACCATGGGGCCCCAAATGGTGGCACGGAGGACAACACAACGACTAATGTAGTAAATCATTTAGTTATAAAACATGCAATAGTAAACAAAATATTGCTTTTTCTATTCAACGAGAGAGAATGGGGTAAGGCACATATGTGTACAATGTGCAGCAAGGCTAAGAATGAGAATACCTGTGATGAGAAAGGGGGATACTCTTCCTAATTAATCTTCCTGGATTGGAATGTGAACATATGACCATTCAATGCTTGTCTTTTTGGGGTCAAATGGCTTACAATATATACCATTACAAGAAAGCAGTTACAATATAGGACGGTTACAAAACGGTTCAACTTCTGCAACAGATGACAGTTTGCCATCCTGTAGGTGATAGTTTGACTTCTAGATGTGTAGTATGTTGACAGGTGCGCAAACATTGTGCGAGCTCGAAAAGTGATGCTTGGCATGGTGCAAAGTCTCCACGTGGTTGATGAGTGTACTGAATGTTCTGTGCATGGATTGCAATGTGTGGTATGTATGCGCAAACGACATATGTGGCGCTGAGATTGCATAGATGGCACGAGTTGTAGTGTTGTGATGGTTGTGCGAAGTGCACAAATGTTGTGCTGTGATGAATGTTGAGTTGCGTTGAATGGTGACAATAGTGATGAACAAAATCTGGCAAGCAGGTTGTTGCCCCTAAACTATGGAGGTAATCCCTTGAGTTGTGCAGTGTGTAGTTTGGTGCTGCATGAGATGCATGACACTGTGTGGAGTTGTGTAGAGTGCAGGGTTGCGTGGAGTGTCCAAATGATGACAAGAGTACTATGATGAGAAGATAGTCTTGAGTTACCCCTCTTGCACATGGATTAGATAAGGTTATCCAAAATAAATCTGCCCTTTATAAAACCGGTATGTTCTCTTTGGACTATACACGCCGTCACCAACTTGATCCTTCTAGCAAGAATTTTGGCTAGGATCTTGTAAGAATCATTTAGGAGGGTAAGAGGATGCCTGCCACCTACACACTCCCTTTTGGAGCAATTTGAAATGACTCTGACATGTTCTGCATTAAATAACTTGCACATGACTCCCTTGTTGATGTGTTCACAACACATCTTTAACCATGATGGTCCAACAGTAGGCCACATCTTCTTATAGAACTGCATTGGGAGGTCATCAGGGCCCAAAGACTTTTCAGTCTTCGTAGCTTTCATAGCTACCTCCAACTCCTCAAGCTCTCTAGATAGAAATAATAGTTACAAAGTTATATTCTCTTGGGTTTTTTTCCTATTCCATTATATATATATAGCAATTTTGAGTTGTATTTATGGAGCGAAATGTGTGTGTGTGTTTGTGTATCAATTTTGAGTTGTATTTATTGAGCAAAAAATGGAGAAAAAAACTTTTTTTTTTTTTTTCCTATTTTAAAAATCATGGATAGCTCAAATAGTTCCCCAAAGCTGCAGCCAAAACCATGACTTGGTCTAGTTGCTCACCCAAGAACTCCATGACCAATGAAAAGAACGTACTTCATTTGAACTTGAACTTATATCGCATATGGCAAGCATATTCCAAAAACTCATTGGAATATATATATATATAAATATCATTTTTGAGTTGTATTTATTAAGGGAAAAAGGGAGATTTTTTTTTTCTATTTTCAAAAGCATGCATAGCTCAAATAGTTCCCCAAGCTGCAGCCAAAAACATGACTTGGTCTAGTTGCTCACCCAAGAACTCCATGATCAATGAAAAGAACATACTTCATTTAAACTTGAACTTATGTCATAGATGGTGAGCATATTCCAAAAACTCATTGGAATATATATATATATATAAATTTTGAGTTGTATTTATTAAGGGAAAAAGGGAGTTTTTTTTTCCTATTTTTAAAATCATAGGTAGCTCAAATAGTTCCCCAAGCTGCAGCCAAAGCCATGACTTGGTCTGGTTGCTCACCCAAGAACTTCATAACCAATGAAAAGAACATACTTCATTTGAACTTGAACTTATGTCATAGATGGCGAACATATCCCAAAAACTCATTGGTATATATATATATATATATATATATATATATATATATTTTTTTTTTTTTGCAATTTTGAGTTGTATTAAGTGGAAAGGGAGAAAAAAACATATTTTTTTTTTAATTTTTTAAATCATGGATAGCTTTAATAGTTTCCCAAGCTGCAGCCAAAACCATGACTTGGTCTTGTTGCTCACCCAAAAACTCCATGACCAATGAAAAGCACATACTTTATTTGAACTCGAACTTATGTTATAGATGACGAGCATATTACAAAATCTCATTGGACAATAGTGGGCCACTAGCTCCATTCCTTCAAGTCTTCGACCAACTTGATTGGACGACTTGCTTTCGGATTGGACAGTGAGATATCCATTCCTTATTAAGATGGCACAATTGACGGGGATAGGTTGGATACTTGGATTTTGTAGTTTAGAAGCTTATTTCAAGATAATTAGAAACATAGAGCCACAACAATTCATGATTGTTGAGGTCCATATGAAAGATCACATCCTCACCCAGTGGAGGTCTCATGCACTTTTAGAGGCAACAAAGCAAGCAAAAATTGATACTTGGAAAATTTTAAAACACTTATCACGACAAATTTCACTCCCAGGGACACATAGAAGAGCTATTGGCCCAACGGCTCCATTTTTGTCAGACATCTAACCAATTGGTCCAACTATACATCGAGTAGTTCAATCGTCTCTCTATCAATCTAGAGGTATAAGACATTGACAAACTCCTTCACGCCAAATTTGTGTCAGGGTTGTTTTCTCAAATATGGTAGGAATTAGATCTCTTCACCATCACCTACTTAGAGCATGCCTTTCAATTTGCTTTAAAGGTGTAAGATAAGCAACAAAGGGAAGCTAAGTCAATTTGTTTCTTTTCAAAGAAAGAGTTACTTTTCATCTTTTGCCCTTGTGAGCTCCTCCCACACTACCCACTCATCATCAAGGATTGTGTATTCTTTGCTGAATAGATACATTAAGGGTTCAAAATCTTTACCAAGCAATATTGGACATTCTAATGATGAGTGTCGTGTCCTCAAATAAAAGAAGGCAAAGACACTTTCTTACTGAGTAGACATCACAACTCGGAGATGTCAAGATTTAGGTAACTAATCCCAACACTTGTAATTCTTAGCTCATTCTCATGTTCAATGACATGCCTTGTTAACAATAGGGAAACTCTATTCATTCATAACTATCAAATAAGGAATTAATTGGTAGAGCTTATTCTTGATAATGGCAGTCAAAAAAACTTTATCTCATAGCTGTTGGTAGGCAATCTTCAATGCATTAACACCCATAGGATTGGGATGGATCAAGGAGGAGAAATTCCTTGTCTCTCAAATGTTCCATCACATTTGCCATTGAACCATTCCAAGATACAATTGATTGTGATGTCACTCCCCTTGGTTGTTGCAGGTTGATACACGAAACACCTTATTAGTATGGCCACTAGGCCTTTTTTGATGGCTTCCAAATGGCCTGTTGATTGCATAAGGATAGTAAAGTATAAACTCACTTATTGTTAGTCCTTTGATCTTTGGTAAGCCAACAATTATACACGCCAATCTGCATAAGTTTCTTACTCTTTGTATCATTCAAGAAGCAAGCAAAGGAAAATAATGCTAACAAGCTCCCACCCAAAGCAATCAAATCTCTTCTTGATGCATATTATAATTTTTTTGAGGAGACTAAAGAGCTTCCTTCTTTGAGGCCCATTCAATATCGTATTGACATTGTGTTAGGTTCTTAGTTGCCCAATCGGCTACTTTATCACATTACACCCATCACATGACACCCACCAAGAGTGTTAAGATAGAGTGCCAAATGAAGCAGTTGTTTGAAGAGGGAATGATCCAACCCACTCCGACTTCTTACGGATCTCTTACGCTCATCATTCTAGAAAGGACCTTAATGAAGGGCAATTAGTCATGTATTCTGTGCTTCCAACAAAATCACTATGAAAAACCACTACCCACTTCCTAGGATCAATGATCTTCTCGGCCAACTTTAAGGGGTGAAGTACTACATTTTGCTCGGATCGATTTCTTGATATCATCAAGTCCGCATGGAAACCCCATGATATTTGGAAGACAACTTTGAAGACCGAGTGTGGACTCTACAAGTGGTTGGTCAGACCTCTTGGACTCACCAATGTACTTGCCACATTCATGTGCATCATTAATGATGTTTTCTGACCCCATATTGGCTAATTTATTTTCATCTCTATCTAGATGACATCTTTAGCCTAAAGCAAAGACCTAGGAGCACTACTTTGTCCATGCACGAACAGTTTGGGATCTTCTTCATCAACATCATCTTCAAGTGCAAATAAAGAAATATTTCTTTGGGAAAACCTTAGTTATCCTTTTGGGGTTCTTCAGTGATTAGCATGGAGTGCATGTAGATTCAAAAATGTGAAAGCACTTTATGGCTAGCCCACTCCACCCAAGATTTCAGATCTATATAGTTTTCTAGGGGCATGAAATTCTATAGAATTTATTCTGTAACTACTCACATGTTTCCCACCATCTTCATCAGATCACTAGTTAGAAGGCTTTAAACTAAACCCATAGGCTGCTCAAGCATTTTACCATTTAAAAGGTCTTGTCTTTGCTTTAGTGCTTTCTTTCCTTGACTTGCAGCAACTATATGAGCTTGAGATTGAAGCTTCCCAATATGCCATAGGCACCATACTTAAGTAGTGAGGACATCTAGTGGCTTATCATTCAAAAGCCTTGTTACAAACCAAGCTCAATTATGGCGCACACGATTAGGATCTCTTCTCTTATAGAATTTACCACAATGCATGATTATGTAATATCAGTTTTGGGAATCAGTTGCATGTTAATTTGAGTCAATCTTCATTACACATCTTTCATGAATAGCAGTTCACAAGATCCCATCTCTCATGAGCTTGAATGGCCGATTTGGAACTCATTGCATCTAGGTGATGCTCGTTTTTCCTAATTGTAAAATGTTGTAGAAACCATAGACCATCTTTTCATCTCAACCTCCTTGCCAAATCCTTCTGAATCCTTACAAGGGTCTTTCTCCACACTCTTCTTAACTACATGGTCTACCCCATACCCTTGGCCAAATGATATATGATTGAGCCATACTTGGCATACAATCTAAAGATATTTCCCTTTAGGGCTTTATTGTTCTAGTGTTTGTTCTTTGTGAGATTTTGTGGGAAAGGGACAAACACAAGGTTAGAAATCAAACCCTCCCACTTCTCATCTTAGTCAATAAAGCCATGGCCCAAGTCACATCCACAATTCTCGTCCTCAAACAAGGTCTCCTCTTTGCCATTCGGTTGATATCAAAATTAGTGATAGTGAGACCCTGGAAACCCCCATTCAATTTTTTCCCCCCACGCATGCATATCCGCCCCAATCTTATTTGGACTCCTTCTCACCCATGTATCAAAATCAAGTTTGATAGTTTGAGCATCGTGAACCCTTGAAATGTTAGAGTAGGTGGTTTTGGCTTTGATGAAATTTGTTGAAAAGTACAAGTTGACATGACATACAAAGAAAAAATAGGGACTTACACCAATGACTTTATGGAGGTTTGGGTTTGGGCTTTGATGGGGGGGTCTCCTTGGTCTGTAAGTATCACTTTATGCACCTACATATAGAGTGGGATTCCATGCTTGTACTCGAGGGGTCCGGACCCACTATGAGCATGCCAAGCATCCTACCTACAAGAAGGCAACCCTTTCCACTGACATGGACATTAAGGAATCTTGTCTACTCTATGACACAAATCTTAGATATCTATTATGTTGCTTTTCTCATGTTTGGTGGGAAGCCAACTCCATGGCAGATCATCTTGCCAAGGATGCAACAACTCATCTATCTTACACTAAAAGTTTGCATTGTTACTTGGTCAATTACATATCCCCCAATCAACATTCATGGACCTAGCACTATACAAGATGAGTGAAACAAGATATAAAGGACAAGATGGGTCAAGCATTATAAATAGCATAGTCTACCATGTGACCTAGTATTTGTAAGTGTACATAATATACCGTATACCATGGAGCCACCTATTAGCCACTTCCACATCAAATCTCTTGTATACTCTTGGATTAAAACATTAATCAACTTTAGAATAAAGTTTTTCGCAAGAAGACATTCTCCCACAAAATATTTTGCACAAGTAATCTACAAAAGCTTTGGTAAATTAACCAACTTCTCCCTTCCACATACCCCTTGGTGGCAACACACCCTTATGTTCCCTAGAAAATTTCATCAATTTCCTCCCACCCTACTCTACTAAACTTCCATATGCCATGTGTGGCACCAACATCATACCTAATCACCCCGCCACTTCTTCTCTTATTCAATCACACATCACCAAAGTCAATGTCTTGGATTGACAAAAGCTTGGCCTAGTACAACCTTAGCAACCACCACGGTGATAACATTGCGAAGGACCAATCAATGAACCACCACAATCACCTGCATGGTTCGAATAAGGTCACCCCATGTGACTTTCTCCTTTCTTTTGATTGCCTTGCCATGAGCCATAAGCAACCCACCTACCATATATTAATTCGTACTTGTCATGCCCAAAATTTTGCATGGTTAAAACCCCAAAAAAATAGGGCATTTTTTTTTTTGAGAATGTATAAAGCACATTCTACACTACTACATTGCCCAATGGCTAGCCATCTTTAGGCACAATACGCACGATGCATCAAAACAAGCTCACATGCCTAAATGGCATGGGTGGCAATGCGCAAGTCGCTGCATGGTTGCTATGCGACCATGTAGGCCCCACTTGCTCTAATCGGCCTACAAGCTTTCAAACAAGTCTACAACTCTCTAAGTGAACAAAGTGAGCCTTGCGACCCCAAGGTCTAAAATGGACGCGCAACTAAAATAGGTGGGGTTCGGGGCCATCTATCTGTGGGCCATTGAAAAACCACTAGCTCGAACGATTTGTCCTAACCCTTAATAAGGTTCAAGGGGGATCCCTAGCAATTTCGGCCAATCACAAGGTTCAGTTCACCTTAAAGTCGCAATTGAATCTAATTACAAGTTGACTTACCTTTTTGGAAAAGTGCTTAGCAAAGAGGACACATACTCTTCATATGGCCTCAGAAAGGGTTTAAAGTGTCCTTGTTTAGCTCCTCAAGCATGGAGCACTCCATCTCAGCAGTTGGATTCTTTCCAAATCGACTGTCAGATTCGGTCAATGATGAGGAAACCCTAGAAATCCTTAAGGAGGGCAATAAATGTTTCAAATCATTCATGTTTCAATCTTAGATTTGAGAAAGAGGAAGGAGGTTTTTTAGGATGAATTGCCCATAGTTATCCCTTTTCTCCTTCCTCAACCTTGGATGATTGCTATTAATGGAGTCTCCAAGCTTTAGACCTTTGTCTATTATAATTCATTTTGCAAATTTATTTCGGTACAAGCATGTTTGGGTTGGTTTTGCAGGTACCCATCTTCTTGGAAAGTCTTCAATTGGTTCTAGGCTCCTACAAATTTTAAAGAATCCTTTGCGAGCTTCAAGCTCCACCACAACGATTAATGGTCGCCGGTAAGGTTAAAGAAGAAATTACTATATATCAACTTGCAAACATGGGTGTAAGTTCCCTTTCAAGTTTTAGTTTAAAGGACCATTTAAGTGGTTATACATTTACCTTTATGATTTGATTTAATGTTAAGGTGACTTTTAAGATCTTGTAAAAAGGTAATGAATAGTGCCAAGAGGGTATGAATAGTAATAGGAGGGTCGAAGAGGGTCAAAACTCAAGACTAAATTAAACGACACCACTAGGATTGGATTTTAATTTAAGGGAGTCATAAATCCACTATGCAACTAAAACCAATGGTGCACTTATGCTTGGTGTAATCCTAGTTCCCTCGCTTGGCCTCCCCTGTTATATGCACATCATTTCACACAAAATTTCACTACCCTAGGTAGTCGTCTCAAGTGACATCTAACAATACAAAATGCATATATAAAACATCCAAAGCACATCTCAATAATCCACGCGAGGTAATCTCAACATGTTAACATCCATATATTTGCAATCTCAAATCACATGACAAAGCAATATTAACTCAACTTGTACAATAATGTAGCATGTATCTCAATACTCAAAGTGAAATCATCCATAACCAACATCTGAATAGTGCTCATGTAAGCAACTAATATCATCAAGAACATGAAATCCGTTGTCTCAATAATAATGTAATAGTAAACAATGTGTATCAATAACGTAAAGAGCACATCACAAAAGGACATGAGTACAATAATCAAAAAGCCCAAAAAAACTAGCACTATGAAAATTGGGGCCTCACAATACTGATGTCATTATTGGCATTACTCAAATTTTGCAACTCCTTCAGCCCCTCACTAATATTCTAGTTCTTGAGGACACTTTTTCCAGGTTTTCGCTTGTCGCCTATACATTGTTGCTTATGGCCTTCACCCAAAGTAATTGTTGTTGCAGCGTGACACTGCAACAAGTTCGACTCTGGTCACACCCCCATATATGCCATCTTCGCTGCTTATCCCCATCATATACTCTCCCGTCCTACTGCCATTCACACTTCTTCGGGAGGCCGCTAGACACTAGGAAGCAAAGACATTGCAAACATCATGAGCAGAATGCAGACCGGTTCACATGGGATGTGAGGTTGCCTGCATATCAAACAACCTACTGTAATGGTAATTATTGATGACAATACCGAACAAGGTCAATGGCAGCGAATGGACATAGGATCTGGATCTGCATGTGAATTTGTTTGGTGTTATGTCATTCTAATACATTAGTGTCACTAACAAGGTGAGGAGAAGTAATTAATACAAAAAGAAATGAAAGGGATTAAGTGAAATTCAGGATGCACAAGGGTTTAATTTCATGGTAATAACTATTTCGAAATAGAACCCTCACATTTTTATAGAAGTTAGCTGTTTAGTTTTTCAGCCAAAATGATAGGAGAGGAGGGTGGTGACATACGGTAGGGATTGGTTGGGTGCTTTTGAACATCTTTGATGAGGCGAATCAAGATGATTCTGTAGTGATGATTTTAATGTTGGTTCCCAAAGCCATGTCATTGTGGTTGATGGAGACAAATCACTTGTAAGGTGCATGGAAGCATCGGACGCAACACAAGCTGAATAGATTCACAAGTCATTTTGTACCTTCTGTTATTTGCTAGTGGCTATAGCCTATAAACTCGTCACTTTATACTTGACACTTTTAACGCCTGATTTATTTGATATCATATATGATTGTATTTATTTTTTTCATTTGATTTAAGTCATCACTGTAATATATACTTCAGAGAAGTTAAAACTCAGATTTAAAATCTGAAAGACATGGACTATCCTTTTTTGATATTTGTCATTTACATCATTTTACAAGTAATTATGCAATTTGTATGTGATAGATTAGATCTTGGAATGTGATTGCTTAATGTAATTAGATAGATCCATAATATATCCTAAGTTAGAAAAACAATTTTATACATAAAATATTGCTTTTTTATATATTTTTAGGGTTGTGTTCCTTGTGACATCCCTTGAAATGGGTGACTTGTCCTGGCATGCCTGAAACTTGGCCCCTGTTTTAGCATCAGTGTACTGGAAACTTGGGGAAAAGATGGCTCATTCGACTTACATTTGAAATTCCACCATAAGTGCATCTAAAATGTTTGAAAACCTTAAATATTTGAAAACCATCCTAAATGTGGGTTATTGATGAGTCCTTTGTAGGAATTTGTACTTTATTGGTTCATTCACTTGTATTTTATAGCAGTCTGCATAAAACATTTGATGTAGCATTTGGTATCTACTGAAACTTGGGACCCGTTTTAGCATCACTGTGTACTGGAAACTTGGAAAAAGGTGGCACATTCCACTTACATTTGAAATTTCACTATAAGTGCATCTAAAATGTTTGAAAACCATCCTAAATGTGGGTTATTGAGGAGCCCTTTATAACAATTTATATTCGTACTTTATTATGTTCAGTGTCTTGTATTTTATAGCAGTTTGCATAAACATTTGATGTAGCATTTAGTGTTTAGTGAAATTCATAATTGCCACATATCGGTGGCATTTGAGTTTTGTAACTTAGTATTAGATTCCTTATTTATATAAGATGGCAGCAAAATTGGAGAGAGTACTTAACTCATAAAGAGCTCATCTCTTCTCATGTATTGTAGCATCCCATGGTACCACTAACAGTAAATATACTAAAACAGGTTTGATTAAAACCTAAACTAAATTTTTCTTTTAATATTCTCCGTACTTGTGTCACATATTTGCACTTTGAAACATTCAGTAGGCATATACAATCAAATATGTGCAATCACATTTGTAGTTCTCAAATTCTCTAGGAGGTCTTGTTCTGCAAACTAATTTTTTTGTTCATCAAGGACTTCTAGAAACCTCACCACTGAATTTGGCGTGTGGAAAACCTTTGAAATCAAATATTTGTTTGACCAAATGGTTGCCGGATGCAAAAGTTATGTGCTGGCTTACCCAAGCTAACCTGAATCTACAACTGACAAACACTAATTCACAGCATTAAATTTGTGCCTAACCTGTAAGTATGATATATTATTGTAAAGGTGTCGATATGAGAAATCTAGAAGTAATAAATTCCCTGTGAAATCCTTTAATTAATTAACACAAATACATGACTAGGTTGTAATTGTGGTAAGAATTGTGAGACAAGGGTGACTTATAAGGCATTACACACCTCAATTTTTTTTCCCAGTGGTGAAAGAAGCTAGAGGGCGAGAAGCGTAAAGCGGTGGACTACATTCACCATTCCTCCTCCCTACTAACAAATGTGTTGAGGTGCTTGTGTGCTAAGTGGGTCCCCATGCTTTGTGATTATTAACAAAAATATATGAGGAAAAATGTCATTAGGGTAATGAATACTCGTGGAGGTCATCTTGAGATGACTTAAACACAGGGAAAGTCTCACAAAAAATAATAATTTAAATCTAGAGGTAATTGTGAAATTTAAAAATTTCAAATTTAAAAATTGTGAATTAGCTGCAAGGTGAGCTGCAAGGTTACAGTGATTTTGCCGTAGATTGTTGCACACTAATTCGATAATCACAGATCTATACATATCCAATACCCTAAGCGTCATATATCATCGGAAAGCTCTTGGACTTTGAATATGAAAACAGATTTTGAAAATTCAAATGTTAAGAGTTGCAAATTACTGAGGGTTTATTCTGGTTACTAAAAATAAACCTTCAGAAAATCTGCGAATTACAAAGGAAGTGGTTCAAAATGAACTTATGGAGCTGGAAAGTCTATAGATAAAATGTTTGTCTTGATTTGACTAAGCTCCATGCAAATTTTTAGAATCACACGCCAGGTAGTTTTTCCCCTGTTCGAGTTTTATTGAAAACTTTCTCACCTTTTCTCACTAAAACGTTGAGAATTACAAAGGAAAAGGTGCGGGATGAACTTATAGAGCTGCAAGGTCTAAAGAAGAAATGGTTGTCTTGGTGTAACTAAGATCCTTGCAATTTTTTAGGTTCCAACTTGGAGTGGTTTTTGTCCGGTTTACCTTTTACTGATTTTTTTTGACCTTTCCACTATGAATTATAAAGGAAGAGGTGCAAAATAGACTGATGGAGATGTGAAATGTAAAGGTCAAATGTGTATTTTAGTCTAACTGAGCGTCATGGAGATTCTTAGGGTTGTACGCCAATAAGTTTTTACTCAGGTCAACATTTATTTTGAAATTTCATGCTTTTGCAATAGATAGTCTTTTAGACTTTTTGCAATGCAAGTGAAAGGTGTCATTCCAGCAATCAAGAATAATGCTTTTAGGAGTCAATCCTAACTTATGTGTGGGGAAATATGAGTGTCATGCTTTCAGCTTCTCAACTCACATCCTCATGGGTCGATTATGCTTACATGTGCATTTGTTTTAACAAATTAAAAAGGGGAACAGGGCTGCTCAAAACTGTTATAACTTCTCAACTCAAAATCACTCAAGTCCTGGAAGGAGTTAACACTTGCAGCAAGGAGGATGGGCTATATTGAAAGTTATACTAATGAGTTGCAAAGTGTGAAGTTGTTGTGAAGAGTTCACCATATGTGGTCTTTATATACCCAAAGTAAAGATTGCATCATATGTTGCATATGGGGAAGATAGTCTCTTTTAAAGAACTGCGAACTTTGCAGAATAAGAATGAATGACCTAATTCTCATCTTTACATTGCATATACAATAATACAAGACATAATGAGCGCTTTTCCCAAAACTAAAACATAGAAATTAGAATACACTAAAGCATTATGCCAATCATCCCAATAGCTGGGAACTTCAAACGCTGCTAAATTACATAAGGGGGAAATAACCAATCTTTCACCTCTACATGGTTCCAAGAGTTTAACAATCAGGTTATAATAATTTTACTAGCAGGTTTTAGTAATCTCAAAGCTGAAAAACAAAGTCAAAACATCTTCTATGAAATTTTGCAAATCTATGCATAAGGAAGGTAATCTTTTCACATAAAGGTAAGCCAACTAGGACCATTCAAGGAATAGTCTACCATTTCCAAATTTTGTCACTCTTTAATACCAGATTACAGCAGTCCCAAAGGCTACGAAACATTGCCAAAACTTCCTATGCAAAGCTGAGAACTTGTAAATGCATGTACAACCATTGCTAACTTGGAAAAACATGGAAACTTGCAAAACTGAGAACTTGTAGCATAGTCATATTCTTTCTTTCCTTGCATTTAAAGCAACAATAACATAAGAAAAGTGCACCAAAAACCGGCGTTTGAGACTTGTGCACCAAAAACCTGATGTTTGAAGTCCAAACTCATTCTTCTATCCATGCCAACACTACCAACACTGCAATGTGTGTGCCATTTACCCCGCGGGCACCCTTACAGTGGGTGCAGGGGTCCATAATGGATAAAGAGGATTTTATGAACTCTGAATTATTTACACTGTAATTTTCTAATAAACCTAACTGATCAAATTATACGACTGTTTACTGCAAGCTTACTATGCACACAACCCTGATTTTCCTTACCTCACGGTTACAAAAACTGAAGGAGGACATGGTAGTTGGGTGCAAGCAAATTCATAACACAAAAGCTGAGATAAAATCATGTTCATGAAGAAGCCAAGCAAGCAAAGAGGTATTCACTGTTTGTAAACAATCTCAAGAGAGTGGTTCAACCAACTCACAAGCATGCGTAAAATAAAAGCCAACCCATTGGATAAAGCAAGTGGATTGCAACAAAACACTTCCCTTCCCAGTCATTAGTTATTATTGCCTGCACAGATTTAACACACAAAACATCATAGAATTTCCAACCTCTCCTTTGTATGAAAATCATGGGGATGTTGTTGGACTTTTCCCCCCTTTCCATACCCGTTATAAATTTTAACCTCATAATAAGGAAATAAGGGTTCTAAGCAAGGTACTTCTCTCTCTCCTATAATGCCTATCAATACCTGGCTTTGGATCCCCCCTTTCTCCATTACCTAACAAGGTCTTGATATAAATGTAAGTTACAACTTAAAAAATTTCAATTTATAAAAACTAAGTTACCGGTTTGGCCATTTTTGCAGAAGAACTAGTGTTGGGTTCGCACTAGATCCGGGACCTGGTCTGTGTCCGGTGCACTTCCAAATTTGCCCAGGGTTCATCATGGGGCACCCAGGTTCGGGGCTGTAAGCAAGGGACTTTTCTCTTTCTCCTATAATGCCTATCAATACCTGGATTTGGATCCCCCCTTTCTCCATTACCTGACAAGGCCTTGATATACATGTATGTTTACAACTTAAAAAATTTCAATTTATAAATAACTAAGTTACCGGTTCAGCCATTTTTGCAGAAGAACTAGGGCTGGGTTCGCACCGGATCCTGGTCCTGGTCTGGGTCTAGTGTGCATCCAATTTTTCCCATGGTTCGTCCTGGGGCACCCGGGTTCGCTTGGGTGCCCCGGGACAAACCCTGGGCAGATCCTGCAGAGGAAAACCAGTAAAAAAGGGTCAACAATGCAATTTTTAAAAAAATTATCATTTTTTCCCAAATAGCAATGACTTAAAATAATAAAAAAGTTCAAAACAAAAAAACTGATATAGTTGTCTCTGCTACCCACCATCGCCTTATGTCTCCTCTCTTTTGCCCAGCACACAACCCTTCATTGCTGCTCCTGTTGAACACCCACCTCTCTGTTGTTTGGCAGCCGTTTCTATATGTTTTTTGTTCTGTTATTTTTAACTACCTTAAAAATATCTATCTGAAAAATGTCCTCTCCTCTCTTTTTTCTGCTTAGATGGATGAGGGCAATATTAATAAAGAGCGCACATATATTTTCGCATGAAATTAGGGTGCAGGTCTGCAATAGAAGGCTGTGGCCTTGGGCTGTAAACTTTGATTTGATTAATTTAAGGCATAAGTGATTTAGTTAGTGGTGAATGAAGTAAAACTATTCATGATTTAGTCAAAAGGAATATTTAAAGGAGAGGGTTGAAATAATAGATGAAATTGATTGAAATAGAAATGGGGTTATCTTTAATCATAGAGATTGAGAACAAATATAAATTAACTAGTGTGAGATAGTATTTAAATTGGACTTGGGTTATAATTGGAGCTTGAATTATGGTTATTCTGGGATGTTGGTTTTATTTTGAGTTTAGAATAACCAGTAATTTTAGGTGAGGATGTGTAATAACATATCTATATAACTAGCTTAGATATCTTAAATACACATATCTAAAACATGGTGAGAAATATCAACTCAAAGTGCCTATTTTCTGTGTTTGGGAGGTATGTGACAAACCCAACATAGGCGCCTCGAGATTGACATCTCTATGCGTTTTTTAGATATGTGTTTGTAAGAAGATATCTAAGCTAGTCTATCATCATTTGAAACTTGTTTACAATTTGTGCCTTTAAGCACTCGTCAATTTAGAATTTGTAAAAGATGTGTGAGACCGTGATGGTTGGTAGTGATTTTACTCGATACACATTAATTTCTATATTTTTAAATTTTTTATATATTTTTTTTACAGACGAACCCAAGACATACCCAAGACATTTTTTTTTTGCCATACTGGCGATCTCGGTTCTTGGAACCCGAAACCGAACCCAAAACGAACTGGTAACTTAGTATAATAAAATAAAAGAATGCAGAGTTTGAATTCTGTTTAAACTTTTACTCACTCTTCCTCTCATCCCACGCCATTCACAGAGAAGGATGGTAGCAATAAAATAAAATAAGAGGCAAGAGAGGTGCAAAATCATACTTTCACATAAAATGGATAAAACAAAACAGAATAATCAACACACCTTACAAAATTAACAACATTTACATTTGAATGAAATGGGCTAGTTTAAAGGAATTTTTGGGTGCAGGAAAGGTTGGAAACACTCTCCCAACTGTTTCCAATTAAAGGTATGGGTCAAGGGGCTTTCTTCTCTTCATACCAATTACTTCTAATGATCTGGTCTGAGCTCTGCAAATGTTATTTCTTCTAAGTGATATTTTTTTCCTTATAAAACTTTTCACCTTTGTTGTGCACAAAATGATTGAATGAATAATGTTAAGTGTGCTTTCCTTTCCTTTTTCTTCTTTTTCCCAACTGCCAACAGAGTTCTCAATCATCCATTCATATATTAGCGCACAGGTTTCCATACCCACACCACGTTTGCACATGTCACGTTTTTGGAATATGGCTCATTTGTAATTCAAGTTTTGTAGTTTTTCTTCAATGGACAAGGGTACCCAATCTGATCTGTGTGTATAACTCTTTTTTTTTGCAGAAATTTTATTTCTTCATTTATCAAGCTCAACCACCTTTTGCACATTCATATCCCCTTCTTTGCATTTTTCATCTTTTAATGTGTATTTGCACTTTTTACCTTTTGATCAAACTTTGAAACATTTAAAATGAGGAATATTCTCTTTTTAATAATCCATTTCACTTTAATTGACCACTCACCATGCCACCTAACTCATGGTGCCAAATCATCATGCCAAGTCAACCAGTCAACCCCAAATGCCAACTTTTTACTTTCTCAGAAATGGGTTGTGTTGCCAATCATCGGAAAACATTTTCGTCAAGGAGTTTGTTTCCAAAGTCTTTCTTACCTCAATTTTCCCTTTGTGCCAAGTCTTCCTCTGTTGGGTCAACTCAATTACCCCTCAAAGAACCATGCGTGCCCTTCAACCATGCATAGCTTTGGTATGGATCCTATGATATGCGCATAAACAATATGGCATCATGGTACCCCCAATAAAATAAAATATCAAATATTCACATGATAATTTAAATAAATAAAATCATTGCATATCATCAAATAATTAAACAAACACAACATATAAAATGCCTTGTTATAATAAATACCACGTATAAAATATCGGGGATTCCAAGAAGTGTACGATTATGTCTAAATCATAGGATATCTCATCATGCGTGAAAGTATGAAAATGTCATTATATAATCTAGTCTAATCAAACTACATAAGTCCTACTCGGCATAAGGAGGCAAAATGATGATAATAATTTCTAGAGATACACTAATGTGTCTACAAAATGGGTGCCACATAGTGGGGCACTACATGTATCATATTTGTCAATGTCAAAATAATTTTGATATCGGTCTCTTTGAGCAAGTCCATTGTGTTTTATATTGAGGATTTATCATCTTGCTTTACTTGAGCTCACATCAATTGGTATCTTAAAACTTTTGGAAAACTTTGTGGAAATTGATTCATTGTCAGGTAAGGTTCTCCACAGCTTGAAAGTCAGATTGGAGTTGTGAGGATCCCTTTTACATGCCTTATGCATATATCATCTGTCTACCATGCAGGTGGTACAAACATCTCTGCATCATCCAACACAGCTAAGGCACCACTTGTCACTCAACTTTTGTGGTTGTTATGGATTTCATCCCCTTACTCTTACGAGCTCCCAAATGCCTTTTCTGCTCCTTCCACGATGTATGAGCAGAGCAATGGCATTGCTTTGGTCAAGCATTCAGAAAAAATACACATCCAAGTCAAGGATATTCTACTTCTAAGTCAGGCTAAATATAAAGCTCTATAGGATAGACAGCAAGTGCTACATCAGTTATAGCTGGAAAACAGAAGCGCCATTAACTAATCAATCAGCGTTTTTCCAATGGAAGGATCATACACAAACTATCAAGGGATAGTGCACAAGTGCAGGTCTTTTTTTAAAATTATCCCTGTACGTTATTCTCGTCTCATCTGGGTCGACAATTTCTATTGGGCCATGTGAAAAAATGCTACAACCACGGCCTATTGTAAATCTATAAAAACTATTAATCTCCATAGTGAATTTGCATTCATACAAGTATCAATCTTGAGTCTTCCACTAGGATTACTCATGTCTCATTGATGTGTCTATTAGGTGAAAAAGTAGTGTGGAGTTGGCTGTTGGGGTAGGGAAGGGACTTCACAAGAGTTTTTATCTAGCTATATGTCATGCTGCATTCTCACAGTCCGTTAGTACTTGAGCAGGTATGCATCCACTCTAATCCCGTAAACATTTCTTGTAGTTGAGCTTCCTGTTAGAGATTGCGGAAGAACCAATCTAATAATAACTTCCACGTATTGGATTGGGCTTTAAAATAACTCTTAATAAACTGAATATTGCCACTTTATCGCCCATTAGCTATTGGGTTCATTACCTATTAATAGTATCCTTCCTAAATGAACTTGGGTATCATTAGAAGTCCCAACTGTTGGCTCAGCTATAAAGCCAATATTGATGAAATGACCACCACCCTTTTGTTGGTCATGGACTCTTGGCCTGATTATATGTTATCCTCCCTTTGGTGACCTTGGCTTCATAATGATTCATCTGCAACTAGGATCATAGCATACAATTTTGAAATAACATTCTAAAATGCACCTAGAAAGAACCATAATCAAAGTGTTGTGATGGTTAAACAAATATTTTCGTATGGTCATCTTTGTCAATCCAGTTAATGGGCTTTCTGTTGTTTACATTCTTCTATTTGTGTTCAACTGACATAAGGAGTTTGACGATTTTCCTCAACTGGTAGGGAGAGGGCCTCTCAGACTCTAATTGGGGGGCTTTGTTCAGATTTTGTCCTTGCGTACGACTTTGATCCAAATTTCTTTCCAGTGACATAATGTATTTTATGACTTGTAACTTGCATGTTTTACACCCAATTTCAGAGCATCCATCTCAAACAACTGACCAGGCTAAGTTTAAAGGTATACTACTACACATCACAAATATTCCTACCACAAAGTGGGTCATCATGTCCATACTCCATAAAGCATATCAGACATTTGCAGATACGGTGAAAGCTGTCTTTCTGGGAACAAGCCATTGTTTATGCATGTATGGTTACCATAAACGTAAACATGAGCAATGAAAGCATTGTCAGGTGCAAATCTTTCATTACAATTTTGTCCGATTCTAGCTTAACAATAAAGTTCTGAGCTGAGTCTTCATAGTCACCAGGGAAATCAATTTTAAGGACAAGGGCTGTGTCCCCCTTCCCGTACCCACATCTTCTCGTGATTATATATATGTATAGTATAGCTGTGCCTGTACCCATATTCATTTACTCGCATATGCTGTTTTCAATGGCGTCACCATCCCCATACCAGTACCTGCAACCCTTGCGTCCCCAGGTGAACAGGTTCTAACTTTGTCTATTGTCTAAAAACATTAAGTTTGGAAAAGAAATATTTATTTGAATCACATTTATAGGTGACTCCTAAGGTGTGCAGTATTCACATTCCATTTGCATTCTATGCATCATGCATTATTTGAGATATTTCCTTTTCTTTCCCCGACTTAATGATAAAAGTGAGCCATATTTTTGGATGCAGACAGCACCAGTCTTCTCCTTGACTTACATTTGTGAGAATGCGATTTCAGGGTATGGGTACCTATAAGCCTAGAAAAAGCAAATTAGCTCCAATTGATCTGCTTAGAAATAGCTTGCTGCCAAACCCCTGCATTATGTTTTCCCATAGGTTCATGAATGTTTTTTGGAACCATTTAATTTGTGATGTCAAGTTTAAACACAGAATCTATGGTAACTTTTTACTGCCTTTGTCTTTGCAGAGCATGCTTGTATGAAGGAGAACAAAGCATAAGGGACAGTATCGTTTTATGCATACTTTGACACAACCTTGATGAAAGACAATAGGTCAAAGCTAGAGAGGCAGATACATTAAATAAGAGAGCAATCTTTAGAGTAAGTTGAAAACCATTTCCTTGGCACCTCTGCCAATATCTGGAGGTAGCTACAGAGTTATATCTGAAACCTTTAGACAGGGTTGAATAGCTCAGGAATACTCTCCAAATATGAATATGAAATGGAAGCAAGAGCTTGGTGCTTCTAGTCAGAATTCCCATTATGTTTTTGAGCATCCAAATGAAGCCTTTTGCTTACCAGATTCAGGTTCAGGCCCAGCTAGCAGCATTTCTTGTATGCAGCCTTCAATGTCTTGTGAGTGGATACGTGGAACTCCAAAAATGAGTATTAGGAGGTTTCCTCAAGGGGTTGTATCTGATGGCTTGCTTCAGAGTACTCAAACTCAGGATTATTATATTAGCGATAGATATCACACGAATGATGGTTCAGTTCAGAGTTCACCTTTGCACGATAATGGCCATGCACACATTCAAAGACCAATTTATGAAGCTTCCTCGTATTCTGCTGGGCATCCATTTTACAGTTCTTCATCCACTCAGAGTTGCTCATCTGGTGGAAGCCCAGCATCACCACAAGCATCACAAACCTACCCGCCCGATCTACATTATTTCCATTCCCTAGGGGAGCCATATGGCCCAGCTGGAAGTGGCCACAGTAGCACTCAGCAAGAGACAGGGTTGAAATACATGTTACAGGAACTAGAGACAGCATTACTGGGGCCTGAGAGTGCCGATCCTGATAATTTTGAATCTACCAATGAGGAAAACATGTCTTCAGAATTTTCAGAGTGGAATTTGGAGAGCATGCCTGATACAAATGATAGCTATTGCCAAAGCTCCTTATCTGTTTACTCAAAGACAGAGCAGGTAGAAATATCTTTAGCAACGCAAAACAATGTTAAAGAAGAAATAGTGAATGAGATGGATCTTGGAATGTACTGTCACATGAGAAATGTCTCAAAAGAACAAGAGCAAGAGCCAGAAGATGAGATCCCACATGGTGATGTGAGAAAACTGCTTGTTGCATGTGCCAAGGCTATTGATGAAAATGATGTAATCAATATCGACAAATTGATCACAGGATTAAGACTAGTGGTATCAGTAAGTGGCGACCCAATGCAAAGGTTGGGTGCATATATGGTAGAAGGTCTTGTAGCAAGGATGGCTTCCTCTGGAGCAACAATTTACAAAGCGTTAAGGTGTAAAGAACCTGCCAGTGCAGAACTCCTATCGTATATGCAAATCCTTTTTGAAGTCTGTCCTTATTTCAAATTTGGGTATATGGCTGCAAATGGTGCCATCGCAGAAGCATTTAAAGATGAAGATAGGGTGCACATTGTGGATTTTCAGATTGCTCAAGGCAGCCAATGGGTTACACTCCTCCAAGCCCTTGCTGTGAGGCCACGGGGCCCACCTCATGTTCACATTACAGGTGTGGATGATCCTATGTCAGAGTATGCTCGAGGTGGAGGGTTAGAGTTAGTTGGTAAAAGGTTATCAAAGCTTGCTGAAACTTGCAAAGTTCCATTTGAGTTTCATGCTGTGCCTGTGATGGGGTCTGATGTTCAGGCAAATATGCTTGAGGTTCGACCTAGGGATGCACTGGTTGTGAACTTTGCCTTTCAGCTTCATCATTTGCCTGATGAAAGCGTAAACACAAGCAACCATCGGGATCGGATAATACGGATGGTGAAAGGATTAAAGCCAAAAGTTGTTACATTAGTTGAGCAAGAATCTAACACTAACACTGCCCCATTTTTCCCTAGGTTTAAGGAGACACTAAGTTATTACTCTGCAATCTTTGAATCTCTTGATGTGACACTTCAAAGAGAGAGCAAGGAACGGATCAATGTTGAGCAGCACTGTCTGGCACGTGACATTGTGAATATCATTGCTTGTGAAGGTGAGGAAAGGGTAGAAAGGCATGAATTAATGGGCAAGTGGAGGTCCAGATTTAGTATGGCTGGATTTAGGCCTTACCCATTAAGCTCAATTGTAAACCATACCATCAAGCGTCTCTTAGAGGATTATTGTGAGAATTATAGTCTCTTTGAAAGAGACGACACTCTTTATCTAGGCTGGTCAAATAGACCCTTAATTGCAGCTACTGCATGGCAGTAGTTTGCTATGAAAGTATTGTGCATAGGTAAAACAATTCTGGATTTTCTGGATAGGTTCAGTAGCGTCTCAACCACCGAATCCCATAAGGGATCATCTACCGAACTACCCAGGTTGGATACAGTGGCTTAACCATAAAGTTATGATATCAGATATATGACAATGTTGTAATTACGCTGTTGTAATCTGACTTACATTACCAAACTGGTTAATTAAGTCTCCTGTAATATTTCATTGGTTAGTTTTCAATCATTTCAGTCATCTTCAAACTGAAATTAACTGTTATTTTGCGTTAAAAGAATAATACAGATGTTTTGAATAATTTGTACTTCTATAAATGCTTTTCTTGCTTGAGTTGACAATTAGAATCCCTGCTGGAGATATAAAAAAAGGTTCCAAATCTTATATTCATTCGATTAGTCATGCATACAGCGAGCACATTCTTTTTGGTTTGAGTTTCTTAAGCATAATAAGAAATGTTCCTGTTAATGCAAATCACTTATTTAACTAACCATCACGGCCCAGGTGATTGATCATTGGTTTAGCCAGTGATCTTTTTTTTCAAAAAGTTTCATTGCTTATTTTCTCAGAAAAATGTTTCTGTGGTATAATATATTTTGCTCGAACCATGCAGTGCATCAAACTTTGAAGTTATTGACAGCCTGAAGTTTCAGTACATGGAATTTTGTACACAAGGCAAAGCTAGCAACATATTCTCTCTGAACAGTACTCTGAAGAACATAGATCAGTTGTAGGAACTGTGGATAAATAAGAATGGATTTGAGGGCATTGATATTGGGGAGTTTGATGAGACATTGCCCATGTACTACCACTACTATTTCCTTATATATTTATTTATTTACAGGTTAAGCTGCTATTCAGTACCAAATAGGAAATTATTTAAAAACTTGAATATATCAATATGATTGTAAAGATGGCACTAAATGATTTCTTCTTTCTACATGTTCTTTCTCATCATAGAGGCCTCCCAGGGTTAGATTCATTCTCAGGGCAACCTTATCCTTTCAACTAGCAGTCACTTGGGTGAGAGGTTACCCATACCAGAAATCGTTATTCCCTTTTTTTGTCCAAGTTCTCAATACCATGCTCCTACCCAGTTTGCCTTCATATGTGTGAGTAATTGTATCAAAAGTTCCGTTTTTCCATCTTTTGCACTCCAGCATGATTTTGTATAATGATTCATATAAGTTCAGGGCCATCCTAAAACATCTCTATCACTAGCATGCATAATCACCTCTGTAAGAGGATTGTTTTTGCATATTGTTGTAAGAATGAATTAATTTGTTTAAATGTTGCCTGATACAAATAATCACATTCAAGCTTTTAAAGCAGAAGCATATTCTATATGTTCTGAACATAAGTCATAAATCAATTACCAAGTAAAGCACATTGATGCTGCTATAGGGAGTGCGATTCTGCTGTTGATGCATTTGCTAACTGGGGTGTTGAAAGGCCTGTGACTCCTGAATTTTATCGTCACAAGTTATTCAAACTAAAAAATAAAAATAAATGTACGCAATACAAATCAATCCACCAGTGGTTAAATGGGTTTTCTTCTTACCCATTAAGAGTCCTTAATTGATTAAATTTTTTAACCTAACAAAAAAAGAACGCTTATGACATAAAGCACACTTAATAAAAAGGTGACGTTTTTTTGGGGAAATTTGGTTTTATTGTTTTTTTTATTGATTAAATATGGGATTCATGGATGGTACCTACAACCATCTGGGACACAACTGGGGGACTGATTTCTCAGGAAGCCATTTTTTTGTTACTCTACAATATCATGCAGATTTGTAAGTGTCCTTCGCTGTAGGTGGCTTGACTGTTAGTGGGATTTTAACCTGGGTTGCTCCTATATAAGTCTATTCACTTACAGTTACATTACAATCTGGGGGCTTTCAATAATATTTAATTATACATTTTTTGATTGATTAAAAATGGGTTTTATGATGGCACCCACAACTATCTAGGGCACAAATGAAGTATCGTTCCTTGTATAGGGTGTTATCCACTGTATGTCGTTTGACTACTTGTGGGATTTGAACCTAGGTTACTCCTATAAGAGTATATCCATTTAACCATTACACAAGCCAATTGACCAAATGTTAGGGTAAATTTTAGCACAAAGCTCAAAGTGTACATGGAGGTGGGCTTGGGTTTGTAATATCAGATAGTGTGTCTTGTGTGGTTCACAAGTGATAAGTTCAATCCGTACCTCCAAGGGTCCTCATGGTCACTTTGAGGTTCCCAAGAACTCGTGGGAATGGAACCTTGGTCAATCGTGTAGAATTCATTGTTTCACACTACATGGCCCAAACCCATTGGGCAAATTGGGTTTGATAATTATGTATTTATAACAGTTTTTAACTCCCATGTGAAATCAAATATGGTATCATCTACACATAAGTTCTTAACGATTTTGCTTGACTTGGACCTTATAAGGAGGACACAAATTTCAATAACATGAACCTTGTTGGAAGGTGCAATGCCACATGCTACAACCGCCGAGTGAGAGATTCACAGGGGATTGCTTTTTCAATTTATCTAATATATTGTTTAATGTGGTGTACAACACTACCATTAAGACTTAGATTCAAACATGCAACCAAGCTTCATTAATACATGTAAAATTGAGTAATAATGTCTAATTAATATATAAAATAGATTAGTAAAGTACATACAAAGGGTTAGGAATGCGTATCTTAAATATGAGAATGTAGAAGCCCTATAGTTAAAATTCAAACCTCAAAATGTGCAGTTGGAGCCAAGACGACTACAACTTAGACATCTAAAATTGATGGCAAGATCGCTGAGGGCACTCTTAACAGTGATTAAAAACTAAGAATTGGACATTTGTTTTTTTGTGCGCTTGCTTCTATGCTTTGCTTCCCTATCCTCAATTTGGCGATGCAACTATTGTGTACCTACAATATCTCATTCTTTATGCCCTAAGCTGTTAAGGAAAATAAAGTGGATTTAGGGGTTCGTTTTTTAAATGGGTGGATTTTGATTTATCAGGGGCTTGGGTGGGGAGCAAAGATGTCAAAAAATAGTAAATTGCTTAAAAGAAATATGTTTAGAGTGTGCGTCAAAATGGCTCTACAATAAATTCTTTCTAAACAATAATCAATAGTGCTTGTAATGATTGCTTCATCATCAAATGAACTACAAT
Source organism: Torreya grandis (assembly GCA_037957365.1). NCBI lineage: Eukaryota > Viridiplantae > Streptophyta > Pinopsida > Cupressales > Taxaceae > Torreya > Torreya grandis. The sequence continues at coordinate 2,963,093 of JARHVA010001123.1, read as the reverse complement.
GCTTGCATATATATAGTAGATTGAATTCAAAATTTGGCCTTATTCGCACCCAAGTAGACTTCCAATAACAAAGTGAAAAAGGTAGGAAAGAGGGAATGGGTGCACCCTGAGTTAGCGAAGGGGAGCAACATGACCAAGACTATTGAGGGAGGTCCTTACACTGACCGATTAAACATGGAATTAGAGGGGAAAATACCTGTGGACTTAAGGAGGGGGAAAACATAGGAAGTATGACAAAATGGACCAATAAGACTGAATTTGGACCAATTACTAATGTATAAATAATCACGCATAAAATAACACTAAGTATACCAAGGGGACATTTTTAGGAGTCTTCATTTTGGCTCACTTTGAAAGTGCGTACCTTGCCCACAAGTAGAAAAATGATATGTATAAAAAGTGTGTAGCTACACATCTAGATCTTTTGGGCGGTGAAATCATCATATCTTGGACCCTGCAAAACCATGTGTCTTTTTTGAAACATGGGAAAGTACAAAATAATAGTAAATGCTGAAATCCATATTAAAAAAATAAAAATCTCCTTCTGCCTGATATAATGGGTTTACCATATCATCGAAGGAGATACAAAGATGGAGTGGAGATAGGAACCATACTAGACACTAGTCTCCATGTTTGGATCATTGGATAAGGTGGAAACTCAAGTTAAAACCCCATATGTAAAGCAAAGGCCCTCCAATTCCACTATGTTGAATATGTTGAATCAAATTCCTCTTTTGATTTGGTATGTAGCGGAAGGCCTCATAGGTCTATTATACCATTGAAGTAGACATGGCAACGATAAATGTAGTGTATGATATATACCACCCTTTTAAGATTTGAGGTGAAAACATGAAGTGCAAGTATATATATACTTACCATATATATATATATATATATATATATATATATATATATATATATATATATATATATATATATATGGTAAGTATATAATCGTAATGTGAAAAATACAACATTTAAGAATAAACATCAAAGATATATTTCCCCATGTTTCCCAAAGAAATGGGAAATCATAGCAATGAGCTATGAGTTCTCAAGATACACCAATGGTGATCTTAAGAAACATAGTGACGTTTTCTCCAGTAGATGCCCCAAGAATAATATGGATCATGGTCAGCGAATGAAGGTGTAAATATAATGGGCCAATGACATGAGTATAAGTGTAATAAGGAACATGTCGGCACATGAGTAAACATGATAAGGAATGTAGGTGAATACATTTAATTATGTCAATTTGGGAATGCATATTTTGGCAAGGGGTTTGCACTGTATATGTGGTACTAGGCTTCTTGATCAATTGAGTGGCTAACTACTAATCTAGTGTTGTGTATAGGGAATAAAATGAACACTCGAAACAACCCACACTTGCAATGAAATAGATTCGCTCTTGTTGAAGGGAAATCATACTTGCTGAGAAGAAAACACAATGCTAGAATTTAATTGTTGGAAAGGAAATGCTTATTTGTGTTTGGAAGCTTCCCACACAAAACCAAATTGATTTATGCATATAAATTCAATTTTTTATTTAAAGCTAGAAAGGAAATAAATCATTAACTAAAATGAAATCACACAATTTGAAATTAACTTGTAGCAATTTATAAATACACACAAATAAATCTAATCTAATAGATGTGAGTTTGCGTAATAGGTCTGCACGAGTGGGTCCTCTCCTAGTTGCGTTGAAGCTTGAATCTTGTGCTTGGACTAAAATGATTTACACCAAAGCAACTATGATTTGATTCACTTGTAGAAATAAATGAATTGCTACGCAATGATTACAAACTCTATTCTAAACTGACTTGGATTACAAAATCTTATTTAAGAATTCTAAACTGATTATTGATTGGTTCCTTTAACAATCTATGTATCTTTCTTATATAGTTGAGAAGAAAGACTTTATTACTATTTCTACCCTAAGTTGTTATAACATCATCTTCTAATCAAAATTTAGAAACAACAAATTTTAACAACACATCCATGAACATGATAAATAGTTGGAACCGCCTCAAGAGATTTATCATGCAAGTCATAGTCCAATAGAACAAATGAATCGAGATGCAACAAGGATATAAGAGCATCTTATAGCTAGAAATATCTTTATCATTTATTCAAACACAACAACAAACTTATTTGTCTAATTTAGGCGTGTCTTAATCACAACCCGTGACAACTTCCTTAACCGTATGCAACTAGTGAACGGACAATGACAACCATGGCTCCAGGTTGGGACAATCAATGGCTATGGGGTGGAAGCTAACACTTAGCGGAGTTGGGCATAATCAATAAATGGCTATGGGTAACTCCACCTTAGTGGCTACAAATATGGAATGCTTTGCAAAGAGTTAGGAACACGAAGAGTCTTGTATTGTTTATTTAACCATTAGTAATACCAAATGAGAAAAAGTAGAAATTACACTAATTTTTCTAGAAATCATAATCTCTAAAACATAACAATGAATTATATATATATATATCTTGTGCTACTATGAGTAAAACATGGATCAAAGGTTATGGTGGTCTATGAAGTAGTAAGACAATAAGGGATTTAAAGATAACTAGACAATCAAATGAATGTCGTTTCCAGGCTTTGTCAAGGAACATAAAAAACACATCAAACATGTGATAAGACACAAAGCAAGTACTTCAATTACTAAAATTATCAGACACAACATGTTGAGCTTGTAGAAGGTCCATCATATATACAAAGGGCATATATGGGATATGGAAAGTGTGTAAGAGAGTCAAATCACATCAAACATATAAACAATATGGTCACAAGAAAGAACATGGAAGATGCATGGAAATCAAATCAAATATGTAAGCACATCAAACACACAAGATGATTAAGAAAATCAGTACATTGGAGTCATTTAAGAAAATAAGGGACATACATCATTAAGGCACATGAATATCAAATATGAGACACAATATAATAAGCACATAAGAACATTGGCCACATAATTAAGTCACATATATATGCATATTAAGCACACCAAGGAAATAAAACACATAAGTAATATTAGCATAATACACATGATAGGCAACATATCAAACACACGCACAATAAACATGATGAAAATATAGTACACCACTAGATTTTGCATGTTGTGAATCATTATAGCACAAGAAGACACAAACATTAGGCATCACAAATCTAAACATGGAAAGCATAGTCATAGTGAATAAGATTGAGTGAAAGAGTAACTTGTGATGGAGAAAGCATATGCCCCATATTAAATGAACTACATTTAATTAAGCATCCACAAAGTTTACATGAGGAATAATAGAAGCAAGAAAATGATTAGAAATAGGAGGAATATTGGAAGTAAGAGAATGTTGATAAATATAAGGAATGTTAAAAAAAAAGTAGCATGTTGAGAAACGAGGAATATTTGAAGCAATAACATGTTGAGAAACAATGGGATTAAAACAAATTTGGAAAATGACTACACCATGAGACAAATCTTAAAAAACACTTACCAGCCCTAAAATCTACCAGGGGTGATCTAATAGGGGTTTCCTAAATTGGACACTCTGTGGATCTCTTGTCTTTGCACTGGATTGAGAAGCATTATCATCAACAATACAATTGGTTTTAGCACACAGACTCATTATCCACATTATAAGGAACATCATGAATCCTAACTATCTTGATCATTCAAATATACTTTGTGATATAAATGTTCATTATCATTGACATAAGCATATTGAGACCCTTTGACATTCATGACATTATAATCATAACATTCAAGGAAGAAGCATGCACATTTTGCAAGGACACATCATTCACATTTACATCTTTTGCTAAAGAAAGTTTAATTTTTGCAGCTTCAAACACATTTCTAGATTCCATTTTCTTTTTCAAGCTCAATCTAGGATTAACTAAATGAATTTCAACAATATCTATAATTTCTTGATTAAGCCTAGCAATTTTTATAGCTGGAATCTTAGATATAATCAATCTGGATGGCATAAGTTGGAATCAAGCATGAAATATGCAGCAAACAAAACAATCACACTAGGGTTTGAAGAAGACTTGGGGTTGGAATCAAGCACAATAGAATAATTAGAGCTATGACATGTAGATCTAAGAAGACACAAAGGAAACAATCTCTAGGGGAATATGATTCACCAAAATGTAGGTACATAATTGAAATACTACTAATTAATCATCCATAATACATGTACAATACAATAATAAGCTCTAATTAATATCCAAAATTGAATAGTAAATTAAATACATAGGGTTAAGAAGGTGCATCTTGAATATGATGACGCAGGAGGTTCACCATTGAAATTTGAACCTTGAAATGCACACTCGCAAATAAGACAACTGCAACCTTGAATTTTTAAATTGATCTTAAACTGATGTTGAAACCATCAAGGAAGTTCTTGATAGGTGTCGAAAACTCAAAAAATGTCTTCTAGGTTTTGTGCTTCTACTCATGCTTTTCTCTTCCTTGTCCTCAATTTGCATGTTGTGACCCCTGTGGACCTGTAATATCTAAATATTTCTTGCCTAGATTGTTAAGGAAAACACAATGAATTTAGGGGCTTGTGTTTACTGGGTGGCTTTTGGTTTATTATACATATAGGTGGGGGAAAAAATATGTCAAAAAATAGTAAATTATGTAAAGGACATATCTTTAAAATGTGCAATGAAAGTGCTCCATTATCAATACTAGCGAGAGAATAATCAATAATGCTTGTAATGATGCTTTATGATCCAATGAACTATAATGATTATTTATATATTATAGGTTGAATGCACTATATAGTATATGTTTTGTTGTTCCCAAAATCTGTCACTTGTTTTTGTGACAATATGCCGATCATTTTGGTCCTGTAGGCCAAAATGGTCTCTTTCCTTCTTTCAAAATGTTCTGAGCAGTTAAGTTTTTCAAATATTCAAGCCTTTTCAGTGAAGGAAATCATAGATTCAACAGGCGGGCTTTCTTCAAAGGAAGTTCAAAACACTTAAGACTTTTTCTTAGTGTTTTTGAGGATGGTTTAACGCAAAGGTTCGATCAAAAGACTTAACGACGGGCTTCAAACAGTTAGAATGAACCACTTTGAACTATTGAACCATTGAACCCCGCCTCCGCAAGGTTCAACGAGTTCAAAGGTTCAACGACTTCGACGGACTTAAAGAATAAAAAGATTCAAAGACTTAACATTGAACCGTTGAACCGTTGAACCTTGAACTTCGAAAGGTTCAAAGGTTCAACAAGTTCAACAAGTTCAAAGGACTTAGAGAATAAAAGGATTTGAAGAGTGAAGATTGAACCGTTGAACCTTGAACCAAAAAGAGTTCAAAGGTTTAACGAGTTCAATGAGTTCGACGGACTTAGAAAATGAAACGATCCAGAGAGTTCGAAGCTTCAAAGGATTCAAGGAAAGAGAATGAACTGTTGAACCTTGAACCGAAATGGTTCAAAGGTTCGAAGGGTTCAAAGAGTTCAAAGTTCGAAAGAAAGCTTCGAGCGAATGAAGGAAGCGGAAGATTCCAGAAAGAAGTTCAACCAAATGGTTCAAAGGAATGGTTCAATCGCAGAAGAAAAAGAGAGCGAACATGGCCCTTTACAAAAATTGAATCGTTGAACCATTGAATCTTTGAAACAAAAGAGTTCAAGGTTTAAGGTTCAAAGGGGTTCAAGCGACTGGTGACATCCCCACGGACATCAAATTCAGGGTGATGGAACAACCGTTGGTTTTTAAAAGACCTGAGAACAAGCTCAATGACCAACCCAGAAAGGAGCTGAATGAGCCAGCAGAAAGCGACAAGATAGCCCCGAGAGCTCAGATCACCAAGAAGAGACAAAACGTGGCAAGGAAAGAGAGAACAACTACAGAAAATCAAAAAATATCTGCAGGAGAGTTATTTTCAGTAGGTAGAACAGTCCACCAGATGGACATCAGAGAACATAAACATTCAAAGACGTGGCCTATTTTTCTACATTAAGTAAAGACGAATGGACAACTATGTAAGCGTCATAAAGAAGACCAGACAATCCATGCTTAAGAGGAGACATTTGAGATGATTCAGAATGCCAAAGTCAAGGCCGATAACCTTTTCTAGCATGGCCCTTTCACATATATTCAATGCATTCAATTCAGCATGGGCCGTTTTCATGAATTCAAGCGCCCAAGTCTTTTTTGTGATGCTATATATTGTAATCTCTCATTTTGTATAGGGGAGATCTCTCTGTTATCAAAAGCAAAGCTCTGCCCAAATTGAAAGGCAATCCTGAGACTTTGAGTTCAGACTGTTAATCATATTTTGTTAAATGAATGAGAAAGTTAGTGGCCTTTCAAACTTTGTGTTGGAATAAGCTTGTGTCATCTAGAAAATTGTTCTTATGTCTGTTTCCTAAATACAGTCTTGTCCATTTAATCAAACAAGCAGAACAAGTGTAAGCTGGAAGATGCCCTGAAACTGACTATGGGATACTTTGTGCTGCCATAATTGCCTTCAGTCTGTGTTTTGTGTGAAGGATATTGGAGAGACTTTGAGCTCCCCTTATTCTTCGTAACCTTTTACTCTGTTGTAGTTGAAGTGAAGACTTTGAGCTACGCTTCAAACTACTGTGTTCCTTTGTCCTAATTAGTAGGAGGAACAACGAAAGACTTTGTGCTTTCGTGGGTTTCTTGTAGTTTTTGTTACTACCCAGGAAGGATCTTGCTGTTCACTGAATATCACTTCTGAAAGAGAAGTGCCTTCAGTAATTACACCAAAATTTTCTTCTATTTTGTGAACATCATCTCTGAAAAAAGAGAGATGGATGGTATGATTTCACTCTTGTGTGTATTTCCAGCTTATATATATATATATATATATATATATATATATATATATATATATATATATATATATATATATATATAACATAGTTTATAGGGAACCTCCCCTTGCTGAGAGGAGAGATTTGTCTCAATCTGGCTATGGTCACCACATCCGTTTTACTGTATAAATCTCTTTATGCTATGGTTGATGCACCTATTTTGCCGTCAGTCAGCTGGTGACAAAATATTCACCCAACAATTTTTTGCGACTCCGCTAGGGAAGAACAAGCAGCTTGAAACCTCAAGCTTCAAATTGAAGCAGTTTCAGTTCTTTTTTATTTTTATTTTACACTCTGGTAGATCCACCGTACTCGCGAAGCCAGAGAGCTCAAGGTATTGTTGACCCTGTATTTGAGTTGGTGCAGCTAATTTTTTTTTATCTTTTTCCTCCACCATCTCGCCTTCAACGAACTAGGAGTTTTCCTCCTACAAACATCAGGTCCCCAATACTAGGCAAAACTTCTTTCTTCTACTAGCAGAGCTTTGTCTATAAATATCCCACAGAGATTTATTATCCCTCCTTTCAACAGCCATATCATGGCAGCTCAAGGCCCCTGGGGTAATACTTTTGGTCCCCTGAATCTGACCCCACCTCTACATGAGCTACCCCGTAGCTTAAGATTTTTTTTTTCAAGTTCTATAGTGATATGAAGGTTCATCCTGATGAACATATATCAACCTTTTGCATAGCTTGTGGTGGAAAAGACATTGAATATGAAGACATTGCAGTCAGACTATTTGTGAAGGCATTGCAAGGTGCTACTGTAGATTGGTTTTACCATCTGCAAGCACAAACAGTGACTGACTGAAACACTCTTAAAGCCAAATTTGAGGCTAGGTTCAAACCTGCAGAAGATGCACACGCCATGTTAGCCTAGCTTACACAAATGAAGAAGGAGCTTCATGAATCCATGAGAGACTTCATTGCTAAATTCGACAAGCTGAGGAACATGATTCCCATAATTGCTTAGTCGACACCCGAGAATCTGAAATGTTTTTTCATCAATTCTTAGCTTTCTGAAGTGAGTTTCCTGTTGAGGCGGGCTAGCCACATAGATCTTGTTGCAGCTCAGATTTTAGCCACTGAGGTTGAAGATGATCTTATCTTGACAGGAAAGATAAGAAGAGATCCTAACAAAGGTAAATCTTCATCTTCTGAATATTCTTCTATAGGCACCACTGATCCTATGGTGCAAAAGCTAGCAAATGAATTGCTAGCTCTAAAAAAATAAATGACACAAGGGATGTCTGCTCCTCCTTATTGGGATATACCAAGGGGGATGTTTCCCAACTAGTCATATCAAGGAATGCTGTCAGAAATCAAGGGCAACCAAATCGCTTTCCTCCTCCACCAGGGAAGCTTGCCATTGAAGCAACACCAACTAACTCAGCAGTTGGTTATCTTGAAATAGAATCTGATTTTTATTTTCAACTTGAGTTGAACCAAGAAGATGATGCTAATCTCTTTGTAAAAGGCCAAGAAGAATCAGCTGATGACTCCAACATTGGTTTCCTGAATTGCCAAGATGAACCCAGAAGTAAGGGAGAAGCGTTTGATGGATCATATGCTGTATTTACTAGGTCCCAGAAATAGTCAGTTCAACAAGCGGATAAAAGAAAAATAGGGAAAGAATCTTGACTAGCAATTTCAATTGCCAAACGAGGGGCTTCTCTGTCTTTTCAATCAAAGGACCCGGTGATCACTAAAAAAGTAAGTACCTCAAATGTTCCTTCACCTTCTGCTTCAAATTCGCAGACCAGTCCTACACCCAGTAAAAACCAGATTGACGGACTGCCTTTCTCTATTTCTAATTCATTTTAGTCATTTGATATAATTGACCATCCTAAGAAGACCAAAATTCAAATGTCTAAATTTAAATTATTGCAATCCAACCCTGAGGAGTTGGATATGTTAGTTCAATGCGTAAAAAATAAAACTGTCCCTGCAGGGCAATAAATTTTGAAAGCAACTTATGATCCCCCAAAGAAAACGTCCCTCGAAATAATCTTGTGATTACTCCTCCAGCGGACCCTGGGAAGACAACCGTTTTATGTCTCCCTGCTGATAAACGGTCATCAGCTGAATAATTGCATAATTGATTTTGGCGTGTCTGACAATGTCATGCCCGCCAAGGTGGTAGAGTCTCTTGGTCTCACGCTGACTAAGACCTTTGGGAGATGTTTCTCCATGAAAAACAAACAAGTGCCACTTCTAGGACAAATCAAGGATGCCCAATTTACATTTGCGGCCTTCCCAGATAAGACAATTAGAATGACAGTCCTGGTGGCTGACGTCCCAGCCTCCTACGACATTCTTCTTGGGCGAAATTTTTGCAAAAATGGTGGAGAATTGAGCATGGACCTGTCTGAGGCGAGGATCCCTGTCAAGGGTGTCACGCAAAGGCTACTACCTGAGAATGAATCGAAGTACATTGTCACCCAAATGTCAGCCCTTGAAGCTCAAATTTTGTTTGAGTCTTCAGGCATGGGCAATTACTTTCTGTCTACTGAAAACGTTCTTGTCTCAACAGATGAAAGTTTCATAGGTGACGATCCAAAAAATTCAGATAAGACATCAGAGGAATTGGTAGGGTGCAATACACATGAAAGATCATCTTCCTTTAATGAAAAATATCTGAAAGAAGATCAAATTCTGATGATGTTTGGATTCTAGAATTTGATGGCAGCAATTCTTCTATTGGTTTTGGAGCTGGAGTCATTTTAATATCTCCTCAAGGAGATATTTTTCCATATTAATACAAGTTGCAGTTCAACAACACTAACAACACTGCTGAATATGTATCGTTGCTGCTCAGTTTAAAGGCTGCTCAAGATAAACATGTTAAACTCCATGCCAAAGGAGATGCTCAGCTGGTGGTTTGTCAGGTGAGGAACCTGTATCAAACTAAGAATGAGAGATTGCAACATTATCGCAATCTGATGTGGGACTGCATTGAAGGCTTCAATGCTTTCATTATTTCTGTCGTGCCCAGAGAATTCAACAGTCGTGCAGATTCATTGGCCATCTCTGCAACTCTCTTGGTCCCTCACCAAGATTTTGAAGAAGACATGTACACTATCGAGTTAGTTTTTCGACCAAGTGTCCCTGATAATGCTGACCATTGGTAGGTGTTCAATGGCGACAACCAAATCATTATTTTTCTGGAATATATGGACAGCTTTGAGAAGCTTGAATTTGAAGGCAGTGAATCTCTACCATAAGAATCAACGCCAGAAATGAATTCAAACGCTGATAAAGAGTTCCTTTAGCTCAAAGAGAATAAAATTTTCAAAGGATTAGTTTCTCTTGAGAAGCTATTCGATAAGCATAATAGGTGTATCAAGAAGCCACAAATGGATTCAAAATCCTCCAAAGATTTTGATCAAATAAATTTGAGTATAGAAGACAATCTCAAAATGGTCAACATTAGAAATTGTTGTACCTCTGATGAAAAACTCAAATTTATCACTCTGCTTCGTCATTACATTGATGTTTTGGCATACTCTTATGATGATCTGAAACCTCTCAAACTTGAAGAAATTCAACACAAAATTTCTCTCAAGATTGGGTCGTTGCTTCACAAATAGAAGTAAAGGCAGTACAATCCCAAGATATCAGGCACGATTTTATCTGAAATACAGAAAATGCTGAATGCAAGAATTATTTTTCCAATCCATCATTCCCCCTGAATTGCGAATATAGTCCCTGTGAGAAAGAAGAATAGAGAAATTTACCTGTGTGTTGATTTCAAAAATCTGAATTAATCATCTTTAAAAAACAACTATCCCCTGCCCATCATGGGTCAGCTACTACAGACAGTGACTGACGTTGAGATGTTATCAATGCTAGATGGTTTTTCGAGATATAATCAAGTGGAAGTTGGTGAAGCAGACCAGCATAAGACCATTTTCACAACGCCTTGGGGCACTTTTGCATATCGCAGAATGCCTTTTGGCTTGATCAATGCTGGTGCGACTTTTCAAAGAGCGATGGATCTTGCTTTAAAAAATGAAATGGGTAAATTCATTGTGGTATACCTTGATGATTTGACAGTCTTTTCTAAGCATCGTCCTGATCATGTGCATTATCTACAACATGTGCTGGAAAGATGTCGACAAAATGGTATTTTTATTAATCTCAAGAAGTCAAATTTTGGGGTTACAGAAGGTAAACTTCTTGGTCACACTGTGTCTCGAGAAGGCATAAAGATCGACCCAGAAAGAGTCAAATCCATCCAAGAGCCTGCTCTTCCTGCCAGTAAAATCGCAGTCCACTCTTTCTTTGGAAAGGTGAATTTTTTGCGAAGGTTCATTCCTGAATTCATAAAGAAGACTCACCACATTGTCAATATGATGAATGGCAAAACCACTTTCAGCTGGACTGAAGAAGGCAAGTCAGCATTTCAAGACATCAAAGAAGTTATCGCCCATGCCCTAATCTTGGTTTGTCCTGATTACACCAAAGACTTTGTGATGTATAGCTATGCTTTTGAACACACGCTTTCAACCATTTTGGTTCAACAGAGCAAAGAAGGTGTGGAATCTCTCATATCTTTTATGAGTTGTCCTCTTAAAGCTCATGAGTTAAAGTATTTAAATATGAAGAAGCATGCTTATGCTGTGGTAAAGGCGATAAAACACTTTCATTTTTACATCTTGAACTCACACACTGTTGCTCTGGTTCCTGACACAACAGTCAAGTCCATTCTAACTCAACAGGAGTTTGAAACTAAAAGGGGCAATTGGATTGTCAAAATCTAGGAGTTTGATCTTGTTATCAAACTTACGAAGCTTGTGCGGGGAAGAGGCTTCTGCCAATTAATTTTTGATAACATACAAGAAGAAACAAGGCATGAAAAAATAGAAGTTGAAGACACGCCAATAGTTCTCTTTGTCACCACTACGAATGAATGGTATTCGAATATTGTTCATTTCCTTACATATGGTGTCCTGCTCACCTGTCTCGTAAAGAAAAGAGGATTGTTAAGTTGAAAGCTGCCAACTTTGTCCTATGGGACAACAGTCTGTATAAGAACCTTGATGGGGTATTCTTTCGTTGCGTGGATGAAGTGCAGCAGAACAAACTTTTGGAGTCCTTTCACAATTTAGCTTGTGGAGGACATTTTCCTGCACCTGTGACTGCCCATAAGATTTTGCAAGCCAAGTACTATTGGCCTACTCTATTTCGAGATTCATATGCTTGGGTACGTAGATGTGAGCTGTGTCAACAGTTCGTTGGCAAACCCAAGTTGGCTGCGTTACCTCTCAACCCTGTAGTGATAGAAGAGCCATTTCAGCAATGGGAGATTGATTTCATTGGCATTGTAAATTCATCCTCGAGTGCTGGACATGATTATGTTCTTATAGCCACAGACTACTTTACCAAGTGGGTGGAAGCCATTCCAGTCAAGCATGCTACTTCAGAGGTAGTATGTAATTTCCTCAAGGAAAATATCATTTTCAAGTTTGAAGTCCCAACCAAGATTGTAACAGACAATGTATCTTGTTTCTCTTCTCATGAGATTACCCAGTTCTGCTACTATTATGGGATTATTCTCTCCCACTATTTTGACTATTATCTGCAAGAAAATAGTCAAGCAGAATCAAGTAACAAGAACCTGATGACCATTATCAAGGAGCTGGTAGATGACAATCAGAAAACTTGGCATAAAACATTGCTTTATGCTTTATGGGCAGACATAATTACATCTAAGAGGGCGATAGGTATGTCTCCATTCCAACTTTTGTATGGTCTCAATGCAGAGATACTAATCACCCTAGAATTATCAGCATTAAAATTAACAAAGGCAGTGGAAGATTCAACTTTTGAAAGTTCCATCGACAAAAGGATCATGTGCTTGACTGAACTAAATGAGCAACGAACTATAGTGGTGGACCGAATTGATGCACATCGAAGTCTGGTAAAGAGACTTTTTGACCAGAAAGCAAGGATCCGTGATTTTCAGATTGGAGATCAAGTCTTGTTTTGGGACAAGAGGAGAGAACCCAAAAGAATGCATGGAAAATTGGATTACCTGTGGAGAGGCCCATTTGCCATTCATCGTTTAAATGGTAAAAATAGTTTTTTGTTGAAATATCAAGATGGAACACCATTTATTCTACCTCACAGTGGGCAACATCTGAAGCACTTCAATCTTTGAAGTATCAGATAAGTCCATTTGTATATATGTATAGTCTTTCTTTATTTTGTGTTTTCTATTTGGTTTTTGGCGCCTTTCTTTTTGGGTAGCATGACTTCGTAGCCCAATGGCATAAATGAAGGCACTGAGATTCTAGTTTTCACTCCCTTAGATTGTTTCAAAATTTCAATTGATGAAAGTTTTCCAATTGGAGCCAACTGTTGTTCCCAAAATTCGTCACTTGTTTTTGTGACAACATGCCGATCATTTTGGTCCTGCATGCCAAAATAGTCTCTTTCCTTCTTTCAAAATGTTCTGAGCAGTTAAGTTTTTCAAATATTCAAGCCTTTTTAGCTAAGAAAGTCGCAGGTTCAACAGGCGGGCTTTCTTCAAAAGAAGTTCAAAACACTTAAGGCTTTTCCTTAGTGTTTTTGAGGATGGTTCAATGCAAAGGTTTGATCAAAAGACTTAACGACATGCTTCAAACAATTAGAATGAACCACTTTAAACCGTTGAACCATTAAACCCCACCTCCGCAAGGTTCAAAGGTTCAACGACTTCGGTGGACTTAAAGAATAAAAGGATTCGAAGAGTTAACATTGAACCGTTGAACCATTGAACCTTGAACTTCGAAAGGTTCAAAGGTTCAATGAGTTCAACAAGTGCAAAGGACTTAAAGAATAAAAGGATTCGAGGATTGAAGATTGAACCATCGAACCTTGAACAAAAAAGAGTTCAAAGGTTCAAAGGTTCAACGAGTTCAATGAGTTTGACGGACTTAGAAAATGAAAAGATCCAGAGAGTTTGAAGTTTCAGAGGATTCAAGAAAAGAGAATGAACCATTGAACCTTGAATCGAAATCGTTCAAAGGTTCGAAGGGTCCAAAGAGTTCAAAGTTCGAAAGGAAGCTTTGAGCGAATGAAGGAAGCAAAAGATTCTAGAAAAAAGTTCAACCAAATAGTTCAACCGAAGAAGAAAAAGAGAGCGAACATGGCCCTTTACAAAATATTGAATCGTTGAACCATTGAACCATTGAACCTTTGAACCAAAAGAGTTCAAGGTTCAAGGTTCAAAGGGGTTCAAGTGATCGGTGACATCCCTGCGGACGTCAAATTCAGGGTGATGGAACAACCGTTGGTTTTCAAAAGACCTAAGACTAAGCTCAGCGACCAGCCCATAAAGGAGCCGAAAGAGCCAACAGAAAGCAACAAGATAGCCCCGAGAGTTTAGATCACTAAGAAGAGACAAAACGTGGCAAGGAAAGAGAACAACTACAAAAAATCCAAAAATATCTGCAAGAGAGTTATTTCCAGTAGGTAGAACAGTCCACCCGATTGACATCAGAGAACGTAAACATTCAAAGGCACAGCCTATTTTTCTGCATTAAGTAAAGGCGAATGGACAACCATGTAAGCGTCATAAGGAAGACCATACAACCCATGCTTAGAAGGAGACATTTGAGATGATTCAAAATGCCAAAGTCAAGGCTGATAACCTTTTCTAGCATGGCCCTTTCACAGATATTCAATGCATTCAATTCAACATGGGCTGTTTTCATGAAAACAAGCGCCAAAGTCTTTCTTGTGATGCTATATATTGTAATCTCTCATTTTGTTTAGGGGAGATCTCTCTGTTATCAGAAGTGAAGCTCTGCCCAAATTGAAAGGCAATCCTAAAACTTTGAGCTCAGACTGTTAATCATATTTTGTTAAATGAATGAGAAAGCAAGTGGCCTTTCAAATTTTGTGTTGGAATAAGCTTGTGTCATCTAAGAAATTGTTCTTATTTCTATTTTCTAAATACAGTCTTGTCCATTTAATCAAACAAGCAGAACAAGTGTAAGCTGGAAGATGTCCTGAAGCCGACTGTGGGAGACTTTGTGCTGTCATAATTGCCTTTAGTCTATGTTGTGTAAAGGATATTGGAGAGACTTTGAGCTCCCCTTATCCTTCGTAACCTTTTACTCTATTGTAGTTGAAGTGGAGACTTTGAGCTACGCTTCAAACTACTATATTCCTTTGTCCTAATCAATGGAAGGAACAACAAAAGACTTTGTGCTTTCGTGGGTTTCTTGTGGTTTCTGTTACTACCCAGGAAGGATCTTGTTGTTGGCTGAATATCACTTTTGAGAGAAGAGAAGTGCCTTTAGTAATTACACCAGAATTCTCCTCTATTTTTTGAACATCATCTATGAAAAAAGAGAGATGGATGGTATGATTTCACCCTTTCGTGTATTTTCAGCTTATATATATATATATATATATATATATATATATAGGGAACCTCCTCTTGCTGAGATGAGAGATTTGTCTCAATCTGGCTATGGTCAGCACATCCGTTTTGTTGTATAAATCTCCGTATGCTGTGTTTGATGCACCTATTTTGCCGTCAGTCAGCTGATGACAAAATATTCACCCAACATGTTCATAGTATATTGTCTATATATAGTAGATTTTAGATTTCATACATGAACATTGATTACTACATATTCATTGCAGGTCGCATTGATCAAACCTTACATTTAGAGCCTCTCCCAAAGACAAAGTGTGTGGTACACACTCAAGTACATTTTTCTTTTCTTTTACTCCAGCATTGTAATTCATTTCAATACTAGACTATATAGGGTAACATTTGTAGACACTTAATTCTTGTATTATATACTTGGAAATATCATCTTTGACCTACCTTCACCTTACAAACTTGTGTGTACACAAATGATTCTTATTTTCCCTTCTCTCACATCCACATTCTTTCCATGGGTATGACCTTCCTGATTTATTGTCAGCCATGTATAAGAATTTCATAGTCTATGTCTAATTTTCTCGAAATCATATTCAGACTATCTTCAGATCATCAAATCAATTTTTTTGCCTTCTGCATAAAACCATCAGGCTTAGACAACTTTGAAATTTCTGTCTAACCTCGACGGACTCATCTTGTGCCAAGCAATAATTACTTTTTGAATTCAAATTCTTCTTATGGATCAGCCCATACATTTAGCATGTTGATGGTGTAATAAAGTATCCAAAGAGTTCCATATAAACACACAATATTTTTAAGCCTATTCCCTATATAGTAAACACTTACCAATCATAATCAAACACTTTCACATTCAAAAGTAGAACCATATTCTTTCCAATTTAGCCATCAATCACAAGGAGCAGGTCTTAGCCAAGTTTGAAGCACCTCAAAGCCAAGCCAAAGTTATCATTTTCTAAGCACAAAAAATTAGATCACAATTTACATTCATTAAATGAACATTATAACACACATACACCTAATGGGGAGAACTACATGCTGGTTGATTTCCTTCTTCGGAGTATTGGATATGTAGGTAGAACTCAACCATTCATCAGGGAGTGGGTAAGATCAACTCAACCCACATTCTTTTCCCTTTTACAGACTAAAATCTTGTGTCGAAAGTTGGACCTAGGGTTTCAAAAGAATGAAATAGGTTTTGGAACTACGTACATAGTCAGCTTTTAAATATCACACACAAAGATGGCTTATAGGCAAGTGCAATGCCCTGTATAGAAATAGAGAAGCAAAACTCACTCAAATGAAACTGTTAGGTTGTGGAACATAGCACCAGTCACTACTGTCCAAAGGTTGATGAATTCATCTAGGGCATCTAGAGACTCAAATCTTGATTTGAGTGATTCATAACCTAGTTTTTCAGCTTTCCTAATTTATGTGTTTAGTCTTAGACTTGCACAATCTAGTAAAATACTAAGTATCTTAATTCTCTTTGTACTTTCTATAAATAATGAGTGTGATTGTCAAATCAGATTATGCATTTTACATTCATAGTTATGTTTATTATTATCCATCATATAATTTGAATTAGTTCCTTAGTTCTATACATTAATAAAAAATAAGGTAAAAAAAAACACTTAAAAATGGTTTCTTGGCATTATTTAGTGTTAATTTATGCATGTTTATTTATACAATAGTAAGTGGTCCAAATTTAGTCTTATTAGTCTTTTTTTTCAACTTTTGGTACCTTTCTCCTCCTTAAGTCCTTGAGTAGCTTCCCCTCTATTTTTGTGCATAAGTGGTAAAGTGCCAAGATTTCCCCAAACGTTCTTAGTCATGTTGTCCCCCTTTGTTAAGTCAGATTGCACTCTTTCCCCTTTTCCCATCTTTTTTTTTATTTTAACAATTGGAAATCAGCTTGAATGCTAATAGGGCCCAAATTTATATTCAATCTACTATATATAGACAAGGATCATAATTCATTGGATCATGTAGCAATCATTACAAGCACTATCAATTATTTTTTAGCTAGCATTGATTATTGAGAACTTTCAGTATATTTTCCATGGACATGCATCAATGTTAATGTTCATAGTAGATTGGCTATATATAGTATATTTTCCATGATTTACACTCTACTAAACTATAGAGTCAGAATGGGGCCTTTTCACCTTCTAGCGAGATGTGGTAGTGCCCCGAAAAAATTGGGACCATATTGGCATGCATTTGGGTGGTTTTAGCCTATGTTTTATTTAGCCCATGGTCTTGGTACCCATGTTTATTGTAATGCTACTTTGATGATTACCTATTGATGTGCCTATATATACTCACATATAGTAGGAAAAAACATAACAAAGAAGTACATTATTGTATTGCAAGATACTTAAGTTAATACAATAGTAAAGGAGCTTATTGTGCTAGGTTTTTTCTCAAAAGAGTTTCCCAACTAAAATCTTGTGCATTGTGTAATCTTGTGTGGATGTTATTTTTATTATTCTGTTAACTTAATGATTATGTTAGTATTGCTTCTCTCATTTTAGTTTATTTGATATATTATTCTCTTCAAAATATACTTGAGTGTGTACTAAACACTTTGTCTTTGAAAGAGACTCCAAATGTGCAACTTGCTCTATGTAACATGTAATGGATATGTAGCATTCAATGTCCATGCATGAAATTGAAATCTGAAATGAAATTAAAACTTTTAAAACTTAAAGAGTAAGGAAGGAATACACCTATAAGTGGGTGAACCATGCTTCCTTATATCATGTTGTCAGAGATGATGCTTCCTTGTTGAAGCATTGGAAAATTTTACTTCCTTGTTGAAGCACTTGGAGATCCTTGGGGAAATCATGCCACAAATTTATGTATTAAGGCAAGACCATGTGTTGTAAAGATAAATGCTACAACTCTCATTGAAAAGGGAATAATACTTAGGCCATTGAGCATCATTGAACCTTAACCTCACTACTCATGTGACTAATCTTTAACCCCTAGATGCTAATGTAGGAGCCACATATGGAATCTCTTTGATTAATTCCTAGGCCCTTGAGCATCACTGAACCTCAACTACATTACCTCAATATTCATGAATCCCATTGCATATGGAATTATAGATTAAAATGTGTTCACTTCTAAGTACAATCGAATATGTTTGAAAATAGAAACTGCAATTTAATGTAAATGCATGAACAATGTTTAAGCTCCATGATCGTTGCTAACATGATAAACTATAATAATGTGTGTGCACGAACAAGTTTCATGCCCCATAATCTCAACCAATCAGTGCCAACATGATATAGAATGTTATGCATATATATGCTATTATGTTCCAAACTTGAAAATATGTAGCTCATGTTCCTATAAAATGTGTGCATATGCATGGAATATGCACCCATGTGTGTCTGAATCTGTGAAATATTTAAAACCCTGTGATTGTTATTTTTGTAAAAGGTGTGCATATACATGGAATATGCTCCCATATGTGTAACTATTTGAAATCTTGTAACTTCTTTTCATGTAAAAGTGTGCATATGCCCCCAAAATCTATCTCAATCTATATGTCTCATATCTGTATCTAATTGATATTTTGAACCAGTCTAAACTTTCTAAATCCTATAATCTGTGTGCCAAAAGTTGAATTTTCTGCTCATGGAGGCTTAAATTTAGGTGACAAGCCCACTAATATGCCCCCTTTTTTTGGGAGAGGGATGCAGTCTATGAGTCTCTCTTCTAAAAAAAAACATAGTTAATTGTATCATGTTATGCAAAAATATGTAATTATGTGGAATCATGCCAATATATGAAGAATATGCCATCGTAGTAATAAATATATTGTCAAAATACATATGAAACATGTAATGCAAGACATACAAGTTTCAAGTCAACACACACACACACACACACACACACACACACACACACACACAACAATTAGGCATGTATTAGTAACCATCATTGATATAAGCACCGAATAAGACTATGCAGTAAAGGTGCATGATGTGAATCATGGCACTACACACAAATGAGGAGTGCATAATATAAATCATGATACCCACAAACTTAGAGAACTTAGCAAAATCTCAACGGACAATCTTAGATTTATCCACTCGTAAGCAAACAATGTCATGGTCATGACACACATAATAAAAACACACACAATAGCACTCAATGTCATAGAAGGCCAAGTGTTACATAGAATAAATAGTCAAATGTCACACAAAGGTGAGGGCTGCATACAAGGGACAAGAAAATGTTACACACAAGGCCAATGGAGGCATACAGGGGACAATAAAATGTCACACATAAGGCTAAGGGCTACATACAATGGATAATAAAATGTCACACAAACAAAGCTAAGGGCCTCATACAATAGACAAGCAATGAGTAACCTATTATGAAACTAAACAATAACAATGAAGTATAAAACAATTCAAACTAGTCTACATTATCAATCTTTGTCAATGTCACAACATAAAAAAGTATCATATCAGTGAAATGTAGCACTAAAATGAATACAAGCAAGATTAATATGTGTAAACAAGTAATGTAGCTCAATCATGGCAAATAGAATGGTAAAAGAAATATATAACATGTATCAATGTGACCTATGGACTAAGATGCCCTCAACATTGACATGGCCTCTGGGTATATGAATGTTATGCATCTATATATTATGTGTAACCTGTATGTTTTGCATCTCACTCATATATATTATGAAATGCATGTGTATATGTGTTGGGTGAATATTTTGTCACCAGCTAACTGACGGAAAAAATATGTGTTTCAACTACATCATAAGGAGATTTATTGGCCAAATGTGCAGGTCGACCACATCAAAAGGGGACAAATCTCTCCTCTCATCAAGGGGAGGTTCCCTATAACTATGAGGTGTTATATACTATATATATAAGCAGAAAATAACACTAAGGGGTAGGATAACACCATACATCTCTATTTTTTCAGAGATGATGTTCACAGATCAAATGAGAAATCTTGGGTGATTGCTGGAGGTACTTCTCTTCTTTCAGAAGTAATACTCAGTGAATAGTGAGATTCCTTCCTAGGCAGTAAAAATAACCACGAGAAATCCACGAAAGCACAAAATCTTTTGTTGCTTCCCTCACTGAAACAGGGCGCAGTAATACATCAGGATGAAGTGTAGCACAAAGTCTCCACCTCAACTACCAAAGAGTGAAATATACGAAGGACAATGGGGGCTGTAATATCCCCTTCAAATAGGGAATATAGAAAGACAAAAGCTCTGATACCACTGTAATATCCCCAACCAATAGGGACTATAGAAAGACAATAGCTCTGATACCACTGTAATATCCCCAACCAATAGGGACTATAGAAAAACAAAAGCTCTGAATTGCTTTTCTGAGTATTCTGATTTTTTATATGAAATCAGAACAAATTACGATTCTTGCAAAATAATTTTCAAATATATAAATAAATCACAGTATAATCTCTTAATTATTCGCTCAGATGATTACAATAGATGTCCTCTGTCATGCATATAAAAGAATATTCAAATACTGTCTTAATAACTTGAGTATTCCACAAACTGGGAATAAAACCTGAATCTGGTACGTCTTGGCTTGCTGTGTAAAAACAGTCGCCGACGTCGGTTATACTGCCACCGTCGATTTCCTGGTGTCGTTATAATGTCGACGTCGGTGATAGTGTCGGCAGATGTCGGTCGCTTTTGGGCTCTGCCTGTCGATGTCGGTCTCTGCGCGGATCTGTATGGATCTATACGGACTTCG
Source organism: Torreya grandis (assembly GCA_037957365.1). NCBI lineage: Eukaryota > Viridiplantae > Streptophyta > Pinopsida > Cupressales > Taxaceae > Torreya > Torreya grandis. Next base: position 2,942,062 of record JARHVA010001123.1, on the reverse strand, counting down.
TACGGCCACCAATATAGCACACCCTGTTTGTTGGACGCCTGATCTCAAGATATATAGTTCTAATACAGAAGATCTCTATCTGTATAATTTATTGAATCAAAACCTAATGAAATAAATACATGAAATCCTTGTGATAACTTCTGTGTGAAGTTATCTTTCAAACCTGTAAACCTCTGTGATAACTTCTATATGAAGCTATCTCTCAAATTGGCAATAAATCAGCTGATATCTCACAGCGTCTGAATCCCACACACTGAAGAGTGGACGTTCTTCAATGCAAATGGAATCCTGGAACCCTTGGCTCAGTCTTCACAGAAGAATTCTTAACAACAATCAATATCAATAATCAATTCATGAATAATCCAACTCTCTCCCTATGAGAAACCCTTATACCCTCAAAAAGATGTGCTTGCCCTAATTAGGGTTTTCTTAAATTAGAATTAGGGTTTCTAATTAAAATTAGACCAAATAATTAATATTTGATTAAATCAATCAAATATTAATATCTCCCTCAATACATGTCCGATCCTCGAACTGACTGAAGCTGGTGAATCAGGGAGTGATTCTACACATGACCATACCAAAATAAGGGTGCTCCGCTGCGTGTTAGAAGTCCCTAAATAATAAGAGCTCAGGCAAAACATGTCCGAAAGAGCCCGAATGAAAGCCAACTGTAGGAATTTTGCTAATCGAAGCCAAGCCAAGCTCTATCATGACCCTCTATCCATCTTATCAGCCTACGAAGGTCGCATAATAAGCTAATCATCAAGTCTGAAGATGTCACCTGAAAAGGGGACATGACAATCTGCCCCTCCTGAAATTGCTTGTCCCCAAGCAATCTCAAAACAAAAAACCACTCAATCCACCTGGATCCCAAGGAAAAGGTTGTGTAACGTCCCTCATGTCACCAATCAACCCTTGTGAAGAAGTCATCAGCATCAACAACATCAAAAGTACAAAAATCAACAACTAAAAAACTGCACTCAATACCCAAACAACTGACGTCACTGACAACATTATCTGTAGACCAACTGTAGATGCCGATAGAAGAACCCACTCTGTGGAACTCAAGCCAACTAAAATATCGACTCTGTCAAAACTCAAGTCCCTGTCTAACTAACACTCACACCCAACTGCACCGTGGATATGACAACCATAGGTACCTAAGTCACTGACACCGAATCCAATCTCTGATAAACTATCTTGGGTGTGCCGATACTGCAAGCTGTGTAACTTGCAACTACCAATTCCATCTACAAAAGATGGTGCCAATCCATCCCATAATTGATCCCTCTGTAAAGGTGGCACAACCAACTGTACCACACTGTCAGCTGTGTGAGAAGAATCAATCTGGAGACTCGACTCCGTTGGTATCCCAAACTCATCAGGACCAGGCACTCCCAAATCCTGAACATGTGTGTCACCACCAACAACATGCTCCTCAGCAACAACTACAAGAACATACTCACCACCAACACTCAGTGTACTAACATCTGAGTACACCTCCACACTCTGAATGCCAGCATCAGACTCATCCTCATCTAACTCTGAAGAAGCTGCTGTTGAAACTACCTCATCATCACAATCTCTAGCTCCCTCATCCTCTGCAACTAACTGAGAGTCCAAATCCTCATGACTAAGCTTGACCACATGTCTGTCAAAATCCTGGTGAGCCACCTCCATTGCCTCTACCTTAGGCTCTGAAGCCTCTTCCTCTGACTCCTCAGAACTATCCCACTATTCGAAATCTTCTGATTTCGAATCCTCATAATATGCCCATATCACACGATTTGCCTTGCTCTTAGGCCTCAAAGGACAATCGTGATTGGCATCATATGGACCTTTGCAGTATAAGCAAAGCTTTTTCCTGCATAGATCGTTAAGAGCCCCTCGATCCAAAGGTGGTGTTGTGGACCCTTTAAAAAAAAATGTCATACGCCGTACTAATTTGGCTTTGAATGTAGGGTCTGAAAGGATTTCATTCATCCTCCTTTGGGTTTCAACCAACTGGTTCAAACTTTGTTTCAGCTTCTTCATATCCTTGTCCCACTGTTTTTGAGTACTTGAAGTAATCATGGGTACTTAGCTGATTCAATGACCAATCTACCCAATAGGATGGCAGGTCTTAGTTTTGATCTACCCAACAGGTTGGCAGGAATTTGGCTCTGATCTACCCAATAGGATGGCAGGAATTTAGCTCTGATACCACTGTAATATCTCCAACCAATAGGGACTATAGAAAGACAAAAGCTTTGATACCACTGTAATATCTCCTTCAAATAGGGAATATAGAAAGACAAAAGCTCTGATACCACTGTAATATCCCCAACCAATAGGGACTATAGAAAGACAAAAGCTCTGATACCACTGTAATATTTCCAACCAATAGGGACTATAGAAAAACAAAAGCTCTGAATTGCTTTTCTAAGTATTCTGATTTTTTGTATGAAATCAGAACAAATTGCGATTCTTGCAAAATAATTTTCAAATAGATAAATAAATCACAGTATAATCTCTTAATTATTCGCTCAGATGATTACAATAGATGTCCTCTATCATGCATATAAAAGAATATTCAAATATTGTCTTAATAACCTGAGTATTCCGCTAATTGAGAATAAAACTTGAATCTGGAACGTCTCAGCCTGCTGTGTAAAAACACATTCGCTGACGTTGGTTATATTGCCACTGTCGGTTTTTTGGTGTCGTTATCCTGTCAACGTTGGTGATAGTGTCGGTCGATGTCAGTCACTTTTGGTCTCTGCCTGCCAATGTCAGTCTCTGCGCGGATCTGTACGGACTTTGTAAGACCGCCAATATAACACATCCTGTTTGTTGGACCCCTGATCTCAAGATATATAGTTCTAATACAGAAGATCTCTATCTGTATAATTTATTGAATCAAAACCTAATGAAATAAATACATGAAATACCTGTGATAATTTCTATGTGAAGTTATCTCTCAAACCTGTAAACCTCTGTAATAACTTCTGTATGAAGCTATCTCTCAAATTGACAATAAATCAGCTGATATCTCACAGCTTCTGAATCGCACACACTGAAGAGTGGACGTTCTCCAATGCAAATGGAATCCTGAAACCCTTGGCTCAGTCTTCATAGAAAAATTCTTAACAACAATCAATATCAATAATCAATTCATGAATAATCCAACTCTCTCCCCATGAGAAACCCTTATACCCTCAAAAAGATGTGCTTGCCCTAATTAGGGTTTTCTTAAATTAGAATTAGGGTTTCTAATTAAAATTAGACCAAATAATTAATATTTGATTAAATCAATCAAATATTAATATCTCCCTCAATACATGTTCGATCCTCGAACCGACTGAAATTGGTGAATCAGGGAGTGATTCTGCACATGACCATACCAAAATAAGGGTGCTCCGCTGCGTGTCAGAAGTTTCTAAATGATAGGAGCTCAGGCAAAACGTGTCCGAAAGAGCCAAAATGAAAGCCAACTGTAGGAATTCTGCTAATCGAAGCCAAGCCAAGCTCCATCATGACCATCTATCCATCCTATCAACCTACGAAGGTCGCATAATAGGCTAATCATCAAGTCTGAAGATGTCACCTGAAAAGGGGACATGACAGGGGCACAAAGTCGTCTCAAGATCCTTTACATAGAAATAGAAAAATAAACATGCTAAAGACAATTGTGGCAGCACAAAGTCTCTCCACAATTGGCTTAAGGACACCTTCCTGATTACTTCTATTAGTTTTGCTTGTTAAATTAAATGGACAAAAATGCTTCTAGGAAACAAACATAAGAACAGTTTCCTAAATAACACAAGCTATTCTAGCACAAAGTCTGAAAGGTCACTTGTTTTCTCATTCAAATAAATAAATATGAGTAACAATCTGAGCTCAAAGTCTCAGAAAATGCCTTTCAATTTGGGCAGAGATTCACTTCTGATAACAGAGAGATCTCTCTTGCATAAGATGAGAGATTACAATATATAGCAACCAAGAAAGACATGGCACTTTGTTTCACAAAATGGCCCATGTTGCATTCAATGCCTTGAATGCATTTTCAGTTCTGTCAAGGGGCCATGTTGGAACGGGGCATCGGCCTTAACTGTGGCGTGTTAATTCTTCTCAAATGTCTCTTCTAAAGTATGGGCTGCCTGGTCCTCTTCCAGATTTATGCGAAGCTATCCACTTCACCTTTACTCGATCTAAAAAAATAGGCTGCGCTATTAAGTGCTTGCGCTCTCTGATGTCCACCTAGTGGACTGTTTCACCTATTAGAAATAACTCGTGCAGATATTTCTAGTCTTTTTGCATCTTTCCCTCTTTCCTTGTATTTTGTCTCTTCCTCGTGATCTAAGCTCCGGGCTATCTTCTCACTTTCTGCTGGCTCTTTTGGCTCCTTCTTTGGCCGATCGTTGAGTTTGTTTTCAGGGTTGTGCCATATTTGAAAAACAACAGATATTTTATTACCTTGAATTTGACGTCTACAGGGACGTCATTGGTCACTTGGTCGCTCAAACCACGTTGAACCTTTGAACCTTTGAACTATGAGAGTGCATTGGTTCAATGGTTCAACGATTTGGGCGGTCCTATCAGCGCCTTGGTTCAATCGGCTCCTTGGTTCAATTGGTTGAACCATTTTTTCGAACTTGTCTCTGGAATCTTTTGTTTCCTTCCTTCGCTTGAAACTTCCTTTTGAATTTTGAAATTCCTTGAACCTTTGAACTTTTGAACTTTGAACTATTTTGGTTCAAGGTTCAACGGTTCATTCTCTTTCTTTGAATCTTTTGGTCCTTCGAGCTTTCTGGATCCTTTTTTTTCTGTTGAACTCGTTGAACCTTTGAACTCTTTTGGTTCAAGGTCAATGGTTCAATGGTTCATTCTTTGTTCTTCGAATCCTTTGTTCTTCTAAGTCTCTCGAACTTTATTGAACTCATTGAACCTTTGAACTTTGAACTCTTTTGGTTCAAGGTTCAACGGTTCAATCTTTCTTCTTCGAAGTCTTCTTTCGTTGAATTCCTTTAAAGCCGTTTGAACTTTGAACTTACCGAAGTCTTTGAACTCGTTGAACTCTTCGAAGCGGTTGAACTTCTTTGAACTTGTTGAGCGCTTAACTCTTTTTGAACCTTTGAACTTTGATGAAGCAGGGTTCAATGGTTCAATGGTTCATTCCATTTATTTGAAGCCTGCCGATGGACCTTTTGGTTGAACCTCGACGTTGAACCAACCTAAAAATTGCCTAAGTGTTTGGAAGTTGTTCCTTTATGAGAGCCCACATGTTGAAGTTATTGAACCCGTTGAACCTGCGAGTCCCTTGACTGAAAATGCTTTGAAAAATTGAAGAATTTGAGCATTCAGAACATTTTTTGAGAAGGGAAGAGAGAATTTTGGCATGTAAGACAAAAATAGTTGATATGTTGTCCCCAAAAACAAGTGACAAATTTTGGGAACAACAACGGGCTCCAGTTGGAGAACTTCCATCGATTATAAAAACAATCGAAGGGAGTAGAATCCAAAATCTCCAGTGCCTTTAAGTATGCCATTGGGCTACAAAGTCATGCTACCCAAAAAGAAAGGCACCATAAAGAAATGAAAACGAAAAGCACCAAATAGAACTAAAGACTAAACAAATATACAATTGGACTTATCTGATACTTCAAGAGTTGAAGTGCTTCAGATGCTGCCCAATGTGAGGTAGAGAAAATGATGTTTTGTCTTAATATATCAGTAAAAAACTATTTTCTCTCCAGAATCGATGATTGGTGAATGGACCTCTCCACCAGGAATCAAATTTTCTGTGCATTCCTTTTGGTTCTCTCCTCTTGCCCCACAACAAGACTTGATTTTTAATCTAAAAATCACGAATCTTTGTTATCTTGCAGAAGAGTTTCTTTACTTAATTTTGACGTGCAATAGTGTGGTCCATTACCATAATTCGTTGTTCCTCTGGTTCGGTCCAGCACATGATTTGATTGTCAGCATCAAACACCTGCCAATGATTGACATTGTCAGGGACACTTGGTCGAAAGACCAGCTCGATAGTGTACTTATGATCTTTGAAATCTTGGTGAGGAACCAAGAAGGCCACAAAGACAACCAATGAATCTGCACGACTATGAAGCTCTTTGGGCACTGCAGATATATTGAAAGCATCAAACATTTCAAGACAACCATACTAGATTGCGGTAATGACACAATCTTTTGTTCTTGGTTTGACACAGGTACCTCACCTAACAAACCATCAGTTTAGCATCTCTTTTGGCGTGAAAGAGTTTGACACCTTTGTCTTGAGCAGTATTCAACTCGAGTAACAGAGATTCGTACTCGACAGTGTTGTTGGTGTTGCCGAACTGCAACTTGTATGAAGAAATAAAAATATCTCTTTGAGGAGATATTAGAACAATCCCAGCTCCAAAACCAGTAGAAGAATAGCTGCCATCAAATTCTAGAATCCAGACATTATCAAAAACCGATCTTTTTTCAGATTCCTCTTGGTCAAAGAGGGAGGATTCTTTTGCATTTGAACTTTGCTCTACCAATTCTCCTACTATTCTATCTGAATTTTTTGGATTGTCACCTACAGGAATTTTATCAGATGAAACAGAGACATCCTCTGTAGACAGAAAAAAGTTACCCATTCCTGAAAACTCAAACATAATTTGAGCTTTAGGGGCCGATGTTTGGGTGACAATATATTATGCCTCCTTCTCAAGAAGCAACCTCTGCATGATGCCCTTCACATGGATCCTTGCCTCAGACAGTTCCATGCTCAATTCTCCACCAACATCCTTGCAAATTTTTTGTCCAAGCAGAATGCCATAGAAAGCTGAAACGTCGGCCATTAGGATTGTCATTTTAATTTTTTTTCCTGGAAAGGTCGCAAATGCAAACTGAGCATTTTTGATTTGTCCTAGCAGTGGCACTTGTCTGTTCTCCATGGAGAAACATCTCCCTAAAGTTTTAGTCAATGTAAGGCCGAGAGACCCTGCCACCTTGGCAGGCATGACATTGTCAGATGCGCCTGAGTCTATGACGCAGTTGCTCAGCTTGTAACTGTTTATCAATAGGGAAACATAGAAAGACTCTATTTTCTCAGGGACAACAGAAGGAGTAATGACAAAATTGTTTGAGATGGACATGTTCTTTGGGGGATCATGAGTTACCTTCTTAACATCTTGTCTTGCAGGAATGACTTTATGCTTCACACATTCCACTAATTTATCCAACTGCTCAGGATTGGATTGCAGAAATTCAAATTCAGACATTTAAATTTTTGTTTTCTTGACATGGTCGATTATATCAAATGTCTGAAATGAATTAGAAACAGGGGAAGACAGTTCATCCTTCTGATTTTTTGGAGGGGTGGTACTAGTCTACGAATTTGAAGTAGAAGATGAAGGAAAACTTGATGTACTTACCTTTTTAGCGATCACCGGGTCCTTTGATTGAAAAGGCAGAGTGGTTCTCCACTTAGCAATTGAAATTGCTGGTTGAGATCGCTCCTCTGTTTTTTCCTTATTAGCTTGCTGGGCTGACTGGTTCTAGTACCGGGTGAATACAACATATGATCCATCAAACGCTTCACCTTTACTTCTGGGTTCATCTTGGTAATTTAGGAAACCAATGTTAGAGTCACCAGCTGATTCTTCTTAGTTTGTTGCAAAGAGATCGGCATCATCTTCTTGATCAAACTCAAGTTGGAAAGGGAAATCATGTTCAGTTTTACGATAACCAATTGTTGAGTTAGCTGGAGCTACTTCAATGGCAAGCTTCCCCTGTGGGGGAGGAAGATGATGTGGTTGCCCTTAATTTTTGACAGCATTGCCTTGATATGATTGATTGAGAAAAGTCCTCCTTGGTATATCTCAGTATGAAGGAGGAGTAGACATTCCTTGCATCATTTGCTTTCTGAGAGCTAGCAACTCATTTGTCAGCTTTTGCACCATTGGATCAGTGGTGCCTGTAGATGGATATTCAGAGGATGAAGAAGATTTACCTCTGTTAGGATCTCTCCTAATCTTCTCCACCAAGATGAGATCATCTTCCACCTCAGTAGCTAAATCCTACGCTGCAGTAAGGTCTATGTGGCCAGCATGTCTCAGTAAAAAACTCACTTCAAATAGCTGAGAGTTGATGAAGTATTTGAGATTCTTAGCTGTTGGCTGAGTAATTGTAGGAATCCTGTTCCTCAACTTGTCGAACTTGGCTATGAAATCTCTCATTGGTTCATGAGGCTCCTTCATTCGTGTGAGCTGAGCCAATAGAGCATGCACATCTTCTGCAGGCTTGAACCTGGCTTCAAATTTGGCTTTGAGAGTGTTTCAGTCAGTCACTGATTGAGCCTGCAAATGGTAGAACCAGTCTACAGTAGCACCTTGTAATGTCTCTACGAACAGTCTGACTGCTACGTCTTCATACTCCACGCCTATCACACCACAGGCTATGATGAAGGCTGCAATATGTTCATCAGGATGAACTCTCTCATCACCAAAGAACTTGAAAAAATTCTTCTTTGAACTGCGTGGTAGCTCATGCAAAGGTGGAGTTAAATCGAGTGGGCCAAAAGAGTTACCCTAGGGGCCTTGAACTGCCATTATTTGACTACTAAAGGGAGGGATAACAAATGTCTGAGGGGTATGTATTGACAAAGCTCTGCTAACAGTAGAAATGGATGCTTTGCTTGGTAATGGAGACCTGACTTTGGTAGGAGGAAGAATCCTAGTTCGTTGAAGGTGAGGTTGTGGAGGAAACAAATCAAAATTGCTTTGCTGTACCAACTCGAATACAAGGTCAACAATACCTTTAGATCTCTGGCTTCTTATATATCGTGGAGCTGCCAGATTGTAAAGTAAAAATAGAAAAGAACTGGCCCTGCTTCAGCTTGGAACTTGAGGCTCCAAACTGCCCGTTCTTTTCCAGTTGGCGTGGAGCTGCCAGAGAATTGAGTTTTGAAATGAAACACTCAATCTCCAGTGTCTCTGGTTTCGCAGCTCAGAGTATATAATGGAAATGGATAAGGCTATAATGATAATGGATAAGACACATGTGATGCTTCAATCTGAAGCTTGAGGCTTCAAATTGCATAAAATTGTTGTGTCCCTAGCGGAGTAAATAGAGATAATAAGAACTAGAACAGCTCGTTCGATCTCCAGTAGAGTCGCCAAAAATTGTTGGGTGAATATTTTGTTACTAGCTAACTGATGGGCAAAATAGGTGTTTCAACCACAACATAAGGAGATTTATCGGCCAAATGTGCAGGTTGATCACATTAAAAGGGGACAAATCTCTCCTCTCATCAAGGGGAGGTTCCCTATAGCTATGAGGTGCTATATACTATATATATAAGCAGAAAATAACACTCAGGGGTAGGATAACACCATCCATCTTTTTTTTTTCAGAGATGATGTTCACAGATCAAAAGAGAAATCCTAGGTGATTACTGGAGGTACTTCTCTTCTTTCAGAAGTAATACTCAGTCAACAACCAGATTCCTTCCTGGGTAGTAAAAGTAACCACGAGAAATCCATGAAAGTACAAAGTATTTCGTTGCTTCCCTCACTGAAACAGGGCGCAGTAATACAACGGGATGAAGTGTAGCACAAAGTCTTCACCTCAACTACCAAAGAGTGAAATATATGAAAGACAATGGGGGCACAAAGTCATCCCAAGATCTTTTACATAGAATTAAAAAAACAAACACGCTAAAAACAATTGTGGCAACATAAAGTCTCTCCACAGTCGGCTTTATGACACCTTCCTGATTACTTCCACTAGTTTTGCTTGTTAAATTAAATGGACAATAATGCTTTTAGGACATAGACATAAGAATAATTTCTTAAATAACACAAGCTATTCTAGCATAAAGTATGAAAGGTCACTTGTTTTCTCATTCAAATAAAGAAATATGATTAACAATTTGAACTCAAAGTCTAAGGAAATGCCTTTTAATTTGGGCATAGTTTCGCTTCTGATAACAGAGAGATCTCTCTTGCATAAGATGAGAGATTACAATATATAGCAGCCAAGAAAGACTTGGCACTTTGTTTCACAAAATGGCCCATGCTGCATTCAATGCCCTGAATGCATTTTCAGTTCTGTCAAGGGGCCATGCTAGAACAGGGCATTGGCCTTAACTGTGGCGTGTTAATTCTTCTCAAATGTTTCCTCCAAAGTATGGCCCCCCTGGTCCTCTCCCTGATATTTGTGCAGCTGTCCACTTCGCCTTTACTCGATCTAGAAAAATAGGCTGCGCTATTGAGTGATCGCGCTTTTTGATGTCCACCTGGTGGACTGTTTCACCTACTAGAAATAACTCCTGCATAGATATTTTTGGTCTTTCTGCATTGTTTTCTCTTTCCTTGTTATATTTTGTCTATTCCTTGTGATCTAAGCTCTCAGGCTATCTTCTCGCTTTCAACTAGCTCTTTTGGCTCCTTCTTTGGTCGGTCGCTGAGTTTGTTTTCAAGTCCGCGCCATATTTGAAAAATAACATATATTTTATTACCCTGAATTTGATGTTTGTGGGGACATCATTGGTCACTTGGTCGCTCAAACCACATTGAACTTTTGAACCTTTGAACCATGAAAGTGCATTGGTTCAACGGTTCAACGGTTCAGGGGTTCCTATCAGCTCGTTGGTTCAATCAGTTGAACCATCTCTTCGAACTTATCTCTGGAATCTTCTGCTTCCTTCGCTCGAAGCTTCCTTTCGAATTTTAAAATTCCTTGAACCTTTAAACCTTTGAACTTTGAACCATTTTTGTTCAAGGTTCAATGGTTCATTCTCTTTCTTTTAATCTTTTGGTCCTTCGAACTTTCTGGATCATTTTATTTTCTGTTGAACTCGTTGAACCTTTGAACTTTGAACTCTTTTGGTTCAAGGTTCAACGGTTCAATGGTTCATTCTTTGTTCTTCGAATCCTTTGTTCTTCTAAGTCTCTCAAACTTTATTGAACTTGTTGAACCTTTGAACTTTGAACTCTTTTGGTTCAAGGTTCAACGGTTCAATCTTTCTTCTTCGAAGTCTTCTTTTGTTTATGTCCTTTAAAGCCATTTGAACTTTGAACTTACCGAAGTCTTTGAACTCGTTGAACTCTTCAGAGCGGTTGAACTTCTTTGAACTCATTGAGTGCTTAACTCTTTTTGAACCTTTGAACTCGTTGAACCTTTGAACTTTGATGAAGCGGGGTTCAATGGTTTAATGGTTCATTCCATTTGTTTGAAGCCTGTCGATGGACCTTTTGGTTGAACCTCGACGTTGAACCAACCTTGAAATTGCCTAAGTGTTTGGAAGTTGTTCCTTTATGAGAGCCCGCCTATTGAAGTTATTGAACCCGTTGAACCTGTGAGTCCCTTGACTGAAAATGCGTTGAAAATTTGAAGAACTTGAGCGCTCAGAACATTTTTTGAGAAGGAAAGAGATAATTTTGGCCTGCAGGATAAAAATAGTTGATATGTTGTCCCAAAAAATAAGTGACAGATTTTGGGAACAACAACATGAAAATTGATATGTAATCTACCAAACATGTGATAAATAATATAGGTGAATAGTGTGAACTAACAAACATGTCATGTTTAAGTCTTGATTTTTTCATTTATTTTTTAATATTTTGATTTATTTTTGAAATGTTTTGCTTAAGTGAGATCTTAACCATTTAACCAATCTAGGGGATGATCATGTGGATGCCCTATATCAAACATGGAAGGGGTCACCTTTCATGAGTGAGGAGTATCATGTGTATCTGTATAGGAATCTAAAAAATGATCTCGTGTTGTAATGTAACCATCATCATCATCATGACTCATAAGATCTTGTGTATGAAAAGTAACTCTAGGAAACATAGTACCATATGGAATTTGTTGTATAATAGGAGAAACATATGGCTGTGTTCCCTATGGAACACAGTGAATTGTCTATAACATTAGATTAGGATGTAGAGTAAATATTGGTTGTCGTGAATCCTGAATGATCTTTTGATGTAGTGTGTGCCGAAGCACTAGTTGTCTATAAAATTCAACTACTTTCCTATGAATTGTCTATGTAGAATGAACTTGAATAGGTTGTATAACTGCTTGTATAGAATGATCTTGAAGAGGTGGAGTAACCAATTGTGATGATGGTGGGGTTGAAGGAGGAAATGCCTTGGGCTGAAAAGAATACTCATATGGGATACTTAGAACTATAACCACATAGATAGTAAGTATATACTTGACACATCTATGCACTGAAGATGGTACTGCACAAAGATTGTGTATCTAAGTATATACTAACAACATGTCAAACACCCTTATGCTCAGTAGAACTAGGAATAATGTAGTGATTACTGCAAGGCCTACATTAAGAGATACAACAATGCATCCCATGAAAATATGCCTGTGTCCATCAAATCCTTTGATTATAATTGTTGTTTCCATCAAATCCTCATGTTTGTATCCAAGAGTATCTAGAAATGTCATTGTACAAATGTTTTCGCTTGAACCACTATGTGCCCTGACATTATGAATAGGCTATGAATCAATGTAGTCTTGTAAAAATAATGAATTGAAATCTAAGTCATCATCCACAACTTCACTATCATAAAATGTAATTGTATGTCATTATACTAATATACCTATAAGTGTACCAATAAGATTGACTAATGGGTGATCATATGTTGAAGGAAGAGGATGTACGATGCATGCCATATGCACCTCAATAGTATCCTTAGTTTCTATTGCTACATGATTTAGAATGGGATTAGAAAATATTTTCAACTATTCATTCCCATTATGTTGTGGTCTTGAATCCTTTACAAGTTCATCAAGCTCAATAACGTTGTCATCAAAAAGATCCTCTATCTTATGCCTTAGCTTGAAGCATTTATTTGTAGAATGTCCAACACATCAGTAATAATCAAAATATGCATTATGTCTTATCTTATAGGTGTGGGCCTACTCATATCAACCTTTTATGTTGGAGGCAGAGATATAAGGTTTCACTTTAGTAACTTTGGTGATAGGCTATGAGGAGGTTGAGGTAATTGTGAAAACCACCTCCTTTGTAGGGTAGATAAAATAAGCTAATTAGTAGGATGTGATATTGTATTAACTATTGTCTTTGCTTCATTCTTAACATCATTTGATTAAACTTGTAACCTAGTTTGCTTTAAAACTTTGAAGTTAATGTAGTTATAGAATTAAACACATATTTGAGTTTATTCAAAGCTATGAGCTTAAATTCTTAGTCTCTAAATATATGGAATAACCCATCAAATGATTTTAATTTATTGAATACAATGGAATCATGGAGAGGAGCAATTAAACTGTTCTTAAAGATATATCATAACTCACTACTGGCCATAGGGTTTGTCATCTTAGAAAAGATGGTCTTATATTGAAGCACACAGTCATTAATTGGTTCATTGGATCCTTGCTTAAGTTTTGTAATTTGAGCATAAGATAATTTCTCATTGATATTTATTGAAAAATATGACATAAACTATTTTACCAAAGGACTAAATGCTTTAACTAATTGGAATGGGAGATCATAGAACCATTTCAAAATATAAAAAATCTATAATTAGATGTATAATCCAAACATGTTGTGTGAAAACATATCAGGTTTTATTTTAGATCACCTTTACTATCATAAAATGGAAGCTTAGGAGCTATGAAAGCTATAGGTAAGTGATACACTTAAATCTCTGGGGCTAAGGGATTGTGAAGTAAAGCATGAGAATTCATTGAATAAATATCTCTAGAAGCTCCTTTCTCTAACTGAAACACCTTAGTCTGCAGAGCTATAAGAGTCTGCTCGAGGGATCATGCGGTAGGCTATGATGATGATGTCACATGCATATTCATTGTAAGATATATATAGGTTGGCTATGTAGGAATATGCATTAATTTGAAGGAAACCTTGTGTTGCCCCCACACTTTGGGGGTGGGCATCACATGTGTAACCAAAGGTATAGACATGTATGAATAGTAGTACTCTAAACACCTATGGTGGAATTGGTACCTCCAAAAGGTTGATTAATATTATTAAAATGATCGTATTGATCCTCAAATGTGCTAGCTTAACTAATTTTTCTATGTTCATCTCTTGTTACATATAGTAGTGCATAATGCATTATGTGGATTTAAGTCAAGAAATTGAGTTAATTCCGTTTCATTTATGTCATCAAATCTTATAGGAAAGTCCAAATTTTTATTTTTGTTATTAACATTCATCGTACTTGTTTCATGAGTAACTTCATATTCAATAATCATACAAAGTACATCAAGAGAGTGTGTAGGAGGAACAAAAGAAGTTATGCATGCCCTTTGGTACCTAGTTGTAAAAATAAGCATCTTGAATTGAATATTGCAATAACATGAATTGTGGAAGGCTAAGGATTGTTCATTATCAATTTCAACATTATTAATGTACACATATTTGATGCATATAATTACATAGTTATAGATTTTGCATATTAAAGGAAAACATGTAATGATTACAATCATAACTTGAGTTAATAAATATAAATTATGTACATCCATTATAACCATGTATAAATTGTGAATGAAAGAAAATTAGAGATCGGGTCTGAAAATCAAATTTAAATACAAAAATCTGAAACCCAAGAAAGTAGGATGAAACCTTAAGGGAAGGCCTAAGGTTTGATGTGCTCAATATGTAACCATGTTCAACAATATGTATTACCTTATTTTTTTTATTAATGTGATATAATATGATATAACTAAAGAACTAATTCAGATTATATGATGTATAAAAATAAATATGAATCTGCATGTAAAAGACAAAATCTGATTTGACAATTGCATTTTCTATTCATGGAAAGTACTAAGAGGATAAAGATACTTAGTGTTTCACTATTCTGTATAGGTTTGAGACTAAATGCAACAATCAATAAAAGTGAGAATCTGGATAGTGAGTTACTTAGATCAAGGTTTGAGTCTATGGATGTGCTTGGATGAGTTTACTAGCCTTTGGACAATACCAACCAATGTGTTTCACAACTTGATAGTTTCGTCTGAGAGAGTTTTTCTTCTTTGTTTTAGTACAGTCTACTGCACCTGCCTATAAGCCTTCTATGTGTGTGAACTTTAGTATTTGAATGTGAGTGTATCTACATAAACATGTCTCCTCTTTAAAACCTTAATTCCACTTTTGACATTAGGTTTTGCTCTACAAAAGGGGAAAGAAGATGGTTTGAATTGAACCCAGCTACTCCCCAATGAATGGTTGAGCATTGCATACGTATCCAATAATTTGAAGAGGGAAGTCATATTGTATTTAATTCTCCTCATGAGGTGTTTGTTTGTAATAGTTATCCTTTAATGCATATAATATGTGATCTAACTTTCACTACTTGAAAAATGACAAATCTGGCTTGGCTAGGATCTGCGCTTTGTGATTGATGGTTGAATTGAAAATAAGAGGTCAATGCCTTTGAATGTGCAAATGTTTGAGTATGCTTGATAAGTTCTTGCTAGATAGGGAATAGGCTTAGACCTATTTTCTATTTATATGAGACTCTTTGGTTACTTTCTCATGCCACCAATATGCGAAATGTACATGCAGACCCATAAGAAGGATTTGAATTTGAAAAATAATTATTGCTTGGCATGGGACTAGTCTATCAGGTTTGGACAAGTATATTATTTTATAAAAAATCTGAGTCTTATGGTTCTATCTAGAAGGTAGAAAAATTGATCTAATGATTTAGAGATAGTCTAAATATGATTTTGAGCAGGATAGACATAGATTGGGAATTCTTGTAGGTGGTTGATTGTAAATTGGGAAGGTCGAACTCATAGAAAGCATGTGGATGTGAGATAAGGATGAATAAGAGCCATATATGTACACACGAGTCATGTAAGGTGAATGTAAGTCAAAACTAATATTACCAAGTATATAATAACATATTTTAGTGTCTTCAAGTGTCTATAAATACACATGCGGTCACTATTAGACTCATTCAAAATTTCCACATGAAAGGCAAGTTTAACCTCTGTTATAGACCTTTGCTATTTTTAAATTTAAAACACACAATTATACTCATTAATAAGTTAAACATATAACATAGAAGAATAGAGATTCAAAAGGAGAAACATAGAATTAAATGTGTCGCAAGTCAAGTAAATACAAAGAAAAAGTGCTAATAAAAGCATAATCTTGACCAATGATCAATAAACACAAATAAATTAATACTAAAACTTAGGTGTCTACATAATGCCCCACTTTGATTTGTGTGTGCATACATGCCAATGTAAAATAATTCATATGGATTTAGGTGTTTCAATGGTTGCCTTGCCACTTGTTGAGAGTTCCTGAAGTTAATAATATGAATAATAGCAAGCTAGAAGTTAAAAGGAAAGAGAGATCACATGATATTCATAGTGGTGTGTTCGGACAAATATAAAATTAGCATCCATGCTCTTGTGTCTAGGAAATTTGTGCAATATATGAAAAAAAAATTGTAAGTGAATTTATGTTTATATAAATCTATATTCAATGAACTGCTAAAATCAAGGATAGGAACACCTACACCTTATTATGCAAGAACCATGAAGCCATCTCTATGATGTCCATGTCTCAAGATCTATGTCACATTTGAGTATGTATGCATGTCACAATGAGACTAAGTGGAATGTGCCATGTACCACCATGTAATTTCTTCCATGTGGGATAACAAGACAAACTATGTTGTATACCACCATGTGATTGAAGATAGAATAAGTAGATCATAATACCCTCTTTTGCAGTGTGGTATGAACATGTGAATCACACATATCAAAGAAAGTGATTACATGTACAGTGTGTAAGATAGAAAAAAAAGGTGCTAATATAGCAACATAGTAAGACATCATTGTAAAAAACACGTCTTTATAAATGATGTTGGTCCATGTTTGTTTGGATGTAAGTCATATAGGTAAGATATTATTGTGAAAAGCATATATGTATAAGCAATGTGGCTCATGTATGTTTTAGTCTAAGCAATGTATGAAAAATAGTAATGAAATACCCCTAGAATGAAAATTATATAAAAATGTGTGTGTCTATATATTTATAATTTCATTTCTCTTTAGATATATGATCTAAACCTAAGGCTTGCATAGAATCTATAACCTAGGCATGTCTAAACTCATGAACATGGATGTCATTCTACATCACAAACAACCAAAAATTAGAAAATAGTCAATGATCTAAACATGATATATCTAAAGAGAACTGAAATTTTATATATATATATATATATATATATATATATATATATATATATATAATTTCAGTTCTCTTTAGATATATCATGTTTAGATCATTGACTATTTTCTAATTTTTGGTTGTTTGTGATGTAGAATGACATCCATGTTCATGAGTTTAGACATGCCTAGGTTATAGTGTCTATGCAGGCTCTAGGGTTAGATGTTGTAGAGTGGGAACACTTAGATGCCATTGGTCTGGGCCATGTAGGTCATTTATGTGCCATGTAGTATGATATTTATATATTTAAAACACTAGATGAGCAATGTAACAATGATACATGGACATATTAGTTAACGAAAAGGGAGATGATGATGATCTTGGAGGATGTTTGGCAGATTTTGTAGATTTCGATTAGGGGTAGGAGAGTGGTGATGGAGGAAACAAATCAAGCTAGCCTAGAGGATATTCATAATTACTATATGGGAGGTGATTTAGGGGGGCCAATTTAAAATCCAGGATAGTATCAATTGATATCTTATTGGGGAGTGCACCATAATTTTTAGCTTCTTTCATGGTGATAAATACATGAGGTGTAATATGCATATATGGTATGTAGGTAGTGATTCATGATCAAGAGGAGCATCAAATTTATGTGCATGATGGTGTTGTTTTCTATCTAGTATTTATCAATATTTATATCAATTTATGTTTGAGACTCATAATAGTGGTTTGAGGTGGGGACACTCTTGTAGGTGTGGGCTTATGAGCATTTTCTTGTGACAAGGCATATGGGGTTTCCTTTTGTTGTATTAGACATAGTATTCCTTATGTAGGGATATGGGTCACACTATCAACCAAGAGGCCACATGAGAGGGGTAAGACTCTTTGGAGGAGGGCACTATATGGATTACAAGAGTGTGATATCATTTTGAAACCTTACCGAGATCATCCAGGTTGAGTTGAGGATGTACAATAATTAAAACAAATTCAAGATAGTCGTTGGTATTACGACTAGTTTCCTTGGGTGGTTGAGATGCTTCAATATGAGAGAGTGAATAGGAATTTAGGTATCTAACAAGGTGTGCCCCTAATTATCTTAGCTTGAAGAGATCATGAAGGTTATACCATAGGTTAGGGGAATGACAACCAATAGAGCTCGTAGAAATGATATAGATTGATGATGATGAGGAGGAGGAGCCACACCTCAATCCTAGAGTTGATGATGCTAGGGTGATAAATGAGTGGTGAACATGGTGGGTTAGGGCCCATTCCACACTAGTATTCTCACCAAGGCATTCTACACTTAGAGAGGAGTCATATGATGATGCACATGATGAGGTACCCCCCATGGAGGGTGGGGATGAGGCTGGGTAGGTGAGGAATGAACTTTCATATAACTATTCAACAATTGGAATAAGGTGACAATAATGATATGGATGATCCAAGTAAAATACTGTGTATATGTGTATTTATCTATCTTATGATTAGTTTTTATTGATTTGAGGTTCACTATTGTGTTTTTGCAATGTAAAACAATGTCTAAGTATTAGGTTACCATGATAGACACATTGGTGAGGTGGCTGACATGGGATATATCAAAGGGTCTTCCTAGTATGATCAAGCTAAAAAATTTTGAGGTAAGGAGCCATGCATATCTCTTTGATCACGTGAGCAGGTCCAAAGAAACATATCTAGAGGTATCAACAAGAGTAGATGATGTTGAGGTTGAAAATGTCCATATATAGTCTCAACTAACAACATGAGATTAGGGGAGGGCACCAAGGCCAATAAGTGCTATGTGTAATCATATAAATTAATATTATTTCTAAAAAAGTGCACTTGTGACCATCTCCTTTTACACACTTAGCTCATGCCAAATTGCATGACTCTAAGCCACTATTCCTCTATCTCTATGTGACAATCCCTACCTTAAGAAAATTATGATGCATAATATTTCCTAATATTCCCCCAAATAACTTAAGCTCATCCTATGACTAATTCACACTTCCAACTTAACTACCTCTACTTCTTAGATAAGGTTGTTCATTCAAGACTATCCCACCTGTCGGTAGCATTTGAATTCGCTAGTTGCATCTTCCCACCAAATAATGGTTAATTGCTCAAATTCAAAATCACTTAACAATTTGTCTCACATGTTTCACAAGCCTCATATGAGGAATTTCACAAAATATTAATATAAAGCTACATTTCAAACCATTTTTCACATAAGGGTCTCACACATGAAAACGTACTAGAACATCTAACTGCACAAAAAAAACACCTAGTCATCCAAATTCAAAGTCCACATAGCCCAAGTAGCCTAGAATTGAGTCTGCATACACCTCAAAAGTCACAAGTCACAGTTGAAGAACATAAATACGCCATGATTGCACCAATATTTAGCATTACACCAGTCTTTTACACACACCACCATTGCATGAGAGAACTGCATGGAATTTGATCCCTTTTTAGAGTATTTGTATGTAGGAAACACTCAATATAGGGGGTGTTGAGGTCAAACACAATGTCAATCCATAAACCCTTTTTCTATTTTATTTCATTTATTCATCATTGTCTAGCAAACTAGGGTTCAAGTGAAGAAGGTAAACAATGGCTTCTACGATAGATTATGTACAAAATACATACATAAGACTAACATGAGACAATGAACAGACCCATATTTTCATAGAGGAAAAAAACCATACCAAATGTTGGCACTCCCTACAAACTACAATGCAACACAAATATGTCTGATTGGCACAACCTCATCTAGAGATCAAGTGAAGCCATGTCCCTGATTCACCATCATCACATATAGTCACATGTTCAGATTCATAGTCACAAATGCAATCCCACATTATCTAATTTATAGCTAAATAATTTGTCCATGCTCTTTCCCCTTTTAACAACTTTTTATATTTAGCAAGTTGTAATTAATAAATATTTAAATTATTACATATCTTAATATTCTGATTTTACACAAGTTTGTCATAATTAGAATCTAAGCACTTTCCTTATTTCTCTAGTTTTGATAAAACATATTGGTGAACTCATTTACTGATTGAATATTTAAAACCCTAATCATTCATGTTGCTAGGGTTTCTCTCCTTTTTGTTGTTTCCAATTACTGTATTAGATTTTTCAGATTTGATAAATTCTTTTCTAGCAACAATCTTTCAAGTTTCTATTTCATATTTTATTTAATCTAATAAAGTTATTTCTATCTCTCTTAGAAGAAGTGATAGACTAAGTTGTACTTCAATTGAGCATACTCATATTTCTTTTTACTAAGGCACATAAGATGGATAAGAACAAGGTCATATCATAATCTTCAACTTTTAATGAACAAATTGAATATGTTGAAGTGCATGACAATACGTCAGAGCATGAACAATATAATCAAGATAATATTGACTCTCAAGATGAGCATTGAGATGAACTTCCACCTCTAGGTGAGGGACAACCATAGATTAATAAGGTATAAATTATGAAGAACTTTTGAGAAGCAATCCATGATCAACCTTAGGATTATCATACAATCTTGAAAACTCTTTTGGACATAAAAGTGAAATCATGGCTAAATCATTAGGGACTTCTATTGCTATGGGTTCTTTACCTTTTTCGACATCATTCGATACAAATTTTGTACCACCTTCTACTATGGTGTTAACTCAAGGGTTTCCTTAGATTAGTAAATTCCTACTCAATCATTTGAGACACCACCTTTGGTTAACACACTCTATTCCTGATGCAGGATCCTTCATGCAAACTATTCAAGCTTTGCAAGCTAAGGTATTTCAAATGGAACAAAGTGCCTTGAAACCAAATCAGTCTCTTGATTCTTAGACTCTATTGCATACTTCATTGACTATTTCAGCATATCCTCTACCAACTAGTCTTGTGGCACCTAAACTTACATTGTATAATGGAAAAGGTGACCCCGAACAAAACTTAAGAGCATTTCATGAAACATGCTTAGACTGTGTGTCCAATGATTAGTTACTGACCAAGTTATTTTATAAAAGTATAAAATAGTATGTTTTAAGATGGTTCTATGATTTACGACATTAGTCAATACATGCATTCAATCCCTTATCAAATTTGTTTTTTGCACATTTCTCAATCAATATTAGTGAAAAGATATCATATGCTCAAATTGCATAACTCAAACAAGGATCCAATAAGCCTATAGCATAATATGTCCTAATGTATAAGAACATGCTATCTAAGAGGAAGAACCCAATAACGAACAAATAATTATAAAGTATATTCAAATAGAGTTTGCTTCCCCCTCTACATGAATTCACTATGTTCAATAAGTTTATCTCATGTACATATTTGTCACACAATAAAGGAAAGAGAGGCCAAATTATTGGAAATGAACAAGTTAAAGTATGCAACCAACCTAGTTTTTAATTCCTAGGAAAATGAATTCAAGTAAGCTACCATTCAAGGTGAGGCCAAATGACAGTAAGAGTGATGCAAAGGAAACCATCAACACAGTCTTAGAATCTAGTCAGCACATTGTATTATCAACTCCTCTAAAGGGACAATTTACCAACTTACGAGGAGCACCATACAAAGTGTTAAATTTTTAATTGAAATGCAACCTCATACCTTTCCCTCCTATTAAAAGGGTTGATATATGTAAGCCTCTTCGAAAATGATCTGATCATTACATTTTTTGAGTTTCATAAAGCACTAGGGCACACTACAAACATATGCATCAGTTTATGACATAAGATTCATGACTTGATAGATGGGAAAATCATTGATGTGGGTACATCTATAGATAGCAAAAAGGCACAATCAAGTGAAAGTAGAATAATGAAAATATTTAGTAATCCTTTTCCTAAGCATACAACTAATGAGATAATAGATACATTAAGAATGTAATGCACATATAATGTATACCCTCTACCAATTTCTTATCATTCTCATATAGAGGCACAACATCCTCTGGATGGCATTATTTGTCCCTATCATACTTCGATACCACCTAGACCACTCATCACATTCTTAGAGAATGAGATAGTCAACGATGATTTGTATTTCCACTCTTTATTCATTTAGGGTCATAGTGATCATCAACCTATATAGAGTGTCATGGTTGATAATAATTCAAGTGTTAATATGTGTACAATCATAATTCTCTTTCATCTTGGATACATAGACAATGCTCTACTTCCTACTACAACAATCATAAAGGGATTAAATGGTCATACACATAGTTCTATTGGTGAGATTACACTATCCTCCAGGTTGGTCCAACTCATGTGGCCACCAAGTTCATATTAGTACACAATGCATGCATCTTCGATATGTTATTGATACATCCTTGGGTTCAGAAGATTTGCACAATTACTTCTACAAATCATAGATGTTTGAAGTATATTTATAGTAATGAAGTTATCACAGTTCATGGTATTCCATACAAATACCCCTTGCAACATAAATTTATTGTTACTAAAAAACATATTTCATTTGAACCACCTAAAGATGTTCAACCTAATCAAAAAGTTCAGAAGTAGGTGGCCAACTTTGTAAGGAGACCTATCCTTGAAAATCCACTCAATTAGTGTTTTGTCATATATTCTAGAGAGCCACTCTCTACTCCAACACATCCTAACTTTATATTATAGGTGTAACGATACGAAGTTCTAACTCTCCATGATGGGTTCTAAAAAGCCCTAGAGTTCAAATTGTTATGCAACATACATAATACACTAAAAATTATCATGACAATGACACTTATGGTTCATAATTATATCAATTTTTAGATTCTGAATTGAGATAAGGGCCTTCATAGTGGCATGACACTTTCCATTCGTGAGAGGTCATCCTTCCCATTTCGATACAAGATGTATTTATTGAAAAGATGTTGTGGGAGTCATTGGTTAGTATGTTCATCTTTTTTAGTTTCATATATTAAAAAAAAAATCAAATATCCTAGAAATTAAAAAATAAGGACCTATGCATGATATGTGTAATTCATGTTCATCAATTTATTTATGCTCAATATAGTCATTATTCCTCTATATATCTAGGTTATATCACATATGCTTCAAAACTATTCTTGAGTGAGTTGCATAACATAATAGTTATCACCTACAGATGCAACTGTAGGTGGTCATACTATCTTAGAACTAGAAATTTGACACAAACAAAACCACTCACTAGTTCTAGATAGTAACAGACTACACTATTGTTCGATTCTAGTAGACTCATCCTAGTGAACACATGCTCTACATTGTCAGATCCAAATCAATCACATGCGTTCTACAACTTATGTGCTTCACATCAAGTTCACTAGGGGCATCACCTTACTCAAGTTTTATCATTCTATGAATTTCCCTTCTATTGTTCATACTTTAGTTCAAATACATTGCACAAAATATATCATTATTGCTTACTTACTTTCACATTACTATCTTACTTGACATACGAGTTATTAATTATACTAATGTTACAAATTACTTATGTTGATCAATCATACTTATTAATGTATGCTCTTTGTGTTTGATTTTATGCTTCATGTTTCACGTGCATTCACTGCTTTGGATTGTGGACATTTGCACGTCCTTGTTTGTGGCTTTAAGCCTATTGTATGTTTGTATTTGTGTGAGTGACATTTGAACATGTCCCTTGTATGTAGCCCTTTGGCCTTCTTGTTTCCTTTGTGTGTTTTTTCGTGTACTTCTTGCATATGCATCTTGGCCATGGCTCTTGTTTGCTTGTTTACTCAGTTTGCAATGTTGTGATCAATATCATGTGTCTCCTTAGTTTGTTGATGCCATGATGGATATCATGCATTTAATTTTAAATACTTAGTATACGATCATTACTTACTACATTCTTAGTTCTTAATATCTATCTTGACTTGACACTATACATAGTCCTACATGTATCATACATTCCTAGTTTTACTCAAATTATAAATATGATGTCATGATGTTTAAATGATATCATTAGTACTCAAGTTTCAATATTTTACATAACATCACTTGTATAACTTATTATTTAAGCTAAGTTATTGTGCAGTATTCACAACTCACCTCAAAAGAGGGGGAATAAACAATGGATGATCTTAGAGACTAAGCTACACCAACCCAATACACAAACATGAAAAAACATAATTTGCATAATTTTCCATAGTTCACTCTCAATTTGCACCTAGAAAGTATTTTTTGACAATAACATTCCATTTGGTCAAGGGCTCATGCCGACCATGTCCATAATAGTGCGTTATCATCCTAGTAGTTAGAAAATAGTATTTTACATAATTTCTTAGAATCATAGTCAGCTATAGGAAATCTACGACCAATATCCATAATCATTTCAAAATTTTACTCAGGTTTGTATTTGATTTTGCTCAAAATGGGGGCATCATGCATGACATGTGTTCTAGGTTATCACACATGTTTTTGCTCAAAAAATCACTTGATATTACTAAGTTCCAAAATAAATATGCTCAGATATGAAATTGGGGGCATGTGCATGAAACATGTTCACCTCTTTACATAATTTTTGCACTAGTTTTGTAAAAAAAATAATAACCCATGTCATTATCTATGTTGTATACACCAGACTCAAATCATGCTAATTTTTGCACCAAAAATGATTCTTATTCATCTACAGTGGTTGATTCACCCTTTTGCACTAGAATGATAAATGGGAATTCATACAGAGATTCCACACCACTTTACTACCTTGGGTATGAAATTATGGAGTCAAACACACTTTGAGTTCTTAAGCACATTCACCTATCAATAAGGATTGGGGCATGCATAGTCTAATCCAAGATATTCAATGAAGAGAAATATCCAAGGGTCCTACCCTATCCAATCACCAATTTTGCCCTAGAAAACACAATAGTTCACATACCTAATCAACTAGATTTGTTCTTTGTTATTTGATCTATAAGTTTATTATTTTTGTTATTAAATTTTCATCTTAATTAAGGACTGATTTATATATGTTTCATTGTAGGTTTACATGAAACACAGTTCAGTGTGTGGCCTACATCCAAGCTGTTAGGATGTGAAGTCACTATTCACAATCACTATTCATAAATCATTATTCATAAGCACTATTTATGGTGAAGTGGCCTACTGGTGATGTGGATGGTTAGTGATGTGGCTAGGTGATGACTTGACATGACCCACGATGGGTGGTATGGTCCATGGAGCATCTTTGGGGGTGAAAAGAGGAGGAGAGATAAATGGGGTTTATTTCTCCACTAAATCACATGGGTTGGCTTGTGAAATCATGTGAGGACATAATGATAGTGGATCACATGTTTCTAGTTAGGCATTTTGATGTAGGAGCATCTAGTAAGCAAAACACCATTTTTAGTTGTTGAAGTGATATGTGTTAGTTAGGGGTCACAAATGATCCATTTTGGGTTATAGGTATGTGTGAGTGATCCTTTAGGATATATTTGTTGTCTTAGGAGCCATCATGAGTCATTAAAATTGTGTTTTGAATGTATTGGAGTTTTCCCTCCAAAAGTATAAATTTGAAAATTCAAATCCTAGACCTACGCCTAAAAGGAGCATAGGCATAGTATGAAGTGGTTAGGAGCGAGAATGTTTGTACAAGGGTCTAAAAGGTCATGAAAAGAGTGTTTGAAGGCATTTTGATGTCTAAGTCCTTAAGTCTTGAAAATAAGGGGTCGCGTTAACTAGTGTAACTACCACTCACACATTGAGTTGGCCATGTAAGAGTCTTGATGGTAACTACCAAAATCAATGTAGAAGTTGGATGAGAATAGAATTTGTAAGGTAGGTGATGAGATTAGGGAGATATGAGAGATCTATGAGAAGGAGAGAGAGGAAGCAAAGAAAAGAGGATTGTATACCTTTGAAGAAGGTGGCAGAGTCCATTCATGAACTGCATATGTAATGAATGATGGTTCAAGTTAATAAAGAAAAGTTGTTTGTTGTGTTTACTCTCCCCTGATAAGTATATGGGTTATTTTTTATTATAGATTGCATTTGAAAATTCCTTGAGGCTATACACAAACCTCCTTGTGTGTGGTTGTAGGTTTGAGTAAGGGACTGTAGGTTCCAATCAAGAAAGAGAAGAGTTAATGGAGTTAATGAAGATTGGTAATAGAAATAATGTTGTTTAATCATTTATAAGCAATCCAACTCATGTTAAGTTTCATATTATAAGTTGACACATTCTATAAATAAAGATCCTAAGAGAAGCTCTTAGAGTTGTGAACCCTATTGTAGACTATCACAGTCCAAGAACATGATCCCTGAATGTTTCTTGAAGTGTTTTGGTACCAAGAAGATCATTGTTCTTATTGAGATGATTTACATACAAACAAGGTTCATGATGGAAGGCTAGATGATTAAGTTGTAATGTAAAACAATTTAAAAATGACCAATTTACAGTCAGACTAAAAATTGAACTCTGTTTACACAGTCAATAACCCTATTTGCAAAGTCAAATGTCAAAAAAGGAATATATGTGTTTGAGAAGGAGAATGGGTATGGAGTTAGTTAAGTCTGAGTATGTGTGGAAGGAGGGAAAGTCTAGATAATAACCCATTTGGAGTTTGGAAAGCCTTTGAAGTGCAAAAGAATACAAAAACCCTCACACAGTGTTATAGGAAGATAACATAATTCTATGTTTTACTCATTATAAGACACAAAAGGTTTAGTCATGGTTCTTAATCCATTTATGAAGATGGACAGTGTCAGAACAGACCTTGGGAAGGTCTTAGATCTGTTTAAAACAAGCTAAACTAAAATTATTGCAATTAAACCCTTCTCAGCCTATACAATCAACTAACTAGGGTTTTGAAACAAAACCCCCTATATCTTGAGTTCTAATCATTGGAAAATAACTAAACTTTGTAATCACATGTATTTTTACATAAAGAACTTCATGTGAGGTAGTAAATAGATAGAGGGTGCCAAAATGTGGGCTTAAAAGTTTAGGAGGACTTACAGATTGTTCAAACTAAGGAGATTTTTGAAAAAAAAAAGGCTACAAGAAGATAGGTTCACTATGGAGCTTGAGGTGTGTTAATGAATGATGAAGAGTGATTGAGAGGTTCAAAGGGGTTGAGACAAGTGTAATATGATCAAGTGAGGTCATTTATGAAGGTGGGTTGTGTTCATGAGGTCAATAAGAAATTTGGTGTTTTGAACCTTAAGTTGTGAACTTGTGTGATGCTAGTAAATGAGTAAAGTTAACAAAGATGGAATAATGAATGAAATGAGTTGAAGGGATAAGTGAGAGACTTAAGCAGGGTCTAATGAAAGTAAGAAATGACTCTAAGGTGCTTAGTAAATAGGGTTATAACAAAGGAGGCTATAAATCCTAGTGTTAAGTTGAAAGACATAAATTGAAGATTGAATCTTGTGAACAAATCAAAACATCTTGAGTTGATTCAAGCCAAGTTCAGAGCCAAGAATGGTGAGTTTGAATCTTTTCTCATAACCCTCTACATCATTTGGTATCAAAGCAAGGTAAGCTCTTGGTTCAATTTTGTTTTGAGTTATTAAAGCTTGTTAATTTAAAATTGGTAATTAATGTCATGAATATTGTATAAAGTAAAATTGACAAAGGTGTTGTGGAAAAATAATGTGGTGCAGGTATGATCTATTGAGGTCAGGATAGAGGAATGATAGATTGGTGAAGAGAGAATCTAAAGCCCCTAAATCTAATGTGAAGGACTTGAAACTAGTTAAGAGAGATCTAGAGAAGATAGAGTGGAAAGAACATTGAAGATCAAAAGAGAAAAGAGGAGAACTCCAAATGAGGGTCAAAGGGGATAAAAAAGTCCTAGACAAGGACTAGAGAAAGAGGATAATATCCAAGAGAGGTCTAAAAGGCAAGTAGGTAACCTTGCTAAGAGATTGGTCTAAGCAAGACCTAGAAAGTGAATAAAAAGAGAGAAGATGGATGTAGAAGAAGTGAAATAGATGAGAAGATAATTGGGGTAGAGTTTTAAGAAGATAGAGCTCATGGTGAAGCTCATGAAGGATCATAGAAGAAAATGGCTTGGCTGTAATTTGAGGAATAAAGTGAAGTGGCTATTAGAGCTACTTACGAGAGAAAATGCATAAGATGAATGCCTTGGGGAAAGAAAAGAACAAAGAGATTACATCCCATAGAGGCATGAAGGATGAAGCATTGCTAAGAGAGAAACAAGAAAGAGAAGTGGTGAAAAGAGTTCTCATTGAGGAGAACATGGAGAGAGAAGTGCTAAGAGAAGCACTTGAGAGAGAAGACAAGAAAAAGAGGAGAATGTCTACGCAATAGACATTCATGGAGACAATGTGGTCTCTTGTTTTATATTCTAATATTGAATTTGAGTGTGTGTATGCAGGTGTAAAGAAAAGATGGATGAAGGTCAAGAATGAGACCTTAAAGTTTGTTAGGAAAGTTTCAAGTACATTAACCATCAAGATGAAAGAATATGACAAAGGAAAAACACAGGTTGTAGATGTCAATATGGTGAACATTGAAAATTCTCAACATGCTAAGGATGAAATGGAAGAGGAGTTCCATGATGATTTGACAAGCATTACAAATAAAGCAAGAGATGAAGCTCACAATGAAGACATCAATGCAAACCATAAAGACATGAGAGAAAAGATAACCTTGCAATAGTCCTTTAATGAGGTAAATGAATGTTTGGGACTTGAATTTGATTGTGTATAAAAGAAGGAAGAAGCTAATGTGCAGGTGGGCAAAGTGAAGGGCAAAGTACATCCCTCAAGGGGAGTAAAAGATCATGGTTATGTTTGGCCAAAGTGGCTCAAGGCATCAGTTGGTGAGACGAAGAAGGAAAACCTTGACCAAGAAGTCATGCAACGTAAGAATGCAAGTGAAAGACAAGAGCAAGAAAAGAGAAAAGAAACAAAGGGCATGTTACATCAAAGTAGCTTGATAGGATATCATGTAAAGAAGCATGAAGAAAGTGAGATAAGAAATCAATATCAATCCAAGAGAGTGCAAGATAGAAAATGAGTTGTGAAGAACATGGAAAGGGTACAAAAGGATAGTCTTGTAGGTACACAAAAGAGCATAAAGAAAGAGGCAAGTTGAAAACTCAAGAAGCAAGAAGACATGGTGGAGGCAAACAAAGACAAAGAGATGAAGATGTAGCTGGGTAACTCAATGAAGAAACACCATGAAAAGTGTGAAGAGAGCACAAGTACGTGGAAAGGTAAGCAATTCATCTATGACAAGTATGGCGATGAATTATTTGAGTCAATGAGTGTGATCATGGAAAGAGACTACAAGGCATTGAAAAGAATGTCAATGAGCACAAGTGGGTAGCAAGGTGAGAGTTCAAATGCAAATAGAGGTGAAGCATTGATGGAGAATGAAGAAGCAAAGACTACACACGTTGGAATAGGATATAATTTTGAAGAAGATGAAGGACATCAAGGTCCTAAATTTGATGAAGCTAATGGAGAGATAGATGCTCTCACATTGAAAGAGGAAATGAAGGTGCTAGAGAAGTTGTTTACTCCATTGAAAAGGCTACATATAGGTGGAGAATAGTGTGAGAAGCTCATGAATGAGCTCAAAGACGAGTCAAATGATGAAAAGACTAATGGCCTAGTTGCTAACAACTATGAAGACACTAATACAACTCTTGAAAAAGAAGAACCAAGCATGGATAATATGAATAATGCAGGTATGGAGCAACGAGAAGGAGATTAATAATGTAGGTATTGTTAAGTTTTCACATCATGTGTATCCTCAAAATCAAACATTTGTTGTACCCAAGTCTAAAGTTATTGTAGTTATTCCTTTTCATTATATTGGAGATTAATGCTATTTAGTATTCTTTTCCATGTATAGACATGTTGATTATGGTCACAAGTTTTTCCATTTAAATTATTTTATCATGTTATGCATAATTAGGTTTCCATCATCTTGTCATGTGTCTGTATGGTTTTCAATAGGTGTTGGCATCGTCTCCTATAGAGTATGAGTCATATTGTTGTAATGATCAAAATAATATCATTATGCATCATGTTCTATCCCATATCATTGTAAGGACGCATTTTCGATTGAATCCGATGTCCATTTGATTGTAATCATGGGATTTCTTATTTTATTTCAAGGTAATTTCATTGTGGCCTTGACTTAACTTCATCAAATGGGGACCATCTGAGAATATCAAGCAACATTTGAAGTACTCACCAACCAGACTATAGGCTTCTTTGATGCCTTCTTCTAATGTTGATTCATTAGTTGTCTTAACGATACAATTTGACATGAGGTTGAAATGTTCAATCCTCACACAATGCTAGATGTTATGGGCTTATCCAAGCTCATTGAAGATTGCATCAACTGGCTACATATCCAAACAATGCCTCTTCTGACCATAAAAACATTGGAGCATGACCTTGTAGCACCTGAGCCATAAATAGAAGTGCCCAAGTGGGCCCCAACCAAGCCCGAGATGGCACCCAAAGCCCTAGAGCAAGCATAAAAAATGCTCAAGTAATCCTCCAACAAGTCCATTCAATCAACCCCCATACTCGAGCAGGTCCCAGATGAGCCCAAACCGACAATCATAGATCCCAAGCAGGGAATTAAGGCTTCACCTCCATTAGGGAACAATGCTAAGGGGGATGGCATGTACCCTCGGTTCCCAAGGATAACTATTTTATGCATTCTTGTTCTAGATTTGAGGTGATCATTGCCAAGCTTCAACTTTCACTATGTGACTCTCACTACTAGACCCACCTGATTTCAGTTGCGATTATTCCACTCATCCATCTTTATGCACATCCACCTCCTATTTTAGTGCTTTTATTCACATTATTATTGTACATGTTCCTATCATAACATAGACAAAAGAAGTGGAACTAGAAATGAATGCATGGTCGAGCTTCCATATGGTTCTCAACCTATTTTATTGGTTGGACCTCCATTTGGTCATCCTCTTATTTCTTATCATGTTTCGAGGATGAAACATTTTAAGGGGGATGGAATGTGATGTACCTAGATAGGTGTATAATAGTATAATAGTTAATAATCCCACATGCATTAGAATGAGGAGTGCGGCAAATGAGAAATAATATAAATAAAAGGGCATATGATGTTGTAGAAGCCAAGAAGGTATTTGTAAGCGAGCCTTACTCAAAGGAGGTAGCCCCCTTAAAGTGGACCGCGATACGGAGTTGTTCCTTCCTCAAAAGGAATATGGTTTTTGTAATAAGTGTTTTAGTCTAATATAGGTAGTTTATATTGTTATTGTGTGAGAGTGAGTATGAGGTTATTATCACATGATCAAGCAAGACAAGAGTCAACAAGTGAATCCAAGACAAGGTGGTAATACAACTAGTTTACATGATGATATTTCACCTGAGTTGGTTGAATCAAGGAATGATAAAGATAGTGGAACAAGTTTACAAGTAGTGCATTCAAGAGGTAAGCTGAAGGAAGAGGATGAACAAACTGATATTGAGAAAAGTACAGTTAAAAAGAAGTCTGAAACAACATACAAGCACAAGGAACTAGTGAAGAGGCAATTTGGCCTCATGACACTCATAGAATGCATGTGGAAGATACTATTTGGACATGTGCAACTAAAGGGAAGGATGAGGAAGAATATGAAAAACATGATTTGATTGAGAATGAAATGGAAACATGGATACTTGTAGCTGAGAAAGAATCAAGGGAAGAAAGCAAGAAATAAAATAATGAAGACTAAGCAAGATAGGATTGAGAAAGATGGACTTGAGAAAATCAAAGAGGAAGGCATGAAAGAAAGACAAGTAAAGGACAATTGGAAGAAGAGAAAGAAGAATGTTATGTTGCCATTCAATTTTTCTCCCTCCTGGGAGTATGATGCAGGAACATATAGTAAGTAAAACAACATTTTTAGTTGTTGAAGTGATATATGCTAGTTAGGGGTCACAAATGATCTATTTTGGGGTATAGGTGTGTGTGAGGGATCCTTTAAGATCTATTTATTGTCTTAGGAGTCATCTTGAGTCATTAGAAGTGTGTTGTGAATGTATTGGAGTTTTCCCTCCAAAAGTATAAATTTGAAAATTCAAATCCTAAACCTAAGCCTAGATGGACCATGGACATAGTATGAAGTGGTTAAGAGAGAGAATATTTATACAAGGGTCCAAGAGGTCATGAAAATAATGTTTGAAGGAATTTTGATTTCTAAGTCCTTAAGTCTTGAAAATCAAGAGTCATGTTCACTAGTGTAACTACCACTCACACGTTGAGTTGGCCATATAAGAGTCTTGATGGTAACTACCAAAACCAACATAGATGTTGGATGAGAATAGAAGTTGTAAGGTAGGTGATGAGAGTAGGGAGAGAGGAGAGAGCCCTGAGAAGGAGAGAGAGGGAGAAAAGAAAAGAAGATTGTATACCTTTCAAGAAGGTGGCAGAGTCCATTCATGGACTACATATGTAATGAATGATGGTTCAAGTTATTAATAAAGAAAAGTTGTTTGTTGTGTTTACTCTCCCCTGATAAGTATATGGACTATTCTTGATTATATATTGCCTTTGAAAAGCCCTTGAGACTATAAACAAACCTCCTTTTGTGTGGTTGCAGATTTGAGTAAGGGACTGTAGGTTATAGTCAAGAAAGAGAAGAGTTAATGGAGTTGATGAAGATTTGTAATAGAAAGAATGTTGTTTAATCATCTATAGGTAGTCCAAATCATGTTAGGTTTCATATTATCAGTTGACACATTCTAAAAATAAAGATCCTAAAAGAAAGCTCTTAGAGTTGTAAACCCTGTTATAGATTGCGATAGTCCAAGAACATGATACCTGAATGTTTCTTGAAGTGTTTTGGTACCAAGAAGATCCTTATGCTTCTTGGGATGATTTAAATACAAACAAGGTTCATGATGGAAGGCTAGATGATTAAGTTGTAATGTAAAACAATTAATACATGACCAATATACAATCAAACTGAAGGTTGAACTTTGTTTACACAGTCAATAACCCTGTTTGCATAGTTAAATGTCAAAGGAATATATGCATTTTAGAAAGAGAATGGGTATGGAGTTAGTTAAGTCTGAGTACATGTGGAAGGAGGGCAAGTCTAGATAATAACCCATTTGGAGTTTGAAAATCCTTTGAAGTGCAAAATAATACAAAAGCCTTCACACAATCCTCCAAAAAGATAACATAATTTTGTGTTTTACAAATTATAAGCCACAAAATGTTTAGTTATGGATATTTATCCATTTGGGAGTATGGACAATGTTAGAATAGACCTTGGGAAGGTCTTAAATCCATTTGAAACAAGCTAAAACTAAAATTATGGCAATTAAACCCTTCTTGGCCTATACAATCAACTAACTAGGGTTGTGAAACAAAAACCCCTATATCTTGGGTTCCAACTATTGGAAAATAACCAAACTTTTTAATCAGATGTATTTTGACATAAGGAAAAGGATTTAATAGGTTTTAGTCAGGTACTATATGGTTTGGTATGGATTTGAAGTTAGAGCAAGTGTATGAAGGGCTAAAAGGCCTAATTGGCAAGAAAGATACAAAGGAAGGTGAACTTTCACAAAGATTAAGTGATGAAACTTCATATGAGGTAGTAAAGAGATAGAGGGTGCCCAAATGTGGGCTTAAAAGTTTAGGACTTATAGATTACTCAAACTAAGGAGATTTGTGAAAAAAAGGCTACAATGAGATATGTTCACTATGGAGCTTGAGGTGTGTTAGTGAATGATGAAGAGTGATTGAGAGGTTCAAATGGGTTGAGACAAGTGTAATATGATTAGGTAAGGTCATCCATGAAGGTCAATTGTGTTCATGAGGTCAATAAGAAGATTTAGTGAGTTTGGAACAATGAATGAAGTGAGTTGAAGGGATGAGTGAGAGACTTAATCAAGGTCTAATGACAATACAAAATAAATCTAAGGTGCTTAGCAAATAGGGTTATCACAAAGGAGGCTATAAATCCTAGTGATAAGTTGAAATACATAAATCGAAGATTGAATCTTGTGAACAAATCAAAGCATCCTAAGTTGATTCAAGCCAAGTTCAGAGCCAGGAATGGTGAGTTTGAGCTTTTCTCAGAACCCTCAACATCACATGTGCTTGTGGGGTGCAATTTTCTATGGGATCTTATTTTGTGAGGACAAAAGTGGGAATATTTTGACTCACACATGTGTGCACATGGGTAAGTGGGAGTCAAGGATCACTATGCTAGATTGAGGTCACATGTGGAGTGTGGCATAACACATAGATGTGCACATGGAGTGGTCAAGTGAGCATTATGAGATTACATTCAAATGCTTGACCTTGCACATGGGTGGACATGATTCCCTATTCATGAATAGTGCACCCACATGGACGATGGCACATTTTTCCTCTCTCTATGTTTTCTGTCTATGTTGTAAATGTTATTTATTAACATGAGCTCTCCTTTGTAATTTATCCATTTAGTATATCCATGGAAGCCTTGGGCTTGCATTCTTAGAGATTGGATGTTGTATGCTAATTTAACTTGGTTCACAACCTGAATGCTTTAGGTGGAAGCATTGAATGTTTGTATGTTAGCACTAAAGGTGTTGTTATGGAGGAGTTGTTGTAGAAGAGAGTTGATGTTGTATTAATAATGAAGTTTGAAAGCTGTCATTTTTGTCCATGGTTTTTCCTTGCATATTGTAAGGTTTCCACATAACCTCTATGTAATATGTCCTCTTGCTTGTCTATTCTTTTGTGCAGCTTATTTTCCACATTTATTTGCTTGCACTATAAGATATAACTCATTGATCTAACATGTAGTATCAAGTCTTTATTCCTAACATCTAGTATCAAAGCTTTGGTTGTGAAAATTTGATTCCTAACATCTAGTATCAGAGCCATGGTGAAAAACTCCATGTGTGATTGTTTTATGTTGTTGGTTGGTTGTGTGTAAGGTGAAGCTACTATGATAGGAGGAAAGACCAAGTGGAGATTAAAGAAGAAAAAATAAAGTTTTGTTTTTTGGTAGGTATCTCTCTATGGATCAAAGTGGAGGATCTCTTCGTGAAGATCCTATTCTCTTCATGTTGCCAAGAAGAAGCCCACATGAGAGTTGTGGAGAAAACTTAAAAAGCTTTACCAGACAAGTTAGCAACCTCCACACTGTTCCTGATGGAGAAACAACTCTATAGATTGAGGAGCAAGTTGGTCTCCTCTGGAGGAGGTTAAAGACAAGACATGACCTTGTTGTGGTTCTTGGAAACAAACATAAGGGTGTTGATGTGGTATCCTACTGACCACATGTTGTTAGCTAAGATGTAGAAGAGGAAGAAAAATCCATGCAAAGGAGGTACAAAGAAACCTGAAGTTGTATCTATTTTGAAGTAGTTGAGAAAGAGGAAGATGAAGATGTAGATGAACAAGTGAGACTAGGTGTTCCCAGAAGGAGAAGGCTGGTGTTGACCATATGAATCAGGGTGCTAGAGTGTTGTGTATACGGTTGTGGTATTATCTAGGTAAATCGATACATGGAATAATATTGGAGGCACATGAGTTGGTGTTTTAGAAATATTTGGTAGAGCATGATGCATTTCAGATGCATTCTTGAGGCTCAAAGACTCGGTTGGTGTAGTGATGCATCGAGTAACACAAGGACTTCTCTGGAGCTGTGATTGGTCCACTTGTGTCATGTTGATAGCTAGAGGCTATGAGGAGAAGTCTGGTATTTGACTTATATGCCATCCTCTTTCTTCACTACTATCATGAGTGTTATGTTCACTAGTTGTAGTTCAAGGAGTTGGAGCAATGTTATTCCTACATGGTGATATCTCTTAGAGATAGATAAATAAAAAGACGAGTCAGAAAGTTACTGGTTTGCATTTTACAAAAGTCATTGTATGGGTTGGTGCAGGCACAACACATGTTCTTTAGGATATTCAGTACCTTCATGGAGAGCTAAAGTGGATAGCATATTTTTCTACTATGTGTAGATGACATGTTGGATGTAGGTCATAACATGATCATTGTTATGATGGCTCAAGTGATAAGGATGTGATGAAGGTGGTATGAGGAGCAAACTAAGGATGGAGATGCACAAGGACAAGAAAGCAAGAAAGTATCCCATTTATTGTATTATGAGTTGTCTTTCCAGGAGCTTCCTATAATAGAGGAGAAGACATGCTATTTTATCTTGTTTATTGGATTCATCAGGAGTAGGAAACCTTGTAATGCCATGGTTAACACTAAACCAAATATTTCTAAGTAGTGGGAGTTGTGAGTGGTTCATGGCAAAATTTTGTTGGAGGATTGCTCTGTATGTGGAAAAGTGAAGAGTCACTTCAAGTGTTATAATCTGTTATGGAGGAGTTGAGGTTGACAAAGCCAGTCAAGGCAAAGAAGTTTTAGTAGTGCAAAAAAACTTCTACTAGGTTTATGTCAGGGAGTAGATGGTATGGATGATTAATTGGTTGCAGAATACTCAAGTGTGGTAAAAGCCTGTGTATATTGACTTCAAGTGGGAGAATGTTAAGATGTGAAGTCACTATTCATAGACACTATTCATGGTCGCTATTCATGATGATGTGGCCTACTAGGGATGTGGATGGCTAGTGATGTGGCCAGTTGATGACTTGGTATGACCCACAATGGGTGGTATGGCCCACAAGGAATGTTTGTAGGTGAAAAGAGGAAAGAGAAATGGGGCACATTTCTCCACTAAGTCACGTGGGTTGGCTTGTGAAAGCATGTGAGGACATAATGATAGTGGATCACATGTTTCTATTTAGGCATGTGCTTATGGGCCATAGTTGTCTGTGGGCTCTTGTTTGGTGAGGTCAAAAGTGGGAATCTTTTGACTCACACAAATGTGCACATGGGAAAGTTGGAGATAAGGATCACTATGCTAGATTGAGGTCACATGTGGAGTGAAGCATAACACATGAGTGAGCACATGGGTGTGCACATGGAGTGGTCAAGTGGGCATTATGAGATGCCATTCAAAGGCTTGACCTTGCACATGGGGGGACATGATTCCCTATTCATGAATAGTGCACCCACATGGAGGATGACACATTTTCTCCTCTCTCTTTATGTTGTAAATGCTATTTAATAGCATGAGTTCTCATTTTTAATTTATCCATTTAGTGGATCTATGCAAGCCTTGGGCTTGCATGCATGGAGGTTGGATCATGTAGGTTAGTTTAGCTTGGTTAACAACTTCAATGCTTCAGGTGGAAGCATTGAGTGCTTGTATGTTAGCACTGAATGAGTTGCTATGGAGGAGCTGTTGTAGAAGAGAGTTGATTCTATGTTAATAATGAAATTTGGAAGCTGCCATTTTTGCCTATGGTTTTTCCTTGCACATTATAAGGTTTCCACGTAATCTCTATGTAATGTGTCCTCTTGCTTGTCTATTCTTTTATGTAGTTTTTTTTCGCATTTATTTACTTGCACTATAAGATATAACTCATCGATCTAGAATGTAGTATCAGGTCTTTCTTTCTACCATAAGCCTACTCAACAAAGGTAAGCTCAGGTATAATTCTATTTCTTTTACAAAAGTATATTTGCTTTTGTTGCATTACTAGATTAAAAGGGGTGGGAGGAATGTAGTCATATAAA
The DNA here is from genome assembly GCA_037957365.1 of Torreya grandis. Lineage (NCBI taxonomy): Eukaryota > Viridiplantae > Streptophyta > Pinopsida > Cupressales > Taxaceae > Torreya > Torreya grandis. The sequence continues at coordinate 2,904,315 of JARHVA010001123.1, read as the reverse complement.
TTAACATTCATTGCTAAAATAGTGCACTTGTGACCAAATGCTTTTACACACTTAACTCATGCTCAATTTCACAGCTCTAAGTCATTATTTTTATATATCTATGTGGATGATGCCTACCTTCAGTAAATTATGATGCATAATATTTCCTAATCTTCACTCCATAAAACTTAAGTTTATCCTCTAACTGATCAAACTTCTAGCTTAGTTGCCTCTACTTCCTAGACAAGGCCACTTGTTCAAGATTGTCCCACCCATTAGTAGTGTCTAAGTCCACCGAATGCATCCTCTTGACAAATAATGTCTAATTGCTTAAATTCAAAATCACTTAACAGGTTGTCCTAAACGTTTTACAAGCCCCATCTGAAGAATTTCACAAAATATTACTATAAAGCCAAATTTCAAACTATTTTTCACACAAGAGGCTCACATGAAAAAAAATTAGAACATCTAACTACAAAATGAGGAAAAATCACCTATTATTCCCAATTTAGAGTCCACACAACCCTAGTACCCTGGAAATAAGTCTACATACACCTCAAAGGTCACAAGTCATAGTTGAAGCATATAAATATGCTAAGATTGCACTAATTTTTTCATTACACCAGTCTTTCACACACACCACCACAACATGGGATAACTATATGTAAATTGATTCCTCTTTAGAGTATTGGTATGTAGGCAACACTCAACACAAGGGGGCATTGAGGTCAATTACAACTTTAACCACTAACCCCTTTTTCTATTTTATTTTGTTTATTTATCATTGTCTACCAAGCTAGGGTTTCAAGTGAAGAAGGTACATAATGGATTCTATATTAGATCATGCATCACATAACACATACACAAGACCAATAGATGACGACACACATGCCCAATTTTTCATAGAGGGTAAAAACCCATACCAAACATCTACACTCCCTATGGACTACAATGCGGTGCAACACTATTTGATTGATGTAGACTCATCCAGAGATCAAGTAAAGTCATGTACCTAATTCACCATCATCACATACAATCAAACATTTAGATCCGCAGTCATAAAGACAATCGTACATTATCTGATTTCCAACTAAGTAATTTGTCCATGCTCTTTCCCCTTTTAACACCTTTCTATATTTAACAAGTTCCAAATTAGAAATACTTATTTTATTACATATCTTAATATTTTGATATTACACAAATGTTTGTCATAATTAGGATCTAAGCACCTTCCTTGTTTTCCTAATTTTAATAAAAACATTATGCTCCCACCACCTAATTATAAATCATTTTAGACCATTTCTACACACTATGTTGAGTTTTAAAAAAAGTTTGTGGAGGCTACATTGAAGCTTAGTAGGTTTTGGTAAAGATATTCTATGATGTCTCAATTGAGAGGGAGGCCTTGCAATAGGACAACCATGTTCAATGCATCTTTTCCCCCTTAGACTAGTAGGGTTAGGAAGGAGATCACTCTCCTCCATATGAGGGTTGAATATTATGGGCCATTTCCCCCTTATTATATGATGTTGTTGGAAAAATATTTTTGCCTAAGGAAAAATTAATAATTTTGACAATAGTGAGGGGACAAAAGTCCCTCATCTATTATGACTGGAGGTTCTTTTTATTGAATTTAGAAAATTAAATGGGAACTATTTACAATAGTCACATGTAAAGTTTTGTTATACGGGTTTACAATATTCACATGTAAAATAGTGTTATAGGGGTTATTGAATTTAAAGTGAAAAATAAGTATGGGATAGGGGATCATATGAAGAAGGAAAGAAAATGACACATGCATAATCCAGTAAACTCATTTTTTGATTACCGTGCACACGTTAAAAATATAGAAGATTGTGGCATTTCAACGTAACACATTTTTAACATAGGAGAAGGATAAAAAAATATACAACAATAAACCTAAGGTAATAAATATTTGCAAAGAAAGATTGAGACACAAGCTTCCATAATCATTTCTTTGTATTTTGTTTTAGAATGAATACAAAGATTTTTTTCAAATCTTCCTCTATATCAAATTTTTTTACAATGTCAGAAGTCCTTTACATTATATTTCTCACCCTATTTATAAAAATCTAGTGGTTAAAAAAGGTAGTTAGGGTTATTCCTTTACAATCACCCAAATTTTCATAAAGTCACTTTAAAATTAGAATAATTTTAAATATTATAACTTGTGACTTTATAACAATATAACAAAGTGAAATTATAAAAATATTTTATAAGATAACTTTATGAATTAATATATTATAACATGGCCAAAAGTGGTCCCCACTTAAAATTGAGTTGTATCTTTCAATGATGTTTCCTTATCAATCACTTAAATAGTATTCAGTTGGAAACTCAAACTCTTATTCTTCAACTTATATTATCAACATATTTCGATTGATTCTTTGACAATCTTGTGTGTCCAAAATCTTAGTCAAGACATGATGATATTTGGGAAATTTATTCTCCATTTCATTTGATAGATTTCAAAGTTTCACAAACTTCATAATTGAAAAGACACTAAAGCTAGAAGACGTAGATGATTCTACCTTGACCAACTTGGTAAGTTGATCCTTAAGGCTTTGTGTTGAACTGATCCAGTCTTGTTCATGATAGAAATCACAAGATTTTTTTTTAATGAATTCCTGAATATTTGCCTTGGTTTTGTGGCCCTTATCTCCAGCTTCCTTAAATTTCTTCTTAAAATATTCAAGCAATTGCATCCTCCATTTGGCCATCATGTACCATTTGAGTTGAGTATCATGATTTTATTGACTAAGGATGACTAGTAGTTGATTCACAATTGGATATAGTTCTCTTGATCAAAATAAACAAGAAGAGTTACCATGGACCTGTATCTTCTATCTCATTTAAATGTCATCTCGATGACTTAGACTTGATAGGATGATGTCATTGTATGTACACACTCAATCTTCTAATTTGACCTTTTACTAATTGTTATCTAAGATGTGAAGTCACACAGTAAATGAAATACTAAAAATAAAACATGAACAAAATACTGTGAAATAAATGCTTATGCATTGGAAGCTTCCTTAAACAAATCTAAGTAAGAATGTAGATCACACAATTCAGAAATGAAATACATAATGCATAAAAAAATCAATAACATGCTTAGCTATTAAAATGGGTTGGATTGTTGCTACAGGATTCCAAAGGGGGCCCTTCTTCCTTCTGACTCTAGCTTTATCCCTTCCTCTCACAACACTAGATTGAACTTAGTAATGTTTGTTCATATTAATAAAAAATGTAGCTTGCTGCAAGAAAATTATAATGATAATTGCTTGGCAAAATATAATTTTGATAATCTCTAATCAACATCTACTATATCTCAACTCTGTTGCTACACACACACACACACACACACACACACACACACACACACACACATGTATGCATATATAGTAGTAGAGTTGAGATATAGTATATGTTGATTAGAGATTATTAAAAATATATATCTCAACTTTGCTGCTATACATACATACATATATACATACATACATACATATATACATACATACATATATATGTATATATCAGCAGAGTTGAGATATAGTAGATGTTGATTAGAGTTTATCAAAAGTATATTTTGCCAAGCATTTATCATTATAATTTCCTTGTAGCAAGCTACATTTTTTATTAATATGATCAAGCATTTCTAAGTTCAATCTAGTGTTGTGAGAGGAAGGGCTAAAACTAGAGTCAGAAGGAAGAAGGGCCCCCTTTGGAATCCTGCAGCAACAATCCAACCCATTTTAATAGCTAAGCATGTTATTGATTTCTTTATGCATTATGTATTTCATTACTGAATTGTGTGATCTACATTCTTCTTAAAATATTCAAGCAATTTCATCCTCCATTTGGCCATCATGTACCATTTGAGTTGAGTATCATGATTTTATCCACTAAGGATGACTAACAGTTGATTCACAATTAGATATAGTTCTCTTGATCAAAATAAATAAGAAGAGTTATCATGCACCTGTACCTTCTATCTCATTTAAATGTCAATCCGAGGACTTAGAATTGATAGGATGATGTCATTGTATGTACACACTCAATCTTCTAATTTGACTTTTTGCTAATTGTTATCTAAGATGTGAAGTCACGCAGTAAATAAAATACTTAAAATAAAATATGAACAAAATACTGTGAAATAATTGCTTATGCATTGGAAGCTACCTTAAACAAATCTAAGTAAGAATGTAGATCACACAATTCAGAAATGAAATACATAATGCATAAAGAAATCAATAACATGCTTAGCTATTAAAATATGTTGGATTGTTGCTGCAGGCTTCCAAAGGGGGCCCTTCTTCCTTCTGAATCTAGCTTTAGCCCTTCCTCTCACAACACTTTATTGAACTTAGAAATGCTTGTTCATATTAATAAAAAATGTAGCTTGCTGCAAGGAAATTATAATAATAATTGCTTGACAAAATATACTTTTGATAATCTCTAATCAACATCTACTATATCTCAACTCTGTTGCTATACATACATACATACATATGTATGTATGTATGTATGTATGTATAACAACAAAGTTGAGATATAGTAGATGTTGATTAGAGATTATCAAAAGTATATATCTCAACTCTGCTACTATATATGTATGTATATATAGCAGCAAAGTTGAGATATAGTAGATGTTGATTAGAGATTATCAAAAGTATATTTTGCCAAGCAATTATCATTATAATTTTCTTACAGGAATCTACATTTTTTATTAATATGAACAAGCATTTCTAAGTTCAATTTAGTGTTGTGAGAGGAAGCGCTAAAGCTAGAGTCAGAAGGAAGAAGGGCCCCCTTTGGAAGCCTGCAACAATAATCCAACCCATTTTAATAGTTAAGCATGTCATTGATTTCTTTAGGCATTATGTATTTCATTTATGAATTGTGTGATCTACATTCTTACTTAGGTTTTCAAGCAATTGCATCCTCCATTTGGCCATCATGTACCACTTGAGTTGAGTATCATGATTTTATCCACTAAAGATGACTAGCAGTTAATTCATAATTGGATTTAGTTCTTTTGATGAAAATTAATAAGAAGAGTTACCATGGACCTGTACCTTCTATCTCATTTAAATATCAATCCAAGGACTTAGACTTGATAGGATGATGTCATTGTAGGTACACACTCAATCTTCTAATTTGACCTTTTGCTAATTGGTTTTTAAGATGTGAAGTCACACAGTAAATAAAATAATAAAAATAAAACATGAACAAAATACTGTAAAATAAATACTTATGCATTGGAAGCTTCCTTAAACAAATCTAAGTAAGAATGTAGATCACACAATTCAGAAATGAAATACATAATGCATAAAGAAATCAATAACACTCTTAGCTATTAAAATGGGTTGGATTGTTGCTGTAGGCTTCCAAAGGGGCCCCTTCTTCCTTCTGACTCTAGCTTTAGCCCTTCCTCTCACAACACTAGATTGAAATTAGAAATGCTTGTTCATATTAATAAAAAATGTAGCTTGCTGCAAGAAAATTATAATGATAATTGGTTGGCAAAATATACTTTTGATAATCTTTAATCAACATCTACTAATCTCAACTCTGTTGTTATACACACACACACACACACACACACACACACAGAGCAGAGGAGATTGTTTTATACAAAACAATATATATTCTAATCTAAGATACATTCGATTTAGGATAACCAAAATTGGCTCCTTTGCTAAAAACATTTTCTTATGAATTCTGGGACATTGTTGTAGGACAAATAAAACTATTTTAGCCTTCAATCACTTCTTTATTGGGCTCAATGGACGTTATGGTTGTTTCTATGAGTTGGTTAAAAGAGGAATCAAAATCTATTCATTCATGACTTTGGTCATGCATTGGCTAAAAGATAGTCTATGTAATGAGATTTCTTTGTTGTAGGACGTTCCACGCTATATACCTATCTCTCTAAAACATCCTTAAAACACATTATAGAAAAAACATCTTAAAGCAATAGATAACCATCATATATTTAATTCTAATACATAATTCTAACTATTAAAAGAGTATAAAAACATAATGCTATATGGCTTATGAAGGAAGGAAATTGTATGAAAAAGTGTTTAAAAGCATGGTTAACAAGCATGATGAGTAGAATAGATGGACATAAGAACATGACATTTATGGGGCTCATCACACCCCCCAACTTAAGATCTTACTCGACCTCAAACAACAATCTTGTTCATTCCTATTTCGCAAGGAACTCTAAAATCCATGGGATTTATAACACCACTAGCAAGGTGAGCATAAAATCCATGTCTCTATTTGAATAGTTGCCAGATTTTGACTTCCCTGGCGTCATCCATTGGGGCCTTATCTTGCCAATATAGAATAGGATACCAGAATAGAGGTGGCTGGAACTTTAGGTTCAGCAATTGGGATCCCATTTTTCTTGCAAGTAAAATATATTTTATAATCATGTTAAATGCTATGTTCAAGTTAAAAGGGGAATATGGCTCTATCTTTTTTAGTGCAGGAGTGAACTCATTTCATCGTTCATTACAAGACTCTTTGGCTATAGGACCAACAAAAGTTCTCAATCTTAAATAAAAATCTTGGGCTTCATCACAGTTCTTTGTAAACTAGGCTCTGACTTCTTTCTTCAACATGATATTATTCCATTTAGCCAATACATCAAGTGCCATTGATTCTCTCCTGATAAGCAGTTAACTTTCATTCTCCTTTTCTTATATTCAACTACTTCTCTTCCTCTTCTATGCTCATTTAACAAATATGATGAAAATGCTTGTAGTTGGACATCTCCAACATATAAATTAGGGTTCCATTCTCTGTCATAAGGAACAACATAATTGTGAAGGTAGAACTCACACAATTGTGCTTGTTTTTCTTGTGAACTTTCTTTATAGATAGAAAAGAAGGAAAGGGGATCAATGACTTCATGAGACATCATAATAAATTCTTATAAATTTAAACTTATGCCATTGTTCTTCAAGGTAAACTGAATAAACTCTTGAGGGAGGCCTGCAATCAAGGAGCTCTTGGGTAAGACCAACCATATCCTCAAATTTTTACTTCACTTTGGATATCCTCTCTTCCTTTAACTTATTCTCTTCTCTCAATTTCTTATTTTCTCTAATTAATTCCTTCATAATTTCAAATTGACTATCCATCTAATTCATCAATTTAGAAGATATTAAAAATAAGGAGTGATACCTGACTTCTTAGGCAGTTGTAGGTTCTTCTTGTTGATTTACATCTATAGAAGGTTATGAAATAATGACTATAAGGTGGTATTTGACAAAGGGCTACAATTGAGAAGCTATTGCAGCAAGTGCATCCAATCCTCCTCCAGATTGATCTTGTATCTTCATTCTTTACCACTCAATTTCTTGTAGGGCTTGCTCAAGAGTGGGAAATTTCATTTGCACAACAGGTTGCTCCAATTGTTCTGCTTCTTCCCACATTGGTTCTTCATGTAACTCTTCAAAACTATACTCTACTTGCTTTGCCTCTTGATTGTATTCTAAAGAACATTCTCTCTTTTTAGTCTCTAGGGATTCATCACTGCTAGCAGTCTGTTCTTCTCTAGATTCTTCATTAATTTCAATAATAAAAGAAGGATTAGTTCTCATTTTTCTTCTCAATCTGTAGGATCTATGAGGAGCAGAGGTTACCTTGGTATTTTTGAGAGATGGAGGTTCCTCCTCAAACTCCTTTGAATTAGGCCAGAGAATGAGTTTCTTCCTCTTTCTAGATTCCCTGCCTATGTAAGTCTTTTCTTCAGTCCTTATTGTAGGTTCTTGTGTTGTTGTAGGAAGACCTTCTTTGTAGGTTCTTGTGTGGCTGTAGGAAGGTCTCCTTCTACAGGTTTTTATGGAGCTGCAAGAAGGTTTTATGCTTCAAGTTCTTGTGGAGTTGCAGGAAGGGCTTCTTCTGATCTTTGTGTTTCAACCTCTAATTTTTATTCTATTTTATTTCCTTTTCTATCATTTTTTACATTTCTTAGTACTTGGAAAAAAAATTTACCGACTGATGTTGGGTCTAGTTATTTGAAAATAGTCTTGAACAATTAACTGGATTAAGTAGTGATGGGAAAGATCTTTAGAATTACCTTTTTGAAATGCCTTTGACATTTTTGTGATCATGTGAATTCAAAATTTGGAAATGTTTATCTCTATTTCGTGCTGAAAATTATTTAAGAACTTGAAGTGTATGCCATGAAACATGGAAAACCTTCCTTCACAAATGAAATATCTAGAGATAAACTCAACTACTTTAGTCCATCTTACCAATAGAGATAATCATGCAGTGCCCTGCTTTGAATTTTCCAAGCTTTTATTTACTCTAATGAATTTTTGCCTCTTTGCTTCGACATCAAATTTATCTTGTCATGCCTTCCCTGTTTGCAACAATTCCATTACTCTACTAATGACAATGTCTGTCAACTTTATATCAATTTCTCTTACTATTACCAAGTTATTATACAATGTACCAACAAATTCCTCTACAATTCCTTCATCCAAGGCCTATATCTTCTCAAAATACCACACCCATATTACATTCTAAAACAGGGCCAAGATGTCTAGGCTATTGGTTTAAAGGGTGAGATCAAGCGGTTCATGTTTTAACAAGTCTCCTCCCATATTGTGAGATGAAATTCAAGTTGTAGGTTGTGTTCTTGCAACAAGGATTTTGTGGCTTTGGCAAACTGTTTGTGTTTTTAGCTTTGAGAGAAAAATAATGTGTATAAACTATGAAAAATATCCCCCAACTTAAACTGTCACTTATCCTTGAGGGATAAAATTGACATGCGCAAAATGGCTCATGGTAATAGTAAAGGGTGGCGGTAATAGCGTGTCACAGGTCACATCAATCAGTGAAGGAGGATGATATGGAAAGTTGGTGTGATAAGGTGAAGATATGGCGGCATGTTAATAACATTAGGTACCATCATCTTAATAATAATTAAAATATATGACATGAATAAATTATAGAATAATTACCATGTTACTTATAGAAATACGTTTCATAAATATGCAAATGATGATTCAAAGTGGTGGTTGTGGCATATGCTATTGTTTGAGTGGGAGCAAATGCTTGATGTAGGATATAATGTAGGTTTGAATGATAATAACACATCCTGTAGCAAGATATGTTTTTTGTAGCAATAAGTTTTATCTTGCAACAGTAAGTTTTATCCTGCAGTAGCAAGTTTTATCCTACAACAAGTTTTTCATCCTGTAGTGAGAAAGAAAATGTATTTTTGCTCCAAAAAAATGAATTTGCAAGTAAAAACAACTAAAAACAATTTTTTTTATTGTAGTAGTGCCTTTTCTCTCTCTTTTTGACGAATGTCGATCAACCAGTGACCTTGTTTTTTGAGACAACATCCGTCAGCAATGCTTGAAGGTTTTCATTGCCAAATTTTTTGATTTTTTTTAATATTTTTTGGTCCAAACTCAACTGGAGTCACAAGAATCCAAGAGGTAGGATTTTATTCAACTTGAACCAAGTCATTGTGAATGACTTGTTCTTAGCTACAAGAAGCTTTATTACTATTGGAAAATATTAGAGAAGGGTTGACAAAAATACCCTTCGACTGTAGGAATAGGTTGATTTACTTCATGAAGAGATGGATGTTGTTCTTCATGAAGTTAGCGAGTGAGAGTTTCTTTAAAAAATGGTTTCTTATACAACTTGAGCCTGTGGCCATTAAGAAACAATCAAAACTAAACATAGTCGATGGTCATGAGCTTCACTTCTCTATTGTCAATTTTTTTTGATCTCATCATGCCCAAGCCATTTGGATTGCAACTTTCCTTTATGATCCTTGTATTTAGAGTAAAAAAGGAGTGCCCAATCATTAGGTTGGAAATTCTTAGTCTTGATGTACTTGTCATGTCAACCCACACGTTGTCTTTGCTCTATTTTAGTGTGATGAAGTGCTTTCTTTCTTAGTTCATCAAGTGCATTCAGCTTCATGATCCTATCTTGTTGAGCTTAGAAAATATCAAAGCCCAGATCAAGTGTTGTTCTTAATATTTTATGTTCAAACTCAATGGGCAGAACATGCTTTTTACCATAAACTAGTTCATATGGAGTGAAACTAGTTATGGTTTTCCAAGTGATTCTATAAGCCCAAACTATTTTTAGAAGATGAGTTGACCAATCTTTTTTATGTAGGCTAACACTCTTAGTGAGTATAATTTCCAATTCTCTGTTTATCACTTCCACTTGACCATTTGACTGAGTATGGTAAGGGATAGACGTTTTGTGTCTAAATTCTTTGACCAAGGCAACTGTGAGGTCTGATGTGAACTATGGGCCTTGGTCTGTGACTATTTCTCTTGGTAGTCTATAGTGGGTGAAGATTTCTTCATGCAAGAACTCAACTACTTTCTCATCTCGGGCATGAGTTAAGGCTTTGACCTCTACCCATTTTGTGACATAATCAGTGCACACCATTATGTATTCTTTGTTGTTGGATTTAGTATCAATGGGACCTACAATATCTAGTCCCCGTTTGTCAAAGGGTTCTAGAACCAATTATGGTTGTAATGGCATTTCATCAGAGCAAGTGGGTTTTCTCATACACTAGAATTGATTACATCTATGAGTATACAACATGGCATCATTATGCAAAGAAGGCCAATAATATCCAATAGTGAGTACTTTCACAGTAGTTTGTTTGGTAACAAAATGACCCTCACAGGGTTCATCATGGCAGGCTCTGAGAATGCCATAAACTTCATCTTCTCATAATTGAATTTGGTCTCGTGATAAAGAAATATCCTACAATCTAGGAATAATGTCTACTATTTTGGATCAGGTGTTGTTTGTCCCTAGGTGTGAAATGTTGTGGTAGTGATCCTGCAGCAAGATAGCAATATCTGCAAACCAAAGAGATTGAATTGTTACTGCAAATAAATATTCATTAGAAAAAGAATCATCGGCAATAAGACTGTGCTCATCATTTTTTAATCAAGATAGAAAATTTGCTACTACATTATCCTTAGTCTATCCACAATGGTAATATCAAACTCTTGCAACAAAAGCAACCAAAAAATTATCCTGCCTATTACAATAGGTTTATTCATTAAATACCTAATTGCTGTATGATCTATGTAGATGAATACTTGGTAACCTATAATGTAGTGTCAAAATTTGTTGATGGCATAGACGACGGCATGAAATTATTTCTCTATTTCAATGTAGTTGAGTTTAGCCCCTTGAAGATTCATATTTTTAGCCAAGAACAACTCTTAAAGTGGTGTCAGATGCATCTGTGTAGATGTGAAAAGACTTCTTCAAATCAAGCCCTCTTAAAATAGGAGTTGTTATGAAAAGGTTTTTGAGTTGCTGAAAGGTAGTTTGACAATCATTAGTCCCTGTAAATTCAACATCCTTAGTAAGCAATCCAAACAATAGAGTGAAAATTTTACTAATTTTTTTGATGAATCTATCAGAGGATTCGCCTAGGTCCGAATAACGAGGATGCACGAGTCATGGTTGCACAGGATGAAGCAAGTGAATACCACAAAATGCTAAAGTAAATAAAATCAAATAAGAGACAATTGCATAGACAATTTAGAGAAAAAACAATATTCCATTAACATAAGATGGCCAAAGTGAAGAATACATATAGGAGAGCACGTAAGTAACTCCTCCATAAAAGGTTGTCAAGGCACCCCAAGAATAGACTGTAACTCTTCCATGAAAAGTGGTGACAAGGTGCTAAGAATAGAGAAGTAACTCCCATACCCAAAATAGCCGATCAATGGAGTTATTTATGACATTCTTATGACACCTATGACACATCTATGACACACATCTCCACATAAGCTAGCCTATCCCACGAATATAGGAAAACTCCACGTATGCACAAATATATAATTTTCCTAATTAATAATCGAGAAAAATAAAAACCTACACTAATACCCCCCCATAAGCGCAACTTAGGTGGGCAGTGTGGAAATATAAAATGGGTCCCGACAACTAGGCCTGATGAGGTACCCATGTACAAATGCAATCTGCCATAAGATAGAGAAAATGAGAAAACCCGTAGGAAAAAAATCCCCCTGTTAAGCATGGAATATACTGAGAGGGGGGGTGAATCAGTATATTATATATCTTATAAAACTTTTCCTTTATCACATTTCACTTAATCAAACATTCAAGTTATGTAATAAAACTCAAACAATAAACATCACACAAGAGAGAGACACTAGATATAACATGGAAACCCAATGTGGAAAAAACCATGGAGAATCAATCTCAAATATATTTGTGAGAACATACCCACATGAGCACCATACCCCTTTGACAAGTACAAACTTTAGCTACAATTCATGAGCACCAACCCATAGGAGCTTCAAACCCCTTTGCCGAGCACCAACCTAACACCTATTCATGAGTACCAACCCACAGGAGCACCAACCCAGCAACAATTCATGAGCACCAACCCACAGGAGCACCAACCCCTTTGTGTATACCACACACTTATCTCTCAATATTGCTATCTCAACAAATGATAGATCAATACAACATCTCCTTCCTCTCTCTCACCTTTGCTCTTCTAAGCTAGATATAACAAATACAAATCATATTCATCTCTCACAATTACTCTTCTAAGCTAGATATCACAATATCAAATCAACCTCTATCTCTCATATTACAAATAGCTTCTCAAGCCTTTATTTATAGCTTTCCAAATGACCTTTGGCCTTCCCCCTTTATGATCTTTCAATTCTCATGAAAAATGACGCCAATCTTAGATGACCCTTCATATCCAAGCATTTGAAAAGTCATGTGTTGACCCTTCATGACCAAAAACGTCCTTCCCACTTTTGTCCTTATCTTTGGTGACTCTTCGTATTTCTCAAAGTGTCCCTTCATGAGAAATTGTGCCTTTACTCTTTTGTCTTCACTTGGTGACTCTTGGTATTCCCCAAGATGACTCTTCATGAGAAAATGCATCCCATCCTTCTTTTGTCTTTATCCCGTGGCTCTTCGAATTCTCTGTGGGCCCTTCTTTTGTCTCATATGCAACCAAAAATATATTCATTAATATTAAATAAATATTAACTCATATCAGCCAAGATAAACAATGTTAAATGCAATGGGGCCTTTATCACCAATAATGCTAAACCTTTGACATCAATGACAATATTTTCAACAATCTCTCCCTTTGTTATTGATAACAACTTCAATCTTGAAACTGCCACATCCTGTCACCTGCACATCCTGTCATCTGAAAACATACAGTAACTCCCCCTTACTGTAGCAACCTATACATGTTCCTTGTACCTATTTTTTACACCTGTACCTGTACTTGTTATTCTCTCCCTTTGACATCAATGGCAAAGGGCCTACCTGGAGCTAACACTTAGCTCCCCCTCACTTGATGCTGAACATCAATGGCAGGAAGTAATAGAAATTACTCCCAACTCCTCTCACCGATATTTGAATGTATCTTTTGATCATGTCTTTGAAAAGATATCTGAAAATACATACACATTATTCCCTATCTTTTGAGCATCTGCAATCAACTCATTTGAATCTTTTATTCTAATATCACAACTTTCAACATGAAACTTTAATGTGTATCTTTGATCACAAATTTGACTAATACTCAATAGATTATGCTTAAGACCTTTTAGATACAAAATATTTTTAGTCTTAGTTCTACCATAATCCAAACTCAAAGTACCTTTTTCGGCTATCCTGGTAGTGGTTTTATCTTCGAATCTCACTGTACCACCATTGATCTTTTTTAGAGAAATGAACTTACTTTTATCTCCTATCACATGCCTCAAACATCTGCTATCAATTAACCATGGCTGATCTTTACCTCCCACATGCAGAGTTGTCTACACCATCATAGAATCTTCAGATTGTTTCTTCTGCCATGAACATGTTTGAACCTTCTTCCTGATGAATGGATCTTTGACACTCTGATTCTTCTTCTTGATGAATGGAGCTTTGAAACTCTGATCCTTCTTGACTAACTCAAACACGCTTCTGCAATACCGAGCTATGTGTCCGAAGTTGTTGCACTTGTAGCATACTATAGTCTTTTCATCAAAGCTTGATAGAAGAGCAAAAGAGTTGTGGCTTCTGCTTGACTCTACTTGACTTTTTTTTCCCTTATTTCTGAAATTGTTAGCTCTTTTTCTACATTCTAATTTTTTGTGACCATATCCATTACAATAAAAATAATAGCCATAAAAATAAGACCTGTCTGTATATCTTTGACCTGATTGCCTTTTGTAGCTTTGTTACTTCCAACCTTCTCTGTTTGGAATGTCCTCTGTATTCTTCACTTCTCCTCTTTTTGTTTCCTCTTGTGTAAGAGCTTCAACATAGCTCTTTTTCTTTTCAAAATCGATCCATGTTTTATCTGAATATGCTTTATGATTTTCTAATATCTTATTCAGCATGTTAGTGCTATCTTCAAATTTTGAATCACTGACTACTTTATCACTGATTGCTTTCTTAATATCTTCTTTTAAAGAGGTAATTTCAATAACATACCTTTCACAATCTTTTCTTGCTATTTCCAACTGTGCTTTGAGATCTTCTTCATTCTTCTTGGCTTCTTCAAAGTGTGCTTGTAGATCTTCAATCATTTCTTTTAACTCTTGTTCATTTTTTTCGATATGGTGCTTTAACCTTTGATTCTTCTTCTAAATAGCTTCTAACTCTTCTAGGGCACAATTGAGTTCTCCTTCCATATCTACTTCAGCTTCCTCCTCTTCTTCTTCTTGATTATCATGTATGGCCATGAATATAATCTCTTCTTCTGAATCGCTGACTTTACTATCTTCAACTGAGCTAGGATCTTTAGAATACAGGTTCTTCTTCTCGAATCCCTTATTGGATTTGCCTTTGAAATTCTTCTTGTATGTAGGCTTTTCTTCTTCTTCATCATTAACCTTATCTGAGCATCTAGCTGAAAAATGTCCAATCTTTTCACAATTAAAACATTTAAAAGGTAATTTTCCTTGATATTTACCTGTTCCTCTTTTTGGCCTGTGAATGAAAAGTGCTTCGTTGTCATCTTCATCATCACTGGAACTATCACTTGATTCTTGAATCTTAGCTTTCTCCTTCTTTGATGTTTTGAAAGATGCTTCTCTCTTTGAGGGTTTATCTTGTTCTGTCTACATCTCATATGCCGTGAGAATACCATGAAGCTCATCCATCTTTAGCTTGGCTAAATTCTTCTTCTCCTCGATTACAGAAACCTTTGCATTATATCTCATTGGTAGAGATCTCAAAACCTTTTGCACCACCGTTGACTCATCTAACGTTTCTCTAAGACCTTGAATCTAATTTATGACTTGATCAATTCGCAAAATATAACTTGCTATATCTTCTTCTTCTTCCATCTTCAAAATTTCAAACTGCCTTCTAATAGTCTGCAGCTTAGCTTGCTGAACCTTTCCATCACCTTTGTAAATATTCTCAAGTTTTACCCAAGTTTCATGAGCAAATTTACATTGCATAACTTTAACAAATTCAGATTCACATAAACCACATTAAATAGCATTTAAAGCTTTAACATTACATTCACTTGCCTTCTTTTCTACTGGAGTAATTGTAGATGTCTGTGGCTCTTCATATTCTTTCACCACTGATTTCCATATGTCGAATCCAAGGGCCATCAAATAAATCTTCATTCTCATGCTTCAAAAAACATAATTCATTCCATCGAACAAAGGTGCCTTATTTGTAGAAAACCCTTCTTGTGACCCAGCCATCGTGCTTTCTCGATCTACTTTCAAGCTGTAAAATTTTTCAAAAAAGAACCTGCTCTGATACCAATTGTTAAGCACAAAATATACTGAGAGGGGGGGGGGGTGAATCAGTATATTATATATCTTATAAAACTTTTTTTATCAAATTTTACTTAATCAAATATTCAAGATATGCAATAAAACTCAAAAAATAAACATCACACAAGAGAGAGACACTAGATATAACGTGGAAACCCAATGTGGGAAAAACCATGGAGAATCAATCTCAAATATATTCGCGAGAACAAACCCACAAGAGCACCATACCCCTTTGCCAAGTACAAACCTCAGCTACAATTTGTGAGCATCAACCCATAGGAGCTTCAAACCCTTTTGCCGAGCACCAACCCAACACCTATTCGTGAGCACCAACCCACAGGAGCACCAACCCTTTTGCCGAGCACCAACTCAACAACAATTCGTGAGCACCAACCCACATGAGTACCAACCTCTTTGTGTATACGACACCCCTATCTCTCAATATTGTTATCTCAACAAATGATAGATCAATACAACATCTCATTCCTCTCTCTCACCTTTGCTCTTCTAAGCTAGATATCATAATATCAAATCAACCTCTATCTCTCATATTAGAAATGACTTCTCAAGCCTTTATTTATAGCTTGTCAAATGACCTTTGGCCTTCCCCCTTTATGACCTTTCAATTTTCATGGAAAATGGCGTCAATCTTGGATGACCCTTCATATCCAAGCATTTAAAAAGTCATGTGGTGACCCTTCATGACCAAAAACGTCCTTTCCACTTTTGTCCTTATCTTTGGTGACTCTTCATATTCTTCAAAGTGTCCCTTCATGAGAAATTGCGGCTTTACTCTTTTGTCTTCACTTGGTGACTCTTGGTATTCCCCAAGATGACTCTTCATAGAAAAATGCGTCCCATCCTTCTTTTGTCTTTATCCCGTGGCTCTTCGACTTCTCCATGGGCCTTTCTTTTGTCTCATATGCAAGTAAAAAGATATTCGTTAATATTAAATAAATATTAACTCAAATTAGCCAAGATAAACAATATTAAATGCAATGGGGCCTTTATCACCAATAATGCTAAACCTTTGACATCAATGACAATATTTTCAACACCCCCCCAAAAGAGAGACATAAAAAAAATGAAGAGGCTAGAAGGCCCTCCCAAAGATGATGCTGCTGCAGATGTAAACCACACCCCAAGAAGAGCTCGTAGATGAATGAACTTGCTCTCAGTGAAAGGTTTGGTGAAGATGTCTACAACTTGCTCTAAAGACTTGCAAAATATCAAGTCAATGACCTGACTATGAATAGCTTTCAAATGAAATGCATGTGAATCTCTATGTGATTGGTCCACTGGTGCTGAACTGGATTCTTATAAATCTGAATGGTACTCTGGTTGTCACAATAAATGATGGTGGGCTACCTAATAAGAATGCCAAACTCATAAAGAATCTCCTGAAGCCAAATAGCCTTAGTAGCTGCATTAATAGCTCCCCTATACTCTGCCTCTATGGATGATATAACAATAGCATTTTGCTTCTTGCTAGACCAATTGATAGGACCAGAACCTAAAGAAAAATTGTAACTAGAAGTGGACTTGCGAGTTTGTGAATTGCCAGCTCAGTCTGAATCTGTATATCCAACCAAGTCAACCTCTATGCCAAATCTATAATGAATCTCGTATCTATGTGAACTCTGTATGTAATGCAAGATCTTCTTAGCTGCTTTCCAATGTAGCTCATGAGGTTCCTACATAAATCTGGAGACACGTCCCACTATATATGATATGTCAGGCCTGATGTGAGTCAAGTAGATTAGACTGCCAACAAGTTGTCGATACCGAGTGGCATCAACCAATGGTGAAGAATAGTCAACCTCAAGCTTGACTCCTGATAAAAAGAGAGTCAGATATGGCTTGCAATCAACCATGTGAAATCGAGCCAATAAGTCAAGAGCATACTTAGGCTATGCAAGAGAAATCCCTAAATTTGACTGTGAGATCTCGATGGCAAGGAAGTAGTGCAACAAACCCAAGCCTGTCATGTCAAATCTATCTTGGAGAGATGCCTTCATCGCTGCAATAGCCGATGAAGAATTCCCTATGATCAAAAGGTCATCAACATAAAGAACCAGAATCAAGAGCGAGTCATCCTATCGCAAAAAGTAGACATTAGGATCAGAATGGCACCTAGTGAAACTCGCTATGAGAAAGAAGGAATCCATCTTGGCATACCATGCTTAAGGGGCCTGTTTGAGGCCATAGATAGATTTCCTAAGTCTGCATACTAAGGAAGAATCCTAAACAAATCCTGGTGGCTGCTCCATGTAGATCTCTTCCTTTAGGTCTCCATGAAGAAAGACACTCTTCACATCCATCTGGTGCACATCCCAACCATGTGCTGCAACAATAGCCAAGGTGAGTTAGATAGAAGTCATCTTTGCAATGAGTGCAAAGGTCTCTGAGTAGTCAATTCCTGCCACCTGTGAGAAACCCTTAGAAACCAATCAGGCCTTGTACTTATCAACTGACCCATCTGCTGCAAACTTGGTTTGATATATCCACCTACGTCGAACCATCTTCCTTCCCTTAGGAAGTGAAGTCAAATCCCAAGTGTAATTTTTGATTAAGGAAGAATATTCTTCCTCCATAGCACTATCCCACTCAGGTACCCCCGATGCCTCTCGAAAGGTCTGTGGATCTAAAACTGAAGCAAAGAACGTATGTGGATCTCTCTAAAAATCCCCCTAGTATATCTGTCATCTATGGGATCTTCTGCCCAAGTGCCAACACTCTCAAGTGTTTGTTTGGTCTAAAGTGGCCCGAAAGTGGGCAAGTCAGGTGCTAACTTCTCATCCTCTGACTAACTAGAGGTGGATGACTCTGCATCACTATCCTCGCTGTCTGAACTCAAAGAAGAAGAAGATGTCTCTGGCTCAAGAACCTGATGTGGTTTATCTGAATTTGATGAGGAATCATCATAAAGAAGTAGATCTGATGAGGGAGAAGTGCCAAGTGTTGAGTCTCTAAGACTCTCCTGAAAGTGGACACTTCTCTCAATGAACAACTCATGAGTGGTTAGATCTAGAAGGCGATACCCCTTAATACCATCTAGATATCCTACAAAGATGCAATGCTTGGACTGACATTTCATAGCTTTGCATTTCTTTTTCGATATGCGGGCCATGGCTGGGGATCTAAAAACCCTAAAGTGCTCAATGTCAGGGTTCTTTTTATGCCAAGCTTCAAAGGGTGTTATCGCTTTTAAAGCTTTATGAGGAACCCTGTTTTGAATGTAGCAAACACAATTGATAGCTTCAGCCCAGTACTGTGGTGCTAAGAATTTGGAGTGAATCATACAACTACCCATCTCTTTGAAGAACCTATTTTTGCGTTCTACAACCCCATTCTGTGAAGGACTGTGACTATGTGCTGCAAATTAATCCCCTATATGATGTAAAACTGCGCAAACCTGTTGCTGACATACTCCCCTCCATTATCAGTTCGAAGAACTTTGATGGATTTCTCACTCTATTTCTCAACAAGAGCCTTGAAGTCTAGAAAATTTTCAAACACTTCAGACTTTTGTTTGAGAAAATATATCCAAGTGTACCTAGAGAAATCATCCATGAAAGTGAGGATATACTTGGCCCTTGTGAAAGATGGTTTGGAAAAGGGTCCCGATACATCACTGTGGACTAACTCCAAAGGTTGTGAAGCCCTCCAAGCTTTTCTTTTGTCAAATTTTGCTTCGGGATGCTTCCCAAAAGAGCACCCCTCGCAAAGTCCTTTTGAGAATTGGACATGAGACAAGCCAATGACCATGTCATGTTTGCAAAGTTGCTCAAGGTAGCGATAGTTAAGGTGGCCAAACCACTCATGCCATAATTTGCTAACTCCATTTGAATGAGTCAGCAATGCTGTTAGAGAAGAATCAAGTGCAAAATATGAAAAAGTGTATAACCTTGCTTGGTGATTTGCTCTACCCACTGCCACTGTAGTATCACTATGCAACTCCCTGATAGCCACTGAATCTAGTGAAAACTCAACTCTCATGCCCTAACCAATATGAATGATTTGGTACACTGATAGGAGATTGGTTGAAAGAGAAAGAACACTTAGAACATTATTGAATGTTCCTCCTTCCATTTCAACTAACCCTCTCTCTGCAATAGAAACTGATGTGTCATCACCCAAACTAATTGAAGTCATGCTATAAGGCTCTAAAGATGAAAACTCAACTAGTGAAGAGTCCATGTGGTGAGAAGCACCCAAATCAATGACCTATGATGTTGTAGAAGCTGTAGTTGCTACAAGGGCCTTGCCCTTTTCTTTCTCCTTACCCTTGCCTTTTGCCTTGGTAGAATTTTGTGTAGTTGAATTCTGCTTGATGGACTCAAGAACACCTATGTTGTGCTTCTCTAAGAGATGAGTTAGGTGATCTATTTATTTTTTTATGTATTTGTGTTCATTATGCCCTATATTTTTACAATAGGCACACTTAACCTTCTCTTTCTTAGGTTTAGCATTGGAAGAGAAAGACTCAGTGTTATTTTTGGTAGGATTGTTGGTTTTCTTCTTCTTCTCCTGCTCTTTGTTCTTTTTCTTTTTCTCCTTTGTTGAAGTCTTATCCTTACCATTTCCAGCTATCAAAGCTTGGAGTTGAGTAGACTTCATTATGCCCATTTGAATTAACTTATCTTGTTCCCTAGTTAAGTCGGCAATGAATGAATCCAAAGAAGGCATTTTCCATGTAGTGCCAATGACACTTTTTGTGGCATGAAAAGTGGAGACGAAGACTGAATAACTTGGGCCTAGCTTTACGAGAATAGAAAGGATGAGTCGATCATCTTTCTTCTCTATCCCACATTATTTCAATTGTAATTTAAGGGCCTTAAACTTAGTGAAGAAGTCCTATAGGGTGTCAAAGTTGCTAAGACTTAGACTTATGAGTTCATTTTTGAGCTCATAACATCTCATTTCATCAAGCTTCTCAAATAAGATTTCTAGGGTGTCCCATATGTCTTTTGGAGTCTCAGAGGTTTCTAAATGGAAGAGAAGTTTTAGAGACATGGACAAGCTCAGTAATCCATAGGCTTTATCACTACGATTGTACCACTTGACCTTTTCAGTATCAGTGCTAGGTTTCTACTTCAGTACCCATGGTAATCTTATACAACCGTTTGCTTCGAAGAATGATTGACATTTTAACCTTCCATTCATGATAGTTGAAAGGTGTTAGGAATTTAAGTTGAAAAAAATCTATTTTAAGCTAAATTTAGGTGAAGTTGTGTTGATTGCAAGTGAAATTATGTAGAAAAGAGAATGAAAGCAAAGATTGCAAGTGCTGAAAAGCAATCACATCCCCCTAAAATATTGAGCCCCCCCAAATATGAAAGTGCATGCTCAAAAGACGTCGGGTTCAATCGAGAATGTGTCTTAGAGAAATCAGTGCAAGACTTTAAGCAAATAGGATGTCGGACTTAGTCGAAAATACATTTTGGGGGACCCAAATTTTTTGGCACTTTATAAATTAGTGTATTTTTTATAATTATCTAGCCTAAGTTGTGGAAAATTGAAAACTAAGCACTTTTGAAAAAGACGACACTCGAATCTGAGCTACCGTTTACAAGATTTTAGAGTTTTAATTTCTCGTAAACTAATAATTTTGCAAAAAAACACTAAAACATTAAAAATACTTATTTTGAGAGATAAAGTGACCTTCCAACCACTCATTGGACTCGGTATGGAGTGAGGAATCCAAAGGAGGTATTTGTGAGGGGGAATTGGCCTCCTGCCAACCCAGGCCTCACCCTTCGTCTTCGACAATCGAATATACAAGCTTTAAAAAAATTCAAATATTGCTCAATCAAAGACCCCCCTAAAAAAATGATTTGGCACTTTATATTAGTGCGTTTACAACTGCCACTAGCAAGAAATACTAAGTGGTCTTGATTTCAATGCATTACAAAACCCTCATGAAAAGCATATGTTGAAAATACAACTTTGGCATAATATCCAGAGAAATAAATAGCACCACTGCGATTTACTCAAAAAATCATGTACTTTCAAAAAAAGAATCATCTCGATATGAGGTCTTATGTGAAAGTTATGATCCTCCGAAGTTTCTAAAATGAGAACTGTGCAATGTCACGACTGAGAATCTGCAATTTCAAAAAAAATTAGTATCAAAATAAAAAACGTCTGCACTAGTGCATAGATCATGAAAAAATAGCCAAAATAAAAAAAAAATTCGTGGGAGGAGTCCGTATGAGCAAGAACAGAGCATTTAAAAACTGCCTTCAAAATTGCAACTGTGAACGGAGAGGGGTCCCTCTGTAGCTTTCTGAGCATGTTTTTGCAAAGTATACAGAATGTATGCAAAAACTAAAAGATACCTAGATGGTTTTTTTGGGTTGCAAACAAAACCCAGAAGACATTTTTCTTGTTAATGTTAGGATCCCCTACTCTACTATGAGAGTATAATTGATTACCTTTGTATAAGCAACTAAACACGAAATTAAACCAAAAGTAATAAGTAACTAGAATTCAGAAACAACAAAGAATATGAGATACGAAAAATAATACAATCTTGTATTACACTCTTTCAGAAGGAAATACAATGAAAAAATTTCACTCTTCTTCTCACAACTCTTGGGTGTCCAGTAATTCTCCCTCAAGAGTTCTCTCTCTCTCAATCAATTACAAACCAACTCAAACACAAAGTTATTCCCTCCAATGACAATCAACCCAATGGTTATTGTTGCCTACTCCAAGTACTTGTGACAATCAACCCAATTGTTGTTGCCTCCAAACCTTGACTAGCAGATCTTCTTAATCTTGCACCTTACAGATCTAATTAATTTTGCTTACACCATGTGTTGTAAATCTTCTTGATTTTGCTACTCCACAGACCTAACTGATCTTGCATACACACACCCGTAGATCTTCTTGATCTTGCTACCCCGCAAATCAACTGACCTTGCTTACTTGTAGATCTTCCTGATCTTGCACTCTTGCAGACCTTCTAGATCTTACACTTTAAAGATTTCATCCTTCTTAGTCATGATTACAATACAGCCCCATGGGTCTCTTAAATAGATCTCAAACCAAATAATAATTAGAAACGCAGACTCAAGACTAAAATTAGTCTTTACATGCAAACTCACTATTCATCTAAAATTAGAAAATAGTTCTGAAAACACACAGGTGACTGACGTCAGTTCCTGTCTGTCTAGAGATGATCGATGTCGGCCGATACATAATCGATGTTAGTAGATTTTAGTTCTTGCCTGAATGATGTCGACAGATTTTGGCCGACGTTGGTTACTATGTAACCTAGCAACCTCCACCATTTGCATAACAGTGAAGCTTTTAGATCCACAACTTAACAATCTTTCACTTGGAGATAAACAGTTACCCCTGTACTTGTACATCCTTTAATTTATTTTTGGCTTGTATCTCTTTCTTCAAGTACAATCTTAAAGATCAACGACCAACAGTAAACACATATCCTATGGTGCTTCTCCTATCATCCAAGTCACTTGTCATATCCGAATCTACATATTCACGTAGAAAAATGCTTGACCCTACATAGCATAAATACCTGCTATTGGTCCCTCTCAGATATCTGAGAATCTACTGAACTACTTTTCAGTACTCCTTCCCTAGATTTGCTATAAACTTGCTGACAACTTTCACTGCTTGAGCAATATCAGGTCTAGTACATATAATGTACTCAACCTCATCATGTGATTTAAGACACTGTTCATAGCTCAACTTGAACTGTCCAACCATAGGTGTGCTTACCAGTTTTGCATCCTGCATATCAAAGCTCTCCACTACCTTATTCACATAATCCTCTTGAGACAAAATCAACCTGTGATTTTTTTTGTCTCTAAAAATACTCATGCCAAGGATTTTTTTTACTGCTTTTAAATCCTTCTTGGCACATGTCTGAGCTACTTTTACCTTTGGCTCAGTAATTTTTTGCATGTGTGACCCTGCAACAAGCATATACACTACATACAGTAACAAGATAATGTAACTATCATTATTCAACCTAGTAAAATAAACACAATGGTCACATTGACATTGACTAAAGCCATGCTTTGTCATCAACCTGTCAAACCTCAAATACCACTGTTCTGGAGCTTGCTCAAGACCATATAACTTGGCCTTCTATCTCACTTGTCCATTCTCTCATTTCTTTAATCTGTGAATCCATTCGTCTTTTAGTGCTTTCTTTCTGGCTGGCAACTCAACTAAATCCCACATTTAGTTCTTTTTCAAAGAATCAATTTTTTCATTCATGTCATGCTCCCACTGTTTCCTAGATGCTACCTACATTGCCTCTTCAAAACTTCCTGATTCTCGACCATCAGTGAGCAACAAGTAGTATAAAGAAGAGAAATAACAAATTTAAGGCTTACTTACCCTTTCAGACCTCTTCATGGGCATTTGAGACTCATTGACAACTTGATGTCCACCCAAATTTCATTCTAACAGTGACCGATCTCGGTCATCTCTCAGTCTACACCCGATCAATGTTGGTTCTATATGACCGACCTGACCGACATCAGTTCTTATCTAATCGACATCAGTTTCCACCTGCCTAACATCATCGACTTTGGTCTCCATCAGACCGATGTCAGTTCCTTCTTGATCGACGTCAATTTTTACCTGACCGACGTCGATATATGTATTTTTTTGTGAGTGATGATTTTTACGTGCGAGCTCATTTTGGATCATAACCTTATCCAAATCAACATTGCCCTGCTCAGAATTATTCAACCTCTTGCTCTGATCACTGTCTATCACCTTCTCTTTGAAAACCAAGGCTTTTCAGTTCTTAAATATGTTAAAAACATCAGATTTTCTCTTTATGTAATAAACTCATTCCTTTCTTTTAGCATCATCAATGAAAGAAACATCATACTATGATCCTCTAATAGAAGCTTCATGAGCTAGTCTCCACACTTTTATGTGAACAAGCTCCAACTTGTGCTTCTTCTTTATTGATCTAGTTGTGAGAAACTTCACTTTCTCTTATTTCCTAAAAATACAATGCTCATAGAAATCTCGGTCTATCAAATTTGAAATCTTACCTTTTGACTTAAGAACATCGATTCCCTTTTCACTCATGTGACCAAGCCTACAGAGCCACATCTTTGCATCTACATCTGAAGTAAATAAAACAGAAGGAGAATCAATAATACAAGTAGATAGATAAAGTGTACCTATTTTTTTACCTCTTGCTAAAACAAATGTACCCTTAAAAACTTTCTAAGATTCTGTTGTGAGAGTTACTGTGCAACCCTCATCACCCAAGTTCTCTACAAAAATCAAATTCCTCTTCAGGATGGGTACATGCATGACATCCTTCAACACCCATGTGTTGTCAGTCTGCAATTTCAGCTGCACTTCTTCTTTGCCATTGAATTTTTTTATTCTTAGCTTACTTTTTTTTGCCATTGCTTTACTCCCACTCAAACAGAAACCCTTGTGAGTGACCTGTAATCAATAAACACTAACACGCTCTGATGAACTTGGCTATGTGAACTTGGCTTTGATGAACCTGTCTTTGATGAACCTTCACCCTGTCTCTGATACCACCTATTAAAATCCTAGCTCTGATACCAACTGTTAGTGAACCTGGCTCTAATACCAACTTGTTAGTGAACCTAGCTCTGATACCAACTGTTAGGATCTCTTACTCTACTCTATGAGTATAATTGATTACTTTTGTATAAGCAACTAAACATGAAATTAAACTAGAAGTAATAAATAACTAGAATTTAGAAACAACAAAGAATATGAGATACGAGAAACAATACAATCTTGTATTACTCTTTCAGAAAGAAATATAATGAAGAAATCTCACCCTTCTTCTCACACCTCTTGAGTGTCTAGTAATTTTATCTCAAGAGTTCTCTCTCTCTCAATCAATTACAAACCAACTCAAACACAGAGTTGTTCCCTCCAGTGACAATCAACCCAATGGTTGTTGTTGCCTACTCCAAGTACCTGTGACAATCAAACCAATTGTTGTTGCCTCCAAACTTTGACCAGCAGATCCTCTTGATCTTGCACCTTGCAGATCTAATTGATCTTGCTTACACCTTGTGTTGCAAATATTTTTGATCTTGCTATCTCGTAGATCTAACTGATTTTGCACACACACTTGCATATATTTTTGATCTTGCTACCCCACATATCAACTGACCTTACTTACCTGTAGATCTTCCTGATCTTGCACTCTTGCAGACCTTCTAGATCTTACACTTTGAGGATCTCGTCCTTCTTAGTCCTGATTACAATAGAGCCCCATGGGTTTCTTAAATAGATCCCAAACCAAACAATAATTAGAAACACAGACTCAAGACTAAAATTAGTCTTTACATGCAAACTCACTGTTCGTCTAAAATTAAAAAATAGTTCTGAAAATACACAGATGATCGACATTGATTCCTGTCTGTTTGGAGATGATCGATGTCAGCTAATACATAATCGATGTCGATAGATTCTGGTTCCTATCTGACTGATGTCAGCAAGTTTTGATCGACATCGGTTACTGTGTAACCTAGCAACCTCCACCATTTGCATAACAATGAAGCTTTTAGCTCCACAACTTAACAGTTGATGTACAAAAGATGTAGATCTAGTATAAAATAGATGCCTTTAACTAAAAAAATGACCCCAGCAACCAAAAAATGGCATGTAAAGGCAAACTCAGCTATCAAGAGATTTCAAAGGCATGTGACTATCAGAGTTGTTGCCAGAATCTAGATAATGCGAGTGCAATGGAGACGTGATCACACAAGTTGAAGCAAGTGCACACCACATAGATGCTAAAGCAATTTGAAATTAACATAATAAGAGAAATTGCATAAGACAAAATGGAGAAAACCAAAATCTGATTAGTATGGAATGACCAAAGTAAGGAATACAAATAGGAGAGTACGTAACTCCTCCACAAAAGGTGGACAAGGTACCCCAAGAATAGAATGTAACTCCTCTATGAAAGGTGGTGACAAGGTGTTAAGAATAGAGAAGTAACTCCCATCAAAGGAGTTACTTATGAGATTCTTATGACACTTATGACACATCTATGACACACACCTCCACATAAGCTAGTCTATCCCACAAATGTAAGAAAACTCTATGTATGCACAAGAAATACAATTTCTCTAATTAATAAATAGGGAAAAATAAAAACCTATACTAATACCTCCCATAAACGCAACTTAGGTGGGCAATGTGGAAATATAAAATGTGTCTCGGCAACTAGGCCTGATGAGGTATCCATGTACAAATGCAATCTCTCATAAGATAGAGAAAAAGAGAAAATCTGTAGGAAAAAACTCCCCTCCTAAAAGAGATTAAAAAAAGAGGCTAGAAGGCCCCCCTAAAGATGATGCTGTTGTAGATGTGGACCGCACTCCAAAAAGAGCTCGTAGATGAATGAACTTACTCTTAGTGAAAGGTTTGGTGAAGATATCTGCAACCTGCTCCTAAGACTGGCAAAATATCAAGTTAATGCCCTGACTATGTATAAGCTTCTGAATGAAATGCATGTGAATCTCTATGTGCTTGGTCCACTAGTGCTGAACCAGATTCCTACAAATCTGAATGGTACTCTGGTTGTCATAATAAATGATGGTGGGTTGCCTGATAGGAATGCCAAACTCAAAAAGTATCCCTTGAAGCCAAATAGCCTCAGTAGCTACATTAATAGCTCCCATATACTCTGCCTCTGTGGATGATATAGTAATAGCATTCTGCTTTTTGCTAGACCAATTGATATGACCAAAACTTAGAGAGAAACTGTAACCAGAAGTGGACTTACGAGTCTGTGAATTGCCAGCCCAATCTGAATTTGTATATCCAACCAAGTCAACCTCTATGCCAAATCTGTAATGAATCCCATATATATGTGAACCCTGTATGTAATGTAAGATCCTCTTAGCTGCTTTCCAATGCAACTCATGGGTTCCTACATGAATCTGGAGACAAGTCCCACTGTATATGAAATGTTGGGCCTAGTGTGAGTCAAGTAGATGAGACTACCAACAAGTTGTCGATATCGAGTGGCATCAACCAATGGTGAAGAACAATTAGCCTCAAGCTTGACTCCTGATAGAAAGAGAGTCGGAGATGGCTTGCAATCAGTCATGTGAAACCGAGCCAAAAAGTCAAGAGCATACTTAGGCTATGCAAGAGAAATCTCTAAATTTGACTGTGAGATCTCGATGCCAAAGAAGTAGTGCAATAAACCCAAGTCTATCATGTCAAATCTATTCTAGAGAGATGCCTTCACCACTGTAATAGCTGATGAAAAACTCTCAGTGATCAAAAGGTCATCAACATATAAAACCAAAATCAAGAGTGAATCATCTTGCTACAAAAAGTAGACATTGGGATCAAAATGACACCTAGTGAAACCCACTGTGAGAAGGAAGGAATCTATCTTGGCATACCAAGCTTGAGGGGCCTGTTTGAGGCCATAGATAGATTTCTAAGTCTGCATACTAAGGAAGACTCTTGAACAAATCTTGGCGGCTGCTCCATGTAGATCTCCTCTAGGTCTCTATGAAGAAAGACACTCTTCACATCCATCTGATGCACATCCCAACCGTGTGCTGCGGCAATAGCCAAGGTGAGTTGGATAGAAGTCATCTTTGCAACGGGTGCAAAGGTCTCTGAGTAGTCAATGCCTGCCACCTGTGAGAAACCGTTGGCGACCAATCATGCTTTATACTTATCAACCGACCCATCTGTTGCAAACTTGGTCTGATATATCCACCTACATCGAACCATCTTTCTTCTCTTAAGAAGTGAAGTCAAACCCCAAGTGTGATTTTTGATTAAGAAATAATATTCTTCCTCCATAGCATTATCCCACTCAAGGACCCCCGATGCCTCTTGAAAAGTCTGTGGATCTAAAACTATAGCAAAGAAGGCATGTGGATCTCTCTGAAAATCCCCCTAGTACGTCTGTCATCTACGGGATCTCCTGTCCAAGTGCCAACACTCTCAAGTGTTTGTCTGGCCCAAAGTGGCCTGAAAGTGGGCGAGCCAGGTGCTAACTCCTCATCCTCTAACTGACTAGAGGTGGATGACTCTACATCACTGTCCTCGCTATCTGAACTCAAAGAAGAAAAAGATGACTCTGGCTCAAGAACCTACTATGGTTGATCTAAATCTGATGAGGAATCATTGTGAAGTAGATCTGATGAGGGAGAAGTGTCAAGTGTTGAGTCTCTAGGACTCTCCTGAAAATAGACACTTCTCTCGATAAACAACTCATGAGTGACTGGATCTAGAAAGCGATATCCTTTAATACCATTTGGATATCCTACAAAGATGCAAGGCTTGGACTGACATTCCATAGCTTTGCATTTTTTCTTCAAAATGCGGGCCATGGCTGGGGATCTAAAAACTCTAAGGTGCTCAACATCAGGTTTCCTTTTATGCCAAGCTTTAAAAGGTGTTATCCCTTTCAAGTCTTTATGAGAAATTCTATTTTTAATGTAGCAAGCACAATTGATGGCTTCAGCCCAGTACTGTGGTGCTAAGGATTTGGAGTGAATCATATAGCTACCCATCTCTTTCAAGAACCTATTCTTGCATTTTGCAACCCCATTCTGTGAAGGACTGTAAGTCACTGTGCGCTGCAAATCAATCCCCTCTGTAATGCAAAACTGCTTAAATCTGATGCTGACATATTTCCCTCCATTATCAGTTACAAGAACCTTGATGGATTTCTCACTCTATTTCTTAACAAGAGCCTTGAAGTCTAAATTTTTTTCAAACACTTCAGACTTTTGTTTGAGAAAATATATCCAAGTGTACCTAGAGAAATCATCAATGAAAGTGAAGATGTACTTAGCCCTTGTGAAAGATGGTTTGGGAAAGGGTCTCGATACATCACTGTGGACTAACTCCAAAGGTTGTGAAGCCTTCCAAGCTTTGCCTTTGTCAAATTTTACTTCGGGATGATTCCCAAGGGAGCACCCCTCGCAAAGTCTTTTTGAGAATTGGACACGAGGCAAGTCAATGACCATGTCATGTTTGTAAAGTTGCTCAAAATAGTGGTAGTTAAGGTGGCCAAACCGCTCATACCATAATTTGGTAACTCCATCTGAATGAGTCAGCAACGCTGTTGGAGAAGAATCTGATGCAAAATTTGAGAAGGTGTATAACCTGGCTTGGTGATCTGCCCTACCCACTGCCACTGTAGTATCACTATGCAACTCCCTGATAGACACTGAATTTGGTGAAAACTCAACTCTCATGCCTTGACCAATGTGATTGATTTGGTACACTGATAAGAGATTGGTTGAAAGAGAAGAAACACTTAGAACATTATTGAATAGTCCTCCTTCCATTTCAATTGACCCTCTCCCTGCAATGAAAACTGATGTGTCATCACCCAAACTAATTGAAGTCATGCTACAAGGCTCTAAAGATGAAAACTCAACTAGTGAAGAGCCCATGTGGTGAGAAGCACCCGAGTCGATGACCCATGAAGATGTGGAAGCTGTTGTAGCTATAAGGGTCTTACCCTTTTCTTTCTCCTTACCCTTGCCTTTTGCCTTAGTATAATCTTGGGTAGATGAATTCTGCTTGATGGACTCAGGAACACCTATGTTGTTCTTCTCTAAAAGATGAGTTACGTGATCTATTTGTTTCTTCATGTATTTGTGTTCATCATGCTCTATCTTTTTACAATAGGCACACTTAACCTTCTCTTTTTTTGATTTAGCATTGGAGGTGAAGACTCAGTGTTGTTTTTGGCAATATTGGTGTTTTCTTTCTTCTTCTCCTGATCCTTGTTCTTTTTCTTCTTCTCTTTTTTTGAAATCTTGTCCTTACCATTTTCAGCTATCAAAGCTTGGGGTTGAGTAGACTTCATTTTGCCCATTTGAATTAGCTTATCTTGCTCCCTAGTCAAGTCGGCAATGAATGAATCCAAAGAAGACATTTTCCATGTAGTGCCAAGAGCACTTTTTGTGGCATGAAAAGTGGAGACAAAGACTAAATAACTTGGACCTAACTTTGCGAGAATAGAAAGTATGAGTTGATCAGCTTTCTTCTCTATCCCGCATTCTTTTAATTGCAATCTAAGGGCCTTAAACTTAGTGAAGAAGTCTTGTAGGGTGTCAAAGTTACTAGGACTTAGACTTATGGGTTCGTTTTCGAGCTCATGACCTCTCATCTCATCAAATTTTCTAAATAAATTTTTTAAGGTGTCCCACATGTCATTAGGAGGTTGAGAGGATTCTAAATGGAAGAGAAGTTCTAGAGACACAGACAAGCTCAGTAATTCATAGGCTTCATCACTACAGTTGTACCACTTGACCTTTTCAGCATCTGTGTTGGGTTCTACTTCTGTACCCATGGTAATCTTATACAACCCTTTGATTCTAAGAATGATTGACATTTTAACTTTTCATTCATGAAGTTGAAGGGTGTTAAGGGTTTAAGGTGAAAAGAATCCATTTTTAGCTGAATTTAGGTGAAGTTGTGTTGATTGCAAGTTGTGAATGTATGCAGAAAGGAGAATGAAAGCAAGTTGTAAAAATCAATCACACTCCCCTGAAATATTGAGCCCTCCCAAAACATGTAAGTGCACACTCAAAAGATGTCGGACTCAGCTAAAAATGCGTCTTAGAGCAATCAGTGAAAGACTAAATCAAACAGGACGTCAGACTCAGCCGAAAATGCGTCCCGAGAGACCCAAATTTTTGGCACTTTATAAACTAGTGCATTTTTGAAAAATAACAAGTCTACACTGTGGAGAATTGAATTAAAAATATTTTTTTAAAAAATGGCACCCAAAACCGAGCTATCGTTTGCAAGATATTAAATTTACAATTTTCTCGTAAACTAGTGTTTTTGCAAAAAAAATACTAAAACATTAAAAAAATGCTTGTTATGGGGAGAAAAAGTGGTCTTCCAACCACTCGTTGGATTCGGCATGGAATGAGGAATCCAAATGAAGTCTTTGTGAGGGGGAATCAGCGTCCTGCCAACCCGAGCCTCACCCTTTGTCTTCGTGGGTTGAAGATACAAGTTTTAATTGAAAACCTCGAAAATACCAAACTGTCTAAAAAAACTAAATACTCAGTCAAATTGACTGATTTTTGTTTTGACAAATCAATTTTCACTAAAAAATTTAAGTTAAAGACATAATGACAGAATGGCAAAGTGTTTAAGGGTCCACATGGGACACCAAGCAGGGAGGAGGGCACCTTTTTCAAGAAAATACAATAGTCCAAATTTGCAGTAGAAAAGATAAACAAAATCAGACCTATGCTAGACTGTATGGCCTATCTGAGGCACCTTGTTGAAAGGAAGTACAGAAGCTTGGCGTGGAAAAATATCTTCACCAAAAAAGGAGGCGGAGAAGCTTGTTTTTGGGCACCATACAAATGACTGTTGGAACTGACTGGTACTGCTGAAACTTTTTGGAAAGGAGGTTGGCATAGACGAGAAGTGTGGCATGGAAAAAATGAAGCTGAAGTTGGCGCAAAAGAACTACTGTGTTGAAGGCGTGGCAACCAAAAAAGGTCAGCTGAGGGTCTGTAGAAGCATGGCGCAGAACAAAAGTTTGGTACCTACCTCCTTGCTCTCTGCTCAACAATGGCCCTTGAGTGTATCAACTTACAGATTTTTATCTGCAAACAGCTTGTCTGCTAGTGGTATTCTGCCAAGACACCCAAATGCAAGGATCCCAAGGAAACTAACTAGAAATGATATAAACATATATTTTTTTTTAATTTTAGACTAAATCTAGAATAAAAAAATAAAGAGAACTCCACTCCTCTTGATTTCAAAATAAGCTAAAAGCATAATCACACACAAGATTATCGGGTTTTCTCTGATACCATATTAGAGTTGCCAGAATCCAGATAATGTGAGTGCAATGGAGATGTGATCACACAAGTTGAAGCAAGTGCACACCACATAGATGCTAAAGCAATTTAAAATTAACACAATAAGAGAAATTGCACAAGACAAAATAGAGAAAACCAAAATATGATTAGCATGGGATGGCCAAAGTAAGGAATACAAATAGGAGAGTATGTAAGTAACTCCTCCACAAAAGGTGAACAAGGCACCCCAAGAATAGAATGTAACTCCTCCATGAAAGGTGGTGACAAGGTGTTAAGAATAGAGAAGTAACTCCCATCAAGGGAGTTACTTATGACATTCTTATGACACATCTATGACACACCTCCACATAAGCTAGCCTATCCCACAAATGTAGGAAAACTCTATGTATGCATAAGAAATACAATTTCCCTAATTAATAAATAGGGAAAAATAAAAACTTACACTAATGGTGACAACCTGCAATTTTGATTAAAACACAAAATATGCAAGTCGATTGACAAAAATAGGATTATTGGATCTTGTAAAATCTTGCCTGCATGTATATGGAGAGACCAAACAATACATGGAAGGAACAAGAGCACATAGAACTAGCAATATCTCCCAAAAATTTTCAAATTTCACAAAAAAAATGCCTTAACAAAGCTCTAGATTTCAATGAAAACAATAACAAAATAGACAACCAGTTATCGGGGTGGCTCTGATACCATATCAGAGGATTCGCCAAGGTCTGAATAATGAGGATGCATGAGTGGTGGTTGCATGGGATGAAGCAAGTGAATACTACAAAATGCTAAAGTAAATGAAATCAAACAAGAGACAATTACATAGATAATTTGGAGAAAAGCCAATATTTCATTAACATAATATGGCTAAAGTGAAGAATACATATAGGAGAGCACGTAAGTAACTCCTCCACAAAAGGTGGTCAAGGCACCCAAAAATAGACTGTAACTCCTCCATGAAAGGTGGTGACAGGGTACTAAGAATAGAGAAGTAACTCTCATACATAGAATAGCTGGTCAAAGGAGTTACTTATGACATTCTTATGACACCTATGACACATCTATGACACACATCTCCACATAAGCTAGCCTATCCCATGAATGTAGGAAAACTCTATGTATGCACAAATATATAATTTTCTTAATTAAATAATAGGGAAAAATAAAAACTTACACTAATAGAATCGTTTATAATAAAGAGCATGTCCTAAAAAGCTTCTAACTTTGCTTTTTTGGTGTGGGTAAATCCTTAATGATACTTATCTTTGCTGGGTCAAATTGAATTCCAACGGGGGATATGTGATGCCCCAACACAATCCCTTCAGTCATAAGCATGTAACACTTTTCATTGCTTAAAGATAATTAGTGGTATTAGCAATGTTGAAGAACTTTCTCCAGGTTGGTGAGTGTTTCTTTGAATGTCTGATCATAAACAATGAAATCATCCATATAGATTTCAACACAATCATGGGAGAGATCAAAAAATATGCTCAAAACAACCCTTTGAAAAGTAGTTGTGGTATTGCAAAGACCAAATGGTAAAATGGCATAGGCATAGGTTCCCCAAGGGCAAGTAAAAGTGGTTTTATCTTGGTCTTGTGGAGTAATTCGTATTTGATTATAACCACTATAGTTGTCTAGGAAGGAAAAATACTTTGTCCTTGCTAATGTATCCAACACTTGATCGATGAATGGAATGGGAAAACGATCCTGCCTGGTAGCAACATTTAATTCTCGATAATCAATGCAAATATGCCATTTTCCCTTTTTTTTAATGGATAATGACCATGGGAGAAACCCACTAGCTATCCAAAATAGGATAAACAAATCTTGCATCCAAGAGTTTTTGCAATTCAATTTTGATAATATCTTTAACTACAAGATTCATTCATAGTTGGGGTTGGTGAATAGGTTTGCATTTTTATTTAATGTAAATGTGATGCATGTATAAATCTGGGGTATTCCTCTCATGTCATGGTAATCATAGGCAAATATTGTTGTGTGATTTCTTAGCATTGTAAGTAACTAACTTTCTTATTAGGGTGTTAAGGAGGTGCTGATGTTGAGAGGTTTGTTTGGCAGAATGTCTACTTGCTTTGTTAAAGAAAGCATAGTTTCTATGTTGATGATTAAAGGAGCATAGCTACATTGATGGGGAAGCAATTGATGAAATGTCTAAATGTCTCTTGTAGTTTCAACAAGATCATTCCTAGAAAAGGTATTCTAAAGAGGGCATGGTTTACATTCTAATAGGTTGGTGGCTACAGGATCCTGTCAATAGGTGTTTCGCAAGATACTAGTAAGGATAATGTCTTCTTATTATGCCTATGAAGCTGGACTTTGGTCAATTGTATAGAGAGTCTACATGGAGACAACTTCTTCAAATACATGAATCCAAAGGTTTGGGCCATTATTTTGGGAAGGCTAAAATGGTGGATACAAAACCAATTTCTTGGTGTCATTTTCATTGGAAATTAACATTTTTCTTGACTTGCAGCCAATAAAAGCATCAATGGTGGCCAACCATGGGCAGCCAAGGATGAGAGGATAACCCCCCAAATTGCTCTTTGGATGTAGTATAATAAAGTCTATTGGATATTGCCAAGAATCCACAGTGATGACAAGGTCTTCAACAATCTCCTCAGGCTTAACAATTGATTTTTTATCAATTTGGAGGATCGTGGGTGTTAGACAGAGAGTGGTAAGTTTCATTTGTTGCATGGTCTCCATGGTTATCACATTGATGGCTTCACCCAAATCAATTAAAGTATTGGAGATGGGTTGGTCATGGATGCTAACATTAACTATAAGACTTTTCAGATCATAATATTTTGGGAGAACTATGTTTCCCAACATAATATCTGCTAGTGGGCCAATGACTTGGACTATTTTGGGATCCTTATTGTTTCTTCTCGGTGTTTTTTAAACATAGCTCTCTAACAACTTTATTGTAGATAGGAACATCCTTTATTGTTTGAAAGAGTGGGATTTTTATGCACATATTCTTGAGTTATCCTAAAATATCAAATTCAATTTCTAGTTCAGGATGTGATATGTTCAATCTTTCTAAAAAAGGAGGATTGTTAGTTTCATTTTGATTTTTTGATGGACTTGACTCAGGATTGGCCATGGGTGGCTATGGATTAGTATGGAGTGGAGCTGGTTTAAAGTGTTCTGTGATTATGGGTGAGGTGGATTATGGAATAACACAACGTGAGTGAAGTTGAACTTGATTAATATCCAAGGTGTATGTTGGATATTGCATTAATTCAATGGATTGAGTCGATTAAACTGACTTATTGGCAAGATTGGGGATGGGCTGGGTGGGTAATTGAGTGGTTCAAATAGGTTGATGAGTGTTTAACATTATGGCCTATTGTTGTTGTGGTTGATGCATTTGTTGGAAAAAGCCTTAATTACATTTCCATTGTTATTGCCATGGATTAGAGGGAAAGAACCATTGTTGGTTTTGGAATTGCCTTAGTTGAAGTTGTTGTCCATTATGTTGCATCCATACTGATTCTAGGGTAGCTGCCAACTTGTTTGAGACCAATTTTGATTGGGTATATTCATCCAAGTATCATATTGAGGATAATTTGAGAATTGAGTATTTGTAAACATAGAGTTTGATAACATACCTAGTCTTTGTACCCATGATTTCCATTGAGCCATGAAAAACACTTGATTCTAATCTTCTCTTATGACATGCAACTCTACTATCTTAGGATTCTCCTCGGTTATGATGTCTCCCTGAGCTTTCATGGAATGGCATGTGCAATCTACCTTCTTCTTTCTACATGCAGGGCAATAGGTGGCTAAGGCTTTCTCAATTTTTTCTTGCTTCCTTTGTGTATGTAATATATAAATTTGAGTAGCTAGGTGGCTGAGAATGTCATTCTTCATGTCTTGGAACAGGTTGCTAACTTCACCTTTAGACAGTCCTGTTGTAGATGCTATAGGAAGGGTTCTTCCCCTACTTTTGTTCATGGTTGATCTGGAGTAGTTTGTACATAGAACTATTAGTTCATCAAATGGTAGTGTAGAAACATAACCACCAGACATTAGATCTAGTGCTTCCAAAAAATCATCTCTAATCCCTTTCTGGAATATCAACTTGACCGATTCCTTGTCCATTGTGGTCTACTTAGATTTTTGCAAGATGAACAAAAATCATTCCATATATTATTTTAATGACTCATCATTAACTTGTGTCATTTAGAATATGTCATCTCTCCTATAGTTTCTGCGCCTACAATAGTCTTGATACTTTATCAAAAACTTATCCTTTATTTCTTCTCAAATAGAAATGGCATCCCTTCCAAGTCTCATGAACCATCTAAGTGCTGCATCTTTGAGTTTTGCTAGAAACAATTTGAGTTTCTGAACATCTTGATTGTAATCATAGTTGTGGCATAAGATGTCAAACTCAAAAATAAATATGTCTGGATCCTTAGATGTTTTCCCCCTAAAAGTAGGGAGGGTAGAGTGAGGGATATTCTTCATGGGTGCATTTCTGTTAGGAGTAAAGATAGAAAATTTTAAAGTAGTATATTCATTGGTAGTGTTTTCTTCCTGGTGATCCCCTATGAATACTCTTTGTTTTGGTAAGTGGGAGGTTGTTGCTATCCAATGCTCAAAATTTCTATAAATTCTTCTATTTCCTGGGGTATAGAAGATGGAGATTTTATCTTTGTTCTTAGGAATATATGGCTTCCTATACAATGGAGATGGTGTGGAGGTTTCAAAAGATTCAACTAGTGTCTTGACAAAGAGTCTCTCTAAATTAGAAGATTCTATTGGCTTGGTGTTTCTTCTAGGAGTAAGAATAGCTTTGAATGCCTCCTTAGCAATAAATTTGGGTGATGGAGGGAAGACACTTCAAATTCCTATGTATGAGGTGATAAGGTGAAAATTATCAGAGGTGGTACATGTTGTTCTCTTCTAGGGGTATGAACCTCTTCAAGGTCTCTAGTTTGTGCTAGCAGTCTAGCCAAAAAATCTTTCTTCTCTACCTCTTCTATTGATAATTGTGAGTGATCTTTAGGAATTCCTTCATGTTCCTCAATTATTGCAAGATGAATTTTGGATCTACAAAAATGTTTGATGATTCAGGGAAAAATATTCCTATATAATTCCCTTCACTTTGCATACGTCAACCACTTTTTTTTAAACTTTTTTCCCACCCTACCTGCACAGGGTTAATAATATGGAGGTTTTGAAAATTTCCACTATTCTACTTGCAAAAAGGAAAATTTAAACTATGAAAGTAGGAAATCTTTAATCTATAGAATAGCAAACTTTGGAAATAAAAATAGTAATCATCCAGAAACAATTGCTATCAATATTGAAGATTACAAGTGTGTGACACCCTTCCCCAACAACGGTGCCAAAAATGACTAACAGTTGATTCACAATCAGATATACTTCTCTTGATCAAAATGAACAAGGAGAGTTACCATGGACATGTACCTTCTACCTCATTTAAATGTCAATATGACGATATAGACTTGAAAGGATGATGTCATTGTATGTGCACACTCAATCTTTTAATTTGACCTTCTGCTAATTGTTATCTAAGATGTGAAGTCACACAATAAATGAAATTTTGGGAATAAAACATGAACAAAATATTGTGAAATAAATGCTTATGTTTTGGAAGCTTCCTTAAAAAAATATAAGCAAGAATGTAGATCACATAATTTAAAAATGAAACACACAATGCATAAAGAAATCAATAACATATTTAGCTATTAAAATGGGTTGGATTATTGCTGTAGTCTTCCAAAGGGGGCCCTTACCCCTTCTGACTCTAGCTTCAACCCTTCCTCTCACTACACTAGATTGAACTCAAAAATGCTTGTTCATATTAATAAAAAATATAACAATGAATTGCTACAAGAAATTATAATGACAGTTTCTTGGCAAAATATACTTTTGATAATCTCTAATCAACATCTACTATATCTCAACTCTATTGCTACACTCTCTCTCTCTCTCTCTCTCTCTCTCTCTCTCTCTCTCTCACACACACACACACACACACACACAC
Source organism: Torreya grandis (assembly GCA_037957365.1). Classification (NCBI taxonomy): domain Eukaryota; kingdom Viridiplantae; phylum Streptophyta; class Pinopsida; order Cupressales; family Taxaceae; genus Torreya; species Torreya grandis. Next base: position 2,865,595 of record JARHVA010001123.1, on the reverse strand, counting down.
ACACACACACACACACACCACAGAGGAGATTGTTTTATATATAAAAAAAATATTCTAATCTAAGATACATTCAATTTAGGATCACTGAAATTGGCTCCTTTACTAAAGATGTCTTCTTATGAATTCTGAGACATTACTGTAGGACAAACAAAATTGTTTTAGCTTTCAACCAATTCCTTATTGGGCTCCATGGATGTTATGGTTGTTTTTATGAGTTGGTTGGAAGAGGAATCGAAATCTGTTCATTCATGGCTTTAGTCACACAGTTGATGCAAGATAGTTTGTGTAATGAGATTCCTTTGCTGCAGGATGTTCCACGCTAAATACCTATCTTTCCAAAACATCCTTAAAACACATTATAGAAAAAACATCCTAAATCAATAGATAAACATCATATATTTAATTCCAATACATAATTCTAACTATTAAAAGAGTATAGAAACATAATGCTATATGGTTTATGAAAGAAGGAAATTGTATGAAAAAGTGTTCACAAGCATGGTTAATAAGCATGACGAGTACAATAGATGGACACAAGAACATGACATTTATGGGGCTCATCAAAGGACCCCTTCAAAAAAATATCAAGTATGAATCCATTTGAGACATTTCATCCATGTTATAAAATGTGTTTTAAAGAGAATCATTTTCCTCATCAAATTTGTCTTCTTCATTCTTTGATGCATTTAGCTCCTTTGTATTTTATCATGTCTTCATGGCTTCATTAATTAACTTGGATCCATGAATAATCATGTTTTTTTACCATGTTTTAGTGGCTCTACCCATCTTTCTAGTTTCACCAACTGCTAGAAGGGAATTTATTGGGCATTACAATTATACAGATCACAAAAATTAAATATGCTTCAATTGGATTGATTAGATGTATGCTAGTAACTTCTTGTTTTTTTTAATTTCAATTTCTCTTTTGTTTCTTGGTCCTTATCAATCTAATCAAAGATGTTTCCCATTACAATCTTCCTAGTTTATTTATTTCCCTCCTTGGTGGGTTTTCCAAAAGGCACCTTAAAAATTTGATAATCCTTGACAATCATATATTCTTTATTTTTGTCAATAATAGGAACAACTATCTTGGCATACATGGCTCCTTGATAAATTTTAATCATTCTATAAATCACTTTAGTATTTTTGGGTGGATATGGAACCAACACATGTACCATTGAGTTATTTTAATCCATGTTAAGTGGCTTGACAACCTTCTTTATTTTCTTGGCTATTTCATTTAACCAAGCTAACACCTCCATAATCAAAGTGTCATTTTGTGTACCTACTCCAACTTGAGCTTGAGCTCAAGGAAAAAGAGGTGAAACTTGGGCTTAAGGTGAAGTGGATGGTGATAGATTTACCTTGGGACGAGGTTTTTGCATAACATTCAAACTTGATGGTGGTGGGAGAGACTTCTGATGTGGAATTGACCTAAGGGAAATGGGTACGTCGAGAATGGACCTTGGTCTTGATAAAAAGCAGGAATTTGGTGAGTGTTGTTTTCAATTAATATGGGAGAGTTAATACTAGGAGGGAAAGATGGAATAAAAATTGATTTAGAAGTTTTAGAAACATTATCCTTTTCTTTATTTGTTGACACCTTAAAGATGAATTTGGGACAATGGTTTTTGACGTTTCCTTTTTATTTAGGTCATTGCCTTCACCATCTCCACTCATGGTAATAAGCATTATAATTGAATTGTATGTGTAATGGATGGAATATTGTGTGGATCCTATGTTATTGCTCTTGGTTTAAAATGAGCCATGGCTCTTGGTTGGGTGACATCCCGCTGTAATACATTTAACTATTCTTTTATTTATGATTATCATCACTCACCATATTTGGTATGGTTTTCAAGTTGAACTTGATTATCTACCCCATAGTCATCCTCAAGTAGTCTCTCTTCTGTACATCATGCTCATCATCACAATCAACCCAATAGTCTTCCACCTAGATAATATACTTGTATGAAGTACTCAAAATATTTTGAATGGTCCCATGGATGCCAAATGACAATATCACCTTGAATTTTAATAGGATTATTATTACCACTTTAGAATCTATTAATTTGGCCTTGAAGAGTAGGTTTTATTACCAATTGAAAATGGAAAATATGCACCAAGCTTGTGCTTTATAGATATAAATTTATCTATCAACATAAATTCAATAATGCTCATTTTTTCTCACATGCTTTGGAAGCTTTAAAGGAACAACGTTGAGGTCACATATTATGATTCATACAAATGTGGGGAACTGTATAAACTAACTACCCCATTTTATGTTTATTGTTAATGCTTCAACTGACATCCTTTTGTTAAAATGATTTTTCAACATCCTTATAATGTAGAAAAGGAAAACATCATTGATGCGTCTAAAATGTCTGGGCACTTGCTTTGATTTTTAGCTAAGGGTAATATTCATTTACCCTTTTTTGGCCTTGGCCAATAGATATTTTTTCCAACTCAGGGAGAATTATTCTCTTCGCCACTCCATACACTAAATATAAAGTCATGTAAAAATGACTTATTTCCCTTCACAAAATTGTGTGTGGATGTGGTGAAATATGAGGGTTGGCTAGTCAATGAATTGGTTCCCTTGGATTATGATGAATATGAACTTGAACATCCATTGTTGAAAATGACGAGTAGTGGGATTTCTAACTATTATGTTGAGAGGAGTGATTATGTGTTTAATTTCTTCCTAAAAGTCACCATGTGGCAGAGTTTTTGGGAGTGTCATTGAAACAAATCATTTTTATTCAACCAATGTTTGTTGATTAGATTTGATTTTATATTCAGATAATTATCCTAGTATTTATTACCCTCCTCAATTATCAATCCAATGAGTTATTCATGGTTAGAAATATCCAATACATCTTCATTAGATTCTAACATGAGTAAGAGCATGAACTTGTTATTAGAGTTAAGGACTTGTTGCATCTATAGGTTGTAATGATTTTCATAAGTTCTTACCAGTTCCAAAAATTTCATTGAGATTTAAAATGTTTTCATTGGAGTAAGCCACAATCATATATATAATCCACTAATGAGTGTTCTCGGTTCATTTATTCTTTTGTATAAATCATCCATGTTGAGTGCCCAAGATTTATTTTAGTGATGTTTGAGTAATCTAAATCCATATTGGATTGGGGAGTGAGCCATTAAAACTTGAACTTCATCTATACTTCTAGGGAAGTATAAACAATTATATGAAAAGAGAGGGGTGATGAGTTTGTCCTATGAAAAATATTAAAATATGAATATTTATTTAGAATTATATTAAGGTCTCTTATCGGGTTTTGAAAGAGAAGAAGTAGTTAAAATTCCATATTGTATGCTTTGGCAGAATTTAGGAGTGCAAAATTAGGTGGAAATTTAATTTATGCTCTGTTAGAAGTTACATTTGGAAATTCAGTTGAAAGTTTTGCCTTGAGACATTCATGGGGATTAGAGGTGCAAAAATAATTGAAACCTCCACCCTGTTCTTATCAGGGTCCACTAGTGTAAATACAAGTCAATGCCTGCTCAATAGAACCATTGGGACTTAGAGGTGTAAAAATAGTCTAGGGTTTCACCCATAATAGTGTCAAAAAACTTAGTTGTAAATGGACCTTGAAATCTCACTTATAATAGTGTTGAATTAGATTGATGAGGGCTTGTGAAAACTCCATCTCAATTGGATCATGAAAAACTTAATTGAAAACTCTATCTTGAAATTCAACCAAGACTTTGAGTGGGGTTAAGAAATAAGAAATGTTCCTATAGTTTAAAATATTAAAAAACCTAAGTTTTGTTCAAGAGGGAAATCCCTCACTATGTGGTGAGATTCTCACCTTAAGTGAAAACAAATCTATGTTGTAGACATTGAGTTAAGCCTTTTGTATTTTAAAAAATGAAAAAAATTCATAGCATGGTTGGATTAGCGGAGGAAGCTGGTAGGTGATTATCAGTGGTTGAGTGGGAGATAATGAGGGTTAGGTTAAAAAAATGAATTTCAAAAGTGATTTATAACCCCTAAACTCATTTTTATTGAGAAAAGATCTAGTTATAACTTTAGCACATGTGAGAAATTTTATAATTAATGGCTTATAAACTGCATTTTAATGGTGAATTACAAAGTTGTGAAGTACATTTTTAGTTTTACAAAATAAAAAAATTGCTTGCAAGTTTTGGTTTTCCAATGAAGAGAAGTGATAGGGTTTAATAAGTATGAAGCAAATTAACAATTTTTTAAAAAATTCTAAATTGGTTGGGAGACCCTGTTCTCCACCAAAATACAAAGGGGCAAACTTTCAAGGTTGGGATGTAGTTTTGTAAAACTAGAAAAATACTTCAAACTTTTAATTTTTTGGTTTTGAGCATTAAGAGACTCCAAAATTAGATTTTTTCAAGTTTTTTTTATAAGAATACTTGAAACACTTAGACAACTCATTCAAAACACCATTGTTTAGCATGATCATTGAAGTACCTAAAATTTTCATGTAGATTCAAATTTTGGGTACAACAACTAGATTTGGCTAGGGACATGGACTGTATACATTAAAATATAGTATTAGACACTTGAAAATGTTAGTTTTGACCTATATTTACCTTACATGACTTATGCATACACATACAGATCTTGTACACCCATTGCTTCTCTCCACTTTCCTTTCATGGGCCCAACCTTTGGATTTGCTAGACATGCCTACTACATAATCTCTCATACAAACTATTATAGATTTGCAAGATAAAGTGCTGTAATTAGAGCATGGTGATTCTAGAATGATTCATTCAATTGATTCTCATGCATTGTTTCATAATACATTAGTCCTAGATATTTCATCATATCCTTTACCTACAGGTTTCTGTATGCACCCAAAAATTTCATAGTGTGACATTCTTAGTTTGATGTCCAATGATGATGTAGCAATCTCTTAATATATGCTCAAAATGGGTTCTCTCTAACACCCTCCCAATTTTACCTCCCTTTCTCTCTCCAAGCCCCCATTGACTCTATTTTTTTTGGTCTCTACAACTTTTGTCAGCTTAATTTTGAAAATTTGCTATGCATCATGAAACTGCCATTATCCACGAAAAGATTGTTGCTCTCCATTACAAACTATCACTTAGGTTTCAAAACCACTGTGATGGTTATGTAAACCACCATGATGGTTTTATATCCATAGGGTAGTTCCATTTTAAATGGACAATAGTTTTGTAACTTTATACAGTAGTTTCATCATAGGATCCGATGGTTACGTAACCACCACCTGCAAAAAGGGGTGGCTCTATCACCTTTTGTTCACCTTCTAAAATTAGCTTTTGGAACTTAAGTTTTGACATGTTTTTCATGATTATTGTTGTATTTATTGATCTTAATACCTTGAGTTTGCCTTCATTTTGGCCCAACTCACTCCCTCTTCCATTTTTAATCATTTTCAATCTCTCCTAAGTGCTACTCTTAGTTTAACTCAGTTAAACATCTTCATGCAACCTCTATTGCTCTTTTGCAAGTAAGCTAGTTTTGGATTGATTTTGGATATAAAAATTTGCATTAAGTCCTAGAGTTTTGAAGCTTTCTATATCCATTACCTGCTTACTATTTATCTAGAACTCTACCTCTATTGTTTTCATGATTTAATACACCATCACAAGCAAGGAAGTGTCATTGATTCTATGACCTAGTCTTTGTAAATAGTGCATTCAACCAACCACAAATCAACTACTCTTTGTTTGATATTGTGTCTCTCTTCTTCTTCCCACTTTTGTGATAGTTATTGGTTCATCCTCATATTTAGAGAGTTCTTGAAATTTTTGCCTGGATAAAGGAGCTCGTATACTAAGGACTGCAACAATACACGCTACATGCTTTCAACTGATCTCTACCTTAATCAGGTTGGGAGATTTTTGATTTAAATTTATTTTGCTTATTTATATTAGATTAGTTAAATTTATCTTTCAGTAGATTAGATTTATATTCCAAAAAAATCAAATTTGATAAGAAATTCATTTTTCAGTGTTTGCAACAAAAATAATAGCTAGTCTATTGGTGTGCTTGCATTCATTAAATTCATTCATAGTATATAATATTGAATTCAAATCATAGGTGAACATTAGAATAGGTTACATGTACTTTCAATCATTGCAATAAAACAATTTTAAGTTTTGAAACAAACTCTTTTCATTCTCAAATACACACACTAGTAACTAGAAAAATCTAGATTAGTCTAGGTGAACCAAAGACCTTTTAATATTGATTTATTTTGATTTGAACAAAGTAACAACATTGTTTTTAACTTAAAATAATAGAAAATCATAATTTAACCAACAATAAATCTATTCAAAAAAATACATTGTTCATAGTTAGTGTGTATTCAATTTATGAATAATGAAAGTTTGTTCTAGCTTGCATATGAGCAAAAGAAGTGTTAGGATCTTAATATTATTTTGAAATTGAGAATCTAAACCTTTTCTTGAATCGTTTGTATTTTGTTAAAACTTTAGTTTTCACATAGATACATTCATACATCATTCAAAGAAAATCAAAAAAATAACTTCATCTAGGTTGCATCTAGAAACGTTGAGAAAAACTAGTATTTGCATAGTTAGTGTAGATCTCTCTCTGTTTCTTAACTTGTATGCATTGAAAATCAATTGGAAAAGACAAGAATAAGTGTTTTCTTTATTCAATTTCAATCTTCTTATTTTTATTTATTTTCAAGCTATTTAATTTCAGCAAGTAATTACTTTTAATTTTTAGTAAAACATTCCTCAAAACCAAACAAACAAAAAACATTATCAAAGCCTTGCCCAACCGTACAAGCCTCCCAATTGAAACCTTGATTCTAACAACATAGCAAGTCCATTCAAATATTCATTACGAAACAAGTTCATATGTATATACCTTGCCTAGTCTCCTTTGGATGACACTTTTCTAGACACCTGGTCTTACCAGAGAAGGTCTTTTCCCTAGGGTTAGAGCACTTGGTCCTAAAATCAACACAAATTCCAATATTAGTCCTGAATTGAGATTTGAGGTTTTCCATGCTACATCTATTCCTCACCTCACCATCAATGCTCTTAGTTCCCTATAGAATCAAGATCAAATTTTTGATCCACTTATTATCATCCTCCCTCGAAACTATGTTTGCTAATATAACGTGATTCAAGCTTAGATCCTCACCTTCACTCCAAATTCTTATCCTCGAGTCTAGGCTCATTATATATCATTCACATTCATAGATGAAATTGACAAGGTGAAGTCAACCTGACAGAGTTGATCAAATTTCCCAAGTCATTCAACTAAATTATTCCCATTTCACTAGTCCTAATATTGATTAGGAGCTTCACCTCATTATTTCAGACACTAAAGGACTTTGGAGATCTATCTCCATTTAGCTAGACACTGTTAATGAGCAATGTGATGTTGTATAGTTATTTTGGTTACATCATGAAAACCCATTGTCTCTCATCACCATAATTCCCATTTCACCTAACAACCAACCCAATCCATAGTTTTACTCATCACCCATCCCTTACATTTGTTATCTCGACATGACCTCAAGAAGTCAAGTGCATAGTTTAGTGTGTGTTATTTGCATGCATACAAATTGGTGAACCTAATGTGAAATAATTCCATCTTTTGTGTTTCCATTTTATTTTCCTTCTTTCTCCTTTCTCCATCTTTCTCTCTCCTTCCATTTATTCTATAGGTATCCATAAACCCACCATAATATGTCTGGACAGAACCTACGTGAATCTCTTGGCCTGGAAGGCTATAAAAGGAGCTAACTCAACTCTATTGAAGCTTTGTTGGTAAGATATAATAAACCTACTTTTGAAATACAGATAGATTATCAATCCTATGATTAATCTCACCATAGCACTTAAACTAAGAGTGGATTGCCCATTCATGAGGTGTGAGATGTATCCAAAACTACTAGCAATCATCTTGACTCCAATGCCATAACCCTCACTAGAAGAAGTACAACCACTCCTCATATGGTCACTAGACCATCAATTAGCCTACACAACCTAGATGCAGACAACATTTCTAAATATGATCACTATCAAGGAAGGATCCACTATTTAGAGGACAGGGTTAATCATATGTAAGCAATTACACACACACACACACACACACACACACACACACACACACACACAGAGAGAGAGAGAGAGAGAGAGAGAGAGAGAGAGAGAGAGAGAGAGAGAGAGAGAGAGAGAGAGAGAGAGAGAGAGAGAGAGAGAGAGAGAGAGAGAGAGAGAGAGAGAGAGAGAGAGAGAGAGAGAGAGAGAGAGAGAGAGAGAGAGAGAGAGTGGGAATCAAAATGATTCTAACCTATCAGTGCACATCTTAGCCACTACCCTTAAGGCTTCTATCTAAATCAATCCCTTCACACTAACCAATATCTTACCTATACCCATCTTGTACAGGAAGCTCCTAAACTTAACGCTGCAACTGGCCCAAATGAGCTCATCAATAAATTAGTACCTTGCATTGGTGATTTAGAGAATAACTAACAATCTTTGAATCAAGGAGTGAACCTAAATCCTCCTACACAAGTTCATTCTTATCCTTCTCCTATTCACCAACCATTGTGACAACAAGCTTACATACTCCCACCATAACCAAAGCATGCACCTCCACCAAGCTATGCCTCTAACCAACCCCTTAGAGACATCCTTATTTATAGAGTCCCTAACCATGACACCTCCAAAATTATTCCATGCTACCAAACACCTATCCAAACACTAATTGGAGGTATTTTCACTTAAACTCTACCCATGTAGGCGAATAACCCACCCCCTTTACCTCCTCAAATTATGTGCCTCCCATGTACACTCCTATGCAAACTAACCTTGTGTTTCCTTACATGCCTTCAAGTTATGTGCAAACCACACACAACCCTCATAAATAAATCACCAACCTTTCTATGTCTAACAACCTTATTCCCTATTTCCATATGTTCTCTAAATCTATTTAGTCAAATGCATATTTTTTGGCTTATTCCACTTCACCCTATCAATCCTCTTACATTCCTTCTAGTGTTTATTTGAGTAACCGCTATACGATCCCACCTTTCCAATCTAGCATGACCATGTCAACAACTAACTTCAACAACATGGGGACCTATGCTGAATACCTTAAGGAACCCCTCAACCCCAACATATGAGGATTTTTTCTTCAATGTCCCCTACTAGGCCTTCCCAAGTTAAAAGGGGAAGGATATCCCAATGCACATGTCAGGGCCTATGTCATGGCTATCAAGAGATCCTATCTTTAGATGTGGTTATTATCAAAATTTTCCCTAAAACCCTATAATGAATTGCTCTTCATTGGTATTACCACCTCCCTAAGGGGTCCATTCATTCCTTAAAAAATTTGATAGCTAAATTCATTAAGGCCTTCAACATGAAAAAGATTATCAAGACTGACATTCAAGAATTCATTCATATCAAATAAGAACACAATGAACTAGCTTCCCATTTCATCATGAGATAGCAACAACCTATATTCATCTACCAATACACCTCACATAGACCAGAAGGATTTATGTGACCTTTTCCTTCACTCCCTTAATAAGGAGACAAGAAAATACATCTAGAAGTTTCCCCATCAGTCTTAAGAACAAGCTCTTAAAAGTCCCTTAAGAATTGATCAAGCGACCATTGATAGTGGTTGTTGAACCTATGGAGCCAATGGGTGCATTATCACCTTGAACCAAAATAATAGGGGATTTCAAAATGCAATCCAGAATAACATCAATAACCAATGCCCCAAAATACTTAACAAAAAATAGAAATCCCACCACTAATGATGTGATTGACCAGAGAAAAAAGCTAGACACAATGAACAATAATCAGTCTCCACCCATGAACAAAACCAACACAAATAATAATGCAAGTGTTAAGAATCAAAACCCTCCACCTTTAGTTCATGTAGTTGACTTCAACCAACCTCAACCCCACAACATGTAATATTAGAACCAAAATCAAAACCAATTTTAGCATGTTAAGCATTTTCCACAGTTTCAGAACCAACCCTACTTCCAAAGGAACCAACATGGACTAAATCAGAGGCCTAGGAAATATGATCCCAATGTCTATTGTCTCTTTCACCGAGTTATTGTTCATGATATTTGAAAATTTAGGGAGTATACATAATTGATCCAAAGGATCCCTAAGGATCAAAGGCAAACTTTTGTAAACATGTTCCTAGGGAAAATAGGTACAAATCCTTAGGACACATAGAATGGTCACATTACACCACATAACCTAAATAATCAGATTTATAAAAACCCTTTTCTAAAACCACTAAATAAAACCACTAAATACGAGCAACCCCAAATAAAACTCAAGGTAACTTGCATACTCAAGCGGTTCATTATAGCTAGCCTACACAAGCTTATACTAATGATGTTGAGGCCTCCACTTCTGGAACTTCCAATGTTGATGTTGCTCCCCATTTAGGAGTCCAAAGTAAAATTAGAATAATAGGGGTTGTATAATTGGAAGTAAAAGAGGAAGTAAATTTAATTAATCACATTGGGGAGTATCAACTAATGAATTCTCACCCCTCAAACATTATGGATACTGAGGCCATCCCTAAGCCAGTGGGGAATTATGATTTGATCTCAGATCTTATAAAAACTTTCTCCCACATTTCCTTTTTTGACTTACTCAAGAACTTTCTTTACCATCATTTTGTATTGTTTGATGCCCTAGGATTGGGGCATTTATCCAGTGTAACTACCCCCTTTCAGGCCCAAATCAATCACATTGATCTAGATATGTTTCCACATGGGAAAGATTATCGAGATGTTGGCTATTTATTTGACCTTAGTAGTTTCCCTCTTCATTTTGAATTAGCAAGGATGGGGGATCCACCCTTGTTATTGCAAGTATGGATATATAACAACTACATAAATAGAGTCATGGTTGATAATGAGGAAACCATGAACATTTTCCCCCTTTATTTATTATAAAAACTTGGTTATAGGGAAATCAATTATTTCACAACTTGTAATACCTTCTAAGTGTACGATAGCCTAAAATCCACCTCAATAGGAACTATTGTGCTTCCACTCACTTTAGGTCCTAAGACTGTGTTAATGGAATTCTACATGATTGATAAGGACAAAAATTATAACATGATCTTGGGAAGACCGTAGATTCACAAAATGAAGGCCATCCCTTCAACCTTGTTCAAACAAATCAGGTTCCTCCATATGGGTAAGGTTTTTGTGGCCCAAGGTGATCCTAAGCCTTTTGACATGCTTCAAATGAGCATGCACAAACAACCATGCATGCACATTGACTATCACCTACCCACTAATGTGTTCATAAATCCCCTATAGTTGGTGGATGTAATAGAGCTTGCGAAGCCTAAAGTGGTTGTTCTAAAGAAAGGGGTAGAAATCCCTTAAGCCCTATTTAAGGAGAAGCCAAAGGAAAAAGAATTAGTGATATTTTAAAACATCACTAGGTCAGATCCAGTCACCACTTTATTAGTCTCCACCATGTTTACAACCAAGATTATCAATATCTTGGAAAAGGACATGTCACTTATCTTCCCATTCGATCCACGAGGGTTAGGGACCTATAACTTCTTTGATTCTGAAAAATGTAAACCCAAAGAGGGGTTAACTAGTCTACCTAATCTTTTCATGATATAGATGTTAGAGGATGAAGATGTTTCCTTTGATGACAACTTTTCCTATGACTACCATCATAATCACCCATTGCTTGATCAAAGAAGGGCAAGTTGTAGTGCATGTACTACTCATTAATTTTGGGACTCTTCAAAGCATGGTCCTTGATCATGCTATGAAATGACCATATTGGTTTTCTAGATTTTGTAATCCACCATATTTGCTTCCTCCTGAGATGCCGATCATTCTACTATGGCCCACACCTAGTTGTAATTTGCATTGTCATTTGAGTTATCTGATATATAGTCTGACCATTCCTCCTCCCCCAATCATGTCAATGCTTGAGGAGAAGATTCATACCTTAATAATATGTACCATAAATATCAACATTGAATCTCATGATTATCCACAAACTCCTAAAGAGAGGCCTTCTTTCCCCCTTGTGAAGAGGAACACCCTTGGAGAACCACTCACTGAGTTATGATCTTTCCCATATATAAAAATGGGAAAAATAAAATTACTCATGTCTTATCAAAAGTATTGTAGGATACATAACTATGATGACATACCTCCCATGCTAAGATGAGATCACAACTCTTCTAACATACTCCCCACACCAAAAAGCCATCACAACTATGTTGGCATACTTCCCACACTAAAAATAAAGCCTAATAAGCAACCTCTTGAGTTCCCAAAAGTGCTTACCTACCTTAATCTAGACCATAAGAGTAAACCTTTTGAGTTCCAAGAAGTTATTCCTTTCCTTCATCTAGACCATAAGAATAGGCCTTTCAAGTTTCCTCAAGTTCTTCTGTTTGCTCTGTAAGGGGAAAAGACTTATCACTTTTCTGAGTCTCAAGACTAAGAGGGGTGAACCGATATTATTGATATTCATATGGTTGAGATATTAGAAGACTAATAAGTTTTAGATAGACCTTCTTTTACACATGATCAATGGGTCCTCTACTATGAGAGGGCAAAGTGTTGCTAGGTGTAGGGGCATGAGTTATTCTAATTTCTTTAAAATGATGAATCATGCCTTTTAGTTTCAAACTAGACATTAAGTGTATGAACAATGGGGCTAAGTATGAAGCCCTATTTCTTGGCATGCTCATTACAAAATGTTTAGGAACTTAGAACTTAAGAATCTAAGGTGATTCATAGTTGGTTACCAACTAGGTTTATGAGGTCTATCAAACTAAGCTAAACATCTTTAGCTATATAAGACCATTGTGCATCAAATTACTAAAGACTTCATTTATGTAAAGGCATTCCTTAGGGAAATAAACCAACTTGCTAACTTTATGGCTTATTCATCCTCATGTTTCAACCTTCATCCTTATATATAAGAGTTTGATTTCATAGTCACAATTAGGATAAAACCTCTTATACATAATAGTTCTAGTGACCGAACCATTGCCCATATTGGAAAGGATGATGGTCCAATAGTTCTTGAATTTGCTTTTTTTTTAAAAACTAAAAGAGGGGTAAAAATATTATTAACTCCAGGGAAATAAAAGAGTTACATCATTTTGTCGAGCTTAACTAGTCGATCCAGCTTCTGGGATAATTCCAGAGGCAACATCCTATGGTCCGAGATGTTCCAAGGTGGCTCATGATCGGAGGCCCATTTGGCCAAGCAGTCAGCCACCCCGTTCCATTCATGGGGAATATACAAAAAAGACACAGAATCTAGGGAAGTACAAAGCTAGAGTATCTGCTGCACCACTCCAGCCAGATGCCAATCTACTGTTCCAACTTCCCGTTTATTCAACATATTGACAACAATCTGTGAATCAGATTCGCAAACAATTCTATTCCAGCCAAGAGAGCAACACTGTTGAACATCAACCAAAAGCGCAAGAGCTTCCATGGAATTGTTAGTGTACCTGCCTTTATGAATTGAGAAGAAAAATCGCACCTCGCCAGTGCTTTCGCGACCCAGCCCTCCAATCCCAGCTGGTCTGAGATTTCCATGAGATGAGCCATCTGAGTTAATTTTGAGTGTGCCAGCCTCAGGGGGAGACCAACGGCCTATCTGATTGATAGGTCATGTAGGCTGCCGGCGGTCATGCGCGGGTGTGTGAGGAGCAGTGGGGAGGCCTTTAGGGAGAACATAGGTGAGGCACGCAAAAGTTTTAGCATCTGCCAAACACAAATCCGCCCCCACCTCACACTTGGCATGAATGGTCTCAAGGATATAATTCATGATTCTCCCCCACAGAATGTTGATCTCAGAACTCACTTCCTTGAAAATTTGTCTATTTCTTTCCAACCAGACATGCCACAAAATAAGCGATGGACCAATGCGCCAAGCAACCTGCAGGAATGAAGCTTGAGAGGGAGGATGTCCTAGCCAGTCCCAGAATTCGGACAAAGAAGACACATGCCAGCAAGGATGATCCCACACCTCCCACCATAAGTGCCATATCTATTTGGTAAACTGGCATTGGAAGAAGAGATGAGAGATGGTTTCCTCACTGCTATGGCATAAAACACACCTGGAGGGCCCATGAAAGCCCAATTTGCAGAGATTCTCCCAGGTAAGGCACCTATTATGAACCAATACCCAAAGAAAAAAATTACATTTAGGCCAAGAATAGCTATACCAAACCTTGTTCCCCCAAGGAACCACCGCTTCACCCAGGAGATGTTTTGTCAAAGCAAGGTATCCGGAGGACACAGAATACTTCCCTGAGGGATCCCCACCCCAAGCCAGAACATCCCATCCTTGTAAGGAGCTACACTCCCTAGAGGCCAAAAGTTGAGATAACTCCAGCCGCTCCTCCATAGAACCGCTTGGGGGCCAGTCTAAAGTGTTCTTCCACCGATATCCCACTATCATGCCCAGCCTAAAAGCTTCCTTGTAATGATCCACCATGCTCCACCCAGCAGCTATCAGAGAGTCACCAAGTCACTGTAGATGTGGATGAGAGAAGAGAATGGGAGGAAACCCATCCTAGGAGTTGCTCCAGAAGAGAGCATCCGTCCCCTATTGTAGATCCAGAAGAGACCTCTCTTCACCAGTTGAGCTCCTCATTTGAGAGTGTCCCACACCATCGAGCCTCTGCCCTCAAGGGGGAGTCTTGAAATATCCATTGGCTCCTCCCCAGGGTAATATTTGAAAGCCAAAATACGGGCCCAGAGATGAGCTTGACTGGAACACCAGCGCCAATAAAGTTTGGCCGTGAGAGCTTGACTGTACAAAATTATAGAGCGAAGTCCTAGGCTGCCTTCCTTTTTCAAGTGACAAACTGTGTCCTAGTTAAGCAGGCTCCATTTGGAGTTTAGTAGGTTGCCACTCCAAAGAAATTGGCGAGACAAAGCATCAAATTCCTTCAGGAAGTACCCAGGGGCAGCCTGAACCATACACCAGTAAATAGGAAGGGCTTGAATCACCGATTGGAGGAGAGTCACCCTGTCGGTAGTGGAGAGCCACCTATGAGTCCAGTGGTTAACTTTTTGCCTTAGTTTATCCAGCACCTTTTGCCAAAAGAGCCTCGGCTGCCTTCCCACCACAATCGGAACCCCAAGGTAGGTAAGGGGGAGAGACTCAGTCTGGAATCTCAAGATAGCACTAATCCTCCGTGGGATAGGCTCAGGGGTGTTAAAAAACACAATAGAGGACTTGTGGTCATTAATCTTTTTCCCCGAAGTTGCCAAATTGGTGTCCAGGGTACACCAAAAAGCCTCAGCTTCCTGGATCCGAGCGCTCCCAGCAAGAGAAGTGTCATCCACGAACTGGAAATGGGACAAAGTAGGTAATCCATCTCCCCAATGCCATCCCTATAGCACATGTTGGGAGACTCGAAACTTGATGAGGCACCCAAGGCCTTCTGCCAGAATAATAAACAGATATGGGGAGAGAGGGTCTCCTTAACGAAGTCCTCTAGAAGCACCAAATAGCTCAGAGGGTGCCCCATTAATAAGGACCAAGAAAGAGGGCATCATGACACAACTGAGCTAACCTTGTCATAATCTAGAAGAACTTTATGCAGGAAGCTTCAGCTGACTCTGTCATAAGCCTTAGCCATATCAAGCTTCATAAACATAGCTCATTCCTGCGAAGAACTCATGGAGTGAATTGCTTTTGACGCTATAACTACACCATCTAGAATTTGCTTGCTAGCAATGAATCCCCCTTGCTCCTCGGAGATAAGCATGGGTAGGCAGATTTTAAGCCTCTCCGCAATGAGCTTGGTTATAATTTTGTAGACCACATTACATAGAGCAATGGGTCGAAAACATTCCAGCTGATTAGCCTGTTCGCGCTTCGGGATAAGCACTAGAAAAGTAGCATTCAGAGCTCGGAGCATTTCTTTGTTGAAGTAGGATTCCTGCACTACCTCCAAAAGATCCTGGTTAATGACATCCCAAAATTCCTGGAAGAATTCCACCGGGAACCCATCTGGTCCCGGTGCCTTACCTTTCTTCATGCCAAAGACTACTCCCTCCACTTCAGAAATACTGATAGGCCGCATAAGAGATTCATTCATTGCTGAAGTCATAACAGAGGGAATACAAGATAAGACTGTACCTTTGGCAAGCTTGTCAAGAGGAGTATCATTTGAAAAAAGAGCAGAGTAAAACCAGATAGCTTGCCTGGATATAACCCGAGAGGAGGTCCGACGCATTCCATCTAAAGTAATCAGGGAAGAAATGAAGCTCCTATTACGTCGATCTTGCACAAAGTTATGAAAGAAAGCTGTATTATTATCTCCCTCCTGGAGGCAATCAACACGAGCCTTTTGCTTCCAATATATTTCTTCTCGCAGTTCCCACTCAGCCAAATCCGTAGAAGCTTGAATCTCAGCTAAGTGAAGCTCGTCGGACAATCCCTGATCTCAGATTTGTCTGGTTATGACGTCTAGCGGGTCTTGAGCGTTCCTCTTCCTGATGTGGAGATTACCAAAACCATGTCTGTTCCAGTATTTCAATTTCCATTTCACATATTGAAGCTTCTTAGAGAAAACAAACATAGCCATGCCATAATTTGGGCGCCCTTGCTTCCACCAATGTGTCATTAAATCATGGAGAGAAGCTTCACGAAGCCACATCAATTGAAACTTGAAAGGGGGCTGCTTGGGGGCAGCAATAAGCCCTGCAGACAGCTTGATAAGCCAATGGTCGGACCCCCGCTAGTCAAGAATATGCGAAGAGAGGGAGATGGCGCTAGAAGTCCAGTAGCAAGAGACTAAGAACTTGTCCAAGCATTTCGATATGGCTGCGTCCCCCATCCTTCGGTTATTCCATGTGAAAAGTCCATTGAGCGGCTTAACATCTGAGAGATGAAGCAAATCAATGTTTTGTCAAAGAAGCTCTGAGGAAGGTCCCAATCGAGCTGAACCGCCCCTTTTCTCCTCCAGGCTGAGAATGGAGTTGAAATCCCCAACAACAATCTAGGGCAAGTAAGGGTGGCAGCTGCGGACAAATCGAATGTGATCCCATAGCTTGAGCTAGTTTGGGAGATCAACATGAGCATACACATTGGTGACCAAAATCAGCTCGCCAGTCTCTAGGGAGGAAGCAACCATTGAGAGAACCGAGGTAGAGGATAGCCAATGGACTGGCAATTTTTTTTGAGGATCCCAACACGTAACAAGACCACCTGAGGACCCCAAAGTGCCAACACACTTCCATTGGCCCAGGCCCCAAATCTTAGGACAACAAGTGAACAAAGAGTCCATGGAAAGTTTGGTTTCCTGAATACAAAGAATATCTGGAGAATGGTCTTTCACCAGTTTGTGAATAGCCTTTTGTCTGGGGATGCTATTCAACCCCCTCACATTCCATGATAGAAAAATCATCGGGTGGAGTGTGGGAAGTGTTCATCCATGGTCTTTACGGCTCCTAATTCAACCAAAAGATCTCCTGTGAGTTTAATTCTATCTTGATCCTTCTTGCGTCCAGCTCTGGAGGGGGTGGAGAAGGAGACTTTCTTAAAAGGTCACTGCAATAGACCAAGAGCTGAAGAAGGTGCCTTTTCTTTGCTGGGAGCTTCCACTTCTTTCACCAAATCTGCCCAGCGAATATCTTTATCCTGTGGAGTAGGAGTGACCACGAGGGCGTTGGATTCTGAGGCTAGCTCAGGTTCCAAAATTTGCTTAGCGTCAATGTCCTAAGGATCAAAAGGAATATATCTCTTGCCTTCTAGCTCCAGTGTTCCACCCTACGCCATTACAAGAATACCCTCCTCTATGACCATGTTATCAAGAACTTCGAACCTGTTGAATCCTGCATCGCCTTGTCGATCCAGATGTGAGCACTTTTGCCCTCACCCTCTAGTACGATAGCGAACTGGGGTAAAACCATCTCTGTCAAGACCAATGAGGTCAGGTTGGCCTGGCTCCGAACTGGAGGGGTTCTGGTGAGCTTTCCCTTTTTCAACACTCTCCACTTGGCCGTTTTTATCACCATCAGGGTCAGGTTGTCCATTCCTCATACTTGCATTGGCTGGCCATGGGTCGGATGATCCCTCAGGATTACCAGGACCTTTGGGCGCATGAGGACATTGGCTTCAGAGATGTCCATACACATGGCAAATGCGACACCAGAAGGGGATGGACTCATAATCAATTTTCTGAATCTAGGTCGAAGAGCCCAAGCAAATCTCAATTGAATCTGGTAAAGGGTTGTTTATATCAATATCAACAGAGATGCGAGCATAAGTGATAACCTTCTTGTCCAGTAATTGGTGAGCGATTGCAGCTGGTGTTCCAATCATGGCTCCAATCTATCATAGGATATCCTCCCTCTAGAATTCCAAAGGTAGTCTCGGTAGGTGGACCTAGACTGGAACTCTGGAAGGGAGATCCTCAACAGAGTTAAACCCCACATGCCAGGGTTTTATGAAAAGGCCAATATGGTCATAAAAATATGGGCCTCCCTCAAAGACTCTGTTCCTATAAAAAATGCAAGTGAAATTTACCATAAAATAGCTATTACCAGCCAGCATGATATCAAAATCTTCCTCAATTTGCCATGACCTGTGAATCCAGGCTTCCAGAGCCGACTAAGAAATGTGAATTCCAAGGAACTTACAGATTAACGCGTGTGAAGCCAGATACTCCACATCATCCTGAACCGCTTCTGAGGGGATGACTAAAACTGGTCTGTCTTGGCAGCATGGAAAACAACCATTAACTTTGTTGATCCTCGCCCTCTCTCCCACATAAAATGCCTCTTTGGGCTTCTCCTGCGCGCTATCACCAAACACGGCCTATCTAGCCGTGGAAGTTTCGGCCCGTTGCAGGCCCTTTGAACCCTCGCACGCATCCATCGAGATCTCGTTGAATCGGTTTGTCCTCAGTTCTTGAATTTGCTTTGAATGATGAGGTTATTATTGATTTTTTGCTAGCCTACAATGGCCTCTCATCTTTCCACCACAAGAAGGGTTTCTCCCTCACTTTTTATCCCACATCGACTCTTGGATGTGAACACTATTGTTTTTATTTCCAAGTAGAGGATTACTTATCCTCTAATGATGAGCACATTATTTTCAATATAAAGGGTGAAGATCATGATCTTCTCCCAGCCCCTGGCATGTCTGAGGAAAGTAATGCCCCCCTCATTAAAGAAACTATGGATATTAACATTGGGATTGAGGAGAGTCCTATAATTTTCAAGCTTGGGTCCTCACTTTCATCTTAAGAAGTGGGGGGTCACCAATAGCCACTCATTGAGCTCTCAAAGGATTTTAACTTCTCTTACACTAATATGGTGGGCATCAAGCCTAAGGTGGTGGTTCATAATATTGTTACCATGCCTAATGTTGAGCTAGTTAAACAAAAATTTTGGCCAATTAAGCATAAAGTCATGCTAGTGGCAAGATAGGAAGTTATAAAACTTCTAAAAGTTGGATTTATCAAGCTAGTGGACTATTGCAAGTGGATGTCTAACATCATGCCCATTCTCAAAAAGAATGGTAAGATCATGATATGTATAAATTTTAAGATATAAACAAATCATGTCCTAAAGATGACTCCATCAATGTCATTGTTAATGCTACAATGGGATATGAGTTGATATTGCTTATGGATGGCTTCTCAAGATACAATTAGATCCATATTTATAATAAAGATTAGAATAAGAACTCCTTTACTATACCATGGGGGATATTTTGTTATGTCATGATGCCCTTCGGTCTTAAAATGTAAGGGCAATGTATCAAAAGGCCATGATCCGTATGTTCCATGATATTATTCACAAGATAGTGGGGGTTTATGTAGATGATATTCTAGGTAAAGTTAGGCGATAAATTGACCACTTAGACGTGTTATGCACCATATTGATGCACTTGATTGAATATGATGTTACTCTTAACCCCAAAAAAATGTTTGTTTGGATTCATAAGTAGAAAATTCCTAGGGTATATCACCTACTAGGGTGGTATTGATATTGGCCTTGCTAAAATTTTGTGCGATCTTGGAAATTATCCCCCTATGAATGAAGAAAGGATTATGTCATTCCTAGGAACGCTGGGAGCCAATTGATATTTCGTTCTTGATCTTACCTACGTTTTTAATTCTATCAATAAATTACTTAAGAAGAAAAATGGCTCAACTTGGATAGATGATTGTCAGGAGGCATTTTAAGTAACAAAATGCTTCTTTATGTTTCCCCCATGCTCATTGTACCCAAGCTAGACAAGCCCTTGATACTTTACATTAGGGAAACTAAGGTGTCTCTTAGTTGCATGTTGGCCCAAGAGGATGATGCTGGTAAAGAACATGCCATAAAATTCATTTACTACATTCTCATGGATTATGAAACATGCTACAGATAGACAAAAGAGTGTTTAAAATTGTGGTCACAATTAAGTGATTGCTACACTACATGCTTAATCAAAAAATGTGATTCATAGTGAGGTTGAAACCATTACGAATGTTCTTAACCCAACCATCCATTTCATAAAAGGATGGGTGTTTTATCATGTTGTTAAGCGAGTTTGAGCTTACTTACATTAACCAGAATTCCATAAAGTGAGAAATCATTACTAATTGGTTAGTAGATTGTTCCCTAGAGGTCGATGATATCATTGACACCAATTTTCTTGATGAATTAATTTGCTACATAGATAATCCTCTTATCATTTATTCTGATTGGTATGCTGATATCATTCATTTATTAATCAACCAAATTTATCTTGAGGGAACCAATTCTCAATAGAGGTGGTGTATTTGCGTTATCTCTCCCAAGTATGTCATCTTAGACAAGGTTATCTACTACAAGGCCTTTGATGACACGCTGTTGAGATTTGTTACCCAAGAGAAGTAAGAAAGAGACCTTTCCAATTGTCACGATGGGATTTGTAGTGGTCATTTTTGTGTCCATTAGACTGCTCATAAGATACATAGATTGGGATACTTTTGGTTCACTCTTGAACATGATTTTTTCAAATATATTAGAAAATGTGAGAAGTGCCAACAATTCTCTCACAAGATCCACATTGCTCCCTGTGATCTGTAGCCCATTGTTACACCCTGGCCCTTTTCTACTTGGGGTCTATATCTGATAGGTAAGCTCTTCCCCACTTCTTTGGATTGTCACCACTTTATCATCATGGCCAATGAGTACTTCACTAAGTGGGAAAAAACAATTCCTCTTACAAATATTATTGGTTTAGTTATTGCAAAATTTATCTTGAACCAAATCATTTGTCAATTTAGGGTTCTGCAAATCATCATAACAGATAATGGATCCCCCTTTCAAAACACTGAGATATGTGAAGTATGCAATGAATTCATCATATCACATCATTGTAAGGGTTTATATATGAATAATATTACTAATAATAGTTGGAATATCCGAAGTAGAAGTGGAGGTTGAAGCTAATTTATTTTTCTCATCTCTTGTAATGTAAAGGAGTCCATCAATCTTATGTGGGTTGGCATTAAGGTAATTGGTGAATTATTTATCATTCAATTCCTCCTCTTTTTATGTATTAACATTATCAATATTAATAGCCATGATATATATTAATCAAGAGGGTGTGAAGTAGGCCTATATTATCCATAGGATAGTGGCTAGGCCAAAGCCACCAATAATACCTTAAAGTCAATCTTGGTCAAGACAATCAAAGATTCTAAATGAGATTGGCACTTATAGACCAACACTTTGGGCTTATAGAACTGTTGACCAAAATTATACCCTGGGTCGAATTGGGTAAACCCTTTGCATGTTCAAACTTTCCATAAGGTTCCCTAGGTTTGAAAATGGTCACCATGGTCCTAAATGAGGTCAAGTCATACTTTGAGGGTCATACAACATGTTTTAGCCTTTGTCATTTTTGTCCATTTTCCTAATGTCCTTATATGCCACCTTTTTGGTCATTTTAAGGAATTGTATGATTTTTCACAAAAAGACAAATGTTTCAAGAAGAAAGCTAATGTATTTCATGTTAGATAATGTTAGAGAAGGCTTTAAAATTGAAATATTGTAGGTCCAATTTAAAAAAGAAGATCACCTACAAAAAGTTAGTTTCAGATGTTTGTACAGATTGGGGTGACTCATTTGCAAGTGTGAAAGCTTTAGAAATGTGTCATGGCCTCCCCACAAGTCATTTTTAGGCACAAGTGTTTAAAAATTGTTTCCTCTCTCCCATCATTTTCTTGGACAACTTAGAAAGGGTCAATAGTTTTCATTGGGTACAGACTGGAGAAGAAGAGTTGGAGTGAGTGCACTTGGAGGATGTTATAGTTCCTTATGTGCTTCCATTCATGGTTATAGTTTCAATATTGGTGGTCTATGTTGTATGAACAATCATTAAGATTATTGGTAATTCCAAACTACCTATGCAATCCCAATGGCTCATTTTTTCTTATTTGATTGCACTTTGGTGATTGGTCTCTATGAACCAAGTAGTGTATGTATACTTGCAAAGCATATCCACCCATGTAATGTTGGATTTAACCTATTTTGGCATGTGTGGCCATGGAAGATAGGTTGAATCATCTCTTTGTGCTATAAATGAACACCAACAAAAGCTTATAATAGTGTTTATGGTTGCAGAGTTCATCCTTCTATGAGTGGCTTCAAGTTAAGGATAATACACTTGTTTTTAAGCCCTTAGAGCATGGTATTCAGTTTCTTCATTGAAGGTTTGTATTGAAGAGATCTCAAGGATGAAAATCCAAGATGGGGTTAAATATCAAACACCTAAGATCCATGTTCATAGAGTTGAAGAAAAGTTGAAAAATGTGAATGTTTACCTTAGTTTCTCCAAAAAGCTATTCTGCTCCACATAGTTTCATCTCATGGTGAAAGTCTATGAGGTCTAGGTAAGCCTAATAGCTTCATTATTGTAGCCTAGGCCTAGAGGTGACTTCTTAACATAAAAATAAGATGTCAGGTCAATAGAGAATGATGGTTGAATGGGTTTACAACTCTATCAAGATCTTAATGAAAGTACTCAGAGAAATACAGTGCCATTAGGCCAAAATGAACCTGGAACATTGCAATAAGCACCTATAGTGCATTAATAGTAAAGGGATAATTGCATGGTCTCAAGGCAAAAATGAATCCATTTAGGTGTGAGATAGCCATAGTGACCTTAGGAGAAACCAAAAGTGTGAAACATAGTGCTCAAACATGTATCATCACCTACAGGAATCTCTTGACTTCTCTAATGAGCTACAATTTGACTCAAGAGATAGACTAGCCTAAGCTAATTAAAATGCAGGTTTGGTTGGTAGGTAGAGGTGTAAGTTGAAGATGATCATGTATAAATCACTCTTAGAGGGATAATATCACACTTCCATGTGATTCTTAGAAGAAAATAAAATAAAGTAAAGATTGATCCAAGCTGGGTTTCAAAACCTCATACTCAGTTAATCAAAACCCTGCACATAGTCATAGGCCTATAGCTAGTCTTGAGAATTTGAAGTGTTGAGGGATCTTGAAGCATATTTGAAAATTGGTATAGGGGGTCATAATGGTTTAAACAAGGCTTCCATGGTCTTCTTTAGGTTAGAATAATAGTGGAAGTACTCATTGTTTTGTCTCAGACCTGAGACACTCCATAAACAATGCAACTTGTAGACCTATTGCATTAATTGTAAAAAGATGAATGGAAGAGTATTAAGGAATTGTGTTATGATGTTAAGAATTTAATTGGAGGTTAATAAGTGTTGGTGAGGTCCTACAGTCACTTTGACCACTCATAGGTGGTCACATACTCAAAAAACCCAGTCTATGCCTATGAGGCCTAGAACTAGGCATGAACCTCAGGTCTCTAACTCCACTCCTATGATCATGTGATCTTCCCAAGCAATGTGAGATATTTCAAGGGAGAATGGAGAGTTGATAAGACTCATTAGTTTTCAAATAACAAGCCAGATTGGCCATTTTTGGCCTCATTTTGTCTCAAGGGTATCCAGAATGCATAACAACTACTCGAAAGACAACTTATTTCACTCCCATATGTATGGAGGAGATGCATGGGTCCTTGAGCACTGAGGGAGAGTTGATGGAGGTCATGTACTTGAAGTTAAAGGCATTGGTTTTAAGGTTAGGGGCCTAACCTTTATGAACCATTGCTAAGAACCTAAACTACCTAAAATCCTCCTAAAATCCTCATAAGAGCTCGATGAGGAAAAATTGAAGAGCAATGCATCTAGAAGGAGTAAATTGGCCTATAAATTGATTTGAATCTACTTGGTACTCTCTTAGGCTCCATACCACTCAATTATTCCATATCATCACTTGTACGAATGAGTCAAATTCTATTTTTTGCAAGATTTGAAGTCATTCGAAGGTGCAAAAGGGAACAAATGAGTGAAAGCCATGGTGGAAGCTGTGTGGAGATATATTCTACATCCTCAAACCCCATTCTCACCTTAGTCATGTATGGAGACTTCTTTGTTAAATTGATTATTGTAGGCAATCTTGGATAGAACAATGAGAAACAAGGTGACTACCAAGTTGAATATGAGAAGTATGGTTTTGAGATTTCTTGAAGTCTATATGATAGACCAAAGGATTAAGAAGTTTTGAATATGTGTCTCACATCTATGCAATAAACTCTCTTGAGTATGGGTAGGTCACCCCAGTGACAAGTGTGAGAGTCTAGGCATAGAAGGCTAGTGAGTTACTGCAAGTAAATAACAAGTGGCAAAGAGAAGGTCATAAATTGGAGGGGTCCATAATGACCTACATCAATCATGTTTCCACCTTATAAAGTTAATACAAATGTGTCAATGAATTATAAGGTAGTTATAGATAGTTAAGTGGACTCCTCAGCAAGAAGGGTAGTTTCAAGAAGGATAATGAAGTATCTCTATGCCAACTTCAGGGGGATGTTACATTTTAGATAGACACTTGTCCAAGAGAACCTAATGATCTATTTTCTAACCCCTTCTCTTACATTGTAACTTGTCTTCAAGACTTGACACTTGGAATTGTGACTCTCCAACATCACTCTTTCTCTCTCTTCTCCTATTGCTCTATGTATTGAAGCCATATTAACATTGTAATGGATCTAAAATTGGTATGGTGAAGCCCTGCTAGTTTGACATATTGTTTTACCTTTGAATAAAGTTCTTAAGTTAGTTTAGTCTCTAAAATTCTTGCCTAAATATGTCAAGTAGTCTATTTGGATGACAAGTGATGATTGTTTCTCCTTACTTCCATTCTACTCTTGTATGCATTGTGTAAGTAATATTTCTTCTAACAGGTCTCATGAAGTGTAAATATTTTTTAGGTGTATTTAAAGTGTGAAGAATATTAATAGTGTCTAAGATTAGACCTCCTATTCAATCATCTTTAGAAATGCATAGCAATCTACCTCCATTTAGAAACATTTTTGCTAGAAAAACCTTGAGTTGAGATTAGTTTTAGCAATTTGCCTTCATAGTGGAAGTTTATATATGTTTTTAGAGATATCCTTGGTGTATAACCTCCATTAGTGTAGGTTACTTTTATTTGTATTCCTCTCTTTTCACCCCAATAGGTGATTAGACTAGTGTAGTTGAGTGCCTAAATATTTAGATCAAGGGA
Source organism: Torreya grandis (assembly GCA_037957365.1). Lineage (NCBI taxonomy): Eukaryota > Viridiplantae > Streptophyta > Pinopsida > Cupressales > Taxaceae > Torreya > Torreya grandis. The sequence continues at coordinate 2,839,961 of JARHVA010001123.1, read as the reverse complement.
GCTAACCCATAATCTAGAGATCTATCTGTTGTAGCAATCTGCCTATACTCAGAGATAGTTCCATGTTATCCCAAATTTGAGAAGGTTCGATTGACTTCTTTATGGTGCAAAATTGGGCTATAACAGTTCTAGCACACCTAGTGGGACATGTGGTCCAATAAGGTTGTTCAAGGTGGATGTTGGCCTTGATAATGAAGAGGTTGTAATAGTCTATTTCCTACAGTATCTAGTGACTCCAACAATTGACTCTTGGTGGCAGACTAGTGAATTATTTCATGCCTAAGGTATAAACAATATCTCATACTAAAGGCATTCATTTTGATTTCCATGAGCTTCCTTATTATTCAGTCAAAGCAAATAGATTTGCTAACACTCATCCTTACCTAAGGAGATCATATGTTGTTCATAGACCTATAAGAATTTTTTTGATTGGCCCAATCTTGTAAAATACTAAAGCTATCATGGAAAGGAACACACTTTTTGTTGTTTTCAATGGATATAGTCCTCTAAGACTTGATCATTATGATGACATTCCCATATCAACCCTCAAAAGTGTCCCTTCATACATAGGTGAGATTGGCATTACTCCTATTGAACACATTAGAAACATTGCCAAATTAGACAATATACATCATATCATTGAGGATAATATATCCATTAGGTTGTTGGCTATTTCTTTCAAGGGGAAGACTCTTGATTAGTATGGTGCTTTGGCTCCTAAATCTATAAGTACATGGGATTAGTTAGGTGATGCTTTGAGGAGAAGGTTTGAGGACAAGAGTGACAACTTGTCACTGACTGAGTAACTAACCAACATAAGGAGAGCACCTCAAGAAGCTATCCAAGACTTCAACACAAGTTTTTAGAAGACATGGGATAGGATCCCAATCTTGGTAAGACCTATTGCACATTATGCTTTCCTTTATTAACTTAAGGCTTTTGACAGTGATATTTCTATGATGGTATAATCTATGGGAAGGGACACATTTCTTAATGCCTCTAAAGTGGACATTAGAGCTAATAACTATTTGATTCAAGCTGGGAAGATTTTTCCAACACCCCATATGCCTATATTTCCTGACTTACAAACTTCTACACCTGTTGTTGCTCCCATCCCTACACCAAAACATAAGCCAGTTGCCCCTAGTCAGTCACGTAAATTTAATGATGCAGAAATAGTGAAGGCTCTTGAGCAAGAGAATTTAGGTCTCAAAAGGATCATACAACAATAGTAAGAGAGACCTTTTGAAAGCCACTTTAAATACAATTAGTCCTATTCAAACTATCAAGACAATAGACCACCCTTTCAAGGTCATCTTCAAGTTCAATGGTAACTAGTTCAAGAAAAATCATATAATGGTTATAATCCCAATGCTTCCTCCAAATCAAAAGCATTAGTGCCTACTCAAAATAACCTTGCTCAAGAAAATAAAGGTTAGCCTCCATGGGATCAACCTCATGATCCAACTACCTATGACAATGAGTCCTTCAATCAAGCTTTCATGGCACATTTGGGAACAATGCTAGTCATGAATCAAGCTAAAGTACCTAGTGGAGGAGACAAAAATAGAGAGAGTGCTCAAGTGGGGTCTACTTTAGTCAATTGGTAGCGAAAAGACTCATGTGTTGTGAATTACCAAGGACAATAAAGAAAAGTCTCATGTCCTATAATTGCAAACACAAGGTAAAAAAGAAAGGCAATTAAAGAGATTCAAGGGGTTGGTAATGGTCCATCAATGAGCTTTCAAACATTCCAAGGGGTAGGTATGTCTAATGAAGTCCTAAATACATAAGTAATCAAAGAGTTCATAATGCTAAGAGTTATTTCATGCCTCATAATTCTCAAGTTATAGGCAAGACTATTCCTATTAGTGGACAAGCTAAGGTTAGTGGCTCTTCACTAACATTGTACATAAGATGAAGAAGGATCATGTAAATGTATCAATGTGGGATACACTAGAAATACTTGGATAAGTAGACCTTCTCTAAGAAGAGCTGTCCAAACTCAACATGGCAACCAAGTAGCTTAGTGGGAAAGAGGCAGCCTTGATAAACACAGTGAAGCATAGTGAGGGACAACCAATCAAAATTGAGAAAGTAGACAAACCTCATCCATTTTATCTCTCTATCATCATTGGAGATTCTTTGGTTCACAATTGTTTGATTGATAGTGGAGCAAGTACTTTAGTCATGCCCAAGAAAGTAGTTGATAAGTTGAACTTGAAGTATGAGCCTCATTCCAAGGGAGTGTTAAAACTAGATGGGTCAGCTTCCAAGATAATTGACATAATCAAAGGTTTGTAAATTATTATTCATGCTTGTCCTACCTGCACCATATCTCAAGTTGTCTTTGTTGTGGATGTGCCACCTCACTTTGTCCTTTTCTTGTTAAGATATTTTACTGCTAAGATTGGAGGATACTTTAGATAGGTCCAAAATGGCATTTAAGATTAGGTATGGTGCTAAAGTATCAATCAAATATGAACCTCTATTTGACTTTCATGTAGAGCCATATGTGCCTTATACATCAAACATGAATTGCAATATCAATGATGAAGATGATCATCCTAGTGATCAAGAACTTCTAACATCTATTGATGGCATAACTAACTTATACCTTGATGAATGGGGAGTTGAGCAATATGGATTTGATCCATATGATCATATTGAAGAAATAGGTCTTGGTACATACATCCTCCATGAATAATGTGATGAGTCTCTTGAAACAAATTTTGATGACACTCTAGGATAGGTTGTATGGGGAAACTACCTTTTGCAGATGGATGATGATGTTATTATTCCAACTGTAACAAAGAATAATAGTCCTAGTGAGCATTTAGTTCTGCTTGCTAAAGAAGAGAATATTCATGAACATGAACATCAAGAAAAGGTAGATGACATGTGGAAACAATTCAATGCTTGAAGAGGTAAGTAGGTTTGAAACTCTTCAAAAAGAATATAGACCTAATGATGAGGTCAATTATGTACCTAATGAACACAAAGAAGAGTGTGGGGTCTCTATCGAGTAGAAAATAACTTTGGTATACCATGAAGTGTTTGGTAAACCATAAGATAGCCTTGATAACTCCCAACAACAAACATATCATGATTCAAATACATTTGAAGTTGGGAAGGATTTCATGACCCCCAATGATCAGATTGAGGAATATCAAGTGAACATGATAAAGGTCAAGCAAGCTACAAAGTCAAACAAACCTCTTGGAAAATTAGATGGAGTGTTCATGAGAGTCCCAAGTGATACACTTGCATTTAGAAGAATCTCCAAAAATGGTAAGTCATTTGATTAGCTCCATAAGCAAGTTTCCATTGACAAATATTCATTCTATGATGGTTTGTTTTTATGGAGCAGTAGTGATTCTAGAAGCATTGTCTTTGACCCTGGTTGAAGCATTGAAAATTTTTTCCTCACCTCAAGTATTTTGAGGTCTTGTATATATTAGGATAGGTGTGTGTTTTCCATAAGTATTAGGAACATTGTTTGGTGTGAGTTGTTTTTGTGTTTTCCCTAAGTGGTTAAATAACACATGTGTGTGTCTTTTTTGTCTTTTTTTGTGTTTGTTTCTTATTATGTGGTGGTTTGACTTTGGAGGCTTTTCAGAGGCACATGAGTGTCAATTATAGTATATGAGTGACTCCATTTCCCAATGGAAGGTCAAGGTAACTAGTCCTTAGCATAACAAGCATGCTACCCTTGGAAATCACCAAAATGTTGAACAAAATTGTACCCTGGGTCAAAATAGGTCAACGCCTTGCATGTTCAAACTTTCCATAAGGTTCCCTAGGTTTGAAAATGGTCACCATGGTCCTAAATGAGGGCAAGTCATACTTAGGGTCATACAACATGTTTTAGCCTTTGTCATTTTTGTCCATTTTTTTAATGTCCTTTTATGCCACCTTTTTGGTCATTTAAAGGAATTGTATGATTTTTCACAAAAGAACAAATATTTCAAGAAGTAAGCTATCATATTTCATGTCATAGAAGGTCAAAAAAGGCTTTGAAATTGAAATATTGTAGGTCAAACATAAAAAAGAAGATCCCTTATAAAATGTTAGTTTTAGATGTTTGTACAGATTAGGGTGACTCATTTATAGGTGTGAATTCTTCAAAAAGGTGTCATGGCATCCACACAGGTCATTTTTAGTCTTAAGTGGTTTCAACAGATCAAAAAAGATAAAAACCATTTCCTCTCTCCTATCGCTCTTTTGGACAACTCAGAACAACAATTTTCATTTGGAATGGACTAGAGAAGAGGAGTTGGAGTGAGTGCACCTGGGGGATGTTAGAGGTACTTATGAGATTCCATTTCATGGTCTAAGTTTTAGGGTTGGCAGTCTATGTTGTATGAACAATCATTAAGATTTTTATGGTACCTCCAAACTGCCTATGCAATCCTAACGGCTCAGTTTTTCTCATCTAATTTCACTTTGGTGATTGGTTTGAGTGAACCAAGTAGTGTATGTATACTTTCAAAGCATATCCACACATGTAATGTTGAATTTAACCTAGTTTGGCACGTGTGGCCAAGGAAGATAGGCAAAATCATCTCCTTGTGCTGAAAATGAACACCATTGAAAGCTGAGAATAGTGTTTGATGGTTACAGATTTCATCCTTCTGTGAGTGGCTTTAGGTCAAGGATAATACACTTGTTTTCAATCCCTCAAAGCATGGTAGTCATTTTCTCCATTGAAGGTTTGTATTGAAGAGATCTCAAGGGTGACAATCCAAGACGGGGTTAAATATCAAACATCTAAGATACATGTTCATAGAGTTGAAGAAAATTTTCAAAATGGGAATGTTTAACTTAGTTTTTCTTAGAAGGTATTCTGCTCCACACAACACCATCTCCTAGTGAAAGTCTATGAGGTCTAGGTAATCTTAATAACTTCATTCTTGCAACCTAGGCCTAGAGGTAACTTATTAACATAAGAAGAAAATGTTAGGTCAAGAGATAATGATGGTTGAATGGTTTTTCAACTCACTCAAGATCTTAATGAAAGTATTCAGATAACTACAGTGTCATTAGGCCAAAATGAACTTGGAATATTGCAAGAAACACCTATAGTGCATTGATGGTAAAGGGATAATTGCATGGTCTCAAGGCATAAATGAATCCATTCAAGTGTGAGATAGCCATAGTGACCTCAAGAGAAACCAAAAGTGTGAAACATAGTGCTCAAACATGTATAATCACCTACATGAATCTCTTAACTTCTCTAATGAACACCTACAGTTTGACTCAAGAGACAAACTAGTCTAAGCTAATGAAAGATGTAGGTTTGGTTGGTAGGCAGATGTGTAAGTTGAAGATGATCATGTTGAAATCACTCTTAGAGTGATCATATCACACTTACATGTGATTCTTAGAGGTAAATAAAATACAGTAAAGATTGATCAAAGCTACGTTTCTAAACCTCATACTTAGTTAATCAAAACCCAACGCATAGTCAAAAGCCTATAACTAGTCTTGTGAATTTGAAGTGTTGAGAGATCTTGAAGCATGGTTAGGATTTGGAAATTGGTATAGGGGGTCATCATGGGTTGAATAAGGCTTCCATGATATCTTTTAGGTTAGACTAACAATGGAAGTACTCATTATTTTGTCTCAAACTTGAGACACTCCACAAGTAATGCAACTTGTGGACATAGTGCATTGATGGTAAAAGGATTAATATCATAGCCTTAAGGCACTATGGGATGATGTGAAGGATTGAACTAGAGGTGAATAACTATATAGAAAGTCCTACAATCACTTTGACCACTCATAGGTGGCCACATACTCATAAAACCCACTCAATGCCTATAAGGCCTAAAACTAGACTTGAATCTTAGGCCTCTAAATCCACTCTTATGATCATGCGATCTTCCAAAGTAATGTGAGAGATTTCATGGGAGAATGAAGAGTTGATAAAAATCATTAGTTTGTAGAGAACAACTCAGATTGGCCATTTTTGGCCTCAATTTGTCTCAAGGGTGTCCAAAATGCATAACAACTACTCAAGAGATAATTTATTTCACTCCTATCTATATAGATGAAATGCATGGGGCCTTGATTAATTAGTGAGAGTTGAAGGAGGTCATGTACTTGAAATTAGTGGCATTAGTTTGAAGGTTAGGGTCCTAACCTTTATGAACCATTGCTAAGAACCTAAACTACCTAAAAACCTCCTAAAACCCTCATAAGAGCCCAATGAGGAAAAGATGAATAGAAATGCATCCATAAGGAGTCAATTGGGCTGGAAAGTGATTTGAATCTACTTGGCACTCTCTTGGGCTCCCTACCACTCAATTATTTGGTACCATCACTTGTACAAATGAGTCAAATTTCGTGTTTTATGTAAGATTTGAGGTGATTTGAAGGTGCTAAAGGGAACAAATGAGTGAAAGCCATGGTGGAAGGTGTGTTGAGATGTATTATTTCTACTAATACCCCATTCTCACTTCATCCATGTATGGAGACTGATCTGTTAAACTGGTTGTTGTAGGTAATCTTGGATAGAATAGTGAGAAGCAAGGTGACTACCAAGTTGAATATGAGACGTATGGTTTTGAGTTTTCCTGAAGTCTATATGATAGAATAGAGGACATAGAAGTTTTGAAGATGTGTCTCACATCTATGCAATGAACTCTCTTGAGTTATGGGCAGGTCACCCTAGTGACAAGTGAGAGAGTCTAGGCCTAGAATGCTAGTGAGTACTAAAAAGAAGTAAACAACAAGTGGAAAAGAGAAGATTATCAATTGGAGGGGTGCATAATGACCTAAACCAATCATGTTTTGACCTTCTCAAGTTAGTACACATGTATCAATGACTTCCAAGGTAGTTCTAGATACTTAAGTGGACTCCTCATCAAGAAGGGTAGTTTCAAGAAGGACAATGAAGTATATCTATGCCAACTTTAGGAGGATGTTACATTTTAGATAGATACTTGTCCAAGATAACCTCATGATCTATTTTATAACCCCTTTCCTTACATTATAACTGGTCTTCAAGACTTGACACTTGGCATTGTGACTCTCCAACATCATTTTTTCTCTCTTCTCTTATTACTCTATATATTGAAGCCATGTTCACATTGTAATGGATCCAAAATTGGTATGGCAAAGCCCTACTAGTTTGACATCATATTTTACCTTTGAATAGAGTTCTTAAGCTCATTTAGTCTCTAAAATTCTTTCCTAATTGCATCAAGTAGTCCGTTTGGATGACAAGTGATGACTATTTCTCCTTACTTCCATTCTACTCTTGTATGCATTATGTAAGTAATATTTCTTCTAAAAGGTCTCACGAAGTATAAATTTTTGTTATGTGTATTTGACATGTGAATTTAGACCTCCTATTCAATCACCTTTAGAAATGCATAGCAATCTACCTCCATGTAGAACCACTTCTCCTAGAATAACCTTGAGTTGAGATTAGTTTTAGCAATTTGCCTTCATAGTGCAAGTTCAAGTATGTTTGTGGAGATATCATTGGTATATCACCTCCATTAGTGTAGGTTAGTTTTAGTTTTCTTCCTCTCTTTTCATCCCAATAAGTAACTAGACTAGTGTAGTTGAGAGCCTAAACAATTAGATCAAGGGAGCTAGCCCATAATCTAGGGATCTATCTCTTGTAGTAATCTACCTATACTCAGAGATAGTGTATGCAATCAAAAATGCATCAGATCCACAAATCAATCCTAACTCAAAAAAGATAGATCATACTTACACTTATGATTCATGATATATTAGATAATCGAGAACATGACCAATATGCAGATTTGTTATACCCAATTAAGGGATCTATTACTACAATAATAATACTATGGAGGGTTCCAAAGCCTCCAGTCAAGTAAAATCATGCAATAAACTTAACTAAGTCATATGTTTTCATATTCACTATATTAATAACAAGTAAAGCAAATAAAATCTAATCTAGTGCTCACCAAAGCTTGTGGCACAATATGGGGGTTAGTAAACAAATGAAAATAAAAATGCATAAGAGAATAATAATTAAGCTATATATAAGTAAGACCCTTAATGCATGGAGAAGAAGAGTAATATTATTTAAAAGCCATTACTTATGCTACTTTTATCTATTAAAGAGAGGAACAAATTTAGAAATACTTACCTAGAAGATGAACCCATCGAGACTCAATCTCTCCCTTGGCCAAAAGGAATTTGCAAGAGGTTATTATGGTTTGTAAGGATCACTAAGAAATGCCAAAGCATCCAAGACTTCTCCACAATACTAGATTCTCCAAGTAGAAACCCTAAACTAAGACTCCTCAAGTAGAATGGTGGAAGAGTAAATTGTAAAGAAGCGTAAATGAATAATAACTCTTGATGTCTTTATAATTTTGGAAAAAAGGATGTATTTATATAGATGGATCTAACCTTAAACCCTTTTGAAAGTTTTGGTCGATAGGGTCGACTCAGTCGACCTAGTATTATTATTGATAAAAACTCAATAGGTCACAGGTTAGGCCAACCAAGAGCCAACTTGGACCCTAAATGAGTTTCACCAATAAGAGTACAGGTTCGACCTAATCGACCTAGTCATGTAAACTGTTGAAAGGGGTGTTAGGTTAGGAAAAGGGTTAATTAAGGTGGTAAAAGATCAAAAGAGTGTGCAAAAGAGGAGTAATAGCTTAGGGGAATGTTTTTAGGAGCTAGTTGGATTGGTAATAAGTGGAAATAAGAGACAAACAATCTTATGAAGTACCAATGGTCTTCCCACCCCTTTCCTGCTACACCCTTTAAGGCATGCACTTAGAGAGATTGAGACTCGATAAGTTCTTGCAAGATAGAAAGCATCAATAATTGATAAAGTTTTAAAATATTATGTGTATACATATGCCCCACTCAAAGCTCATAATGTGTCACTTAGGTGCAATAGGGGATGGTGCTTCGAGAAAGAACATATTAACACACAATGTCGAGGCTAAAAAAAAGTTGTAGTATTGTAAAGCAAAAATAATTGAAATTAAATGACAGAAAGGGAAATAACTAAAAATTAAATATGATTCATACCTTGAATTACCTTTATCGCTGGATGGTTGTTTGTTGTGTTTATAGTTTTGATTGTGGAGGGTATATAGACTACTTTGACAAACCCAAGAATAGAAAACTAAAGAGTAAAAATGAACAAATGCAGGAAAGCCAAAATAATTGGTGCTATGTGGATGAAACTTACTTGGAAATTTGGCAAGATGGGGTGACAAGTACTATGTTAGACCAAATGACCAAGTCAAAATTTTAGAGTAAATTAGGTAATTGAAAAGCCAAGACCACTAAAGACTGAGAAACTCAAACAATTAAACCTTAAGTAAGAAAAAGCAAACTCACCAAATCAAACCAAGGATACATGTCAAAAATATGGTATTTAAACATCAATGTAAAAGTAGTAATAATCCTCACTTAAACAAAGATGGACAAGCAAAAATGGCAAAACAACATTGATGAGTGAGAAGTAACAAGCCAACCTCACTCAACAATGAAAAAAATTACATGAAATTAGAAATGGACTCAGGTGTCCATGAAAAGGGTGGTACAACAATGATAAATGGTAAAAGAAATCATGGCACATCTAGAAATGTAAAGCCATGGTGAAAATAAAGTAATCTATAGTTTCTAAAACATGTTGTTTTGATCTAATGATAGATAAAATTGAAACAAAGTAGTGCTAACATGTTTTTTAAGATGTGAAGAAGAAAGAATTATAGAAAAAGGGAAAACAAACTTAGAATCACAATTTGTCTATCAAGGGGGGAAATGATATGGGTGAAGGGGAGAATGAAGGAAAAATCAAGGTAGAGGAAATCTTTATCGAAGTCAAGACACTCAAATAAGGTTTGTCAAAACAAGAAATTTTTTGACCTTAAGGACTCTAAAGAAATTCTCTTAGCCACACAAGTCTTAGGTCAACAAATGAAGTATGTAGATCATCCTATGAGGCTCCATGCATGGAAATTAAAATGGACCTACCTTCCCACATGTTCCCCATTGCTAATGACCCCTTACAGAGTCATCAGTCTACTGTGAATATTGGGTACTTGCATGAGAAAGTAGGTAGCACCATAGAGTTTGTTGAATTCTCCTATTCCAATCTACTAGCTTATCACGCCCCAATGGACCTTGGCTCTAGTGTGAGGCCAACTATGGAGTTTGAGCTTTGATTAAAGATAAGAGATGTGTTGTTAATCACATTTTTCGGTGTGATTTTGACTTTTTAAATTTGTATGTTGTCTTTTGTATATCATTGCATTTTATTTCAAATGATTTGGCTTTTAACTTTCTTGATGTCTTTTTTACTATTCCTCCTCCATACGGATTTGGAAAACCAAACATGGGTGCTAAAGATACTTTTATTTGAATACTTGGGTCTTGGTTGCTAAGAGAGAACTTTAGAGAGTATGGTGTCTAAGAGCCTTGTAAAGTCAGGTGAACTAAAAGTGTTATCTTGAGTTTGACCCTTTTTTATCGAATGTGAAGTGAAAAGATAGGAAATCAAGAGGAATGAAACATGAAATAATTTGAGTTACTTCAAATCATAAAAAAATGTGATAAAAGGCAAAAAAAGGAAGGATATAATGATAGTAAAGTGTGATTCCTTATCATAAGAATGAGGGAAATGGAGGAAAACATGATAACACATGTTGTTATGTAAATTCCATCTATAAAAGAAGCAAAAAGCTAAAATTGAGAACAAAGATCAAGAACTTGTAACCATTACAAAACACATTCTAGAAAAGGAGTAACAAGATGGTGATTTCATCAGGAAGGCCAGGTCCTATCTGTGGTATTACACTGCAACTCATAAAAGAGAAACCCACAAAGGTGCCAAAAAGTATTGGAAAAATAAATGGGATAAGAAAAATATGGTATTTGTGAGGAAGGCCAGGTGTTATCCATGGTCTTACACTAAAAATCACAAATGAGAAACCCAAGGGGTGCCAAAAAGTGTATAAAAAGTATGAAAACAAATAGGATAAAAGAACATTATGAGGATGATTGGGTCCTATCTATAGTTTTACAATGTAACTCATGAGAAAAAGGGAAACCAAAGGACCAAAAAGGAAGGACTAAGGTTTGTGAAAATAGAGAAATGTTGCAAAGGGTGAGACCCGTGTAAGTAACCTACAAAAAGTGTTAGATATATAGCATATAAATAAATCATAAAAAGAAGGGAAGGGTTTAAGCTAAATACTTCTTGAGGAATTGTGCGTTAGTGGGCTCTTTGAAAATATGGCCTTCATTGGTTTGAAGGTGATAGGTACTTGGGCCAAGAATGTCTTTGACTAAATAAAAGCCCCACCATTTTTGGGTGTAATTACCTTCTTTCATGAGTGTAGTTTAATTTAATGACAATATCACTAACATTAAATGTGCAAACTTTAACACGTTTGTTATGTTGTTTGGTACTACGAGCCTTGTATTGGAAATTGTGTTGCAAAGCAAAAAGATGATGTTCATCAAGGTGATCAAGAGCATAAAGGCGAGCTTCATGTAATTCTTCATTGGGTATGATACCATGAAGAGATATATAGAGAGAAGGAAACTCAAATTCTAAGGGAAGGACTAATTCAAAACCATAGACTAGAGAGAACAATGTTGCCCTAGTGGCAATATGTATGCTAGTTTGATAGGCCTAAAGAGTAGGATAGAGATGAAGATGCCAATCCGTATATGTGTCAAAAATTATATTTTGGAGAATTTTATTAAGAATTTTGTTTGTGGCCTTAGCTTGGCCATTACATTATGGATGATAGGGTATAGAGATTTTGTGATTGATTTTAAATTTAGCACAAAGCTATTTGACATTTTTATTTTTGAAATTACCACCATTGTCTAAAATGATAGTATGAGGGACACCAAAGTGGAAAATGATTTGATTAAGGATATATTTGGAGATGGTAATACCGGTGACATTAATAAGGGGCATAGCCTCGACCCGTTTGGTGAAATATTCGATAGTTATGATTATAAAGACGTGCCCATCTTGATATCGAGGTAATTTGCCAATGAGATTTAATCCTCACATGGAGAATGGCGAGGGAGATTTGACATTTTGAATCTTGAATAGAGGTGAATGAATCAAATCATCATGAAGTTGGCAAGGAGTACAATTTTTATCAAATTCGATGGCATCTTTTTCAAGAGTGGGCCAAAAGTATCCCATATGTAGGCATTTATAGGTTATATCATGTTCGTTATTGTGGCCACCATAAATGGTCCCATGTGATTATTCAAGAAGAGGAGGAACCTCATCTAGCATAATACAATAAAGCATACTTATAATATAATAAAAATACATACTTAAAATATTGTTTGTGAATGCGAGACTTTTTGCGGGAGTCTAAGTTGGGAGGATAAGTTTGGTGTTCCAAAATTTAATGATATCTTGTACCACATATTTTATTAAATGGTGATAGCCTCAATGTGGTAGATAAGTGAATCATATGGTTGAATAAAGGATGGATATTTTCTTATTTGGATAAGAAAAGTGGGATCGGAAAGAACTTGGTGTGGATGAAAAAAAGATGTTGAAGAAGCAAGGGAATCAATAATAGAATTTTGATCTCGAGGGATAGGCTCAATGTTGAAAGAAATGAAATATTTGGTGAGAGTAGTTACAATTTGATGATAAAAAATGAGATTGTCATTTTTGCCTTGGTAATCACCATTGACTTGGTGGCAAATGCATTGAGAATCACTTAGGGCATGCAGGTATTGGATATCTAAATCAAGAGAAACTCTCATGCCTAAGATTAGAGCTTCATAATCTGCTATGTTGTTAGTGGTGTCAAATGTTAAACAAAAAGTTAAAGGGATGATTTTTCTAAGAGGGTTGGTAATAATGCAAACTAACCTAGTTCCTTGAAGGCATTTAACACCATCAAATTGAGGGGTCTAATTATCCTCATGTAAATTGATATGAACTTCAGGGAGTTCTTTGATAACTACTTTTGGTTTTGTAGTATAGGGGAGGATAGAAAACTCATCAAGATTTCTTAATTCCAAATCAACAATTAAGTTATGGAAGTAATGTTTAAGATATATGGTTTGGTTAAGACCTTCAATATATATAATATTATCATTAGGAAGACTATCTTGAAGGTGATCGATATTGGGAACAAGAGCTACAACAAGTTGATCAACTATGATTTGTCCTTTGCCATCTTTTGGAGTGACAATTTGAAGATCAAATTCCATAAGGACCATCCATTTACCAATTCTATCTCCAAGAAGAAAGGATTTGGAGAAGAAGTGATGAAGGGGATCAAAATGAATGATAACATAAATGGTCTAGTAAAGAATATAATGTCAAAGTTTTTAGCTACAAAATATATAGCGAGGCAATCATGTTCAACTTTTGTGTAACATTTCTCATAATCAATGAGGCCTCAACTGATATAGTAGATGGCATACTCTCTTCCTGCATCATCTTTTTGGGCAAGCATTACCCCAACTGATATGGATGTGGAAGAGGTATATAGGATCAAAGGTCGATCATTTGAAAGATGATGAAGCATAGGTGGGTGAAGTAATGAGTATTTCATGTTATCAAATGCTTTTTGATAAGGATCTGTCTATTCTAAAGTGTTATCTTTCTTAAGAAGAGAATTGACAAAGTGGATGCGATAAGCCATTTTGGGGATGAATTATCTAATTGGCCCAAGTTTACCAAGATAAGTGTGAATGTTTAGAATGGATTGAGGGATGGGACTCTGATGATAACACTAATTTTATCATGGTCAACATCGATCCCATAAAGAGAGACTAAGAATATTAACAGTTTTCTAGATGTGACATCAAAGACACATTTTTAAGGATTTAGTCTAAATTTGTATTTAAGAATATGATTAAAGATGAGTCTTGAAAATTTTAGACTTAGAAATCAGGTCATCCACATAGGTTTCAACAATTTTATGGATAATATCTTGACATATATGAGTCATCACCTATTGATAAGTGGTTCCAACATTTTTGATTCCAAAGGGAATTTTAACATATCAATAGGTGCTCCATTCTATGGTGAAAGTTGTCTTATGTTGGTCCTCAGGAGTAATGTGAATTTGGTTATAGCCTAAGAAGCCATTCATAAGAGCTAACATTTCATAACTAGTTGTGGAATCGACAATGACATCTATTGAAGGGAGAGGGAAATTATTTTTGGGACAAGCAAGATTAAGATTATGAAAATCAATGCAGACGCAAAAGACCATAGTGACCTTTTTTTGAATGAGAACTATGTTAGAAACCCATTCAGAGTAGTCCACTGATTTGATAAATTTAGCATCAAGAAGTTCGATCATTTATTTGTGACATAAGGTGGAAACTTTAGGTGGAAATTTCCATTGTTTTTTATGCACAAGTTTAGCATGAGGATAAGTGATGATATTGTGCACCATAATGATAGGGTTAATACCATGCATGTCCTCATAGGAACAGGGGAAGATCTAATGATATTTATCAGAAAATAAGCTAAAGTTATCATGTTTGATAGGTGAGAGTTCATAAGAGATGACAATTGGTTGAGGGCAAGATGGAGTACCATATTCAATGTGAGTAGTTTCTTTGATAAGCATAGCACTACCATCTTGGAAATGGTATGGTGCATTTGGTAAAGAATAAATTGGATTAGCTCTAGGATTGATGCTAGCGATGAAATGTTTGAAACAAGGGGCTTTATTTTTGAAATTTCCAAGTTTGTGATGTTGCTGAGGAAGTTGAGGTTCTTGGGCATGAAGTAATTCAAAAATAGCTTCATCGCTAGGAAAAGTGGGAAGAGGACCATAATACTCAACATCTACTTTGAGATCAAGAATTTGATTACCATGGATAACATATTCAGAATGTATCTGAAGGAGATCAGTGGCCTTGGAATCTAGTGTAATCTTAGGAGTAGGATAAATAGATGGATTTGATGAGATTGGTGTGTCACTAGTTTGTTTGACGGGGGAAGGATTGGATGCAATGATAAGATATATAGGTAGTAAAAAAGATGCAGTAATCTTTAGAGGTTTCAAAATGTAATATTTTTTCTACCACCCAAAGAGTATCAATAAATGGAGAATTAATAGGAGGCACATGACTTTCAGGATCTAATTCATGATCCATGAAAATGGTTTGAACATCCTGATTGAAAGCATGTATTTGAGTTAAGGTTTTTCAATAATGTTGAACATTCAAGTCTTGAGATTGAGCTTGGGCCATGATGTAGTTATCATCATAGGTTGGAGAAATGGTACATGATTGAGATTCAAGGGGAGTTTCAAAAGGTGAAATCTGAATGTTACTAAATTTTTATGGAAATAATTTAGCCACTACATAATCATTGAATGTGAAGGCATCTTCTGATAAAGAAGGCTCTTGAGCATTGTATAAAGGGGAAAATCAGTGATCTCATCATGAGAGGAATAGTGCAATCATGAGGTAATAAAAGAGGAAGCCACTCCTAGATATAAGGAGGTAGCTTGGTAGTATTGCAAGTATGTTGCAAGTCATTAGATTCATCATCATCTGAATCATCAATAGTGATTTGTGAGTCAGGATTGATGTTGATGAACTTAGGTAAGGGAGCACTATTGATGGTAGGAATCGTAGGGTTGTGATTTGAGATTTTGGATTAAGAAGTTGAAAACTCCAAGGGTTGGGATTAGCTTCATGCTTATTATGTTTGTCTTTATGTAATAATTTGATGCATTGGCTACCAGAAGAAGTGATGGCCCTCATTCTATGAGTCCATAGGTGACCAAAAAGTATGTTATAAGATAGGGGCAAATCAAGGACAATAAGTTTAGTTTGAATAGTCTTAGGTCTGATTGTTAGGGGAAGCCAAATACAACCAAGTGGATTTTGATTAGTTTTATCAAATCCATGATAGGTAAGGCGAGTTTACTTAAGATGATCCTTATTATAACCAAGTTGTTGGATGATACGCAAAGATGTCACATTAATACCAGAGCCTTCATCAACTAAAAATTTATGGATAAGGGTGTATTAATGGCTATTTTAATAAATAGTGGCAAATCATCAACATAAAAAAGGATTTCATCATTAATCATGTCCTCTTCAAGAAATTCAATAGATAGTTTGGAAGGACACATAGTTTCAATGGTATGCACATTGGTAGGTTGAGGCTCCAAAGAGGGTGGTTCTTCATCTACAAGAGATGGATCTTCAATTTCTTGTAATTGTCACATAAGGAACTTATTATGATAAGGGGAAGTATGAACCAAATCCATAAGTGGAATCTTTCAAGGCATGGAGTTAAGTTATTCGAGAAAGTTCCAATGGGATTTAAAAGAAGAACCAATATGAGGTTTAGAAGGTAAGGTATATTTTGAAGGAATGGAAGTGGTTGTGGGTTCAGAAGAAGGAGATGGTTCCTTAGGGGATTCTAAAGCTAAATGAGTTGTTGCAGTATCTTTGAGAAGTTGTTCCTCCAAAGATGGTTTCTTAAGTTTTTTGACAGGATCTTTGTGAGCTGGTTTGCAATGATAATTGACCTTAACTATGTTAACATATTGAGAATTATTATAATATTGGTCATATCGACATCAATAACACAAACATCCTTGGTTTTTTGTTGATTATTAGATGTGGGAAAATATTTTTGGTTATTAGAAGAAGAATCTTTGGAAACTTGTCATTTTTGAGAAGCAGTATTGTACTCTTGACAATGAAAGTTGATCATGGATTCATGATTAAAATAATCACCAAGCATGTAGGAGACAAAAAATTTAGTAAGCCCTCTACAAGATTCTTGGGAATGACCAATGTCAATGTAGAACCAACAAAATTGATTAGGGTCATACCATTTAGGAGGATTATTAGGATAAGTAAAAGGCTTAGAGGGCAATAACAATTGGATCATTTGCTGCATAGTTGGTGGTATGTGAGAAGATGGGGGAATGTTGGATTTGACAACTCTTGGTTTGGTTTTAGGAGTATTTTTAGTGATAACATTAGTATAATTTTGAAAAGGTTCTCTAAGGAATTTTGTATTAGTTTCAAATTACTTCATGAGAAGTCTTGACGTTTATCTTGGTTAAGAGCTTCGTTAAGTATTTAGGGAGCAAAGTTCGAACCTTACTTTGAAGAGGAGTTAATGTAGTTATAAAGAGTTTAAATAAATTATCATCAGTCATGTTATGGTTGACTTTATGGGCAAGAGATTTTCATCATTTGATAAAATCATGAGTGGATTCGGTGGGAGATTGTTTAGCATTGATGAAGTGGCTAAGATAATTTTTGGGAATATCATTATGTTGAAACTCTTTAACTAAAGGATGAACTAAATCCTCAAGTTGCCAAATGAAATGTTGGGGAAGTTGGTTGTACCATTCCAATACATCTCTAGTGAAGGTTTTAACTAGAAGTTTAGTTATGGCAAAAGTATTAGTTTGGATCCACTCTTTGTAAATATTGTCAAAGGCTTTGAGAAAGGATGCAGGGTCTTTAGTCCCATCATATTTGATAGTTGGAGATATGTTACCAATATCAATAGATACAATGAAGGGAACTAAATGTGTTGGTTGATTATTTTGTCGATTAGCATATTGATAAACAAAATAGGTCTAATCAGCCAAAGTAAGAAGATTGGTCATCTAAATGTGTAGGTTTACCACATCAAAAGGGGACTAATCTCTCCTCTCATTAAGGGGAGGTTCCCTATATATATATATATATATATAGAAAATAATACTCAAGGATAGGATAAACCATCCATCTCTCTTTCTTCAGATATGATGCATGCAAATCAAAAAAAAAATCTCAAGGGAAATGACAGAAAGCACTCCTCTTCTTTCAGAAGTACTATTCAACAAACCACAAGAATACTCCTAGTAGTAATTGCAAAATGTAACCAAGGATGTAGTAACCAACAAATTGAGATGTAGCACAAAGTCTCCACCTGAATTGCCCAAAAGTGAGATACAAAGGACAATGAGGGCACAAAGTCATCCCGAGGTCCTTTACACAAAAACAAAAATAAAACACACTAAAGGTAATTATGGGGGCACAAAGTCTCTCCACAGTTGACTTCAGGACACCTTCCTGACTACTTTCACTAATTCTGCTTGTTGAATTAAATAAACCAAAAATATATTAAGGAAAAAGACATAAGAACAGTTTCCCCAACAACAAAGTTATCACAGCACAAAGTCTGAAAAGTCACTTTCTTTCTTATTCCAATAACAAAATATGATCAACAATCTAAGCTCAAAGTCTTAGTAATGCCTTCCAATTTAGGCAGAGTTTTGTTTCTAATTATCAGAGAGAGATCCTTTTGCACTAACAAGAGAGTCCCTTATATAGCCTCTTCAAGACAGACATGGGATAGTAACACATCATGTTGCATTGAACTTTGTTAAGAAGACAGGCTGGAATTGAGGGGCATCTACCCATTTGCTTTTCTCAATGCAGAGAAACAAGTCACGCTATTAAAAGTTTGTATCTTTCAATGTCCACCTGGCGATCTAATCCTTCTTCATCATTCCTCCTTTTTTGGTTAATTGAATCGGATCCTTGATTCAATTTGATGCTCTATTCCTTAGTCGCTTCCTGCTGATCTTGGCCTTAAATCCTTTGAATGCATTTGGGTCTATAGATTTAAAACCACAAAGATCAACAACTATTTCATCATCGCGACTTTGACGTATGTGGGCACGTCACTTTCCTCAGTAATTCCTTTATCTTTGTCATTTGAGCTTTCCTAGAGGGGACCTGCCCTTCGAGCCTTGAGAAATGATCTGCTTTGCGTCGAGAAGAGCCCCCCACAAGGGTATCTGCCCTTTGGGCGGTCTTCTGATGGCTTTGGGTAAGTTCTTTGGCTCTTCTTTAAGGCTTTTCAAAATCAAAGGCTATTTCACGAACCTTAAAATTGACGTTCGCACACCCATCAATACATTTGAATTTTCAACGGCTAGTTCATTGTTCTTGACTTTGACGTCTTTGGGCACATCACCCCTTGGGCTTTCTTCAGCTTTCTTGTTTTGCATCCTCCCGAAGGGAAGGTGACCCTTCGGCTTTGGGAAGTGTCCTTTAATTTGGTAGTCGAGAGTCCCCAGCAAGGGCACATGCCCTTTGGGGCCTTCGGTGGCCTTTTATCTTTGGAATCCTTCGGATCTTTCCCACATATATTTTTCCCACGGACATTTTCCCGCAAACAAAAAGTTTGCATACATTTTCCCACGAACAAAAAGTCTGCAAGAATTATTACTTCATTCTTTGGCCTTGAGAAACTCCTTCGGGCTTTCTTCCCGCAGCCTTTTCGAATTCCTTCAAATTTTTTGTCTAAAGGAATTCCTTTGGACAAAAAGTTCGAAGGAATTATGCCTTAAACAAAATTTTGAAATAACTTACCTTTACAGCTTCCTTGAAAATGACCCTTTCGAAGGGTGCTTTTGTCAACCAAGTGCCCTCTACAAGGGCACTTGTCCTTCGGGAGGCTCTCTTGAACTTTTGCATTGAAACGATCCTTTGAACTAACCATTGAACCAAGCTTTGAACCAAGCTTCAAACCAAACGTTGAACTGACTGAGTGAACCAAAGCATTGAACCAACTGAATTGAACCAAGCCTTTGAACCAAGCTGACGAACCATTTGATTGAACCAAAGAGATGAACTTTGCCGATTGAACTTTGTAGTTGTGTTGAGAGCTTTTGAACTTGTTGAAACATTAGTCTGTTGAACTTGTTGAACTTTGAACCCGTTGAACCTTGAACCAAAGTGGTTCAATGGTTCAACAGTTCAATGGTTCAAGCCTCGAAAACTTTTTGAACCTTGACATTGAACTCTTTTAGTTGAACTTGGTCATTAAACCAACTTTGAGATTGCCTAAGTGTTGAAGGCTTGCTTTTTTCTTGCAGAGTCCGTAGAAATCAACCTGTGAAGCCCGTTGAACTTGGCCTACAGAGTCCATAGACTTTATCTTCCTGTAGAGTCCGTAGATTCAAGCCTACAGAGTTCGTAGATTCAAGCCTGCAGAGTCCGTAGATTTCTAAGAAGTTTGAAAATTGAGGAATTTGAATGCCCAGGACAAATTTTGAAAAGGAAAAAGGGACCAAAATAGTTCAAATGTTGTCCCAAAAATGAGTGATATTTTTGGGGGACAACAACTGGCTTTAGTTGGGGAACTATCAATTGTAAAAAAAATTGAAGGGAGTAGAATCCAGAATCTCCAGTGTCTTCATGTGTACCATTGGGCTATGGAGTCATGTTACCTAAAAATGGAAGGCATCAAAATTGAAAACAAACAAAACAAAACAAAATTAAAAACTATACAAATATACGTATGTATAGATACAATGATCTGATACTTCAAGAGTTGAAGTGTTTCAGATGTTGCTTCCTGAGGGTAGTGAAAATAGTGTGCCATCTTGGTAAACCAGCAGGAAACCATTTTTCCCCCAAAAATGGTGATGAGTGAATGGAGCTCTCCACCAGAAAACCAATTTTTTGCATCTTCCTCTTGGCCTTTTCTTCTTCTTACTCTATGGCAGGATGTGGTCTTCAAACTGAAATCCATAACTCCTTGCTCTCCCTGTGAAGAGTTTTTTTTGCTGACTTTGGAATACAACAGTATGGTCCACCACCACAGCTTGTTGTTCTACTAGTCTAGTCCAACACATGCTTTGATTGTCAACATCAGACCCCTAACAAACCATCAGCTTAATACCTCCTTTGGTGTGAAGGAGTTTGATCTCTTCATCTTGAGTAGTCTTCAATCCGAGCAACAGAGATCCATATTTAGCTATGGAAGAATTGCTGCCATCAGATTCCAAGATCCAAGCATCATCAAAAGCTGATCTTATGTTAGATTTATCTTCATCAGAGATAGAAGATACTTCTTGATTTATACTATGCCCTACTAATTCTTCTGATGCCTTGTTTAGATCAAATCTTGGATTACCAGTTAGAGGGGGAGGACTGATCTATAAATTTGAAGTAGAAGGTGTAGAGATGTTCGATGTACTTACTTCTTCGGCGATCACCTAGTCCTTTGACTAGAAAGAAAGGGGGGTTCTCTACTCAACAATTGAAATTGCTTGTTGGGGTCGCTCCTCTATCTTATCTTTATCGGCCTGCTAGGCTGATTAGTTCTTGGACCTGGTAAACATTGCATATGATCCTTCGACTGCTTCACCTTCACTTCTGAGTTCATCTTAGAAATTTAAGAAATCAATGTGAGAGTTTCCAGTTGATTTTTCTAGATCCTCCCTAAAGAGATCAGTGCC
The DNA here is from genome assembly GCA_037957365.1 of Torreya grandis. Taxonomy (NCBI): domain Eukaryota; kingdom Viridiplantae; phylum Streptophyta; class Pinopsida; order Cupressales; family Taxaceae; genus Torreya; species Torreya grandis. Next base: position 2,818,716 of record JARHVA010001123.1, on the reverse strand, counting down.
ATTTTCTTGCTCAAACTCAAGTTGAAAATAAGAAACATGCTCTGTTTCTAGATATCCAACTACTAAGTTGGTTAGAGGTGCTTTAAGGGCAAGGTTTTTCTGTGGGGGAGAAAGACGATTTTGTTTCCCTTGACTTCTGATAGTGTTGCCTTGATATGGCTGATTAGGGAATGTCCTCCTTGATATATCTTTATATAGAGGAGTAGAAGACATACCTTGTGCCATTTGTATTTTCAAGGCTAGCAATTCATTTGCCAGCTTTTGTACCATTGGGTCAGTGGTGACTGTGGGTGAGTATTCAAAAGATGAAGAGGGTTTGCCTCTATTTGGATCTCTCTTTATCTTTCCTACCAAGATAAGGTCATCTTCTACCTCAGTAGCCAAGTCTTGAACAACAATAAGGTATATGTGGCCAGCTCGTCTCAATAGAAAACTCACTTCAGGCAGTTGTGAATTGATGAAGAAGCATTTGAGGTTCTGAAGTGTCGACTGGGTGACCATAGGAATCCTGTGCCTTAGCTTGTCAAACCTGGCAATAAAATCTCTCATAGGCTCATGAGGCTCTTTCTTTATCTGAGTGAGTTGGGCCAGCAAGGCATGTGCATCTTTTACGGGCTTAAACCTTGCTTTGAACTTGGCTTTGAGTGTATCCCAGTCAGTCACTGATCCAGCTTGCAAATAGTAGAACCAGTTTGCAGTAGCACCTTGTAGTGTCTTCACAAAAAGCTTGACTGCCACGTCTTCAAATTTCACCCCTATAACACCAAAGGCTATGCTGAAGGCTGCAATGTGTTCATTAGGGTGAATTATCCCATCACCAAAGAATTTGGAGAAATTCTTTCTTGAACTATGTGGAAGTTCATGCAGAGGTGGAGTCAAGTTGAGTGGGCCAAAAGACTTACTCCAAGGGCCTCGAACTGGCATGATTTAATTAAGAAAAATAAAGATAACAAAACTGGACAGAGTGGCTAGATTACAAAACAAAAATAGAAAAGGACTGGCTCAGCTTCAGCTTAAGGCTTGAGGCTTCAAACTACGCACTCTTTCCTAGCAGCTCTAGTTTTTGTAGACGAGATAAAATAATGGAGGTGGAGGAAGATGGTAAGGCTATAAATGGATAATGGGTAAGACATGAAATGGAGTCGCCAGAGTCTATAATGGATAAGGGTTATAATGATAATGGGTAAGACATAGGTGATGTTTCAATTTGAAACTTGAGGTTCCAAATTGCACAAAATTATGTATATCCCTAGCGGAGTCGCCAAAAACTATTGCACGAGGCTAGGAGGAAAATTTTAACAATGGGAAAGCACTAGAGCAGTTCGTTCTTCCACAACAGAGTACAATGGATAGATTATAAAAATAATGGGTTATGTCCCCAACGGAGTCACCAAAAACTATTGGTTGATTATTTTGTCGATCAACATACTGATAAACAAAATAGGTCTGATCAGCCAAAGTAGGAAGATTGGTCATCCAAATGTGTAGGTTTACCACATCAAAAGGGGACTAATCTCTCCTCTCATCAATGGGAGGTTCCCTATAGATATGCTATATATATATAAACAGAAAATAATACTCAAGGATATGATAAACCATCTATCTCTCTTTCTTCAGAGATGATGTGTGCAAATTAAAGGAAAAATTTCAAGGAAAATGACAGAAAGCACTCCTCTTCTTTCAAAAGTACTATTCAGCAAACCACAAGAATACTCCTGCTAGTAATTGCAAAATGTAACCAAAGATGTAGTAACCAGCAAATTGAGATGTAGCACAAAGTCTCCACCTAAATTGCCCAAGAGTGAGATACGAAGGACAATGAGGGCACAAAGTCATCCCAAAGTCTTTTACATAGAAACAAAAAGAAAACACACTAAAGGCAATTATGGGGGCACAAAGTCTCTCCATAGTTGACTTCAGGACACCTTTCTGACTACTTTCACTAATTTTGCTTGTTGAATTAAAAGAACAAAAAATATGTTAAGGAAAAAGACATAAGAACAATTTCCCCAACAATAAAGATATCACAACACAAAGTCTGAAAAGTCATTTGCTTTCTTATTCTAATAACAAAATATGATCAACAATCTGAGCTCAAAGTCTTAGTAATGCCTTCCAATTTGGGCAGAGTTTTGTTTTTGATTGTCAGAGAGAGATCCTTTTACACTAACAAGAGAGTCCCTTATATAGCCTCTTCAAGACGGACTTGAGAATAGTAACACATCATGTTGCATTGAACTTTGTTAAGAAGATAGGCTGGAATTGAGGGGCATCTACCCATTTGCTTTTCTCAATGCAGAGAAACAAGTCACGCTATTGAAAGTTTGCATCTTTCAATGTCCACCTGGTGATCTGATCCTTCTTCATCGTTCCTCCTTTTGTGGTTAATTGAATCGGGTTCTTGATTCAGTTTGATGCTCTGTTTCTTAGTCGCTTCTTTTTGATCTTGGCCTTAAAGCCTTTGAATGCATTCAGGTCCCTTGATTTAAAACTACAAGGATCAACGACTATTTCATCATCGTGACTTTGACGTCCATGGGCACGTCACTTTCCTTAGCAATTCCTTCAGCTTTGTCATTTGAGCTTTCCTAGAGGGGACCTACCCTTCAAGCCTTGAAAAATGATCCACTTTGGGTCAGGAAGAGCCCCTTGCAAGGGTATCCACCCTTCAAGCGATCTTCAGATGGCCTTCAAGTTAAGTTCTTTGGATCTTCTTTAAGGATTTTCAAAATCAACAGCTATTTTACGAACCTTAAAATTGACGTTCACGCACCCATCAATACATTTGAATTTCCAATGGCTAGTTCGTCGTTCTTGACTTTGACATCTTCGAGCGCATCACCCCTTGGGCTTTCTTTGACTTTCTTGTTTTGCATCCTCCCGAAGGGAAGGTGACCCTTTAGCTTTGGGAAGTGTCCTTTAATTTGGCAGCCGAGAGTCCCCCACAAGGGCACCTGACCTTTGGGGTCCTTCGGTGGCCTTTTATCTTTGGAATCCTTCAGAGCTTTCCCATGGACATTTTTCCCACAAACTTTTTTTGCAGACATTTTCCTGCAGACAAAAAGTCAACAAACATTTTCCCGTGGACAAAAAGTCTGCAATAATTATTGCTTCATTCTTTGGCCTTGAGAAACTCCTTCGGGCTTTCTTCCCGCAGCCTTTTTGAATTCCTTCAGATTTTGTCTGAAGGAATTCCTTCGGACGAAAAGTCTGAAGGAATTATGCCTTAAACAAAATTTTGAAAGAACTTACCTTTGCGGCTTCCTTGAAAATGACCCTTCCGAAGGGTGCTTTTGTCGACCAAGTGCCCTCTGTAAGGGCACTTGTCCTTCGGGAGGATCTCTTGAAATTTTGCATTGAAACGATCCTTTGAACCAAGCTTTGAACCAAACATTGAACCAAGCTTCGAACCAAACGTTGAATTGTAAGATGAACCAACTGAGTGAACCAAAGCATTAAAACAATTGAATTAAACCAAGCCTTTGAACCAAGCCGACGAACCATTTGATTGAACCAAAGCGATAAACTTTGCTGATTTAAATTTGTAGTTGTGTTGAGATATTTTGAACATGTTGAAACATTAGTCCGTTGAACTTGTTGAACTTTGAACCCGTTGAACCTTTGAACCAAAGTGGTTTAATGGTTCAACGGTTCAATGGTTCAAGCCTTGGAAACTTGTTGAACCTTGACGTTGAACTCTTTTAGTTGAACCTAGTCATTGAACCAACTTTGAGATCACCTAAGTGTTGAAGGCTTGCTTCTTTCCTACAGAGTCTGTAGAAATCAACCTGTGAAGCCCGTTGAACTTGGCTTGTAGAGTCCATAGATTTTCTTTTTCTGTAGAGTCCGTAGATTTTCTCTTCCTATAGAGTTCATAGATTCAAGCCTAGAGAGTCCATAGATTCAAGCCTACAGAGTCCGTAGATTTTTGAGAAGCTTGAAAAATGAGGAATTTGAATGCCTAGGACAAATTTCGAAAAGTGAAAAGACAATTTTGGTCTGTAGGACCAAAATAGTTCAAATGTTGTCCCAAAAATGAGTGATATTTTTGGGGGACAACAAAATGCTTATTTTGGATATTTTTAAGAATTTTTTTATTCATTACAGGTTGATGAATAACATTTCCTAAGACATCTCTAAGAGGTGGAGGAATAAAATTAAGATTGACTTGAGGATTGATAGCTAGAGGTTGATTAGCTATATTAATCAAATGACATTGTAATTGCATCATTTGAGAGGTGTTAGATGTTTGCATTATGTTCATTTGTTGTATGACTTGTGCAAGAAGTTGTGTGATATCAATTGATGGGTTGGTGTTTGTAGGAGAACTCCCCAAATTGGTATTAAGGGGAGGGTTATTAGAAGATGGATTGTTAGTAAGATTGTTAGATAGACTTGTGTCAATTACTCCCACATTATGTTGAATATTTTTAAGATGAGAATTGTCTTGATAAGTACAAAAAGGATCGGATCCACCTACCTCATCTTGAGGTGTGATTTGAACCATGTTACAATCCATAGATGAAGGAGAGGAAAAGGTACTCCAAGAGTGAGGGTTCTTTTGGGAGGAAAAGAGAGAGATAATTGAACATCCCATATAGTATCTAAATGAATTTAGGTTTTCCAAGAATATTTTGATAGGGGACTTCATGATGACTTGATAAAAATAAACAAAATGCTAAGGATAAATAGAGATTTAAGTCAGATGGATAGGATAGGTAGTATGAGCATAGAGTCAACTAGGTCGACCTAGTACTACAAACTAGGGAAAATAGAAACTGATAAGAGTACAGAGTTGATTGGGTCGACCTAGTAATATAATCTAACTGGTAAAAAGAGATATAGAGTCAACTAGGTTGATTTATTACTATAGGTAGGGAGAAAATATTTTGTAAGAGACTGTGTCAAACAAAATGCCAATGTACTAAAAACAAAGAAAAATATTGCAATGTAATTTGAAGCAAGAAATGAAAGTAAACACACAATCAATTAGGTCAATGAGAATGATCCAATTGAGGCACATATCACAAAACCTTACACCAACATTGGCCAATGCAAGTTTTTGCAATACAACATACAATAAGCAAAGAGCAAGTAGTCAACTTGAAAAGTTAATGTTAATTAAGGGGTCATCCTAAATGTTGTTAGATTATTATAAAGTGATAATTTAAGTGTGATAGGGAAGTTGGCTAATATTAGGGATCTAGAAAGTAATCTATGGATGGTTTCATGACATTTAGGATGAAAGGGATCAATGCTGGTAATGGTACTAGCTTGGTATTGGGGTCTATCCCCTCACTTCACAATCCTACAGTGATAAAGGTGTTAGATGCTTTGCCAATATATACCATTATCCAAATATTTATACTTGGACAAAAAACCAAGTCAACTTCCCTCTTGCTGATGAAATCCAAGTACGTAGGCCTTGGGTAGACAAATGTGTAAATGCATTTTGAAATTATGTGATTTCGTAGTGTGTGAAAGAAAGAACAAAATAGTACAAATAAATGGTATATTGAAAAACCACCTAATTAGACTATGTGATCTACTCTAATCATACAAACAACTAAAAGTGAAAGTGTGTAGTAATTACTAGCATATAATTATTAATTCCTGATTTAAAACATAGTACAGAGTCAATTCAAATGATAGTGTATGCGAATGTTATAGAACAAAGTCGATAATATCATTATTGTACTGTATAAATAAGGATCCTTAAGAACTAAGTTAACCAACTTGACCTAGTCTTTCAAAATGAAGATAGAATATAGAACTAGGTCGACCAGGTTGACTTCGTTTGTTGTATGATGGTAGTTTTAAAGACTACAAACTTTGCAAAATAGAACTGTAAGGAAGAACTAAAATGTGTGTGTGTGTGTGTGTGTGTGTGTGTGTGAGAGAGAGAGAGAGAGAGAGAGAGAGAGAGAGAGAGAGAGGAACATTGGTGGGTTGGAAGATGCTAAGCAATGTGAAATTTTTGTTAAAGTGTCTTGAATGTCACTTGTAAATTCTTCCAATTGTGTCAACTAGGCTGACCTAGTTTTATAATTCCATGTTTGTTGAACCCTGTCAATATGACTATAACTATTCGACCTAGTATGTTATTTGGAAGCTATTTGGAATACTATGTTGATCTCTTTGACCTAGTTTGTTGTCTGAAAGTGAATAAGAGTATTGTGTTGACCTGTTTGATCTAGTAACCTATATCTAATGAAGACCTGCACCGAAAGAACAAAGTCATTTTGATGTGACTGTGTGTTAAACATATGCATAAAAGTTAGAAACTATACCAGGCCTATCAACTTAGTATTGCAAATATAGAAAAATAATAAATAAAATGATAGAAATGAAAAACATGAAAGAAAGCTTGCAAGGGTTAGATTCACATTGGGTTCATCAGAGTATATGCAATTATAAATGCATCAGATTCATAAATAAATCCTAGCTCAGAGAAGATAGATCCTACTTACACTTTTGATTTGGGATACATTAGATAATCATGCACATGACTAATATGTGGATTTACTAGACCCAATTAGGGGATCTCTTACCACAATAATAATACTAGAGATGGTTCCAAAGCCTTCAATCAATAAAAAACATGCAATAACCCTAACTAAGTCCCATGTTTTCATATTCACTAGACTAATAACAAGTAAAGCAAAAGAAATCTAATCTAGTGCTCACCAAAGCTTGTGGCACACTATGGGGGTTAGAAAATAAATGAAAATAAACATGCATAAGAGAATCCTAATTAAGCTATGTATAGGTAAGATCCTTAATGCATGGAGAAAAAGAGTAATACTATTCAAAATCCATTACTTATGCTACTTCTATCTACTAAAAAAAGGAGCAAAGTTAGAGATACTTACCTGGAAGATGAACCTATCTATACTCAATATCTCCTTTGGCCAAAAGGGCTTCACAAGAGGTCATTGTGGTTTGTAAGGATCATGAAGAAAGGCTAAAGCATCCAAGACTTTTCCACAAGACTAGATTTGTTATAGGTACAATCAATGAGATGGGGGGGGGTAAATCAGTGATACAAGATAATTCAATTTAATTTCCAACTCTTAATTATTCAGCATACATCAACTTGATCAAGCAACATAAACATGAAAGCACATACATCCAAATCATACATAAGAACATCCATCACATGAACACATCATATATGTGGGAAACCATCTTAGGGGATAAAACCCACTGAACCCTACAAGATGGACTATAGCCCTATAAAACAAGATCCAAATTTAGACCAACACCAAATGATCAAGGAACACCCATCCCTTAATTTAGTGAGACACCAATCCCACAAGGAGCTACTACCCCTGTCTAGTTGAGCACCCACAACAACTAGAACTTTAGCAAGTTTTACCTTGCAAGGAGGAACCAACCTCCTGGGCAACCAAGCACCCACTTAGCTACCTGAATAGATCACCTTGAATATCTGTTGCTACTCTTCAACTGATGATGATCACCTCTATCTATACTCTTCACCTCCAATCTCTCTCAAGCTACCTCTAGGGATAAATTTCTCAAACTACCTCTTTTAGGCTCATTAGGTCCAATTACCTATGTTCCCTCCTTCATCAACTTGATCAGATAAACATACCAAATTTTTTACACACTTTGATGGCCTTAACTGACCTATACCTTCTCTTTCAAAGGTTCTCTCCTTCACTTGAATCCACACACACACAATTTCTCAACTCTCCTTGCTCTTCCTCAATATGTTCTATACTTCAGTACATCCACTAAACACACTCTCTCTAATTTATTTCATTTGTCTCTATCTTCTACTCTCTAAACACATTCACATGCAAGTCTAGAAACCATTGCCTTGGTCTCCACTATTTATAGAGTCTTCATGAATATCAACTTCTAGGTTGGCCATTATACTTGCCTTAACCCTTAATACATCTAAAATGCTAACACATAACTCAATACCATCCTCACAAGTCAATAGCATCTATGGGTCACACTTAAGAAACTACACCTTTCAATTAGTCCTTAATAACCCTTATAGGTCTCATGGAGACCTATTACTCATTTAGCACTTCATCGAACAAAATAAGAACACAAGATCACTATTAAATACATGGCTCCACTCCACATGACCTCCAAGACTTCTTCAAATGATTGATCCCACCAAAACACTCTTATGCTAAAATGCAATTTACTCAAACAATAGTCTTGTACACAATAGCACCATGAACGAACAAATAGTCAACTTTGAAGCTCCATAGCTTTGACTGTTTAAATATTAAGACCATTTAGTTAGATTCTTTGGATGTGCCATGAAGTCCTCTACAACTTTGCCTTTTACAACACCATGAAATTCATCCTAGATTAAAATATATAACTCAAAAACTAAATACTATTTTTGCCTCATTAATTTGAATATTTGAATTCCAACGATCACTGTGCAAACATTAAACATTAAACACTTTGACCTCATCTCATGCTTCCTGGCAACTTTGATCAAATATGCACTATTAATCTCTTTAGAAGTAGCCTAGTCTTTATCTTGTAATGCTCACCACTAATCTTCGATCCAAGCTCCCATAATTGTGCCATTTGGTAACTCTGCATGTCTTCTACATATTTGACTCTTTGACTCAACCCACATCATCGATCTCTATCTTATGAACACCCGTAAACCATTGATCTTCTATCAAATCAATGAAATAGAGACACATGTCACTAGCACGTGTAATCTTGATTATTTGATTTTGAACTGTGCCATTGGATCCTTATCTAGCTGATTGAATGCTCACCATTAGATTTGTGGTCCAATTAAATGCTAGCTATAAATCTTTGATATCACAAATTTGGCTAAGTATAAGAAATTGGTAAACTCTATCTGAGAAGCCAACTTTGCACCTTAATAACCTTTGTTGTGCTCCATGTCCAGACCTAAAATTTGAACCATATGATCTCTTCACATAGAGGAACCCATCCATGTATCAAACTACTCTTGAAACCTTCACACATATGAAATATAATATCATCAATTTGCTCACTCAGATTTATCTATCAAGATGACTACTTGAGCTTAGGCCTTCATATGACTGTTTTGATGAATTCCGTTCACTTCCATAAGCACTCTAAGCACTCATAACATCCCATAAGATCTATGAAACATGTCCATATTATCAATATCATCCATCAATTGTCTCACTAAGCTAAACACTATCTAAACCATCAATCTGATCGCTTTGTCATTAATGCATTAGTACCACATGCTCTCTTTGACATCAATGACAACCTAACATTAATGACCATGCTCAACAATCTCCCCCTTTGTCATTGATGACAAAACACCATCAGAATGACTTTATTTGAACTCTATTTTGATCTTTGTCACCCTTTGACATTAATGATAAAAGGTCTCTTCCTGAACATGCCAACAATCATTCCTCAACATCATGTGTGCATTCAAATACTATTTAAGATGATCAAGATATTTACATACTTTCAAGCATATGAAACAATTGTTCCCCTTTAATATGCACCAATCTAAACTTGGACTTCTCTTGGACTTGAAAAATTACTCATAGTGCTTAGAAATCTCCCCCTAACGTCAAGTTCCATCTCATGTCATCTATTCTTTGACATACACAAATTTGAACTTTGGATTCTCTGATTCTTGGCCCTATCTACCTACATAACTCATAGGATCCCTTTGATCATGCATGAATATACAATACCTTGTCAAAACATATGACTTGGATTGATCAAGTCATCATATCAATCTTCTTGAATTCACAATTGTAGCAGACATCTTCACACTTCTACCATGACTAGAACATCTCACATATGTTCCCCCTCACACCATGCACATCTTATTCAAGCCTCTCAAGCTAATTGAGTTAGCTCCCCCTTACTTCATGGCATACATAACTTGTCATCTACAGAACTCTGAGAACTTCTTCATGATATCAAAGATATGACAACATAACTCCTCGTACTCCATATCAACCTTGTCTTTAGTCTTTCTATGCAATAGAATATCTTGATAACACATCATCCTTAATTAGATACTTGGAAACCTCCATTCTCTACCTACAGACCTTCAAAACCAATACATCTTCTTGTGACTTTTTTTGTCCTCCAACATCAACCAAACCTCAACTGGCATCCACCATGCTTCCTCTTACTTGTCAAGTGTCTCCTTGAAGCTTATATAGAGACACCCTAACCCAAAATGCCCTAGAATAATGTGAATTTAGGAGTTGCCAACAAATTCTCATATTCCTTTTCCTCCTTGGTCATCTGATATTGATATTTCCTCTTCTTCTTCTTTTTCTTAGGCTTGAGAAAATCAACATGCTCATCCACTACAATATTCTCCTTTCTTAAGAATGAATTGTCAATACATGGAGAGAACAAATATTCATGACATATCTTTTCATCTGAAGAAAGAACCTAATCACCAGGCATTGACAATTAATGCTCTTTGCATGAAACATGCTAAAAAACAATAGGATGTTCACTTAGATTCATACCTACCTCAGAACTGGTCTCAAATAGCACCTTGTTCTTCTCTTTGAGCTCAACTTGAACTAACTTTTGATTCTCCTTTTCTATCTAAATAGGTGACACATTCTCTTAGCATTCTAAACCTTCTTCATATATGATTCCTCTTTTGTTTTAGTAGGCAGTCCAGCCTAATCTTTCAGATCAATTGAATTAGTTTTCTTGGTCTTTGCTTCCTTAAGATTCCATAGCAAGTATTGACCTTTCTTGAGCACACTAGGATGTCCATGCACCTTCTTATGACTTGAGATCTTGCTTATACAAGATATTAAAATATGTCCAACTTGATGACAACTAAAACAAATAACATTATTCATACCATTGGCTTGATGATTATTATGATCTTCCTTTTTATCTTCTATCTCAACAAACATACCATCTTGTCTCTTAGGTTCATTATGCTCAAGCTTAACTGTCTTAGGTCTCCATACCTAGGTTAGTATTTCCCATGCATTCTGGGGTAGAATCTAGCAATATGTCCCATGTCATGATAATTATAGTAGACTACATTATCCATACCTCTAGCTAACTAGATGCTCTTCTTCTACAGTTTCTTGCCTTATGACCAAACCTATGACAAACATAACAAACACTATTAAAATATATTTCATACCTCATGGCACTTGGTTTCCTGATGCATATTTTCTTGTTGATTTTGGTGCTTCCATCCTTCTTGCATTGAGCTGACCTATCTTACTCTTTCTCAGTCTTGTTTACCTTGATAACAAATTGCTCATATTTATCTTTCAATGAATTTAGCTTGGTCTTAAATTGAATGTCATCCTCTTTAGCTCTCATACTTGAACTTGCAGCCTCTAACTAAATTCTAAGAACTTGGATAGTCTCTTTATCCCTCTTAACTTCTTTAGTCATGTCATCCTTTAATTTGCATGCTTGCTCTTCAATAATCTTTATAAAATCAAGATTGGACTTCAACTCATCATGCTCACCTTAGTTTGAACTCAACTGAGTCTTGAGATGTTTGCATTCTTTCTCTTTTGAACTCAGATCTGTCTTTATAACCCTTAATTGATCCTCAAGAATACTGATATTCTCTTTATCATCTTTTGATCTTGAGCTTGCCTTCAAAGATTCTAGCTCCTTATTGAGCTTGATGCACTTGTCCATAATAGCCTTAAAGTTTGAGGACATGATCTTATTCTAAGCTTCTTCTTGATCATACTCTCTCATCTTACCTTTTTACTTATCAAATATTTCCTTTAGATGATTTCACTTTTCTTCACTTGATTTTAGACATGCATAAGTAACCTCCAATTGAGCTTTCAACTCTTGATTCTTTTTTTTCAATTGCTTAGCCATATTGTACTTTGGATCACCTTCACATGGTTAAACTTGCAATGAAGGTCCTGCTCTAATACCAATTGTTAGAAGTACAATCACTGAGAGGGGGGTTATGAATCAGTGATGCAAGATAATCCAATTCAATTCCCAACTCTTAATCATTCAACATATATCAACTTGATCAAGTGATATAAACATGAAAGGACATACATCTAAAGCATACATGAGATTATACATCACATGAACACATCATATATGTGGGTAACCCTCTTAAGGGATAAAGCCCATTGAACCCTATAAGATGGACTACAGTCCTATAAAACAAGATCCAATATTTAAACTAGCATCAACTAATCAAAGAACACCCATCCCTTAGTTTAGTGAGGCACCAATCCCATAAGGAACTAATACCCCTATCTAACTGGGCACCCACAACAACTAGACCTTTAGCAAGCTTTACCTTGCAAGGAGGAACCAACCCCCTAGAAAACCAAGCACCCACTCAACTACCTAAATAGATCACCTTGAACACCTATTGCTACTCTTCAACTGATGATGATCACCTCTATCTATACTCTTCACCTCCAATCTCTCTCAATATACTTCTAGGGATAACTTACTTAAATTGCCTCTTATATGCTCATTAGATCCAATCACCTGTGTGCCCTCCTACATCAACTTGATCAAATAAACATGTCTGATCTTTTTCACACTTTGATGGTCCTAACTGACCTGTACCTTCTCTTTCAAAGGTTCTCTCCTTCGCTTGAATCTATACACACACAACTGTTCAACTCTACTCGCTCATCATCAATCTACTCTATACTTTAGTCCATCCATTGAGCACACTCTCTCTAATTTATTTCATTCATCTCTATCTTCTACTCTCTCAACACATTCACATGTAAGTCTAGAAACCTTTGCCTTGGTCTCCAATATTTATAGAGTCTTCATGAATATCAACTTCTGGGTCGGCCATTATACTTGCCTTAACCCTTAATACATCAACTATGCTAACGCATAGATCAATACCATCCTCATAGGTCAACCATAGCATTTATGGGTCACACTTAAGTAACTATGCATTTCAATTAGACCTTAATATACCTTATAGGTCTTATGGAGATCTATTACTTTTTTAGCACTTTACTTAGAAAAATAAGAACACAAGATCAATTTTAAATACATAGGTCCACTCTATACAACCTCCAAGACATCTTCAAATGATTGCTCCTACCAAAACACTCTTCTACTAACACACAATTTACTCAAACAATAGTCTTGTACAGAATAGCTTTATGATCAAACAAATAGTCAATTTTGAAGCTCCATAAATTTGATTGTACAAACATTCAGACCTTCTAATTAGTTTCTTTGGATGCACCTTGAAGTCCTCTATAACTTTGAATTTTACACCACCATGAAATTCATCCTGGATCAAAAGATATAGCTCAAAAACTAAAGACTAGTTTTTCCTCATTAATTTGAATATTTGAATTCCAACGGTCATTGTGCAAATGTTAAACATTGGACACTTTGAACTCATCTCATGTTTCCTAGCAACTTTGAATAAATATGTACCATCGATCTCTTCAAAAATAACCTGGTCTTTATCTTACAATGCTCACCGTTGGTCTTCAAACTGAGATCCCATGAGTGTGTCACTTAGCAACTCTACGTGCCTTCTGCACATTTAACTCTTTGACTCAACCTGCACCATCGATCTCTATTTGTGTGAACACTTGCAAATCATTGATCTTCTATCAAATCAATGAGATAAAGACACATGTCACTAACACATGTAATGTTGACTATTTGACTTTGAATTACACCATTGGATCCTTATTCGATTAGATTAAATGCTCATCATTAGATCTATGGTCTGATTAAATGCTAGCCATAGATCTTTGATATCACAAATTTAGCTAAGTATGGGAACTTGGTAAACTCTGTTTGAGAAGCCAAATTTACACCTTAATAAATTTTACTACACTCCATGTCCAGACGTAAAATTTGAAATATATGATCTCCTCACATAAAAGAAACCATCCATGTATCAAACTACTCCTATAACCTTCACATGTGTAAAATATGACATCATCAATCCACTCACTCAGATTTATCTTTCAAGATGACTACTTGATCTTAGACTTTCATATGACTATTCTGATAAATTTTGTTCACTTTCATAATCACTCTAAGCACTCATAACATCCAATAGGATCTCTATAACATGTCCATATCATCAATATCATCCATTAATTACCTCACTAAGTTAAATACTCTCCAAACTATCAATCTAGTCACTTTATCATTAAGGCATTAGTACCACATGCTCTCTTTGACATCAATGACAACCTAACATTAATGATGATGCTCAATAGGATTCTCCAAGTAGAAACCCTAAGTTAAGAATCCTCAAGTAGAGTGGTGGAAGAGCAAATTGTAAAGAAGTGTAAATGAATAATAATTCTTGATGTATCTCTAATAATGAAAAAATGGATGTGTTTATATAGGTGGATCTAACCCTAAACCCTTTTGAAAGTTTCAGCTGATAGGGTTGACCCAATCGACCTAGTATCGTTATTGACAAAAACTCACTAGGTTATGGGTTAGGTCAGCCAAGCGCTGACCCAAACCCTAAATGAGTTTCACCAATAAGAGTACAAGGTTGATCTAATCGACCTAGTCATGTAAACTGTCGAAAGGGGTGTTAGGTTAGGAAAAGGGGTATGAAAGGTAGTAAAAGATTGGAGGAGTGTGAAAAAAAGGAGTAATAGCTTAGAGAAATGTTTTTTGGAGCTGGTTGGATTTGGAGTAAGTGGTAATAAGGGACAACAATCCTACAAAGCACCAATGGTCTACCCACCCCTTTCCTAGTGTACCTTTTAAAGTATGTACTTAGAGAGATTGAGACGCAATGGGTTCTTGCAGCATAAAAAATATCATTAATTGATAAAGTTTGAAAATATTATGTGTATATAGATAATTACATGTTATCCCAAATTTGATAAGGTTTGATTGACTTCTCTAGGGTGTAAATTTGGGCTATAACAAGAAAATACTAAACACCCAAGGGAAAACCCATATTCCATCATGTTTGGATCTAAAGCTATTTTACCTCTTGAGGTTGTGATACCTAGCCTTCACATTTATCTCCAAGGTCTCCTTGATCATAAAGAGTACAAAAATGCACAAATAGCTGAGCTAAAGACTTTAGATGAGCATCAACTCACTATTGCAAACAATCACATTTCCTATGTCGATCATATGGGCAGTCAATACAATAAAAATCTTCATGAGTACCCAATACATGTAGGAGACCTTGTCCTTAGGATCAATAGCCAAATTGACAAAAATAAAGGAGAAGGTTAGAATTTTAAACCTAACTGGTTAGGCCTTTACCTAGTGACTGAATATTTTAATAATGAAGCCTATCAATTATGCACTTTTGAGGGTAAGGAGTTTGGTGAATTTATGAACTCTTTACACCTTAATTTTTTTTTATTCATTTCATTCATGTCACATTTCCCTCATTTCATTGAATTTTCATAATTTGTGTGTTCATTTGCATATTAGATGTTCTATTTGGTGATTATTTGGTTGTCAGTTCACATAACATGAAACTTCTAAGATGCAACATGTTATATCATTCCATCTTCACATTACCTTATTATCTTATAGAAAACATCCTTCAAAATCAATATTATATTGGTTCTTATCTTATTTCTTATGTGGAGAATATACCTTGTTTCCCTATATCTTATTACAAAACTTAGGAAATGCTAGCCTACAGTCTAGTCTAGAGGCTTATGCATGACAAAGTCCCCTTCTAAAATAAAACATTAGCATGCTAAAAAATAAGTAACTTTACTCACCTTTCTTGGTCATTGGTGATGAGCCCTTACATCTTACTAGTTGCATGGGGCCAAGATCTAGGGGTAAGGCCTAACAAACAAAAATACATTATGATCAAAAGCTTATGCAACATCAAAAATAAACATCATACCTCTTTCCCTTGTTAACCTTCGGTGTTGAGCCCTCACGTTGTACTAGTTATGTTGGGTTAGTATTGGGGAGAGATGCCCCTACTTGCATACATCTAACCTTTGGTGATAAACCCACATGCCATCTTAGTCACATGTAACTAAGTATAGGGGGTCACAAAGAAAAATAAAGACTAAATGCAAAAATAATATTACATCAAAAAGTTTTTAAATAAAAAGTTCTTCAAAAACCCTATCTATATGCCTATGTTGAAAGAGGTAGCTTTATCCCACTTACTTATTTTTTCAGGGTTAATTACCTCTAGATGAAGCCAACAAAGCTATTATTTTGTAATTTTAATGAGAAGTACATTTTACCCTTTGCTCATAAGGATTAGATTATTTTCCTCTTTCTTGTGAAATTTTGATTCATGGTTTTCACATTTTTATCATCTCACATCTACCCTATCCCCTTTTTCATTTCTTTCCTACATAACTGAGTCATATGTTGTGTAAACAAAATAACTGGGTCATCACCTATAAAAAAATTGTTAGCACATTCATAATTCCATACATGTTCAACACATCACATCATTTGCATATATTTTATTCTCACAGATATGAGCATTTTGCTTAGCATATTATCAAAACATAAAGTGCACGGTATATTATCACATGCCTAGTCATCTAAAGTGCATAAATAAGAAGCAAACATAGAAATTATATGCCCATAACATATAATGACAAGTCAGTATATATATATATAATGTCGAGCTTGAATAATGTAAATCTCTAATACAATCACCTTCATGGAGGGCTAATGTATCTCAAAATCTAAGAAAATAAAAAAGAACAATGTATAATATATATTGCAAGGTAAAATAAATCAAGATCTATCCTCCTCCTCTAGGAGGGTCCTAATGCAGAAGAGTGACTGGCATTGTGGCTTCTATGGCACCTCTTACTAGTACCACCATGAGAAACCATCTCTCCAGTTGGAGGGCTTCTATCTTTCCTCTGACTGGTGCCTTCTTGTGAGGCCATGCCTCTTGTTCATCCATTAGAAGAAGCTTGACCTATACCATATACCATCTCATCCACTAAGGCCTCAACTCTTTTGGCTCTCACCTTGAGAGTGTTGTTCTCCACCCTTAACCTAGTTAGCATCACCAATGCATGGTTAGTTAGAGTGAAGACATCAGTATGCCAACCTATCCTGATAGGAAATTCAAGATATACTAGTAGATAATCTTTGGTCATATCTATACCCAGCTAAAAAATATTGATTAGGGTGTCCTTGATCATAGTTCTCCGTCCAGATAAGGTATATCTAATAAACAATTAGAAGAATCAATGTTAGATCCAGTCATACAAAAATCTAAGAAAGAAATTAGTTAAGTAATCAAGCTTAGAAGTGAAGTATCAAGTAATAAGCTAAAATGCATAAATTAATAGTTTACCTAGGTCATCCTCAAGCTAATCTAGATCAGAGTCAAATCCATAACCTCCTCCTCATCCACATCTAGGTCCTTATCCAGCTAAATATACTTAGGGGCCTCACCATTTTCACCCTATTATTACTATTATTATGCTCGATCTTGCTCACTATGGTCTTGTTATAGTGGTGGTGGTGGTGGGGCTACTTGATACTACCTTATTGGGGCCTATCCCCCGAATGCAACTCCTACCTAGATCACTCAAGTAATATGCAACCTTGAACAAGTGGGTGCCATGCCAACCACCCTAATATCCTTATTTATGCCTATCACACACTTCTATATACAACTTTTGGAATGGGAAGGTTGCCCATGTAGGGCATGTCAAACTATTGAGGCACCCTATCCACTAGGTGTACCTCAATCTATAAGAGCCTATCTTATACCTGTGTGGCCCTAGTGGCTGCCATGAGATGGGCATCCTCCTCATCTCATTGTCTAATCATGCCCTGATAGGGTAGGTTTATCAAATCTACCACTGTAAGAGTACCCATGACTTTTGTTAAAGAACAAAAATGTGCCCTGTCTGTCCATCTTGAGGCCCTGATGGTCCATGTATCCCCGGTAGCTACTTCCCTCTGGTAGGGGATCATTCTCTCATATACCTAGCTCATGAAGAACATGGGATGACTAATCAAGAATGCTCCCAGTCAAGCCACATGGTATAAGTCCTTGTAAGTATGAGCTAAAATCTCTTAGCTCCAACAAAATTGAGCTCTCTTTTCCTTTATTCGATGGGCAATCAAGGACTAGATGTATAGTAGTATATCAATACCCTTATCCCCCACCAATTAGGAGACAAGGATGTTAATGATTACCTTCTAAAGTTTGGGTACTGTTGATCCCTCAATCTTGAAAAGCTTTACTTCACACTTTGCACCCATGTCAGGTGCACCCACATCTCCAAAATGGCTAGCCCAACCCAATTCCTCAACCTTACTTGTGGCCTCCCAAAGGGCCACCAACTAACTTGCCATTGGTACACTTGTGATCCTTTATACATCCACAAGAGTGATGGTCCACTCTCTTGGGGCCTAAGGAAACACAAAGGTGTTCTAGTTAGGATTCTAGTAGGTGAGCAAGTTATATAATAATTTGATCGAAGTAGGGACAATCCCCACATATGTCACTCATAGAGTTCTATTTTGATCAAGAATGGCCAAATCATCTATCATCATAAGTGTCATCACTCAAGGAGTCAATCTTATTCCCAAACTTGGATCCAGTGGATATAAGCTCCTTGCAATAAGAAAGATCCCAAATCAACTTGAAAAACCACTTATGCCTTTTAAAAATCTAATCTTTCCCTCTTGATTCCTAGGAATGGAACTGCCCCTATCTACATGTAGTAGTTATGTTATGTAACTACCATTGATGATTACACAACTACCATATAGTAGTGGTTGCATCTTTGCTAACCTAAAAATTATGGTGGTTACAATTCCATGGTAGTAATTTCATCCTCGAGTGGTGGTTCTATCAACCAACCACATTTTCTCAAAACCCTCCCATATCTTTCAAACCCCACTTAAACTACCCAAAATTTGACATATTCTTAATCCTCCCCTCCACAAATATTTTGATTTTTTTTTTAAATTCACCAAATTTTAAATGTGTTTTGAACAAAATTTTGGCAAAAAGGAAAAGCATAAAAAAGCTACCTATCTCTACTTGGCTCCACCTCCTACTAGTAGATTGACCATCCTTGTCTTGTACTCATCCCATTGACTACTTGTTTTTTCAAATCCGTCATAAATAATTCAAAGCTCAAAAATCTCTCAAATCAATTAGCACAAATGAATTTGTTTTTGGTAAATTTTTGAATATAATAGGCCCCAGCCTAGTCATTTTCATTTGAAAACTTTCTAATTTTGGCTTATTTTCATGTTCATGAGTCATTTTATTATTGTATTTTATGATTCATGTTTTAAAACTAAAGTTTTAATGAAATTTATATCTTTTGTAGCACATTTTATAGTTTTTTAGGTACACAACAACTTGGCATCACATTCAGTCCCCCAATAATGCAGTCCATGTAATATGATATTCCCCACACGTACAGTATGTATTCTTGTCCATGTTTTGATTAAATAGTATATTTTCACTATTTCATTTAAATTGCACTTGATTTTTGTCTTTTATCTTTATGTTGCATGAAGACTCAATTGGCTTCATTATGCCATGAAGATAGGTATTTTTAACCCCCTATTTCCTTGCACACCATTGCTTAGGAGTACACCCTCATGAATTCATGACAAGGAATCCTCTCAAAGGGGAAAGATTTATGCACTCTAAATTTTCATGGTGTGACATTGTCAATTTGATCTCTAATGATGATGCAATGATCTCTTAATGTATGCTCAAAATGGGTTCTCTCTAACACCCTCCCCATTTTACCTCTCTTTCTCTCTTCAAACCCCCTTTGACTCTATTTTTTTGACCTATGTAGCTTCTGTTAGCTCAATTTTAAAAATCTACTATGCATGACAAGATCGCCACTCTCCTTTACAAAACTTCTACCTAGGTTTCAAAACTATCGCAGTGATTCCAAAAACTTTCCTGGTAGTTTCATATCCATAGGGTGGTTATGATTTAAATGTGTGGTGGTTTTTTAAACTTTATATGGTAGTTTTGTCATGGGAGCTGGTGGTTAGGTAACCACCCCTTGTAAAAGGGGTGATTACGTCTCCTTTTATTTTCTTTCTAAATTTAGCTTTTAGAACTCAAGTTTTGACATGTTTCGCATGCTTATTACCCCATTTCTTGATATTTATGTCTTGTGTTCACCTCCATGTTAGCCCATCTCACTCCCTCTGCTAGTTTTAATCATTTTTAGTCTCTCCTAAGTTCTGCCTCCAATTCAACTCAATTAAACTCCTTTGTGCAATCTCCATTGCTCTTCTTCAAATAAGCTAATTTTAGCGTGATTTTGGACTCAAATTTATATCAGGGCCTAGAATTTTGAATTTTTATATAGCCACAACCTGATTACCATTGATTTGGAGTTTTACCTCTATTATTCTCATTATTGACTACACCATCACAATCAATGAAGTGTCATTTATTTTGTAACCCAGTCTTGGCAAACAATGCACTCAACCAGCGACAAATCAACTACTCTTTATTTGGGATTGTGTCTCTCTTCTTCTTCCCACTTTTTTGATGGTTATTGGTTCATTCTCCTTGTTGAAGAGTTTTTTAAATTTTTGTCTAGATAAAGGAGCTAGCATATTGAGGAATGCAACAACACATGCTACATGTTTTTAGTTGATCTCTATCTTAATCAGTTTAGAAGCTTTTTGCTTATTTATATCAAATTAGATAAATTTACTATTGTAATATATTAAATTTATATTTCAAAAAAGTAAATTTGATAGAAAAAAATCAAATATTTCCAATCTTTTCATCAAAATAGTATTTATTCTCTTTGTTTGCTTGCATTTATTAGATTCATTTAAAGTATATAATATTGCATTCAAACCATAGGTAAATGTTAAAATCGATGACACATACTTTCAATCTTGCAACAATCAATTTTTAGTTTTGAAACAAACCATTTTTATTCTCAAATACACATACTAGTAACTATAAAAACTTAGATCAGTCTAGGTAGACCAAAGACCTTGTTTTAATATTGATTTCTTTTGCTTTGAAAAAATTAAGAACATTATTTTTACCTCACAACAACATAAAATTAAAATTTAAACAATTATTTTATTCAAAATAAATACATTGTTCATAGCTAGTGTGTATTCAATCGAAGAATATTGAAAGTTTGTTCTATCTTGCATATGAGCAAAAGAAGTGTTAGCAGATAAATAGTATTTTTTTGTTTAGAATATAAACCTCTTCTTGAATCATTCACATGTTAAAACTTTAGTTTGCACATAGATACATTCATACATCATTTAAAAAAATATTCTAAGTTTTACTCCCAGTTCAACTCAATTAAACTCCTTCATGCAATCTCCATTGTTCTTCTTCAAGTAAGCTAATTTTGGTATGATATTGGATTCAATAATTTATATTAGGGCGTAGATTTTTGAATTTTTATACAGCCATAACCTGATTACCATTACTTTGAAGCTCTACCTCTATTATTCTCATTATTGACTACACCATCACAATCAAGGAAGTGTCATTTATTCTATAACCTAGTCTTTGTAAACAATGCACTCAACTAGCCAAAAATCAACTACTCTTTATTTAGGATTGTGTCTCTCTTCTTCTTCCCCCTTTTTTGATGGTTATTGGTTCATCATCCTAGTTGGAGAGTTCTTAAAATATTTATCTAGATAAAAGATCTAGCATATTGAAAAATATAACAACATATGCTACATGCTTTCAGTTGATCTCTATCTTGATCAGTTTGGAGGCTTTTTGATTTCAATTTATTTTGCTTATTTAGATTAGATTAGTTAAATTCCTCTTGTAGTTTATTAAATTTATATTTCAAAAAAAGTAAATTTGATAGGAAAAAATCATTTTTTTTCTAATCTTTTCATCAAAATAATAATTATTCTCTTTGTTTGCTTGCATTCATTAAATTCATTTATAGTATATAATCCTACATTCAAACCATAGGTGACTGTCAGAATAGGTCACACATACTTTCAGTCACTGCAATAATCAATTTTTAGTTTTAAAACAAACAATTTTTATTCTCAAACACACATACTAGTAACTATAAAAACCTAGATCAATCTAGGTAGACCAAAGACCTTATTTTAATATTGATTTATTTTACTTTGAACAAATTAAGAACATTGTTTTTACCTCAAAAAAATAGAAAATTAGAATTTAAACAATTATTCTATTCAAAATAAATACATTGTTTATAACTAGTGTCCATTCAATTGACAAATATGGAAAATTTGTTTTATCTTGCATATGAGTAAAAGAAGTGTTAAGAGCTGAATAAAATTTTATTGTTTAGAATTTAAACCTCTTCTTGAATCATTCACATGTATAGAAATACTCATTATAAAGAGATAAGAGAGAAATGAAATTACAAGTGATAGCTCCAACATATGTGTCATATGTCTCTAATCTTCTTACAAGTGGAGAGGATATGTGCGTCATGTGAGGACAAAGAAGTTACATGCAAATAATTTTAAATCCAACAAGTGGACTAGAGAGGTGAGTGACACATCAAAAAGATAGAATAAAGTGAATTTATAAATACAATAAATGCACATACATAAACTATAGAAAGTAAATAAACTAAAGTCAATTCTCCAACACTCCCCCTTAAGCTTAAATTGGGATTACAAAAGTAGAAAAAACCTTTTACAAATAAAGAAAGGATTTTAAATTATATTGATATCCCCCTTAATATAAACTTTCTTCAATAGGAATTACAAAAGTTTAGAGAAGAAAGAAGAGAAGTGTAGCCAAAAGTCACAAAAAAGTGTGATCACTAAGAAGCTTCAAGAATCTTCTTCAGACAATGTGGTCAATCCACAATGGAACAAATACCATCAATAAGGAGTAATGATACATAAACCTATAAAATAAGCAAGTTAACACCAATATTTTTAAGTTAAGTAACCGATACATCAAAAACATAATCTACATACATAATGTGGTAAAAGTAGATGTACAATTAGGTTAAGACAACTTCCATCATAAAGTGTGTAAAAATAAATGAAAAGAAGTTAGTCAAAATATTTATCCTATGCAATAAAAAATAAAGAATAAAAAAAAGATATTTAGTTAATAAAAATAAAGACAAAGAAGATGTGTCACTTGTAAAAGATATTATACGTGAAGTGTTAGAAGAATTATCATAAGAAAACATATCAAAGTCTCTAGGAGATTCATTTTTTTTAGGAATTCAAACAATTTTACCCTTAGAAGTAGGAGATACATTTTCTAACAATTTAAAATGTTGTGCATAGATTTACCACAAGATTTGTAAGGGCAAAATTTTAATATTTAGATATATGATGCTCATGTTTTTCATAATGCATACAAATTTTAGAAGTGTTCACCAAAGCATGAGAATTAAAAGTAATATAATCAAAAGAAGTTACATTATTAGTTTTTTGATGTGAAGGATAATAAGATGTCAAATTTACATTAAAAATAGTAGAATCATCAAAACCAAGCCCTTTACAATTTGTACTAGAAGTAGGCAAAATATGTTCAATAATACCATCTTCGTATTTACCAAGTACACCACCTGAATAACCCATATTTTACATGATTTTTAAGTTAGAGTTAGTAGAATTAGTGTGCATATGATTTTTAGGTGTTTGAGAATCACAATAAGTTTCACCATGATTAGAGCTAGTCTTGTGTGCAAAATATACAAATTTAACATTGAAATTGTTAATAGATGATTCCATAGTTTATATTTTTTCAATACAAGAGGCTTATAAAGCATTTAAAATGTCATTTGACTTGCAATTTATTTCTTAAAAGCAACTATTGCATCATTTTTAAAATAAATAGTTTGCATAGAGTGCTTAAAATTTGAAAAAATGGCCAATTTAAGACCCATTAGAGCAAAAGATACAAATTTCATGAGCATTGAAAGAAAATCAATTACAAGAAACATGGATTGATCCAAAGCACATTTAATAAAAATCATCTTACCAAAAAAATAAAGATTGAAATTTTTTTGTCTTTTAGATCAAATAATTGATAAGTCCACAACAAATATTTAAGGAATTGAAATCTACTAAAGATTAATTTATTTTAATGAAATTAAGAGTTTATGAAATAAACTACAAAATTATATTCATTTAACCATTTATGAGAGAATATTTGCCAAAGATTGAATTACCAAACATTGAAAACAAGCAAAGAAAATACTTAAACAAGTTTACCTTGAAAAGATCACAAACGAAAAGTTGAGGCAAATGTGACAAGTGGGGAAATTGTCATATAGAGAAAAAATTCACAATTTATTAGAAGCCTTGCAAATAATTAACTCCAAGTATAATATCATGAATAATTTATACAAAGAGAGAGAATGGCTTCAGACCAAAGAACATCCAAGGATGTAAGAGCAAGGCTAGATCAACAAGAGTGTTGTAAGAGTATAGTAGTACATGTTGAATAAATGGATAGGAGGGCTCATTATAAAGAGCTAAGAGAAAAAATAAGTTAAAAGTGCAAGCTCTAACATGTGTGCCATGTGTCCCTAATCCTCTTACAAGTGGAGAAGATGTGTGTGCCACGTGGGAGGAGAGGAGTTACATGTAAGTAACTCTAAATCTATCAAATAGGTTAAAGAGGCAAACAACACCTCAAAATGATAGATTAAAGTGTACTTATAAATATAATAGATGCACACACAAATAAGACTTAAGATAAACCTAGAAATTATAGAAAAGACTCAAATTAATGTTAATTGTCCAACATCATTCAAATAAAATCAAAAAAATAATTTAATCTAAAAAAGTTGAAAAAAAATAATATTTGCATAGTTAGAGTAGATATCTCTCTGTTACCTTGCATGCATTGAAAATAAATTGGAGAAGACCAAAATGAATGTTTTTTTTGTTCAATTTCAGTTTTCTTATTGTTATTTACTTTTAGTTTATTTAAGTTTAACAAACTAAAAAATTATCTAAGCCTTATCGAACCATACAAGCCTGCCAATTGAGACCTTGCTTCTAACAACATAACAAGTCTATTCAAATATTCACTATCAAATAAACTCATATGCTTATATCTTTCCTAGTTTCCTTTGGATTACCCTTTCTAAGATACATGGTCTTATCAGAGTTCTTTTCCTTAGGGTTATAGCACCCATTTCTATAATCAACACAATCAAATATTAGTGCTGAATTAAGACTTAAGGTTTTTCATGATACATCTATTCCCCACCTCATCATCAATGCTCTTAATGCCATAGAAGAACAAGAGAATTTATTTAATCCACTCACTATCTTCCTTCCACAGAACCGAGGTCATAAATATAACATGAATCAAGCTTAGATCCTCACCTTCACCCCTTTTCTTCTCTTTGGGTTTATTCTCATCATATATCATTCAGATTCATGGATGACATTGTCTAGGCATAGTTAACTAGATAGAGTTATCTTATTCCCCAAGTCATTCAACCAAACCATTCCCATTTCACCAGTCCTAGTATTGATTAGGAGCTTCACCTCCATGTTATCTCAGACACCAAAGGACCTTGGAATTATATCTTTGCTTATATATATGATCTTCACAATCAATTTGAAGCTGTAGAGATCTTTTGGTTTCATGACAAGAACCCCTTATCTCTCATCATCCCAAATCCCATTCCACCCAAAAACTAGCCTAATCCATAGTTTCACCCATCAATTATCCATTATGTTGGTTGTATTAGCTTGACTTTGGGAAGTTGAGTGCATAGCTTAACATGTGTTACTCAAGTGCATATGGTTTCATAACTCATAAAATTATATTATATGATGGTAAATGTTATAAAAAAACAACACTTAAGAGCCTTTCATGTGACATATGTGGACTATGCCTCCAATGACATGTTATTGACTAAGTTATTTATGTGAAGCCTTAAAGACTATGATTTATGTTGGTTCTAATACCTTCCATTCCAATCATTTAATGCATTTAATCCTTCAGATGATCAATTTATAACATATTTTTCAATTCATATCAGTGATAAATTGTCATACACCTAAACTATAAAGCTTAAGCAATGATCCAATGTACTAATCAGTAACTATGTTTTTTTGTAAAAGACTATGCTTTCTAAGATGACAAATCCCATCGCTAACAATAAGTTACAAAATATATTAAAGATTTTTTTATTTTCCCTATCCATAAGTCTACAATGTTCAATATATTCCAATCCTCTAATGGGTTATGCCATACAATTAGGAATCAAGTAGTTAAGCTCATATATATGAATAAGTTGAAGTATTTGGTTAATACTATAACTACTTCAATTGAAATGTTTTTAAATAAATCAAGTTACAAGGCCAAAAACAATGATACTACTTATGAGGAAAAATTAAAAGTTAATGCAGTATCACAACCTATTAATTAACTTATCTTATCTGCTCAACAAAGGAGGCAATTTTCATGGTTACTCAAGCCACTCATAAACTATTACTAAAATTAATTGAGTTATCTCTCCCTACTCAAAAATATATTGATATTAGTATGCCTCAACCTAAAGGACATGATAATAATTCACATTAAGATTACCATAGATGTGGGAGGAACTCTATAAATATATGTTTTTGGCTAAGACATAAGATTCAAGATCTCATTCGTGATAACACTATTGAACTTAATGATATTAGCATAGCTATGAATGATTTAGGACCAAAACCTAATGGTAATGCATTGAAAATATTTTTTGATCCCTTTCCCAACCATGAAACAATATAAACTAAGGTTAATCTTGAGGAGGATATGACTTACGATGCAAAACCTCCTCCATCGATATATTAGCATCCATTAGATGGTATTATTAGTACACTTACAATCATATTTGTATAATGATCTACAATTACATTTAATGATAGTGAGATTGTGGATGGTGATTGTAGTTACACATCATTATTTGTATGTGCTCACATTGATTCACAACTTAGACATAGTGTCATAGTAGACAATGGTTCAAGTGAAAACATTGGTTCCATGACACTCCTTACTAGTCTTGGATGTGAAAAGAAGATATGATGGATAAATCCAAGATAGTTAAAGGATTCGACAAAAGGAGAGAAAGCATTGGAGGGAGTATTGTGCTACCACTTAAGGTGGGTCATACTATACTTACTATTCCATTCATGGTTTTATCAAGTATAAGAACATTTGACATGTTGTTAGGGCATCCTTAGATACATAAGCTTCATGCATTACTATCTATATATAGACATTTGAAATATATACATGGAAATAGGGTGGTTATGTAATCATGTTTCCTCTCACCTGCTCTTGATGATTTTACATCTTCTCGATAAGCTTACCAACTGGTCACTAAGAGACCATGTTTGATCCTTAACAACCCTCTAAGAGAGTTTGACCTTCCATACTTTGTATTGGGCCTCATCGGACCCTTCCAGACCCTCCCACACCCTACCAAAGTTTCCTTCACCCTGTAGAGACCCTTTGAGGTAGTTTAGTGGCTTAGGTTACCTATTTTCTAACTATCTAGTGAGTTGGGTTGCAACTTCCCCATAATTCATTTGTTACACTTATAACCATTGAAAAATGGTTAGAAACAATCATTTTTGGGAAAAATCGATCCTTGACATGCCTATTTCAACTACAAACCTCCCATATTTACCCTCTTTTTCTTATTCTTGGCCTAATAGCTCATCATCTCTCTAGAGCTTCACTCCTTGATCATCTTGACATCTTGATAATGCTTCATCTCTCTTAAGTTCTTGATCTCTTGGTAACTCTTCATCTCTCTTGAGTTTCTCTTCTACACACTACATGATTCTTCTACTTAACTTTCCCCTGGAAATTCATAAATTCAATAATTGCTCAACCTAGATTAACTCACTTGCTGCTCATTTTTTCTTGTTCCCATTGTATTATCTCATGTTCTGCATCAATTGACCTTTTACGTTATTTGTGCACTTGGATCAGTCCTTACATCTCCTTATTGTTCCTACCTTGCTTTCTCTCCTAGATTGGTATCACTAAACTAAATAGAGTTATACACTAGCTTAATATTCATCTAATCAAGATTTAAATTAAACTCTCAGTTGGTGGTTTTTTTGCATGCTTGATTGAACATGATCTAAGGGCACTTTGCTTGCAAAGTGACATCATTATTTGTTTAGTTATAATATTATTACTAGGGTTAGAGATTATATGCTAGGGTTAACTCTATTTTGATAAGAATTTAGCATAGGTTCTTAACTACATTCATATTCCATTGTGAAAACGTCTTTCTTGATGAAATTGTCTTTCATTTCCTAGGTTTGCATGTTTTTAATCATCAATTCATTTTGAAATTACATGTTTGTTTACATAGTTTAGATTTCCCTTCTAAAATCCATATTTATTTCCTTCAACTACTTGAATTATTGTGCTTAAATTAGTTAGAGATACCTACTCCTTTGTATACTTGATCACACTTGCTCTAACTTGGTTGTAAAATTTCATCTTTGGCCTATTCCAAGCAAAAAACACCAAATAGCTACCATAGACCTATAGTGGATTATTGCATCCTTCAGCCCATTATGTGTTTGCTTACTCCCCCTCTACCAAACCCTACTAGCTCGTTTGGATTTTTAGAGCCATATTCTATAATGATTCATTCTAGTTCTATCCCATTTAGGGATCCCCGAGCCCATTTACCACTAGTAGTCTCAAGGATTTACTTTCAATTGTGTTTGGGCTCTTTATCTAATTTTTTAACCTTGTTTTGGTTTTACATCCTCTTACCCACTAGTTCCCCACTAATTTTCCTCTTTTGTTACCTTCTTAGTTTTTATTGTTTCACTACATCTATGTCTAGCCTCCCACCTTTGAGATGTTATTCCTACCACATTCAGGGGAAAACCCTTGAGCTCACTCTTGAGAAAATTCAGACTATAATGGAATGGCATAGATCCTTTAGGATCTAAGAGGTATCCATGCTCTAGCTTAATGACCATGACCCTCTCATATTTTCTAGGGAACAAGATTGACAAGTGTATAACCAACAGTCTCACTCCCCTTTTTAGTAGTCCAAGCTCTGCCTATCTAAATATAACTCCCCACATCTTCATACCACTTTGCATTCACCTAAATGGGGTGAGGACAACCCCATTTCACTTTTTACACCTGAATATATGTGTTTTATCATCAAGGATTACAATAGACATCTTTATGTAAATGTAGAGCACCACTCTTCCCATAGGATTAGATGACGTGTATTATATAGAGATTGTGTCAACACCCATTATCATTCAAGTGCCTAAGCCAATTCCTATTTGAGTTCCCCACCTCCTTCTTGGTGAGATACTCTACAATAAGGATCCCCTATCATTCTTGTTGAGAGATATAGGAATTTAGATGTGGTTTAACATCTTTTTCATGTCAAACCTTCCCATCCTCCTAGTCCTTCCTTTAGGGTCTTAGATGATCACATTGATTTTGAATTCCATCTATGACGTAAGAATCCATGGGAAGCCTAACTAGAGCATCAATGTCCTTGTGTCAACCTTTGTTTTGTCATATTTGGCTAACACCATGGAAATTCATGTCACTATGACCTTCCCCCCAATTATTTCACATTGCCTCATCATCCCTGAGTGGAATGATTCCCTTCCTATGGTCATTTGACACTATGTGTTTTAGAGGACCCCCATCACATGCATCCCCCACCTTAGGATCCATATCAACATCACCTCCTATATACCCAAGGTTATGATTACATTTACTTGCATAGGCAATACCATGATCTCCATGAGCCTCCATAGGGAACTCATTGCCAACCAACCATCAATTGTGCCTACAAGGATCTTCATAAAAATCCTCTATCCATTTGGGTGTGTGTCATTCCCCTTCACACCCCAATCCCTAAACTTCCCAAGTTTAGCAAAATTCAAGATGCTAGTCTAATAGAGCATATCATGGCCTTAATGATGGCATGCATAGATTGGGAAGATGATGAAGGCATTATGTTGAAACTCTTTACTCATACCCCATGAGTTGAAGCTTTGGTGTGATTCCATATTCTACCTTTATATTTTCTATCTATTTTCCCCACCTTATTAGATGATTTATTCAAGTACTTTGATATTTACAAATTGTTTAACCTCACAATCCAATTGCTCACTTCCATGGTTCAAGCCAAAAGTGAGTCAAACTTTGACTTCATGCATAGATGGCATTCAACCATCCACATGTGCAAGACTAGGTTTGAGGATGATCAAATTTTTGACATGTTCACATGAGCATTGAGGTAGGTAGATCTCCTTGATATCCTCAAGTGTGAGCCCACCTCTTATAATTAAGTTATTAACAATTGTCTAAAGATTGAAGTATTTGAGGTGCATGTAGGAATTAGGCCTTTACCAACTTAAAATTCATCCTGCTCATGTGATCACAACCACAATCTGACTAGTGATGGTGTCATTGATTCTCTACTAGATAAGAAGGATAAAAATGTGTTCATGAGGTCAATGCTTTGAGTAAGAGGCTAACTTGAAAATAAGTCCCTTGAAAAGAGTGTAGGAGGGCAATGAGTGTCGCATCCTTATGATCTTGCCATGTTTTGAAACTTTCACAACATGAAAGGGCATTCTGACAAGGAATGTGTTACCCAACAATCTTGTGCTAAGACCTTACCTAATCCTTAGATCTCTTCACTTGTTGAGCCCAACTACAAGTTGGATGTGTTCATAGAGCCTTTTCCTGACCACAAGGAAAATAAAAATAAGTAGTAAAAGAAGAATAAATACAATGTCAAGGCCCATCATTCTCTTTCTCAATATTTCACCTCTTCTAGTTCCTTGTCTTTAGTTGGATTGAAAGGGAAGGTTAAGCATGAAAGTAGCAAGGTCATTGTTGCTATTAACATAGCCCATACTAGGTATGAGTGTTGTGTCAACACGTGCTTAGGTTTGGTGATCCACCCCATTAGATATACTAGAAGATTGGGTCACATGGGCTCACCCACAGGGGTAGGGAATCCCAAATTTAGGTTTGACTATCTATGCAATATCCCTCATTGGGTTAGGTAATTCCCTTCCTCTATCATAGAGGAGCTATAGTCCCTATCTATCAAAGTCTTCATCTAAGATATTATCCACATTTACCTTGAGAAAAGGGATATTAACTTTGATGAGCTTAGTCTCTTTAATGAGTCCACCACTACAGGATGTTGCTAAGGTTTTATTTAACTTAGACATATTTGTTTCCCCTGCCCACCTACCTTGACCTTTGATCTCGGCCTCCTTTCTAGATTCATCCATTCTAGAAAAGAGAGATAGATTCCCACTCTACATTGAGACCTATGTTTAAGATTTCCACATCAAAAGATAAGTCATCAATGAGGGTGTCATGTTGAACATCATACCTTTATGGGTGTTTAATGAGATGGGTATTAGCTGTAGGAAGCTTTATGAATCTCATCATAATTATGTTGGTTTTAATAATGACACATGCATAATGATTGGTAATGTGAATTTTTGGGTCAAGTTTAGACCCAATATTATCATAATTGAGTTTTGTGTTAGACTTAGATCTCTCATACAACATGATCATTGGCCATTCCTAGACCACTATCATGTAGGCCATTGTATCAACAATGTTTTATAAGATCCAATTTGTCCATGAAGGTGAGTTTCATACCTTGGAGGCTGACCTAGATACTTGGTTATTGCTATATGCTAAGACAATCCCTTTGATGAGGACTTGTATGTATCCTCACATGACCCTATTGGTTCACCCTAGCTACCCATATATAAATCTTACTATTTCAAGGATGAACAGTTTGATCCTGCTGACTATCAATCGATGTTCAATCCTCTTATGCATGTTGCATGTTATTCATCTCTCTTCCTATTTCAAGAATAAATGTGGTTCTTCACTCTTAGGATACCTCTTTCGAGACATCTCCATCACCATCAAGTCTCTTCTATCATCATGACTTCTTTATCATAGCATTAAAAATCTTAATACCTCACTTGTGAAGGCCTCTAGAGTTTTTGATTTAGATTATGATTGCCATATCATCCATGTCATGACATGTAACTCATTTAAGGAGAGAAAAGGTTATAAAAAGCTCATGATGGTGTGTTGCAAACATTGACATCCTCTCACTCATCTAGGTTCAAAGATATCATTCATCGATGATGGCCCTACCCTAGTGTTACCATGTTTTAGGTCATGAATGTTGAACCAAATGAGTTGGATCAAGCTCCCCCCAAATTCTCTTCCCTTTGGCCTCTTTCTTGGCCTATATAGGGTCTAATTGGTCATCTAGATAGTAGGTCATAGCTTATTAAGATAAGCCACAACCTTTTCTTGAGGTAGGCCATGGATTAGGGCTAACTAGAAGCCCTACTTTGATGCAGGCCATGGTTTGGGTCACTGGTGGCTTATTAAGCCCTATATATTACCAAGAAACACCCTCTCTAGACCCTCTTTCGATGGACCATCACTCTCATGACATTTATTGTTAGACCTTGTGGGTCTCTTTGGCCATTTTGGCTTGTGCACTCCTCTTTAGATACACCTCAAGATAAAAGTAGAGTTTTTTTTTTCTTTTTTTAGTTAGTAGTATTATTGCCTTCTCATAGCTAGTGCTCTATTAACTCCCTCTTCCTTTTTCAATTTGGTATCTGTAGGTGTTGAGAGTTACTAGTTACAATTATTTGGGACTTTCTCTAGTCTTCCTAGGCTAGTTTTTATCTATCATGGGCCTCCTACCATCCCTCTTTGCCTCTCACCATGGTTGGCATTGGTTCCCCTCCTCTACTTGTGGCTTGGTCATGTTCTTTGTCTCCCTTATGTAACTTGCTTACTTCACCTTGTGTCGAGATAGTCCCCCATGGTTGTGTCTTGTATCTTTGACCCCTATCATGGTGCACAATTATGTGGTGATTCACATCAATAGAGATAATTGAGGAAACCCTGTACCTATGACTATAGCTTGAACTATTGATAATCCATGGGGCCATGAAGTTGTTATAACTAGTTTCCTTCTTATTAGTGAGACAAACAACATTGTTGAGTATCATGCAGTCATTGGAGCTCTAACCAATGCCCATGTGTTAGGGACGTGCTATGTGCAGTTATTCTATGACTCACTCTTAGCCATATCTGAGCTCATTAGGGTCTAAAACATCTTTATCATGGAGTTGTTCCCCCTTTTTGAGGTGATGTGTTATTTGATCTCCTCATTTGACAACTTCCATATCTCCCATATCCCTCATTTGGAAAACACTAGAGTAGATGCCTTAGTGAATGCCATCTCATATTTTTGGGTTTGATGTCACTTATTATCCCTTCTTATGTAGGATCTAGAATTGGATATGGAGATAGAATTGGCTCGTGCATAATAAAGACTTGTACCCATTGGAAAAGACTATCCACTGTTCATCCACCACTATTACTATCAGGTAGGTGTAAGTAATATTCTCCATTTTCCTTTTTGTCTCTTTCCTATTGTGGATTTTAGGTACTGCACAACACTCCTTGTTATTTTTAACATCAACTACTTATACCTCAAGGGCATATGTAATCATGTTTGCTCTCACCTTACTCCTCCTGATGATTTTATATTTGTTTGTTATGCTTACCACTTGGTCACATAGAGACGTGTTTGATCCACAATAACTCTCTAAAATATTTTGACCCTCTATGCATCATACTAGGCCTTAGCATACCTATCTAGACCCTCTCATACCCAGCTAGAGCTTCCTACACCCCACATAGACCCTCTAAGGTAGTTTGATGGGCTAGGTCATTAGTTATATGAGAACTAGTTGCCTAGGTTACCCATTTGCATGCTTCCTAATAGTCTAGGTAGTAATTTGCCCAAAATTTGTCTATTGCACTCTCAGCTATTATAAAACTACTAGAAACAATCTTTTTGGGGCAAGCCTAACCCTTGACATGCCTATTTTAGCTACAAACCTCTCACATTTACCCTCTATCTTGATTATTCTTGGTTTGATAAGTTTTCATCTCACTTGAGATTCACTGCTTGATCCTCTTGACATCTTGACAACTCTTCATCTCTCTTGAGCTCCTTTACTGCACACTTCCTAGTTCTTCAACTCTCTTAAACTTTCCCTATTAGAAATTCACATATTCACTAGTTGTTCAACCTAGATTGACTCACTACTCATTTATTCTTTCTCTTGCTATATTAGCTCATGTGCTACATCAGCTAGCCTTGCACCTTAATTGTGCACTTGGATTGATCCTCACATCTACCACTTTTTCCTACCTCACTCTCTCTCATAGATTGGTAACATTGAATTAAATAGAGCTTTACACTACAACTTAATATTAATCTAATTAAGATCAGACTTGGACTCTTGGTTGGTGGTTTTATTTCATGTTTGATTAAGCCTGATTTGATGGTACTTTGCTTGCAAAGTGACATCATTATTTGTTTAGTTATAGTATTATCTATAGGGTTAAAGATTACATGTTATGGTTAGCTCTATTTTGATAAGCGTTCAACATAATTTCTGAAATTCATTTGTATTTCCTTTTGAAAACATCTTTCTTACTAAAAATGACTTTCATTTTTTATGTTTGCATGTTTTTGGATTGCCATTTCATTATGAAATTACTTGTTTTTTTACATAGTTTGACTTTCCCTTCTAAAACACACTGTGTCTTTCCTTTGGCTACTTTCATTACTGTGGTTAGACCAGTTGGAGATACTTGTTATTTTGTGTGCTTGATCATGCTAGACCTAACCTAGTTCTATAATGTTAGGAATATAGTGTTTAGTGTTTACATTATATGGGTTGAGAATACTTGCATGGTGATAAATGTAATTATATGTGGGTGATTTGTTAGTAATAACAATCCACATAACTAGGTTTGCTTATATTTGGTGTATATTGTTATTATGTGAATAGTGGTGGTTAAAACCACTCACACAATTAGGATGATTTATTGTAGGAGAATTTATAGCTCTCTTATTATCTAGGAGAGGAAACTCATATATATTTATATGTATACCTATTGTATATGGTGTAACAAATGAAATATAATAGCTTGCATATTATTCTCTAAGTATTTATTTTTACCATTATCTGTATGAGATAAATCTCTACATTAGCTTCTACAAAAGCTATCAGTGGTATCAAAACATAATTATCAATTTTGTGATGGAAGTCTAAAATATTTGTTAGGGGCAGTGCCTCTCTATTATTTCCCCCATTGATGAAACTCTTCCATGATGTTTTTATTTGTCAAGCGTGTGTGGATAGTTAAGTAATTATTTAAGTTGATTTTTATTAAATTGTGATTCTTGTATTTTGGCAAACCTATGTGTATTTAGGATCATGAACTCTCAACAGGACGTATATATAGTTATGGCCTTCATCTTTGTGATAGGGTTTACATTGATCAAGTTTTTTGGTTTGTAGTTTGCATTAGTGATTGCAAACCTTGATTTGATTTGAAGTCAATCTTCTTAGAATAATGGTATTAATCTATATGGTGTTCTTGTGTTTGACTACCTTTGAGAACTAGCTATTTAGAATTTACTACGGATTCCTCCCAACCACCTCGCATATAACCCATCAAAATCATACTTGATTTATGAGCCCACACTGTGTAAATCAATTGTTAAGATTTGCAATCTTCATTATGCATTTAGGACTAACTGATACGAATTATCCCTCGTGATTTATATTAATGTCATCTTTGGTAAATGCATATTATGTAGCTGACCTACATTAAACTCTTGGATCAATTTTGATAGAATTTCCACACAACTTTCTTTCTAACTCAGCTGTTTCTTTTCTACTTCGTGAACTGCTTGCACAACTGTAGCTCTGTCAACTCAAGTTGTCCATGTATCTAATCCATCTCCATTCATGAGCTCGCCCAACTCAAAATCTATGTAGCCTAATCACAGTTCTAAAATTTCTCACATTTTTAAAGTCATAAGGTTTTTTCAAGGTTATTCTATCATTCATACTATAGTTCATCAATAGTTTAATGTTTGAGATTATTTCCCTTAGGTTTTTTAGGTTATATGTATTTATTTTCCCTTTTTATCACTAATAAAAAATATGTCAATTAATTAAAGTGAAAAAGTTGCTTATAGTTGTTTCAATATTGAGTTTATTAGTGAGCCGAGATCAATATATCATTTAGATATATTAATTACTATCTTGTGTCAAAAGTCTTTTTTTCTTGTCAATGAAGAATCATTTTATGTTTTTCAAATGTTGAAATAATTATTGTGTCATTAAGAGTCAATAGTGAAAGTATAGTTGAGCTAATTAGAAAGACAACTTTTAATGTAATGTAATGGACATTGATTATTTGGTATAGTCGTATTATGTTATATTTGTTGTCAACTTCAAGAGATACTCAAAAAAATTATTGTAATAGTTAAAAAAAAGTGAAAAGTAAAAAAAAACATTGCTTGGATTTCAATTGGACATAAAATCACTTGTACACAACATCCATCATTGTAAAATGAGCCTCAAAGATAAAATTGTTAAAGAAGTAGCATAAAACTGGAGGATGGAGGAAATGGAGTTTGACGGACATATAATGTCCTCTCATTAGTCACAAGCGATGAAGCTGAGCAATGATGTTATGACATGATATTTAGTAGTGTGTTTTACTTTCTGTTATAGTGTGTTTAATTTTTAGTGTTCATGTTTTATATTATGTTGTTGGTTTGTTGAATAAACTCTACAAAAATTTGGAAAAGCTTCATGTTTTTAGGAAACTCACTTTTGGGAAGCAAGAGAATATTTCAAGATAAACTTAAAATAGATGGTTGTCCAACTAGTTTTGAGCTTATTAATCTTATAAATTCAGAATTTAGGTACCCAAGGAGGAAGGGAATGTCCCACAAGAACCCAAAGAGGAAAGGAATAGTCCTACATAATTCAGGTCATAGCTACACCTTCACGAGAGCAAAGAGATACCTTATGGAGTTGTACCTAGTCAAAGCAGCACTTTCAAAAAGTGATTCACTTTTTGGATATTGTAATTTTCTTCCCATGTTTACATTAAGGAGGTGTATGTTAACAAATAATAATGTTCACACAAATGGAATGCATGTTAGGAATATAATTTTTAGTGTTTACATTATACGGGTTGAGAATACCTACTTAAATGTAATTATGTGTGGGTGAGTTGTTAGTATTAACAACCCACGTAAATAAGTTTGTTTATATTTGATGTATATTTTTATTACATGAATAGTAGTGGTTGAAACCACTCACATAATTAGGATGATTTGTTGTAGGAATATTTGTAGCACTCATATTATCTAGGAGAGGAAAATACTATATATTTGTATGTCTACTTATTTTATATGGTGTAATGAATGAAATATATTAGCCTGCATATTATTCTTTAAATATTTATTTTTACCATTATATATATGCAATAAATCTCTACATTATCTATTTTTACCATTGTTTATATCATTTTATGTCCATCTTTTGCATAGTGCAAGCCAACAAACCAGATAGCTACCATATATTTCTAGTACATTCCTACATCCTTTAGCCCATTAGGTGTTTACTTATTCCCCCTCTACCAAACTTTAGTGGTCATTTGAATTTTTGAAGCTACAAGTTATAGTTATATGTATTCTAATGAGTATACTATTTAGGCAAAGTTATTTCCTTCTCCACCCCCACCACCACCATGGTCATTTATACAACCTATTAAGGTTAATTATACATAACTAATTCAAACAAAGGTAATATAATTTCCTACACAACTAGTGATTCAACGCCCATTACATCATAGGTTATTTTACACTCACAATAGCTATTATTCACTTCATCATGTCCTAAACTAGCATCATAGATGGTTCTAGTTTTTCCAAAATGAACACAAAAACATGTTTCTATTATACAACAAATTCCATAAGATACCATGATTACTAGGGTTACTTATCATACACAACATCCTATGAGTCATGATGATAATGATGGATATACTACAACATAAGATTACCTCTCAAATTCTGATTCAAAAACATATGATGCTACTCACTCACGATAGGTGGTCCTTCCCATGGTTGATACATGACCTACATGTGAGCATCCCCTTAATGGGATTATTGGTTAGCAAAGAACATAAATCAATTAAATTTCAAAAATATAAGAAAACTAAAATATTCTAAAAAATTCAAAAATTAAGACCTAATAATAACATGTTTTGTTACTACATTGATGTGTGTTATCTATCACATGTTTGGTAGATTATATATCATTTTATATATGCATGCACGTTTCATGATATATATGAGTGAGATGTAGGACATACAAGTTATACATGATACATGAATGTATAGATTCATGACATTCCTCTACCCAAAGGCCAGGCCGATGTTGGGGGAATCTCATTATATAGTTCATATTATTACAGGTTATATCTTTTTATGACCTTTCTATTTATCATGTTGAGCTGTAGTGATTGCTTACATATGCCTTACTCTTTCTTATATTCTCTTTAGTGTTATATTTTATGGATATGTTATTTTACTATGTTATAACTTTGACATGGATTGATGGTGTATACTAGCTTGACTTATTCTATGCTTCATTGTTGTTATTTCATTTTCATATAGGCTAATAATTGATTATGATTTATATGGCTCTTGCCTTAATGTGTGATAGTGCTTAATTGAGTATATCATTATATGACTTATTTATTTGTATGTCCCTTTCCTTGTTATGTGACATTATTTGTTCATAGTGTGGTATTGATTAGTCATTATGTGTGGCTCTTGCATTACTGTATTACATTGCTTGATTGAGTGTGTTATGGAACTACTTTTTCTTTTTATGGCATTTGCCTTACTATGTGACATTGAATATTGATAGTATAACATTGGTTACTTGTTGTGTGTGGCTCTTGTTTTGTGGGAAAGAGTGCTATTTTATATATAGAACCTAAAATTAGACTATTTGTGCTGATTTGAATGATTTGTTAATCATTATCTAATATCATACTTAAATCCTTAATTAGTTCTTTATCTTCATTAACAAACCATAATCCTAATATATTGCCACTATTCATACTCACCATTCACTACCACTATTCATCATCATTATTCACTACCACTATTCATCATCATTATTATTATCCTATTTAATTAGTTAATTAATTAAAATTAATTAACTAATCCTTCCCTAATAAAAAATTCCATGGATTTTAAATATCTATAATTTCTAAAGATTTAAAGATCAAATAATCCTCACATTATGACATCATCCTCCACCTTCTTCCCCTTTCTAAATTTCAAGATGTCATGAGCTTTACCTATTCCCTATCATCTAATTTAACAATTCACCTCCAATCTCACTAATTTTCACTATCCAATTTTATAATCCTAGATTCCCATACGTGTTTCCCACTAATTTTTTCTTGGATCTACATATCTCTATTATCCTTCATTATATATTTTCCTCTAATTTTATAATCCTAGATTCTCACATGTCTACCACTAATCTATTCTTGGATCCACATGTTTTCATTATCCTATATTATTCTATTTTTGTCTAATTTGATAATTCCAAATTCCCCCACATGTCTTCCACCATCCAAGATTTTCACTTCTGAATAAAATATCATTTTCATGAAGACTCATCCTCAATTGTAGATATTTTATCAATATCAATGGTCTTCATACATTTAGATCAGTTATAAATAGATGATTATTCCTATATCTTTAAGAAGTCTTGAATATCACAGTAAAGTTCTATCAATTTGGAGGACAATTCAACATCAAGGCCATCGTAATCAAGGAGTAGTCTACAAGAAAGTAAACTTAAACACTCATATGCTACCCAATTTATCTTTTTTGGAGAGATGAATTGAACACCCATATTAGGAAGCAAGAACAAATCACATATTCATAATAGAGAAGGTGATGAATGTATTCTACATGGTTTTGTAATTATTTCATAATTTAACTCTATTTTGTTGTGTTAGCTCTATCGAAGGTTGTAGTTTGGATTTAGAATAGATTTGTATTCATTTCATTTTTCTAATCTTATTTAGATTCTAAATTTTAGCTCTCACATTTATGACATGCTTGGTGAGACTTTCCCTCATCTTTCACATCGTAATTGGACTCAAGAGGCTCTTTCACTTGTTTTTAAATTATTTTTTTAGTGTGCACCAGTTTAATCTTGGCTTAGTGAGTTTATTTTTGAAGTTACATCTCTATTCTTGCAGGGTTTTTTAATCATGGATCTTTATTTTGAAGATCCAAGTTTTTTTTTTTTTTTTTTTTTAAGTTAATCTAAATTTTGTTTAAAAAAATTATTGTTAAAATAGTTGTATATTTTTATTTGTAATCTGAGTTGTTATATTTTTTTATAAATTGGTTCAGATTTATCTTGTTGAATGTGGAGCCCGTTTCAACACCCTTAAGGGAAAAATAAAATTACCAAGGCAATTTTAACATATATTTTTTACTTTCACAAATGGTGGGACATATTTTTGAGTATGCTAACCACTTTCCACATTTGTGGCATGTTTTATGGAGAAGTGGTTAAGGTGTTGAGAGAATCGGGGGATTATGTTTATCCCAGGTGGTTGTAACCTCCCTTATTTGGTGGGGATATGGTTATCTCCATGGTATGACATATTTTTCAAGGGATTTTGGAAAGTATAAATAGGGGTGAGGGGAAACACATTAAGCATTGAATTTTGCATCTCATTTTTTGAGCTTTGTATTCTCTCTTCAGTCGGTGTGATCAAGTTTGAGGTGTAGCTTAGCATCTCAAGAATTTTGGTGTGAATTTAGGTTGGAGAAAGTTATCTCTATGAAAGGTTTTTGGTTGAGAGTTGTCTTGTACTCTTATTTATAATATTATAAATATCTTCTTGGTGGACATAGCCCACATTGGGTGAACCACGTTATATCAG
Organism: Torreya grandis; assembly: GCA_037957365.1. Classification (NCBI taxonomy): domain Eukaryota; kingdom Viridiplantae; phylum Streptophyta; class Pinopsida; order Cupressales; family Taxaceae; genus Torreya; species Torreya grandis. Next base: position 2,777,864 of record JARHVA010001123.1, on the reverse strand, counting down.
TGTTATGTGTGTGTTTTCTTAGATCTGAATTTTATTTCATATGTCTCTGCTATTATGATTTTGAGGAATAATTTTTGTGTTGTATGTTATTTCATAATTAATCACTTATTCTTAACAACTGGTATCAAATCTAGCTTTAGTGGTTTTGCTAAAATGATGAATCATAGGAAAAGATCTTAGTGTGAGCGGGAGCTATGGTAGATCTAGAGTTAAAAAACTCAATGGGAAAAAGTTTGGATTGTGGAAGATGTAGATGGAGGATTACTTGTTTCAAAAAGATCTTCATCACCATTTGATGGGGAAAGTAGGCCAACCTTTAGTTATGGATCAGCTAGATTAGAATTTACTTGATAAGAAAGCAATGGGAGCCATATGGTTGTGCCTTGCATCTTTGGTTACCTTCAATATTTCAGAGGAGATGACCACATTTGGTCTAATGAAGAAATTAGGGGAGTTATATGAAAAACCCTCTGCCTCTAATAAAATATTTTTGATGAAAAAGTTATTTAATATGAAAATGTCTAAAAATGGTTCTATAGTTGATCATTTGAATGATTTTAATACAGTTGTGAGTATGCTAATTTCTATTGGTATTAAATTTGAAGATGAAGGTAAGGCTTTATTGATTTTGTGCTCCTTACTTGATAGTTAGTATAACATGGTTATGGCTGTGAGTAATGACATCCCTCCTAAGGGAAGTTTAAAGTTTGAGGATGTTATAGGTGTGATTCTTAGAGAGGAAATGTGAAGGAAGAGAACCAATGAATCATCTTTAGGTAATGTTTTGATGGTAAATACTAGAGGGAGACAAAATGATAGAAGAAAAAGAAATCATGGAAATTCAAAGGGTTAGGGAAGATCTAAATCTAGAGTCAAGCTGGTGTGTTGGCACTATGGGAAAAGTGGACACACAAAGAATGAATGTTTGGAACTTTGGGACAAGAAGACCAAACATGAGGAAACCAAGGAGGTAAATATGAAAATAGGTATTGTTAGTTAGGATGATTTAATTCTTTCCTTGGATAATGTTTTTGAATCTTGGGTATTAGATTTAGGGCTTCTTTTCATGCCACCCCACATAGGCATCATTTTACTAAATATGTTCAAAGAGATTTTGGACATGTTTATCTTGGTGATGATGAACCATGCAGTTGGATTGTGAGGGCTATTTGATGATGTTTACAACAAACTTTTGAAAAGTTACCAAGGGTGATATTGTGATTGCAAGAGGTAATAAAACTAACACTTTGTATTTGAATATTAGTGTTGATCACTATAATTTAGTTGTTACAGATGGAGATGCAACTTTGTGGCACTACAGGCTTGGTTATATGAGTCAAAAGGGCATAGAGATCTTGAAAGATAAGTTGCCTAAATTGAAATAGGATGATTTGGAATTCTATGATGATTATGTGTATGGGAAGTAAAATCAAGTTAAGTTCTTGAGGGTTGGACCTATGAATAAAGAGAATAAGTTAGAGTTGGTTCACTCAGATGTATGGGGGCCAGCTCAGGTATCTTATATTGGTGGTTTAAATTATTATGTTACATTTATTGATGATGTAACTAGGAAAGATTGGGTTTATGGCATTAAGAAGAAATCTAATGTGTTTGAAACATTCAAGAGAAGGAAAGATTTGGTTGAGAATGAAATAGGTCTCAAGTTGAAATGTCTCAGGTCGAACAATGGAGGTGGGTATTGTAGCAAAGCATTTGATGATTATTGTTCACAAAATGGAATTTTTAGGAAAAGGATGGTTCTAAAGATGCCACAAGAGAATGGAGTGTCAGAGAGGATGAACATGACAATCATGGAGTGTGTTAGGAGCATGAGGTTACATGCAGGCGTGCCCCTAATGTTTTGGGTGGCAACAATTAGCATATCAGTATATTTGATTAACATAGGACATTTAGTGCCTTTAGATGGAGGCATACATAAGCAAGCTTGGTCTGGTAAGAAAGTTAATTATTATTTTCTTAGGGTCTTTGGATGTGAGAAATTTATTTATGTTTCCAAGAAAGATATGACCAAGTTAGAGGCTAAGTCTAAGAGATGCACCTTTTTTGGTTATGGTGAGGATGACTTTGGTTTTTGGGTTTCAAGTCTTAGAGACAAAAGAATATTCTAATCTAGGGGTGTTGTCTTTAAATAAAGATTCATGTATAAGGATCAGTTGCAGGAACATGAACAAAAAGAGCACACAATGTTGGATGATATTACGAATGATAAGTTGTCCAATGAGATAGTTCAGGAACCTCCTACATAGGAACCCAAAACTCTTAAAGTAAGAAGGTCTTCCAAGGTAAGAAAAGATCCTAAATATTTTTCCCCATCTTTGATTTATTTGTTACTTACTAACAATGGAGAACCAGAATGTTTTGAGGAATCAATGCAGGTGAATACTAGGAAGAAGTGGGAGCAAGCCATGGAAGAGGAACATAGTTCTCTCATGGAGAACCAGACATGGGATTTGGTGAAGCTATACAAGGGTAAGAAAACATTGTATAAAAATTGGGTATACAAAATCAAAGAAGAGGATGGAGAAAGAAAAAGGTACAGGGCCTAGTTGGTGGTTAAGGGGTTTGCATAGAAGAAAGGTATTGATTTTTGTCAAATTTTTTCTTCTATTATTAAGATGACTTATATTAGAACTATGCTTGGTATAGTTGTAGTAGAGGATTTTCACTTAAAATAATTAGATGTGAGGACTACATTCCTTCATGGTGATTTGGAGGAGGAATTATATATGGAGTAGCCATAGGGTTATGAGGTCAAAGGAAATGAGAAATTGGTGTGTAGACTAAAGAAGAGTTTGTATGGCTTAAAACAAGATCCATGGAAATGGTATAAGAAGTTTGACATGTTTATGTTGGAACAGGGTTACTCTAGGTGTCATTCTAACCATTGTATATATGTCAAGATATTTGAGGATGGTAATTATATTATCCTATGCTTGTATGTAGATGACATGTTGGTTATAGGAAAGAGCATGCAACAAATTCAAGTATTTAAGAAGCAGCTTAGTGATTCCTTTTCTATGAAGGATTTGGGTGCAATGAATCAAATCCTTGGTATGAGGATAACTCAAGGAAGGAAAGAGAGGAAGCTGAACTTATCCTAGGAAGAGTACATAAAGAAAGTTTTGGAGAGGTTTAGTATGCAATATGCTAAGTTGATTGGGACTCCTTTGTCAAGCCATTTTGGATTAACAAATGAGTAGTGTCCCAAGATAGAAGAAGAAAAGCTAAAGATATCCAAGGTACCTTACTCATTAATGGTTGGTAGCTTGATGTATGTTATGGTTTGTACTAGGCCAGATTTTGCCCATGTAGTGGGAGTAGTAAGTAGGTACATGAGTAATCTAGGTTATGAGCATTGGCAAGCAGTGAAGTGAATTCTTTGATATTTGAGAGGAATCATGGGTACAAAATTGTGTTTTTGTGGATCAAACACCACTTTACATGGTTATGTGAAATTGGATATGGCTGGGGATGTTGATAGCAAGATTCTGATAGGTTATGTATTTACTATCAGGGATACAATGGTTAGTTGGATTTATTAGATACATAAGGTTATGGATTTATCAACCATAAAGGCTAAATATGTTGTTGCTATAAAGGCTAGCAAGGAGATGATTTGGTTACAATAGTTACTTAATGAGTTGGGGCATAAGTAGGAAATTGGGGGATTACATAGTGATAGTTAGAATGCTATACATTTAGCTAAGAACTCTACTTTTCACTCGAGGATGAAGCACATACAGTTGCTATATCATGTCATTAGGATAACTTTGGAGGAAAACATGGTGAAGCTAAAAAAGATACATATGAGCCATAATCTTGTGGATTTGATGACCAAGGTAGTCACATTAGAGAAGTTGAGGTTATGTTTAGCTTTGGTTGGTCTTTGTGAAGATCATGGAGGAGTGTTAAATTTTGTTCAAGGCGAAACAAACTCCAAGTGGGAGATTGTTGAATGTGGAGCTCGTTTCGACACTCCTAAAGTAAAAATAAAATTACCGAGGTAATTTTAACATATAATTTTTACTTTCACAAATTATGGGGTGTATTTTTTAGTATGCTAACCACTTCTCACATGTTTGGCATGTTTTATGGAGAAGTCTATAAGGTGTTGAGAGAATCAGGGGATTATGTTTATCTCGGGTGTTTGTAGCCTCCCTTATTTGGTGGGGATATGATTATCTCCATGGTATGGCACATTTTTCAAGGTATTTTGGAAAGTATAAATAGGGGTGAGGGGAAACACATTAAGCATTGCATTTTTCATCTCTTTTTTTGAGCTTTGTGCTCTCTCTTTGGTCAGTGTGATCAAGTTTGAAGTGTAGCTTAGCATCTCAAAAATTTTGGTGTGAATTCAAGTTGGAGAAAGTTATCTCTGTGAGAGGTTTCTTGTTGAGAGTTGTCTTGTACTTTTTTTTATAATATTATAGAGAGATTCTTGGTGGACGTAGCCCACATTGGGTGAACCACATTATATCAGTGTTATGTGTGTATTTGTTTAAATCTAAATTTTCTTTCCTATGTTTCTATTGATATGATTTTAAGGAATGAATTCTATGTTGCATGTTATTTCATAATTAATCACTTATTCCTTTCATATCTTAATAGAAATATCTCAAAATTTGAAAAAAAACCAATTTTTAGTTTAGGAGATTAAATTAATGACTGTCATTTTTTAAATATTTTTTTCCCCTATTTTCTAATTTTTAAGTTTGCAGGATTTTTGTTTTCCCAAGGGTTAAACCATAATATTTCATTATTTGTAAGCTTTTCACTTGCCAAAGGGTTAAACCAAACTACTAACCCATTGTTTGCATTATTTTACTTGTTAAAGACTAAATCACTCAAACAAAGTGTTTTAAAGATGAACAAACATTTCAATTTAGTGTCTTTAAAACTAATTTTATTTTTTTTAGTTTTCTTGCATGTTTTAGTGTCTTGGCATGTGTATTCTCTCACCTTGCCCATTTTTTAAATCTAGTGTGACTAAAAGCATACAAGTTACTTGTTTCTCACTTAATTAATTTAAACAATAATTAGCTCATATTTATTTTTATTGTAAATTTTGTTTATGTGTCATGAAGTTTGTGTAAACTCTTTCTTTAGTGTCATATTGGTGATGATACTTAGAAATCAAAAGTGACTTTGTAATTTTTTAATCCTAATTACACTTCACATATACTATTATTTTGGCATCACATTTATGACGATACTTGAAAATCAGAAATAAATGTTAATCATTTTTTTATTTATAGGGGCTCTATCGATTGTAGATTTCATCAACATGGGATAGGCTAAACCTCATGTATCAATATGGTATAAAAACTGAGGACAAACTATTTTTAATGCCTAAACGATGCTATGTTTTAATCAGATCTTAATGTGAGGGGATTTCATGTTCTAATACCTAGGGTTTAAATAGTTACCTCAAAGTTCAAATTTTTTGAAATCAATCTACTTATGGCTGTGTTGAACACATAGTACTAGACCTATTTGTGTACATTTATTAAATCAAATTCTTTCATGCTCTTATTCCTCAACATATTGAAAAGTATATAAAAGACACCCCCTAATAAGCTTTTATAAACCTTAATTCTAGGAAAGCCATATTATCATTTGACTTGTGGTACATTTAAGAGGAGTGAATTACCTAGATAAATTAATTTCCATATTCCCTTATAACCTGTTTAGTGGGCTATTAGTATGATATTACTTCCATAGTTAGTGCTTTGAAATATTTAGTTGTCAATATCCAATAAATGAGTAAGTATAAAGGAAAGCCTATAAGTCATTCAAGTCCTTTTGCCTAGATTTATCTCTTTGTGATTATGTGTGTTTATTTTTTGTTAAAGTATAGCTTGCTTGTTATTTTTGTTCTTTTTTATCTCCTTGTGAAGACTGTGTACTTGAAATTTTTTATGTTTGAAAACCAAGTTTAAATCTTTGAAACAAAATTATAAAGTCAAAACAAAGCCTAAATCAAGAATAAAATCCAAAATCAAAGAAACTTAAAGATTGTTGTCAAGCATTCATAATATCAAGTTCTTGTTCAAGTTCTTATACTTTTTTTTCATCAAACCTTCCGAAGTAATGTCTCCCATCACTAGAAAAATGGCATTATTGAACAATCCTGAGTTTCAAGAAGATCCTTTTGGCAATGACCCTTTTAAAATTGTAACACAAGAACATCATGTTGAGATCAATGAAAATGTTGAAGATGAGAGACCTTATCAAGATAAAACATCCCAACAAAGCCAAGTATTTACCATGGAATACCATATCAAAATTTTAAAAAAATAAATATATGAGCTTAAAGCCACCTATCTATCCCATCTCATTATTAGGGAACCCCAAACTATTCCACATCAACCTACCACTAATAACTCTATTATCCAAAATCAACCAAGTCTTCCATCCACTAGCTATAGGCTTGATTCCAACATCCCTCATCACACTAGCAAATGCAACTCAATTATAACACCCTTACCATCTAGTATCACTCCACCCCAAAAGCTACAACAAATTTAAAGCACCCAATCTATTAAAAATAGTATTGTTCCTAGCGGTCAAGTTAGACGAGACAATTGAAAATGAAAATTCAATCCTTTGGGAGAACTCTATGATGTAGTCTTTTACAATTTGGTCATTATAAACATGATAATATTCCCACACACTAAACCCTTTGATGACAAAATTTCAAATCCTTAGTGGTATAGAGAAAATAAGTAATGCATATATCATAATATTGAGGGCCACTCTATTAGTAGATACATGAGATTCAAAGATTACATCCAAGATAAGAATGACAAAAGGGAAATTGAAGTAGAGTCAAGTGTATCCACGTATGAAAATTATAGCTTGGGGTTATGATAAAATGCCTTTTTTGAGCATAATCCAGATACTCCACTTATAAATTAAGGTCTTAAACTTCCACCAATTTTTGATGATCTTCCCTTTGATACACCCATTTCAAACCAACCGACTTTTGATCAACCTATATTTGATCACCATGGCCTACTACTATTTTTTTATGAACCTAGCTTAGAATCTCCACCCATATTTGATGAGCCTCTTGTTTGAAAACATATCTTCAAGCAAGATCCTATTTTTGACCAATAACCTATCTTCGACCAAGAGCCCATTTTTTACTAAGATCCCATCTTTGAGAAAACCTCCTCCAACCAACATAATGTATCACCCAACCTCTTATCACAGACTAAAGCCCCCTTCACCCCAAAACATATGCCCCTAATGATAGAGGTGCTTGTAGACAATAAAATCCATGAGCAAAGAATTCTATAACCCATCCATTTCAGAGTAAACCTAGGACCTCACAACATCGACTACAAAACATTTAAAAATCAATATAAATATGTTAGTGATATTTTTATAGTTTTTAAGGAAACTTCAACCACAATTGAAACAAGATCCGTTCATAATCCTTATAAGGACTGTGCTACCATACTCCTTTCATCAACACCACCAATCCTTCCTCCCATCTTGAAAGACAATATCATACATGTGTTAATTAGGATAAACAATATTACCTTTCATTAGCTTCCTTCTATGACAATAAAATAATCACATAATTTATAACTGGCATCTAGCTAGAAGAGCATAAAGAAACATCAACATATTATAATGAATAAAAATTGTCCCTTAATCAAAATGAATGTTAAAAACCAAATCTAAAATCATTGTCCCATAGTGAAAACCTATTTGAGGCACTCTTAGATAATTAAAATCAAAGTTACAATCCAAATAAAAAATAAAATAAAAAATACAAGTCTCCTAGTGAAAACCTTTTTGAGGCACTATTGGGCAATCCAAATCCAAATCATAATTAAAAAAATAAAGAAGATTCCCTTGGTGAAAATTTTTTTAAGGCACCAATGAATGATCAAATTAATCTACCCCCTGCATTAACATAGTTTTAGGATGGATCCCCATCATATATTGAAGACACCATTGAAGTAGAAAATTTCTCAATCATCCAAATTGCTACTACTCTTAGTTTCATGGAATGTGAGATTATTGGTCCCAACCACCCTTCACATCATAATCGCACCAATGAATGATCAAATTAATCTACCCCCTACCCCCTACATTAACATAGTTTTAGGATGGATCCCCATCATATATTGAAGACACCATTGAAGTAGAAAATTTCTCAATCATCCAACTTGCTACTACTCTTAGTTTCATGGAATGTGAGATTATTGGTCCCAACCACTCTTCACATCATAATTGCACCATCTATCCAAATCCTTTATGCACTTAACACACATCTTTCATCAAACATAATTTCTACTTCACCCTCTTTGGTAGCACCGTCCATGATAGGGACTATGATGGTATCTTGGTATTATAATAAGGCAACTTAGAAATCAATAAAATTACTGAAGAAATCTCTAGAGTGCATACCAGAATGATCCATAGGGGTCAACATAATGCATCTCAAACCCTTTCATAATTGAGATGCCAAAAACCAAAAAAATCAATAAATAAATTAAAAAATAGAGAGAAAGAGAAGTAAATTTGTCCAAAGGTGAAAACCATTCTTATAGCTCTTTGGGCAATACTATGGTGAAAACTAATTTTTGACATCATGTGTAAAATAATTAGTTGTCTAAAAGTACCTTACACTTGAAGCAAACCCATTCCATTTCCATCCTATGCATTTTAAATCATCCATCCATCATATGCCTATCCAAATTCATCCTTAAATATCCTTACCTATCCAAAATCATCCTTATCCATTTAATCCCAATCCCCTCAAAACCCATCGTTATCAATCCAATATTTGCCATAAAACACCATCATTATTTCCAATTTGGCCTTGATAATGAAGTGGAAATGTCTTGAAACATGTTATTAAAAACATCTTGGTGTATCCTTATAATGCTAATTTGATCACCAGACACTTGGTTCTTAGGTAACATGTTCCTTAGAGTTATCATATTCATTCCTATCCATTCCTATTCATCCCTACTCCATCTCTAATATACCCCTTCCATCCACTACTATTCCCTTCCCTGATTTTAGAACATGTTTACCCTTTGTTAGTAATAATTATACAGAAAATCCCCAAAGTTACAAAAATAATACAAAAACAATCAAATGCCCCTTGTCATTACTTACATACCCCAGCCATTCCTTAAGTATATTAATCATCAAATGGTTAACATCGTCAAAGATCTCAAATGCCCAAAGGGTTTACTCTAGCTAAGGACATCTAAAAAGACATTTGTTACTTATTTATATAGTTACTTGCTTTCTTGTTTGTACAAATTATGTTTACTTGCTTGTACAATTATTTTATTAATTCCATATTTTTTTATTTACATGGTTTCATTGTTGCAAATGCTTTTATCTTGTTTTCATAGTTTTTTTTGAGTCTATATCACTATGTGCATTATAAACATTGTTATTTTGATCTTCCATATCATGATACACAGTCTTACATTTGTAACTCTAACAGTCCCTACGTGTATAACACAATAGACATCATGGTTTTTACATACCATTGGTGTATGTTGTCTTATGTAATATCAAAAATAAGGTTGCTCAATTCATGATGGAACACAATGTTAAAAATCTCATTAGCACTCCAAGCAAAGTCTATAAAAAGTAGCAATCCACACCATCTCATTTTCCTCTACATATTTTGCATCCATTTTTGACACATTGTTAGTTTTTTGTGCAATAAATTCATTTATTCTATCCATTATTCCACCTCACATCATTATTATATGACAATTATTTTTATAATTCCTAATCATTCATTCATTCCAATCACCCATAGCTATCTCCCTAGAAAACTCAATTTTCTTCATCAATAATCTAATATGAATGTCAAACCATACATCCCATAATCACCTCTATCTATAATCAATAAATTAAATCCATTTTATCTAATAATGTGATCAATAATCATTAATCCATGTATTCAATTAACTTTTTTATTCACACACACACACACACACACACACACACACACACACACACACACACACACACACACACACACACACACACACACACACACACACGTGAATCACTCAAATGAATCAATCATTCATAATCATTCCTTAATCTTTCCATTCAATCTCCCACACCTATCTATTGGGACCAAAAAACCCACAAACTCCATTTTTTATCCCATCAATCAATCCATCATCAAATCCAATCAAATTGTGCAAGCATGAGCTCAAGTGGATCAATAACATCCATGGGTTAATCTCATTCAACCATCACATCCTTACTATCACCATACACTTAATCCATTCATATCATATCACCAATCAATTAGAATGCTATAAATCTTTACCTTTGCTTGTAAAATCATTCTTGTAATTTTTTTTCCAATCTTCAAAAAATATAGATTTATCTCTTAAGGCCCTTAGCTTACCATTGGGATATAACATTCCCACATTTTCCATCATGAACAAGCTTCATGGGGAAAAATTCAAGCATGCAACTTACAAATGGGAAATATTTTTTTCCAATCTGCTCTTTAGCATTTATCCACTAAGGGCAAATAACTTTACACATACTTAAAATATTACAAGTGATTTATTGAGCTTAGTGTAGAATATGATTAAGAGACAAGGTTAGATCATGCATTAGCCAAAAAATCTCTAAAATGAGCATAAAGACCTAACTTTTCAAGCCTACTCCCTCAATGGAGTTGCTAATGACTTCAAATAGCTAATTAAGAAAGGAATATAATCAAACCTAAGTAGCTATTCTCCCTCCCAAGCAGTCAAGAAGCATGCTTTTCCCCAGATTTGGTGTTCTAAGTCTTTATTAATTAAGAGTAACATGAGCCACCATCATCTCCTAGTGCACCAATGGATTAGGCTCACAAGATTTTATCAATTTGTGTGAATAGGTGAAGCTTATCTATAACAATTTTTGTATAGTAAGTTTGTATAATTGAAGCTTTATGAAGATAATTCTGCAAAATAAGTTTGCACAAAAAGATCTTAAAAATGGTGTCCTTGGCTCACTTGTTTATAACTTTGTAAAAATGTCCTGGATCAACCATGACCATCCATCTTGAGCTCAAGGTGTGTGTCCATGGTTTGATTCAATTTTAGAGAGAGAAGCAATAAATATTGTCATTAATATTTTGAATAATGGGGCATTGATGAGGCATGGGAGGACTTAATTTTGATATTTATCCCATTAATGGTTTATGGATATCACCCTATTGATGATGCCATGGGATGATAAAAAATTGAATGATGAATTTATAGTTATTAGATATTCAACAAATTTCATGAAATCTTTACTTAAGCTCTTGATTTGTTTTAATTTACTTAAATGAATTTGCTTAATTTTATGTAATTCTTTGGAAATATGTTGCATACTTAATCAACCTGGTCAGAAATGTTATTTTATTGAGTCATAATTTGACTAAAATATAATTAGAAGAAGGTGTCAGTTGGATATGGGATAATACCCTAGTTAGGGTATTATGGATGTGAAATTACATATGCACATGACATGTCCTATTGAATTAGAAGAATTCAATTTTCCATGATATTATTTTATGTGGTCACAATTTGACTCAAAGTGATTTAAGAAAAGATAATAATCACATAAAATGCAATTCCCAAATTAAATATATATGGGCAAGAATCAACACCTATACGTGACAATTTTGAATGATTTAAAGTGTTTTAGTGATTTTAGTCTAGCTTGTGCATTATCATAAAATATCATTGTGATTGTCAATTTTAGCGCAATAGTGATAGGAATTAGATGTCTACATTTTACCCCTATTTGAGAAGGCATTGCAAGACACTAGATGAAGCAATGACATTTTAAAGAGTGAAAAAGTCGTTAAGAAGAAGTTGAAAGATGATAATTAAAGAAATAATTAATGACCCATGATGCCCCCTTGAGAGGGCACGTGGGGATGAAAGAGAGGGATGGACTCTCGAGAAAGAGAGAAAGAGTTAAATTAACCCATGTATAATATTAAATTTAGATGAGCTAATGCTTGCATGTGTTGATTCCCAATGATCAAAATAGAATAGAATATAATGGGCCCCAAAGTCGGGGGAAGTGGGAAGAATGCATCCCAAAATATAAGCAGCACACTTTGGCATACCCAACATAGGGTGAAAGCTGTAGGCTTAGGGAATGATTGATCCTGAAACAAGTTGCATACTTTGAATTACCAAAATGAGGCAAAAGATGTAGAGCTTGGAATTAGAAGACAAACAAAATGAGAGCATTGATCTAGAGAAAGGGTGTCAGTGAATGAATAATGTGCCTCAATAGAGTGGATTTGATTAGTTGGTAAATTGATTTTGCCCTAAGAAGGTTGATTTGACCACTAATAATTGATTTTACCCCATTAGGGATGATTGGATCAATGATAAGTTTAAATATTGTGCCCCAGTAGGGCAAATTGGCAAGCATAGATCAAGGATATAACCTATTTCATAGATTAAAAATGAGCTGGTGTAAATGTAGATGCAAGGGTCTAATGACTAAAGAAGCCACAAAAAACCAAGGATACAAGGATGCACAAAGTGATGAAAGAGATGATTAGAAGAATAATGGTGGGGTTAGAAGAATAAGAATGAAACATGATGATAAGGATAAATAATGGTGGCCAAGCTAATCCAAGATACGTTATGTATCCAAGCATTGCCTATATAGTCTAGATGGACCTTAGGCTAATGTAGTTCTCCCATAAGTGGGAGAAAATAGAATGAGAAATGAATAATAGAAGAAAGATGGACCAAAGGATGATTATGTTTATGACATCCTACTTAGGTAGCAAATATGTAGGATAGTGCTTTCAAATATGGTCTTCAGTGTTCCATGGATTGTTGTACTTTTGATCACTTGGTGTTTAATTTAGTGAAATGAAATTATGCATCATAAGTATGATTAACTTATAATAACATTGTATTTAATTTGTGATTGATTGGTTCAAAAGTGAATATTTATAACTAAGAATAATGATAAAAACTACCAAAATCAAATTTACAACAATTTACATTTGAACAAAAAAAAAGTAAAAAAGATAAAAAAAGTTAAAATACAAAAATGTAACTAACTCAAAATAAATATATGAATTATCAAGATTTAAGTAAGAACAAGAATGTACTTAGAAACAAGCAAATAATTAAATAAGGTAAGGATAAATTACTAAATAACCTAGAATCAATATATAAATAATCAAGACCCACATATTAACAAGGTATAATTGAAAACAAGAAATAAAATAATTTAAATACAAATGTAAAAAATTCAAGCCCAAGGTAAGGCTAGATGCAAAATGTTTACGAAGTGTATTCAAACACAACACTAAAAACAAACAAACAACCACATAAAATAGTAAGACACAAGATAATAAGAGATTCACAACAAAACACCAATATAAATAAATAAAATCACAAAAAAAAATTAATAAAGAATAAATGAAGACAATAAAAATAACTAAGCAATCCAAAGCAAATAAAAATGTAGTAACCAAACTATTCTAAGCAAACAAAAATAAACAAACACAATCAATGGTTAATTACAATGTTAATATAGAAAGAAAACAAATTGTTTGTGCACATGTAAGAAAGGCATTACACTCTGTGACAAGGTGACCCCTAAGGTAAGTGATACACACTTGTATAATAACTTATGAACAATGGGCACAAAGTTACCACTAGGCTATAGGGAAACAACTACATACAAAAAAGATGAAAAACATTTCCCCTAGGCCATAGAGGTCAATGAAACAAAACAAACAAAATGGCAAGAAAAGTAGAAAAGAAAAGGGTAGCCGACCTGACTCCATATGCACGAGGTAAGAGGACATTGCCTACATAGTTCCATAGATGCAAGGTCCAACATGGACTTTAGGCCCAAGTAGTTCTCCCAGGAGATGGGATAGAATAAAATGATGATAAAAAAAATGATTAACATGTAGAGGAATATGGGAAAGATCTCTTAAAATGATGAGTGTGTGAGAAAATCTAAGAGTGTAGGAATGAATCTTATTCAAATGAATAATGCACATAATGGTCTTAGAAAATGGTGAGAGCATTGGTTTAGGTTGCCCACAAAATCATGAGAGCATTGGTTTAGGTTGCTCACAAAATGGTGAGAGCATAGTTATAGGTTACTCAAAAATTGGTGAGAATATGGGAATGGGGTGACTGAGCTGGCCTCAATGAAAATTGAGTGCTATCTACATAGTCCCAAAAGACCTCAAGTCAATGTAGTTAAAACTAGAATGGTCAATGGGCCACAATGGTATAAATGCCTAGAATGAAATGGTCTATAATGGTAATAGGGTTTCCCCCAAGTGATAAGCTAAAGTAAATGGTAGGGTATGAAACAATAAGGGAAAGGGAAAGTAAATGATTAGGTTGCTTTTGCTGACATGGAGATGCACATCCTAATCAACATATGAGACAACTTGTTGACCAAATTTGACCCTAAGTCAAATTTTGGTCAACCCATACTATTTTTAACTTTTGAAGAAAGTTTTATAAGTCATATGGGGTTTCTTATTGTCCTATATAGCTCACTTTCCCTTCCCCTAGTCCTTGTTGAAGTTCATCCTCCTTGTACTGACCTAGTCAACAAATGTCAACATTGGTCAACCATGGTAAAATATAATAAAATGCTCAATTTATTTTTTAAATGTCTTAAAATGGTCTTTGATAGGTTTCAATGTGTTTACAAGTCATAAATTGGCCACTTGTTAGGTCTCATGTGCTAAAAGGGTCATTTGGCCACCTTTTTAGCTCAATTAAATGATTTTTAGAGACATTTCAATTAAAATATTTGTCACCAAGGAGGATGAGAATGTGGAGAAGCTAAAATTATTTTAGGATCATGTTAAGAAGTAGTTAAAATTTAGTTTCATTAGTCAAATGGTAATTTTCCCTAAAAATAGGCCATTTCTAACACTTGCATGGACTTCTCAAGTTCCCTTGTAGCTAAAAATATGGTAGTGTGACTCTTCACCTCCCCACAGGTCATTTCCATGTTTGGATTTCTTATATTGCATAAAAATTTTCATCTACAACTCATTTCTCTTCTTTTTCCATTATCAAGCTAAGGAAGGGCAAGTTTAAGCACTCACTATGAGCCGTACATGTGGAGTCAGGAAGAATTATTCTACAGGTGGATAGTAATCTAAGTTCACTTCACATCCATAAAAAGAACTCTCAGATTGGTGGCTCCTCCTTTATTAACAAATTCTAACAATCTATGCAGGTTTTTATGCATCCACATCCAAGGGGGGTCACTATCTGAGCTAATTCTAGGATATTTTGTTTTGGTATAATGAATTTGATGATCTCCTATGTTTTTAATGACCCCTCCATAGGTTTTGTATGATTCTATTATATTTTTAAGTTACCAAATGCCAATAAGCCTCTTCTAGACCTGTTTGGGTTTGCCATTGTCTATTCTTTTCATCTCAGGTGCTAGGAGAGAGATTTTCATATTGAAGAAGGTGTTTTGAAAATGATCTCCAAGTGTTCTTGGTGAAGGTTATCAATTTGGAGACTGTCATATGTCTTTGAGGAGATATGAGGCTTAAAACAAACCTTGTCAAAATTCATGCTCTACCTATATTTTCTGCCAAGACAATCACCTTCAAGCTCTTGATGACATCATTATGGTGTAAAGAGAGATGGAATTGTCTCATAATTTTTTGTTTTGCTTGAAATTCATTTGGATGTTTATCAAGGATCATATGAGTCCTTTATACACTCATAGTTCATAGTGATCAATGCCCAATTCATGTCTACCTTTCAAAACAACTTTCTACAGGTGACTAACCATGACTTTTAGATGTGTACAGAGGATGTAAAATCAGCCTCACGTTCCTTTTCACCTCTACCAAAAGAAGAGTCTTAACAGGCTCATAGTAACTACTAGAAGACAAGGGAAGGTATAAGATCATGTGAAGAAGATAAGGACTATATGTTCAGGATTTTTGTCCCAAAAGGAGCTAAACAGAGGCCCATAAGGTTTTTGGGTCACCTTAACAAAAGTGTTTATTAGGGTTTATCATGCACCTTATTATTGAATTTTTTTGTCCCCGATATGGACAAGGAATGTGCAAATATTGGAATGATAATGAGCAATGGAAGGTGGCCATTTGGAGACCCAAAATTTCCCTTAAAACCACTAGTTTTTTACAGTCTTCACCTACATGATTTTAAAGGAAAGTTCACCTTGCACTTCATATTGAAGATCCTAAAATATGAAAAAGAAGGGAGAACAATCCCAAAGGGTTCAAAAGACACCCCTGAACCAAGATGTCAAAGAGAAAATGAAATTTGATGTTTTGATCCCTAAACACTATTCCCTGTCCATACACATGCCTGGGAAGTGAAACACAATCAGTTAGGGTGTCAAGAAATGAGTTAGAAGGTTAAGGTTTGACCTATCTTGAATTTATAAGGTTAATAGGAGATATAAGGTGATTAAGTGATCCCAAAACTTTCAAGGAGAATCAAAACATCATCAAGCTAGTTCTAAATATCACCAAAACACCTACAGACAAGGCTATAGGTAGAATACTCAGCCTAGATAGGGTTTTGGAAATTGAGGAAAGAAAGTATTTTAAAGTCTCACAAAGGAATGTAATGAGAATAGGTATGGTATAGACTTATGAATATATAAATAGCCCTTATCATATCTAAAAAGAGGTTCCCTGTTAAGTGATGCCTCTACCTACCGATAATATCTCAGTCAATTCAGGCAGTGAGCAATTGAGAGCTTTAAAGGTGTTAGTATGATCTAAGGATCAAAGGATGAGCTCAAATTTAAATTATAAGAGAGTCAAGGAAGCTATAGAAGGTCTTTGACACCTTGATAAGATCTTCAAAGAGAGGTATCTACAAGAAAACATGTTACCTACATGCAGAGTCCTAGTTTAAGAAGGGCAAGGTATAATTTTGACTTCTTAGGAAGGAAAGGAGGATTTAAAAAATGTAACATGACTCCCTAGCATAAAATTAATGAAATTTCATGCCCTAAACACTCGCAAGACACCCAAGGCCCTTTCTCTCTTAACAAAATAGACTCAGTCTATGCAGGCAGGTTAGGGAAACCCTTAGTTCAAGTTGGAGTATGAAGATTTCACTAAGAATAAAGGTTTTGGGTGGATCCCTAATTTAAATAAGCATTAAATGAGGGTGTGAAACATGTCTAAGCATCTTGGAAACATGATTATGGTTTGTAATAATCATCCAAGGGAATGTTTGAGCAAGAATGCAAGAAAATAGGGTTTTGACACCTTTTTGAGAAACTTGAGATGGTTAGACCCCCTAATCATTGAACCAAACAAATTATTTTGGTATAATTGGTCATTAGGGCCTCGTGAAACCTCCCAAATATCCAATTTTCATAAACAAATAGGGATAATACTCTCTATTTTGTCTTAGAGGTAAGGTGCTTCCTTCATACACAAGAATGGAAGTTTTGGGGAAATGTGAGCAATGGTGAACCAAAGATCAATTGGATCATTAAATAAGATTTAAATATCTGGGTGACACATGGATAAATGTGAGAAACAATTCTAGAAGGTTGGGATGCAAGAAAAATGGTCTAGACCAGAAGGTCTGCACGCAGACCTAGTGATGAAAACATGCAAATCCAATGCCAAATGTAAGGTCACTTTAAGTTATAGCCTTTTCAAAGCCTTGTAGTGTTTTGGATCACCTATATGGAAGTGGACATGATGTGTTAAATCTATGTTAATTCATGGTAGATGTCCATAATGGTCATTTGCTTCAAAGGTGTAGGCATGCTTAGTTGGCAAGGCTTAAACATGTTTCCAAAATAGGGGTCAGATTCATTCTAAGCCATTGGTGAGTTGTTATAAGGATTGGAGAAGGATAATGGGGAATTTTTAGATGTTTTAGAGCCATAATATATATATATATATATATATATATATATATATATATATATATATATATATATATATAAAGTCTCTAATAAACCATCCTTTGGCTTAAGAAGCTCCCAAACCTCACAAAATGCTTGAAAATGGCTTGAATGGTCATCTTGGGATGCTTACATCTTTCATGAAATTTTGAATGGGATCTTAAGCCATTAAATGAAGTTTAATGGGGTCCTTGAGAAGCCACAAGAGGTATTTAATCAGATTTCCAACATTCCATGGCTATGAATGGACGTTAAGAGGGCTAGTCACTTCAAAACCCTTACCAACCTTGTTTTAGGACCCAATAGAGGAAATGAGGCTAAAATTGAATATAAATAGATGAATTTGACCATGAGTGCTGAAGAGAAGTTGTTTCCAACTCCATGAGGATCAAATCCATGGAATCAAATTGTATGAAATCCATACAAGTGATGTAGGAAATAGGTTTTCTTGACATTTTCTTTTTTTTGTAGGTATTGAAGATAACCAATGGATGACAATCACTTGGGAGGGTATCTTGGGACTTTAACCAACTCCTCATGCCATTTCTAGGGCATTGAAATTCTCACAAGTGTCTTTGATAATCCTTTCACTTTAGCCAGTCTAAATTGGCATCTAAAATGACATAATGAACATAGTGGAAACTTAAGTTAGAGGATTTTTAAGATGTTTCTGATGAATTAAAGCATATGAGGTGTCCTAAAATGTGCCACAAGACCCTTGGTATGTATCAATTAGGGAGGATACAAAGATGCTAGCTCCAAGTGTCAAAATAAGCCTATTAGAGAGTGATCATGGTTGCAAAGTGATGATGAACTTGTGTAAAAGAATGTCATGATCAAGAAAAATCCCAATGTAGGTGGAATATTATTTGTAACTCCATCTCATCATCACACATGAGACATTTTTCCATCACTTGCTTTGGAATGCTCAAGAAAGGCCTATGATGAAGGCAGTTCACAAGAGAGAATGATGGAGAAGATTTGCTACACCACACTTGGAGAAGAGGCTAATTTGGAATGTTATCAAGTGCAATTCAGTTTTATGAATCTTCTTACACTTCATCCACATTACTTGTAACTAATTTCCACCTTTGGACAATTGTCCTTGTGCCTCTTCAACTTATTCTTTCTCTCTCCCCTTCCAAGTTCTATAAATATAAGTTATTTTGGCTATTATAAATAGACCATAACTAGTATGGTAAAGCCTTTCTAGTATGACATTACGTTTTGTCTTTGAACATTGAATACAAGTATACTTTTTATTTTTGAACATCTTTGTCTAAGTGTGTGAGTGATGAATAGTGGAACTAAGTGATAGTATCATCCTTACACCCTTTATCCTTCATGTTTAAGTAAGATTTTTTATTTTAGCAGGTCATGTGAAGTGTATTGATTGTACTAGGCTCTTCTTCAAGCAAAAAAATGTCTCTATGATGTGCAATATGTCCCTAGACTAGTTATCTTGTTGATTATTCCATGTATGCTACCTTCACATTGAATTAATTATGCTAGAATCTTTCAATGCCTAGAGTTGGTCTTGGAAAGCTTTGTTGCTTAATAATAATGTGATAGTCATGTGGAGATGTGTTTAGGTGTATCACCTCTTTAGTTTAGTTTCCATTTCATGAAAAATTTTAACCCTTTTCCCATGAATAAGAATTAGATTAGGTGATAGGCACTCAAAGATGAATCTAGGGAGCTGGCCCTCATAATCTAGATATTCATCTCTCTCACAAGTTCACCCGCAACTTGAGAGATGATTCAATGTTGAATCAAATTGTATGAATTTGAACAGAGTGTCCTAGGGTGCACAATTTGATGACAACACAACCATAATAGTCAATTATGTAAATTGTTAGCCCACACCTCTTCTGAATAGTTGATCTATCAAGAACTTGTTGAATGATCTTTGTTGGTCATTGATTTTGTTTCATCCAAAATTCTAAGCAAGATGTCTTTCTAGCCTCTATGAAGGAAAGTCATACCAATAGGGGTAAATAATGATAGGCATAGGATAAATGGTTTGATTTGATAATGTAATATTGGTTTATAATGAAATGTATAATGATTAGGTTAAAAATGGAGATCAATATTTTTAGGCACACACAATATTGTTGATTCTAGATTTGACATAATTTTGGTTGTGGCAAGGCCAAAGACTTCTACACATGTTCTCGATAAGACCACCAGATTGTTCTATTATTTAGGACTAAGACATGTTGTAATATGATTATATTTTATAATTCCAATTGTACCAATATCATCTTTAATAATGTTGTCATAAAGCCATGAAGAAATGTTATGCTCAGTTATTGGTGCCTTGAAGAGGTTTTCATCGATAAAGTTGTCTAGATTATCCCATAGTACCTCTAAGAAGGTTTCACTAAGGAATGTTGAATTTTGAATTTGATTGTATTCTAACATCTCAAATAAGGTTTCACTAAAGGATGTTGAGTTTAGACTTTGATTTCCCCCTACTGCCTCTAAAAAGGTTTCACGAAGAGATTGTTCCTCTTCTACATGGATGTGGTCTTGGTCCCCTTGACATTCTTCAACTGATATGTCACCATGGATGTAGTTCAATAAGGAGTGATTCTATAGGTCACAATCAATTTTTGTGGGAGGTGGAATGTCAATATAATGGCTATGTAAGTTGGTGGTAATGCAATAATGAAAGGCAACACAATCCTTGTAGAATATACTAGGATAACTTGTGTTGATACTAAATTAATCATCCTCAAAAACTATAGAAGGATCATAAATATATTTAAATTGATCTGTAAGGCATGTGTAACCAATTTTGTAACAACCATAAATGTATTTTGATTCTAAAGTTGATTCTGACTCCAAGGACTCTAAATCCAATGTTGAGATTGACATTGATTTTGCTTTTGATGCTAATTCTAATATCAATTTAATAATAAAACCAGACTTTCATGTTGATTCTTTTTTGATTGTGGATGATAATATAATGATGTCTTGTTGAATGTTTGGTAATTAGACAAGTAATGGATTTTGATGGCACAATGGGCTCTTTAAAAATAGATTCATCTAAGAAGGGTTCAACATAGACTAGCTCATCTAGGTGAAGCCCCTCAAAGAGAGGGAACAACTTGAGGAGTGACTCCACAGAGACTAGCTTGTCAAAGTGAGACTCCTCAATGAGGGAAAAAAGGTATAGAGATATCTCCATAAATATTGGCTTATCAAATTGAGGTGTTTCAAGAAAATGACAAGGGTTGATAGGCAACTCTACCAAGACTGGTTTGACAAATCAAGGTTCATCAATAATAGGAAAAATATCTAAATGTGATTCATCATAGGTTGAGTAATCAAAAATAGTTGTTCCAATAATAACATCAAGAATTTATTGGTTGTTTCAACCTTTGTACACACTTGGTTGCAAAACATTAATTTTGAACACATTTTGGTCCTCAAAAGATGGCTCTTAGAGAGGTAATAATTGGCTCTGTTGTAGCTCAATGAATGACTTGAATTTTATAAAGTGGGGAATAGTTGGCACTAGATGACTAATGCATTGTGGCTTGATAATGGGTTTTCCAAAAATTAGATTATTAAAAAAAGGATCAACAAAGACTGGATCATCTAATTAAAGTTCCTCGATGATGGGTTTAACAAATACTGGTGATGGGCATAAAATGGTAATGACTAGGTACTATAAAGCTCGGTTGATAGTGTGAACCAAAAGAGGAGGCCTTGAAATAGTGACCCTTGGGAATTGTAGAGCTTGGTTACTTGCATGTGCCAAAGGAGAAGAACCTAAAATGGTAACCTTTGAGCACTATCGAGCCTGGATGATAATACATATCAAAGGAGGGGAACCTGGAATGGTAACCTTTGAGTACTATAGAATTTAGTTTCTTGTGTAGGTCGAAGGAGGAGAACCTAGAATGGTAACATTTGGGTACTATGGAGCTTGGTTGCTCACACAAACCAAAGGAGAAGAACAAGGTTGATATATGAAAATTGGCATGGATTGGTTTGGTAATTAAAAATTAACCCCAAAGAGGGATATCATCAAACATGATGGAGTTTTCTTCTACATCATAATAATTCTCTTCCTCACAACTAGGGTCATAAGATACCCCACTATGAGTGTACTTTTACTGTTAAGATCTAGGAGCACAATTGATTACCTTTGTATAAGCAACTAAACATGGAATTTAACTAAAATTAATAAGTAACTAGAAATCAGAAACAACACAAAATATGAGAGACAATACCCAATTGTATTAATACTCTTCCAGAAGGAAATACAATGAAGAAGTGCCACAGTCTTCTTCCCACACCTCTAGGGCTTCCCACACCTCTAGTGCATACAGATATTTTCCCTCAAGAGTTAACTCTCTCAATTACGGTCACAACAAACAACTCAAACACAGAGTTGTTGTTCACCTCCAACCAGTCAGTATCAATACTGCTAGTACCACCGAGTATACACACATACTCCAAATCTGAGTACACCACATACTCCAAGTAAATCTCACCTGATCTTGCTACATGTTGTGTTGTTGACCTCCCTAATCTTGCACATCTACAGATCAACTTGGTTTTGCACACCTACAAACCTAGATCTCGTACACACATAAACCTGCAGATCTATTGACCTTACTTACCATGTAGATCTAACCTGATCTTGCTATACTACAGATCAACCTGGCCTTGCACACCTATCAACCTAGATCTTACACACCCAGAAGAACCCTTGTCCTCCAAACCAACACCCCTGTAGATCTTCTACTAGATCTTGCTCTCCAATAGATCTACCTGATCATACACATTTGGCACTGTGGCACTATGAGGAGCCAACCTTGCTCTCTCTATCTAGCACACTTTACAATACAGCCCATGGGTCTCTTAAATAGATCCCATGCAAACAATAATTAGACTTTCCAATTACAATAATTAGAAATGCAGCTCAAGACTAAAATTAGTCTTTTACATGCAAACAACTAGTTCATTAAAGTAACTATTCATCAACTAGCAGTTCTGGAACTGCACAAGCAACCGACGTCAGTCCCTGTCTGTCTGGAGATGACCGACGTCATCCGATCCCTAACTGATGTTAGTTGCTCTGCTCACTAGATATGACCAATCTCGGTTGATGAGATTGACATTGATTGCTTTGCAACTCATCAACCTCCATGTTTGCATCCCTGTGAAGCTTTTAGCTCCACAACCTAACAATATTCCACTTGGAGATAAACAACTGCACATGTACATATACTTGTACATCATCTAATTTGTTTCCTAGCTTGTATCCCTCTTCAAGCTCAATCTTGAAGACCAACCACCACATATCTTATGGTGTAACTCCTGTCAACCAAGTAACTTGCCATATCCAAATCTACATACCCATGTAGAGAAGTGCTTGACCCTGTATAGCATGTCAACCTATTAGCTGGTCCCTCTCAGATACTTGAGAATCCATTAAACTGCTTTCCAGTGCTTCTTTCCTGAATTGGCCACAAACTCGCTGACAACTCCCACTACTTGGGCAAACTTAGGTCTAGTACACATGTACTCAACCTCATCATGTGATTGGGGACCCTGTTCTGTGAACTATCCATCCATAGGTGTGCTAACCGGTTCTGCATCCTGCATCTTGAACCTTGCCACTACCTTATCCACACAATCATCTAGAGACAAAATCAACCTGTGACCTTCCATGTCTCTAGAAAATCTCATGCCAAAGAATATTGCTCCTCTTAAATCCTTCTTGGCATACCACTGAACTAACTTTACCTTTAGCTCAGTAAAACCTTGCATGTGTGAACCCACTACATACAGTAACAAGATAATGTCGCGACCACTATCTAACCTGGTAAAGTAAACACAATGATTACATTGACATTGACTAAAGCCATGCTTTGTCATCCCCCTGTCAAACCTGTACCACTGTCCTGGAGCTTGCTCAAGACCATATACCTTGGCCTTCCATCTCACGTATCCATTCTCTCTCTTCTTTAACCAATGAATCCATTCATCTTTTAGTGCTTTCTTTCCAGTTGGCAGCGCTACCAAATCTCTTATTTGGTTCTCTTCCAAAGAATTCATGCTATGCTCCCATTGTTTCCTGGATCCTACCTGCTCTGCAGTGAGAAACAAGTATAAAGAAGGGGAATAATGAATTTGAGGCTTACTTACCCTTTCAATCCTCCACATGGGTATTTGAGACTCCTTGACAGCTTGTTGTCTGCCCAAAATTTATTTCCTGGCTAACCCTGGTCTACACTCGACCAATGTTGAATCCACCTGATCACCGACGCCAGTTCCCTGACCGACATTGATGTCCACCTAGTCACTGATGTTGGTTCCCTGACTGATGTCGATAGCCACCTGCCCAACACCATTGACTTTGCCTATTTGCACATGACTGACATCGGTACCTATTTGTTTGACATCGATTCCACATAACCGATGCTGGTAACTATGTTTTCTTATGAGTGATGACTTTTTACTCGCAAGCTTACTTTGAATCAAAACCCTATCCAAACTGCCTTGCTCAAAATTATCTAGCCCCTTCTGCTGATCTATGTCCATCATCTCCTCCATGAACACCAAGGCTTTCCAGTTCTTAAGTTTGTCAAACACATCTGACTTCCTCTTAAGAACATGCATCTCCTTCTTACTCATGTGACCAAGCCTACAAAGCCACGTCTTTGCAATAGAAGGAGAATTAGTAATACAAGTAGGTAGATAAAGAGTACCTACTTTTTTACCACATACTAATTCAAGTGCACCCTTGAAAACTTTCTAAGATTCTTCTGTGAGAGTTACTGTGCATCTCTTATCACCTAACTTTCCTAAAGAAATTAGCCTCATCTTCAAGACTAGGACCTGCATGACCTCTTTCAACACCCATGTGTTGGTCGTCTGCAATCTCAACCGCACTTTCCCTTTGCCAATACTTTGACAAGGCTCACCAACCCCTAAATAAATCTTTCCAAAGTCTCCATGGACCTTAACATGGAAAAATACTCTATTTGGGGCTGCATGGAAAGAGGCAACAAAATCTATAAACCAAGATTCTACTTTATCTAAGAAACATACAAGAGCAACCTGTGCAATAATACTTGCTTCTTTATTTCCTTCATGCTAATCTTCTACCAACCAACAATCTTTTTTTACCTGCTCTTTCTTTCCATAACTCCATAATTGATCATTTGTGCCTTTGAATTCCTCCATTCTTAGCTTACTTTCTTCTACCATTGCTTTACTCTCACTCAATCAAAAACTGCTGAGAGTGACTTGTAATCAAACACAAACCTGCTCCCTACAACCTTAGCTCTGATACCACTTTTTAGGACCTAGGAGCATAATTGATTACCTTTGTATAAGCAACTAAACATAGAATTTAACCAGAAGTAATAAGTAACTAGAAATCAAAAACAACACAGAATATGAGAGACAATACCCAATTGTATTAATACTCTTCCAGAAGGAAATACAATGAAGAAGTGCCACAGTCTTCTTCCCACACCTCTAGGGCATATAGATATTTTCCCTCAAGAGTTCACTCTCTCAATTACGGTCATAACAAACAACTCAAACACAGAGTTGTTGTTCACCTCCAACCAGTCAGTATCAATACTGTCAGTACCACTGAGTATACACACATACTCCAATTCTGAGTACACCACATACTCTAAGTAGATCTCACCTAATCTTTCTACCTATTATGTTGCTAACCTCCCTGATCTTGCACACCTACAAATCAACCTAGTTTTGTACACTTGCAAACCTAGATCTTGCACACACACACACACACACCTACAGATCAATCGACCTTACTTACCATGTAGATCTAACCTGATCTTTCTATACCACAAATCAACCTGGCCTTGCACACTTGCCGACCTAGATCTTACACACCCAAAAGAACCCTTGTCCTCCAAACCAACACCCCTGTGGATCTTCTACCAGATCTTGCTCTCTAGCAGATCTATCTGATCATACACACTTGGCACTGTGGCACTATGAGGAGCCAACCTTGCTCTTTCTATCTAACACACTTTACAATACAACCCATGGGTCTCTTAAATAGATCCCATGTAAACAATAATTAGACTTTCCAATTATAATAATTAGAACCGTAACTCAAGACTAAAATTAGTCTTTTACATGCAAACAACCAGTTCGTTAAACTAACTGTTCGTCAACTAGCAGTTTTGGAACTGCACAGGCAATTGACATCGGTCCTTATCTGTTTGGAGATGACCGACGTTGGTCGATCCCTGACCAATGTTGGTTCCTCTGCTCACTAGATATGACCGACATTGGTTGATCAGACCAACGTCAGTTGCTCTACAACTCAACAACCTCCATGTTTGCATCTCTGTGAAGCTTTTAGCTCCACAACCTAACATTTACATCATGCTTTGAGATTATTTTCTACATTTTCTAAGATGTGGAATGTGGTTCACAAATGTTAAAAATGTGTTTTATACTCTTCAATCAAACAAAGACAAGTTAAATTGAGACTATAATAAAAGGAAATGGCATAATACCATATAGTTAGAAGAAAGAGGTTATGAAATTACCAACCAAGGAGGTTAAAACAATCTTGGAACTTAGGGTGCAAAAAAACTAAGCTAAAAGTATGTCAATACCGTAAAAAACTAAGCA
Organism: Torreya grandis; assembly: GCA_037957365.1. Classification (NCBI taxonomy): domain Eukaryota; kingdom Viridiplantae; phylum Streptophyta; class Pinopsida; order Cupressales; family Taxaceae; genus Torreya; species Torreya grandis. The sequence goes on along the minus strand of JARHVA010001123.1, from coordinate 2,751,260 downwards.
CAACTACGATGAGTCATGGCTAGAGAGTCTAGAAGAAAAAATTTTGTATCAAGGAGAATAAAATGCAAACTAAGAAGCTCAAGATGTGAATCGACACAAGAACTACTAAGAATAAAGCCAAAACTAAATGGGTAGCATAATGGCAACATGGAAAAGAAGGTAGATTGGTCCAAGAACTTAGATAATGTGTGAATGCAAGATAATCTAATTCCAAAAATAAGAATAGAATAAGACAAGAGTCTAGATAAAACAACCTTCAATCCAAATGGAAAATCTCACCCAAGTTATCCAAACCAAGCACGAAAGGTGAACCAATAGAGCTTGGATTAGAACTTAGAAAGACAAGATTTTAGAATTTGGATTAAAAAGCACTTTAGATTTTCAAAGTGATGAATAGCTCTAGACTCAAATGAATAACATAACAATTCTATTTTAGAAATACAAACACAATGATTTGATTTGAATTTTGAACAAGGCACAAAAGGTGACTTGGATTTGACTAGCGTAACGCCTCTTTATTTAAAAGAAGTGTACAATAATTATTTAATTTTTGATGCATTTTAGTTCAAAAATATTTTTTAGACTCAAAATATCATGTAAATAATAAGAACAATAGAAAAACCAAAGTGAATGTCTTATCTTAGCAAACTGACAAGGTGGCTTCGTACGCTTGGATTTCATCTATATAATTCTTCTTGAGAGGAAATAAAATGTAAATATAATAACATTAGATGTACATGAAAAGTAGGGTTTTTATGCTCCCTCTTCTCTCAAGAGATCGTATGACAACATGTAACTTTGGTTTACTCTCCCTACACCAATAGTATTCTATGGTAAGTGGGGTTATTCTAAAAACTATCAATTTTCATATGTTCTAAATGGTCCCATATGGATGATTAACACTAGGTCACAACACATCATTTGGATTCATATTAACCAACTTGTTGTGAAAAATTCTTGTCTTCTTCACAAGCATTACATGCATCAATTGCTTAGTGTAGTGTGATCTCTGAGTTAAACATATGTTCTGGGGTAGTCTCTTACTAACGAAGCTTGTTTAATCTCTTAAAAAAGCATCCCAACAAGTCAAACTTAATTTATATACCCCTACCATGGAGTGGAGTTGAAATAATGTTGAGATATAAATTCTTGGGTCAACATTTCCCTAGAGAACCCATGGGGAGGCTATGAACTCCTGCCCATAAGTCAAGATGTAAGAAATAAAAATTGTAAGACTTTAAGGTTGTTTTTGGATCATCCACATTAATAAGATTTTGGAGAGGGCCTTAGAAACTTTCCTTCCACACTTTAACAAACTGACAAAAGTAATAAGTGAACTATTTTTGGATCACCCATGTCTCTAAAGTAGATGAGGGAAGAGAATACATGCTATACTTATTTTACAAAATAAAAAGATAATAACAATTAAAAAGTAAAAGCTCTTATGAGCACTTAACTAAATTTTGAGTTCATTTTACAATACCAAATGAGATATGAAGTGAAATTTTCTCTTGGTTATTGTAAAATTGAAACTAAGTGTCTTAACACCTATAAAATAGAGTAGTAGAAGTTACAACAAGGGTATATGATTATCAAATAAGTTTGGAAATCGCTATTTTTGCTCTCTATTTTTTGAGATAGGGTGATTCCACCATTATACAAAGCATTTCTACCATTCAACAAGGATATTCAACCATTTTCCAGGATGATTTCGCTGAAAGACAGAGGCACAAAGGATCTTATTTTGTGATCCCACTGATTACAGGGCAATTTTGTTGATTAGCAGGGTGTTTTCATCGATGTGTAGGGCAATCTCATCGAAACGATAAAAATAATAGAAAATAAAAGAAACATAGTAGTTACCTACAAGTCCTAGTCAAGGATGATCTCATTATTCTATTGGCAAATCCACCATTCCATAGGTCAAACCTGCCAATCTCTAGGTCAATTTCACTATTCTATATAAAACACACAAATAGAGATAAAAAATAGAAAAAATGATTTTACCATTCACGTGGGTGATTTTGTTTTTGCACAAGTCAATTCTACCACTTCACAAGGCTTTCTCATTAATGTTCAAGTCAAATTAGTCACTGCATAGATCAAATTCTTTGATTGTTCTAGACGTCATAAACACATAAAATGAGAGAAAAAAGTGCAAAATAACCTCAAAAGAGGGTTTGAATGCAAAATTATAAATATCAAGAGATGTGTGAGATGCGTTGTCCCATCGAGCATGCCAACATGTATAATAGGATTACAAGACAAGGTTAGATCATGTGTTAGTCAATAAATCTCTAAAATAAGCATAAAGACCTAACTTATCAAGCCTACTCTATCAGGGGGGTTATTAATGATTTCAAAGAGATAATTAAGAAAGGAATACAATCAAACCTTCCAAGTGACTATTCTCCCTCACAAGTAGTCAAGAAGCATGCTTTTCCTTTGATTTGATACTCCAAGTCTTTGTTAATGAAGAGTAGCATGAACCTCCATCACCTCCTAATGCACTAATTGCTTAGGCTCATAAGATTTGTCAATTTGTGTGAATAAGTGAAGCTTGTTTATAGCAATTTATACATAATAAGTTTGTATAAATGAAGCTTTGTGAAGATAATTCTACATAATAAGTTTACATAAAAAGAGCTTTAAAATGGTGGCATTGGTTCACTTATTTATATCTTTATAAAAATGTCTAGTATCAACCATGACCATCCATCTTGAGATCAAGATATGTGGCCATGGACTGATTCAATTTTGGAGAGAGGAACAATAAATATTGTCATTAATATTTGAAATAATGGGGAATTGATGAGGCATGGGAGGTCTTATTTCTAATATTTATCTCATTAATGGTTTATGGATGCCACCCCATTGATGATGTCATTATGATGATGCAAAATTGAATAATGAATTTACAATAATTAGATATTTAACAACTTTTACAGAATTTTACTTAAGCTCTTGATTTGGTTTAATTTGCTTAAATTACTTTGCTTAAATTTTTGTAGTTCTTTAGAAATTTGTTTCACACTTAATCAACCTAGTCAAAAATGTCATTTTATTGAGTCATAATTTGACTAGAGTATAATTAGACGAAGGTGTTAGTTGCATATGGGATAATAGCCTAGTTGGGGTATTATGGACATGAAATAACACATGCACGTGATGTGTGCTACCAAATTAGAATAATTCAGTGGTCCAAGACATCATTTTGTATGGTCATAATTTAACTCAAAGTGATTTAAGAAAGGATAATATTCACATAAAATTTAATGCCCCAATTAAAGATATATAAGCAAGAATCAACACCTATACGTGACAAGTCCAAATGATTTAGAGCATTTTAGTGATTTTGGTCCAGATTGTATGTTGTCATGAAATATCATTGTGATTCACAATTTTATCACGATAGTGATAGGAATTAGATGTCTGCACTTAGTACTTCTATTACTTGTGGTATCAATCAAATCTATCTCCATTATATTTGCTTCAATACTTTTGAGCATTCATCCCCATTTGTTTTTCATGTATAAACACTTGAGGGGGAATAATCTATCAAGTAAGTTTTGAAGTTTTCTAAGCATCATTATCTCATAAATTTTAATTATATAATTAATTTTTCCTCATTACTTTCCTCCCTCCTTAAGACAACTACATTTTCTTGAGGTCTAAAGGACTATGTAGGCAATATTCAATTACATAGAGTTTTTGAAGTCAGCTCGACCACCATCAACATTACCATTCACATTTTTAGTCTCATTCATGCATAATGATTTCATCTCATTCCTCCATAATACCATTTTAACTCCATCATTGTTAGAATAATCTACTAATGAGATGCCCAAAATTGAATATTAGAAGATCAAACACATAACTTTGTTGCAATGAATGAAATCACATGATTATAATAGAGATAGATTGCATTCATATATGGAGGTGTGAAAATCATTATACTATATTGAAGCTCATAACTCTTACATCTATCCAAGTTGTCTCAACTCAAAACTAAGTAGTTAGACACTACATTACACTACATAGATGACGCAAAGGCCAAGTAGCTCACACTCCTATAATCTACAATCTATAATCCTCAATCTACAATGCATAATAGCTCATAAGTGCCTTGGAGGATAGGTCCTTACATAGGTAGAGGAGAGGCACTAATCCACATCTATTTGGCAAAGATAACATAGCTCAGTTGCCAAGTGAATAGGAACCCCATGTGCAATATATCGAGCCCCACCTATCAACATTGGTTGCCAAATGAATAGTGCAACCATGTTGACTACAAATAAGCATGTGCATGTGCAATTTGATCTAATTATTACACTTAAGTGACCTTTTTATTCCAACTAAGTAAGCTTAATATATATTTGTAGGAAAACCATATAATGGATAAAAAACTTACACTAACACCCCCTTTAAGCATAGCTTCGGTAGGTAGAATATTTGGGTCTCGTTAATAAGGCCTTGTTAGGTACCCAAATAAATTTAAATCCCCTGTAAAAACATATATATGTACCATAACCATAATTATCAGTAAATATATGTCTCCCCTCTATAAGTATCACAAATAACCACCCCAAGTTTGCAAGAATAATGCACACTCGATTACTAGACATCATACTCAATTGAAAATGCATCCACGAGCAATCTATGTGAATAAGCTTGTTTATATTGTGAGGGGAACTGACCTCATGCCATACTGGACTTCACCTAGTGGTCTTTATCACTCATAAGTATTATACAATAAGGGGTGATGTAGGGGCTAGGGCTTTAATGCTTGTTTGGCCCTTGGAATTGACCAAAAACACCAAGTTTACTTTAAAAATGCTTCTCAAAATGGATCTTGGTTTCCACCAAAAATGCATCCATTTAGTAAAATAAATGCCACCACCATTAATTTAATATTTTTGTCATTTTCTTATAGAAAAAATAATAAAAAACTAATTCAAACAAAATAATGGTGTGAGTGGGAGTTGAACCTTTGACCTCCCACCACACTTTGTTATTAAAAATGAACCCCACTAACTAGTCTATAAATGCCACATGCATTACAACTCAAAAATTAATATTTAAAGACTTTAAAATTTGAAAAGTTGACTTTTTTTTAATTTGAAATCTGAAGCATGCATTGGAGATAGTTGGTTATGCTGAGATCCACATGGATTGCATGGGAAATTTATAAGGTTACATTTATTATTTGACCATGGATCCCAAGTTGAACACATGTCTTGAGAAGACCACATCCTTATGTATCCCATGCAACCTGATTAATCTACATAGGTTGAGGTAGGGCATTGGAAGAGACAAGTTTATCAGCCAAACCAATTGCACACAAACAAAGCTGGTATGTTAGTATGTCAATCCCAACTAGGCTTCAAACATGTAACCCAAGACTAATACATAGGCCAAGATAGATTCGTAGGTTGACACAAGACCGTCATACAATTTAGGTGTGTTGGTCAATATAATTACATGTAGACAAAGTAGGCACACTAGCTAAGGCAAGTACATAAATCCTAATCAGGCCATAAATACATAAGCTAAGAAAAATACATAAAGTTAAAGGCATCTTTATAAGGAACTTGTGACTATGAAACTTGCCTCAATGATGTTTGGTATATGCTAGGGCTAACAAAGGTTGAATGTTGATGCAACAAACTGAGAGGTCTAGACAAAGCTTTGTAGATCTACCAATGCCACAAAATATCAAAAACAAGTGTTTTGATTATCAAAGATTACATAAATATGATCAATAACCAATCGATTTGCCAAGGGACTATGAATAAGGTAGTCATTGATATTTAGATCTAAACCATGTACCTAGAGCATATCAAATGTTGAATCCAATATGAATTAAATGAAATATGATATTGATTAAGCCTTCAAATATAAGAGAGAGATTTTATATCAAAAAATCTGATTTAGATCATATTAGAGAATAAACTTAAAAATCTACTCATGATTTCACATAAAAAAAGAAAATAATATTCATTTATTAGCTCTGCTCTAATACCATGTTAGAATTATCTACTAATGAGATGTCCAATATCGAATACTGTAAGATCAAACACACAACTTTATTACAATAAATGAAATCACACAAGCAAAATAGAGATAGATTGCATTTAGATATGGAGGTGTACAAAGCATTATAATAGCTTGAAGCTCATAGATCTCACAGTTATCCAAGTTGTCTCAGCTCACAAGTAAGTAGTTCAACACTCCATTACACTACATAGATGGCATGAAGGCTAAGTATCTCACACTCCTATAATCTATAATCTATAATCTTCAATCCACAATGCATAATGGCTCATAAGTGCCTTGGAAGATAGGTTCTTCTATAGGTAGAGGAGAGGCACTAATCCACATCCATTTGGCAATGAGAACATGTCTTAGTTTCAAAGTGAATAGGAATCCCATATGCAACATGCCAAGCCCCATATGTCAACATTTGTTGCTAAATGAATAATGAATCCATGTTGACTACAAATAAGCATGTACATGTGAAATTATGACCTCATTATTACACATAAGTGACCTTATTATTCCAACTAAGTAAGCTTAATATATGTGTAGGAAAACCATATAATGGGTAAAAAACCTACCCCAACAATCACTACCCATCACTTTATCCCATTCATCTTGTTAGTTTATTCTAATCATCCATCTAACTTGTAAATCTCTTCTAACAAGATGATTGACACATATCATGTCTTTTTTTCTTCTTGTCCACCTATCCTCCACTTCACTCCATTTTTATTAACCCCTTTCAAATCTTCTATCCCATTTTCATCTCCAAAGCCACCATCTGATCCACTTCATTATTCATCTCCTTGTCTACCATCACTATTCCTATTTATTCATTCTCTTGTCATTCATTTCACATCCTCTCTTTTTTTCTTTCCTTGGCCATGTCCATATATTTTATGTGCTTCTGTATCCTAAATCATCTTTTCCATCCCATATTATCCTTAGTCTACTTTTATACCCTCTTCATCACTTTGATTTTCTCCCACATCATCTATCATATTGTTCCCCTACACAATAATTGACATTTATTCCCTAATCTATGCTTCTTTTGCTTGTCATCTTTTGAACTTCATCTTTTGATTTTTATTTCATTCCATATCTTTGTTTCATTTTATTTTTCTTATCTTTTCCAACATCCTTTTCTTCCATAATTGACCTTTTCTTCTTATTTAAGTAAGTACTCTTATCTAGTCCCAAGTCAATTCTTTTTCCCATCAGTAGCTCCTATAAGGATCTTTATGCTTTGAAAAGCTTTCCATAATTAACCTTTTCTTCTTATCTGAGTAAACACTCATACTCAAAACTAATTTTTTCTTCTTATTTGTGTAAGCATGATTACACATCAACACCAACCTGATTCTTCATCCCCATATTCATATTTTGACCATTATCATATTTATCTGAGACCTTGTTATCCTTTCCATCCTCTTTTATTCATACTGTCATTAATCCCAATGCATTATCCATCAGTTTATGGCTTTATATAGCCTTTCTACAATGGAAAATAAAGCTCATCAACCATAAGGATATGGTTATTAACTTTTATTTCTCCTACATGCATCTCTATGTATGTTTACTTTTTTTGCCTTCTTGCTTCAATGAATGAAATTTGATCAAATTTCACTGCTTGTCATGCACACCTCTTGCCTTTTAATATTTATGCATGTTATGCAGGGGAATATTTTCCTTTCCTCACTATATTTATCGATTTAACTCATTTGAAATTAAGACTGATTTTCTCTTCCTACAATGTCATGGGCTATGTTCATCTCAATGACTTTGGTAATTTTATGTATTGAGATCTATACCACCTATGATGGAGTCAATCCATACTCATGTGAACTTGATTTATCATAGGTCAAAGTGGTGAGTCTAGAATCACAACCTCAAAAAATGTCATAATACTAGATTCTCTCCATTGAACCCTCTCTATTTTCATTGATATCCATCAATACATCATCAAACCATTCTTCAATCACTTTGGGGCATCCTCGTGTGCTATTTTTTTAATAGATTAATCATTATATGGAAATTCATTGTACCTTACACACATGTATTTTCCTCAACCTATTACATATTTACTATCCATTCCATTGCTTATAATCACTTAACTCATTAGCCAATACTTGTCAATCTATCACTTCACCCACCTTGTTTGGTAAAATCACTTTATCCTCATCAATAATCACAACTAGCCAACATTAGATTTATTGAGTTAATTTCATCCTAGGGTTAATATCATCCATTCATAATCATACCTCCCTAAAAAGAGAACTACATTGGCATGAGGTCCAAAGGACTATGTAGGTAACATTTAGTTACATGGAGTTTCTAAAGTCAACTCAGTCATTCTTCCTTGCCATTCCCTCCCCCCAATCATCATTTCATCCTTAACTTATGAAGTAGGTTAAATCCTTGATTTGTGATTTTAAATCACCCAATCAATTAGTCACTCAATTCCCCTTGCTTGGGGTAATTCACTCATTTAGTCCTTCATCCAAGTTCACAACTTTCACACTATTTAGGGTAAGTCAAAGCATGAAGCTCATTATCTTGGAATGAGTTCTTCCTAAGTCTACATTGTTTGCAAGAATATCATTCTATCCTTCTCATTAATCTAAGTGTGAAAACACTAGCTCAAAAGGGTGAATTCTACCCATAGGTTAATTTCATTCATTTTCATCATATACTACATTACCTTAATTTTAAAGAGTCCATCTACATGCATCCCTACATTTTCTCTTGAAGGGAAATCATCCATCACTTTATTTTTTTCATCATCATCATCTAGTTTTTATCCTCCCATATTTTTCAACTTATTTCTTTTAAAATTTGTTATTCCACTCATCGTGTTTTGTAACAGCTTCTCAAAGAGAGATAACATGTAGACACCTAAAATTAGATAATTTATGTCAATTTTAAATATCTTCTAATTATCATCTAACATCATACCTAAATCCTTAATCAATCTTATATCCACACTAGTAAACCCTAATCCTAATATGTCATCACTATTCACTACCACTATTTATCATCACTATTCACTGCCACTACTCATCATCATTATTCACATCTTATTCTATTAGTTAATTATTCCAAATTAATTAACCAATCCTTCCCTAATTAGAAATTTCATAGATTTTGAATATCCATAATTTATAAAAATATAAAAATCAAATAATCTTCACATCATGACATCATCCTCCACCTTCTCCTTTCCAAATTTCAATGATGCCATAGGATTCACCTGTCCCCATCATCTAATTTAAGAATCCACCTCTAATCCCACTATTTTTTACTATCTAATTTTATAATTTTAGATTCCCACATGTCTCCCACTAATTTATTATTAGATCCACATGTCTCCATTATCCTTCATTATCTATTTTACTATAATTTAATAATCTTAGATTCTCACATGTGTCTCCCACTAATCTATTTTTGGATCCACATGTTTATTTTATCCTTCATTATCTATTTTTCTCTAATTTGATAATCCTAAATTCTCCCATATATCTTCCGTCATCCAATATTTCCACTTCTGATTAATATACCATTTTCATGAGGACTCATATTTAATTGTAGATATTTCATCAAGATCAATGGTTTTCATCCATTTAGAAAAGATATAAATAGAGGGTTCATCCTCTATATTTAACAAGTCTTGAATATCACAACGAAGTTCTACCAATTTAGAGGACAATCCAAAATGAAGACCATCATAATCAAGGAGGAGTCTACAAGAAAACAATATTAAGCACCCATATACTACTCAATTTACCTTTGTTCAGAGAGATTAATTTAGCACCCACATCAAGAAGCAAGAGAAAACATATTCACAATGGTTAAAGTGATGAATGCATTCTACATGGTTTTGTAATTATTTCATAATTTAGTTTTATTTTGTTGTATTATCTCTATCAGAGGTTGTAATTTGGATTTAGAATATGATTTTTACTCATTTTATTTTCATAGTCTTGTTTAAATTTTGAATTTTAGCTGCCACAATAAATGCTTTATTATGTGCATCATCACCATGACATCGTGTGCTTATGAGTGGATAAATTTAAGATTGTCTACTATATTTGTGGTGTTTTGATTCATATCACACACCTTTCTACTTCTGTGTGGTGCCATGATCCATATCATGCACCTTTATGTGTAGTTTACTATTCACTACTTATTTTTGTGATGATTATTACTATGTACCTAATTTATATATCTATTTTGGCATGACAATTATATTCTTAGGATACATGTTTTTGTTTTACCTTATTTTATATTTAGTGTAATATTAATAAGATAGAACTTTGTAATAATTTAGATTATATGGAATATATCAATAAACATTAATTTGATGTAAAAGGTAGACATTGACTTGACAATTGCACTTGTTATAATTAGGAAATACACAAGGGAATAAGATACTTAACATTTTACTATATTATGCAGGTATAACATTAAATGCAAGTTGTAAAAATGGTGTAAACCTAGATCAAGAGTTATTCAAATCAAGGACTTATTGATGGCAAAAATTATTACATGAATGAATCAACCCTTTCACTTGTTACGAAGGTTAATATGGAATCAGACCAGTTTAATCATAAGAATTATAAGGCATAAGAATTAATCATAAGATGCATAGATGGGTTTTTTAATAGTTATAAGAATAAGTTAGTAAATCAAATATTGAATTATGCATCATTATATTTAATAAATCAGGCACTTCTTTAATTATAAAATTATAATTATATTACAAAAATATAATCTAAGCTATCCAAAAGAGTAAAGCCTATGAAAGAGACAACCTTTTGGAAGAAATGTGTATGATCCATATAGCTTATTATCAATCTTTCTTTCATATCAATCACTTGATTCTAAAAGACTAAAATAAAATAAAATAAAATAAAAACTGAACATGAAAACAAAAACTAAAATGATCATACTCAATTAACACTATCAACTAAACAAAAATTAAATAAGGAACTAAGAAAGAATAATAAAAAACTAAGAAAAAAAACATTGTCTCTAATGATCTAATAAATAGACCTAAAATGAATCTAATAACAACCTCACCAAGTAATGAAACTACACCAAAAATAGTAACTAAACAACAAAAGATAAACAAAAAAAACTAAGCGAGAATGAGGAAAATAAAAACTAATACTCGAAAGATAAACAAATATGATAAGTAATGAATCTAAAGGAAATAAATTTGTAATCTAAATAGAAAATTACTTAAACATAAAAGTAAATAATTGATATTAACAAAACAAAATTAAAATAATCTATTTAAAACATAAATCAAAATCTAACTATAATAGAAATAAATAGAAATCTAACTAAAAATAAGAGAAATTGTCAGACTTAGATCAAGAATCGACATAGAGGTGTAAAAAAAATACATATATTGAGAAAAAACTAAAATAAATGTGATTACATATATAATCTTCAAAAGAGAATCAAATTATAATTAATGGATTAACAATTTGTCATAAACTATAAGGTATTCATCATTATTCAAGTCAAGTACATAAAGTTTTATGCATATCACTGTATATTTATAATCATCAAATGATATTAATACATGATGATCTACAAATAATTAGTTATGAATTAATCAAGAAATATGGATATACCTGTGTTACTAAAGCATATTACTTCATTATAAAAGAATGCATTGTTTGGTCTATCTACAATTGATTATTAGATCTCAAAGGTACTTGCATAGAAGAAGAAAAGATGGAAAACTTTCAAACTTAGAAGAGCTCTTGATACTTTGTGTTTCTTTCTTTTTTATGTGTCTTCAATCTCTTTATAAAGTAACTATCCTTGAGGAAGTTATGAATGAAGTTACAACTAACTCTTATCTAGTTGTAGTTAAATTTAATTGACCTTCAATTAATTTACTTTATAAGTTTATAAATTTATAACTTAAATTTATAATTTTAACTTTAATAAAGTCCAATAAATTAAATAATAAATTAGACCAAATTACAAGTTCTAATAAGTGGGGGCTCTTTACTTGCTTAGATACTAATTCAAACAACCATCTATCTATGTACACATTAAATAATGAATAAATGCTAAAAATTAAAATAACTTAAAAATCTTAACACTAGTATTCCATAAATAACATTTACCCATTAATGATCCAACTTAAGTAAATTGTAATATGTTGATTTTCTGTTTCGATGAGAAAATTTATTATTGTTATGTAAAATAAAACATATTATTGGCTAAATTATCTATCTAAAAACTTAAAAAATGTAAATTAACACAACTAGAATGTATTAATGTATCAACATAATAAAAAATAATCTATCGAATGAAAAAAAATAAGTCACTCAAAATCATTACCATAAACCAAATCGATTTATGGAACACCCTTATATGCTTGGTGCTTAGTGTACTCCATTGAAGTGGTAGGTTACTCAATCAAATTTGTGCCTCTTTATCTATAATCAACCTCTAACATGACTTTCTTCATCACAAAAGTCACCAAAGGATGATATGTAAGACTACTAGCATGTTTCTTATTAAAAGAGGTAGGTTTATCAGGTATAGGTGAAGAAGGCCTAGCAATCAATGCTGAAGAAATATTTGGATCAATAAACTTAGGGTTCAGTCAAGGGATATTTTTAGGATGAGTGGGAAAATTAATATCATGTTGAACGGATTTCATGGTGGTGTGCATCCATTGGGAATATTCACTTGGAGCACCTTGTCCTGAAGGATGATATCTCCAAGGGGTTCTCCTAAAACCTTTGGATGTACCATCAAAATTCAATGAAGATGAAGGGATATTATCAATCAAATTCTAGAAGATGGGGTCAAATACATCAAAGTGAACTGAAACATGAGTTCCATGATTGAAAGGTTCAAAAAATGTGTTAATATCCTTATAACCATGAAAATTACTCTCACGAGAGCTACCCCGTGAAAGAGTAACCTCACTCTATCTGTCATTGTTTTCTCCCCATACATTTCTTCCTGAATCATGGGAATATGGGATCAAACTAGAGATTTTATATTAAAATAATTTTATGATAAGAACTCAAAACTCAAACTTATATAGTCACATAACTAAAAATTAATATATGTCTATTCATTCACAATAAACTAAAAACTATCAAAACATATGAAAAATACAAATCATTTGAATTCTATTATTACTTGAAAATTTCAATAAAACAATTTTTTGCAACTAATCTGAGTGCAATATGCATTAATTTAAAGTCACAATTAACATTCTTTTCCAAATGTAATATTCTAGTCATCAAATTATATTATAATTTCCACTATCAATCTAACCTTCATATGATATTCAACAATTTTTTTTAAGATTTTCATCACAATAGACAAAATTTTAGCTATTGAAAAAGTCAAGAAAATCATACTACATAAATTCTACATGTAATTTCAACAGTTTGACTGCATCAAACACTGCCTAAGTTCAAAACCATGGATCCTATGAAAATCATGAGTCATAATTAAATGAGAAAGTCCTTATATCACTATATGAATTCATAAGAATCATTTGTAATTAAAACCTTATATCATAAAATACACTATTGGAAATTTGTTTCTAGTCAAAAATTGAAAGCTTCCACAATCTTTACCAATATGATTAATTCTTAAAATTGCTAAAAAATAGAAAACAATGAATTATTGTGCAAGGAAACATCTTTCATATTAAATGGATATATGTCTAACTTATAGTTATGCAAGTTTTTTTCGTATGAATTTCAAAATAGTTAACCCTATAAGTTACATACCTATAAGTTAGACATAGGTCTAATTTAACCCTATAAGCTCTGAAAAATGCATGTAGAATATTCTATACCCAATTTATTTTCAACAAGGTCAACAACATATTTTCACCATGACAAATTCAAGTCCCTTATATCTAATAGCCACATGTTCCATATTCAAGTGCATGCAAATATCAATATCAAGGCTTATTAGAAATTAAAAACCTTTAGGTTTGCAAAACTATTTTTTATGAAAACAAAACCAACAGAGAGTCCTTACATCTAATGGTAAAAAAAATATGCATTAAATGTGCCATATTAATTTATTGAACAAAAAATGAATGCACACATCCATTTCATGAAATAACTACAAAATATCATCTCAAAACCCTTTTTTGCATACTTCTCAAAACAAACCAAAAAAAAGATTCAACAACCATATTTATTCTGAGCATGATAAAGACTAAATAAGTTCAAACTTATAAACAACATGAAATATAATGGTGATATTCAGTTGTTCACAACTAAAAAATCATTTCAAAGTAAAAAATGTGAATCACACAGACATGAAAACCTTGCAATAAAGATAACATATGGGGTTGAAAAAAAATATGCAAGCCAAAATAGAAAAATGCATTGATAAGGATTGCAAGACCATTTTAAAGATTTTCAAAACAACTGTATGCAAATGTATATTATATATTTATTCCATATAACCTTCCATGTACACCGATGAGTCTATAGAAGGAGAAAATAAATAAGAAATTTGTAAATTCCAACTATGAAGATTGTGTATACTACCTAGCTGAAAAAAACTCATAGTCCCTTTATTTATTTTCAAACTAATGTGAAACTTTTCTATTATTCCCTTCAAATTCATTTTAACAAGCACACAAAAATTTCATTCCACAAAAGTTTTATAATGGATGAAAATAACAAAGTAAACATATATTCATCGCCTGAAACAATCTTGCATACCTTAACAAGTTTCAAGTTTTTTGAAGTCACCAAAAACCACTGTAGTTGAATGTCCTTGCTAAGCAACTAAATTTATGCATTACTCCACTTCCACCAATTAACTTTCCAAATGATACAATAAAAACTAAAACAAATACCTTTTATTATTAGTCAATTACAGTAACTTCAAATTAAATGAACTTAGGTGACATGCCACTATCTTAGTGGATAATGTCATCACTAACAAAATAAACAGATTATCACCAAATTAAAATTAATAAAAATATATTTAGTAGGATCTTTAAAATTCTTTCAACTTTACTGCCTAAACTCCAAACTTGAGGTAATGACTACAATTATCTCACTGCCAACTAAGACTGATGATAAATCCAATGTTACCCCTTTTGAGCTAATGCTTATTGAATGTTTTTATATAATTTTTCACAAAGAAAATCTTGGGGTCAAGGACCATATCCAAATATATGTTAAACAAAAGTTTTAAATGAATTGAAACCCTTTGACTTATGCAACAAGACATATTTTCATCAACTTTATAACCATGTAACAAAGCCTTGACCTTGCAATCTATGCATATTATATATTATCAATGGCTAGAAACTTAGTAAACCTAATGCTTTATAATATATGATAAGGCCTATATCATGCCAATGATGCTTGATTATCACAACCAAAGTAATCAAGATGAGCATAGTAAACATAAACCTATTGTCAATGAAACATATTGCCTTGAATGTGCATTAAATATTTTGACAGAGCCAAGAAACATGCAACAAAATCATTCAAATGTAATTTGGATGAAATATTATAACTAAATAAGCAAAATGACGTACAAATCTGATTGCCCCTATTCTGACTTCATACCATCAATTATTTTGTTCAATCAAAATAAACCTTATGATTGGATATTGAATGCAATTATCATTAGATCACATGGTCAAATAATATATAATTAAAATATAGATATTACGACATTTATATCAACTAATCATATTACAACTACATTGAGGATTACTGACAAGGTAAACTCAATAATTTTTTTGTGCAATCATCATTTAGTCATGTCATTAGACAATGCTTTGATTATCAAAGTTTGTTAAAATTGTCACAAATTGATTATTTCCAAATGACTGAATTCAAGATTATAACAATAAAAAGTGCGCACATATTGAACTACAAAGAGGTGCCACCATAATAAATTTTTAAATACAACATTAACTTAAATGATCCATCTTATGCTACACAATAACTTAAAGTAATAGTATGAGTAATAAAATCATTTCAATGCAACAATATCTCATATTTATATACATATAAAAATGATCATTTAAAATAATACAAATAAGTTGGCCCCTACCTGTAAATCTAAATATTATGATAAAGGTCACCATATGGTAGGATTAATCATATCGAGATTTTCAAAAAAATAAGGGGCACTTAAAATAGGCATAATACTAGCAACCTTGCTATCTAATTTTATTAGTAAAATTAGGTTGTAAATAAAATTATGAATGTAAATAAAATTACGAGTGTGATCTAGGTAAATTATTTTTTAAACAACCACACACAAATCTATTTAAAAAAAAGTATCCATGGATTAATTATTTGGCTAGTGTGACACAAAGAATAGCAAAAGTTATAACAAGGAAATTAGGGTTGGATGAAGAATAAATACATAGCTATGAATATAAACTCTAAAAATTAATAACATTCATAACACATTAATATTTAATACTTTGTCATCATAAAAGATTAGTCTAGATATGATCAAGTAATAATAATTTAATAATGACATACTTACAATGATGCAATAGATCATTTTTTATTTTCCCTTATAATTATGAATTATCACAAACTTGATAAATTCAATCAAAATGAAAGAGAAAAACAAGAAAAATAAAAATAAACAATCCAAAATAAAACAAAAACAAGAAAGAGTAAGCTATCTAAAAAATTAGTTTCAAATGGTGATCGATAATTGAATGATGTAGCCAATTTCCATCAAGATCTTGTAGTTGAAAAAAATTATTTTTAATAATATCAACTATTTTATAAGTACCAAGCCAAAGTAAATTAAATTTATGATACTTTTCTAGCTCTTCATGAGCTTTATCCCAATAAAATATAAAATCACCAACTTTAAAATATATGTTTATCATTTTTTAAAGTTTATTGTTAACATTTTATAAATTATGCAAAGTAGTGGCTTTAGTCTCGTCAAGAGCTAAGATATCATTAAGTCTTTACTCAACAATGTTAGTATCTTTGATTAAATATGAAAGAATAGTTCTAATGGAAGAAATTTGGAGATTTATTGGTAAAGTAGCTTCAAATCCATAAGCTAACATGTATAGAAAATAGTATATTATAACTTTTACCATTGTACAATCAACCCATAACACTTCATGTATCTTCAAATACCAATTGCATTTATTAGCAAACACCTATTTTTAATAATTGAAATCAAATTCTTTTTAGTGGACTCAACTTGTCCATTCCCTCGAGGATAGTATTTGAAAGAGTGATTAGAAATAAATTGAAGACCACTATCTGATATTATTTCATAGGGAACACCAAATCTAGAAAAAAATTGATTCTCAAAAAATAAAATAACTTCAACTATGACAAATTTTTTTGAAGCTATTGCTTAAGTTAATTTAGTGAAATAATCAATGGCTATTAAAATATACTTGTGACCAGATGAAAAAATAGAGTAGATATTACAAATAAAATCAACACTCCACTTAGTAAAAGGTTTCTATAGAATAATGGGATTTAAAATAAATATAGGTAGTTGATCCTTATCAGTAAAAATTTGATAAGGTATAGATGCACAAACATTTATAATAATTTCCAAAAAAAGTATGCCAATAATAACCTACAGGTAAGATTTTTTACGCACTATTTTTTTCTATATAATGACTACCATGACTATCTTCATGATATTGTCTAAGGACCTTTTGGGTTTGATTCTAAGTTAAAGAATGTAAAATAACACCATCTTTTTCAAACAAAACAAAAAATTATCTAATAAAATAATTTTCAAATTTTGTAAATGAATTTATCTTCTTTGATTTTTATCTAACTTATCAAGACAAACTTGATTCTTGAAGTAATAAATTAAATCATGACACCAATCATCTTGTGAAAAAAATAGTCTCACTCATACATTTCATGGCAAAATTTAAACTATTTAGAAAAGTGATCATATTTCATTTTCTTTAAATGGGACTTAGCATGTAGAAAATCATCAATTTAAAGAACTAAAATATATATGCTAGGGGTCACATTTTCAAACTCAAGATTAAACTCTTGAATCTTAAAAATTTAGTTAGTTAACTTTCATTGAATAGTTGGCTCCTTTAAAAGATAAGAAGGTACATACACATTTGATAGAACAATAAGTTTATTTTCCATCAAAACATATCTAAATTTAGTCAAAGAAAAAATCAATGATAAAATTTTTTTATCAAGGGATATCTATTTTTAGTATCTTTTAAATCTTGGCTTATATAGCCAATAGGTCTTTCTTTTTTTTTAAACTAAAATGGGGTAAAAATATTATTAAAAATGGATAAAGAACATAATTACATAACTTTATCCTGGTCAACTAGCTGATCAAACTTTTGAGATAAATCTAGAGGTAACATCCTATGTTCCGAAATGTTCCAAGGAGGCCCATGCTCAGAGGCCCATTTGGCCAAGCAATCAGCCACCCCATTCCATTCTCAGGGAATATATCGAAAGGATACAGACTCTAAAGAAGTACAAAGCTAGAGGAACTGAAGCGCCACTCTAGCTAAATGTCAGTCAGTAGTTTCAAAATTCTGATCATTCAACATATTAATTACAACTTGCGAGTTAGATTCACAAATGATTCTATTCCAGTCGAGAGAGCAACACTGTTGGATAGCAACAAGAATCGCAAGAGATTCCATGAATTTATTTGAATACTAGCCTTTGCGAATAGAGAAGAAAAAAATCACCTGACCAGACCTATCACGCCCCACCCCACCGATCCCAGCTGGACCAGGATTCCCACGAGATGATCCATCAGTGTTGATTTTTAGCCAGCCAGCCTCAGGGGGAGACCACCGACCTGTCCTATCAACAGGCCACTTGGACGGACCATGGGTGCGTGCAACAAAATGAGGGGCGAGGGGAGTGCCTCTGGAGGTGATAGGGACAAGGCACGCATACACTTTGGCATCAGCTGAACTCAAGTCCACCGCTAGGTCGCACTTAGCATAAAGCATTTCAACAAGAGAGCTCAGAATCCTCCCCCATAAGACACTAATCTCAATACTGGTACCTTGGAAAATCCACCTATTTCTCTCCAGCCACAGCTGCCATAGGACAAATGATGGGCCAATGTGCCAAGCAATCTGGAGAAAAGAAGCCTGAGAGGGGGATGACCCAAGCAGTCCCAGAATTCAGCTAAAGAAGAGACGTGCCAGCAGGGGTAATCCCAAACATCCCACCAAAGGTGCCAAATTTTTTTGGCAATAGGGCACTAAAAGAAAAGATGGGAAATAGTCTCCACACAACTGCAACAAAGAACACACATGGAAGGCCCTTGGAAACCCTGCTTGCAGAGATTCTCCCAGGTAAGACATCTGTTGTGAACAAACACCCAAAGAAAGAAGTTACACTTGGGCTAAGAGTAGTTATTCCAAACTTTGGTCCCCCAAGGGATCATCACCTCTCCTAGGAGATGTTTGGTCAAAGTATGGTATCTGGTAGAAACAGAATACTTCCCTGAAGGGTCTCCCCCCAAGCCAAAACATCATGCCCCTACAGAGAACTACATTCACTAGATGCCAATAACAAGGATAGCTCCAACAAATCCTCAATAGAGCCTCCCAATGGCCAGTCCAAGGAATTCTTCCATCTGTATCCCACTGTAGTGCCCAACCTAACGACCTCCTTATAATGATCCAACATGTTCCAACTAGCATCCAACATAGCATCACAGAGCAACTGCAGATGTGGATGAGAGGATAAGAGAGGGGGTACCCATCCCAAGAGTTGCTCCAAAAAAGAGTGTCTATTCCCCTGTTACTAATCTAAAAAAGGCTATTCTTCACCAGCTGAGCTCCCCACTTGAGAGTGTTCCAAACCATTGACCCTCTTCCCTCAAGGGGGATTCTTGGAATATCTTCAGGCCTCTCCCCGGGGTAGTATTTAAAGGCCAAGATATGGGCCCAGATTTGGGCTGGACTAGAACACCAGTGCCAATAGAGTTTGGTAGCAAGAGCTTGACTACTCAAAATTACAGAGTGTAACCCAAGGCCACCTTCCTTTTTGGGCCGACAAATGGTGTCCCAATTGAGAAGGCTCCATTTGGTGTTAAGCAAATTGCCACTCCACAAAAATTGCTGAGAAAGAGAATCAAATTCCTTTAGGAAGTACGTAGGAGCATCCTGCACCATACTGTGATAAATGGGGAGGGCTTGAATCACCGACTATAAGAGTGTCACCCTGCCAGCAGTGGAAAGCCATCTGTGCATCCAGTGATTAACTTTATGTCTAAGCTTGTCCAGTACCCTCTGCCAAAAGAGCCTTGGCTATCTTCCTACCATAATAGGGACCCCAAGGTAGGTAAAAGGAAGGGATTGAGATTGAAACCTTAGGATGGCCATGATCCTCCACTGAATAGGCTCGAGGGTGCTAAAAAACACAATGGAGGATTTGTGGTCATTAATCCTCTGTCCAGAAGCTGCCATATAAGTGTCCAGAATGAGCCAAAAAACCTCAGCTTCTCAGATGTGGGCTCTCCCCACCAGAAAAGTGTCATCAAAAAACTGGAGGTGGGATAAAGTGGGTAATCCATGTCCCCACTGCCAACCTTGTAGCACATGTTGCGAAGCCTGAAGCTTAATGAGATGCCCAAGGCCTTCTGCCAGAATAATAAAAAAATATGGAGAAAGAGGGTCTCCCTAACGAAGTCCTTTGGAGGTGCTAAAAAGCTTAGAGGGAGCACCATTAATAAGGATCAAGAAAGAGGGGGTCATAACACAGCTAAGCACCCAACTAATCTAGTCCTGATTAAAGCCGAAAGCCTGAAGAACTTTATGCAGGAAGCCCCAGCTGACTCTGTCATACGCCTTAGCCATGTCAAGCTTGACAAACATAGCATGGTCCTAAGAAGTACTCATAGAATGAATACTTCAACCGCTATAACTACTCCATCCAGAATCTACTTACCAACAACAAATCCCCCTTGCTTCTTAGAGATAAGCTTGGGAAGGCAAATTTTAAGCCTCTCTACAATAAGTTTAGTGATAATTTTGTAGACAACATTGCAAAGAGAAATAGGTCTAAAATATTCCAACTGATCAGCTTGTTTACGCTTTGGAATGAGTACCAAAAAAGTAGCATTTGGGGCCGGAGCATTTATTTATTGGAATAAGACTCTTGAATCACCCCCAAGAGGTCCTGATTGATGACATCCCAAAATTCCTAAAAAAATTCCACAGGGAATCCATCTGGTCCTGGGGCCTTACCTTTCTTCATACCAAAAACTACTCCCTCCACTTTTGACATACTAATAGGTCGCATAAGGGAGTCATTCATTTCAGGAGACACAATAAGAGGAATGCAAGATAAAACTATACCTTCAATGAGCTCATTAAGAGGAGTATCATTTGTGAAGAGGGCAGAATAGAACTGAATAGCTTCCTTGGATATGTCTTGGGAGGAAGTTAAGCTTCTACCATCCGAAGTAATCAAGGATGAGATGAAGCTTCTGTTGTGGTGATCTTGAACAAAGTTATGGAAAAAAGCCGTGTTCCTGTCACCCTCCTGAAGCTAGTCAACATGAGCCTTTTGTTTCCAATAAATCTCTTCTCGAAGCTCCCATTCTACTAGTTTCGTAGAAGCTAGAATCTCAGCCGAACACAGGCTTCCGACAATCCAAGGTCACAGATTTATCTAGTGATGGCATCCAACTGGTCTTGCACTTTCCTCTTCCTAGTATGGAAATTACCAAAATAGTGTAGGTTCCAATACTTCAATTTATTTTTCACATACTATAGCTTCTTAGCAAAGACAAACATGGCCTTGCCATAATTTGGTGTTCCTTGATGCCACCAACCTATCATTAGATCTTGGAGGGAAGCATCACGAAGCCACATCAGCTAAAATTTGAAAGGTGGCTTCTTAGGAGCAGCAATATGTCTCGCATAGAGCATGATAGGCCAATGGTCAGACCCCCGCCAATCAAGGATATCAGAGGAGAGGGAGAATGCACTGGAGTGCCAATAGCATGAAACTAAGAATTTGTCCAAACGTTCCAAGATGGACGCCTCTCCCATCCTGCAATTATTCCATGTGAAAAGGCCATTGAGGGGTTTAACATTCGAAAGATGTAATCAATCAATGTTTTGCCAAAATAGCTCTGTAGAAGGTCCCATCAAGCTAGTCCACCTCTCTTCTCTTCTAGGCTAAGGATAGAATTAAAATCTCCAGCTATGACCTAGGATAAGAAGCGGTGGCAGCTTTGTACATAATGGATATGGTCCCAAAGCTTAAGCTGACCTGGAAGCTCAACCAGGGCATAAACATTAGTGACCAGAATCATCTCACCAGTCTCCAAAGAGGAAGCCATCATAGAGAGGGCTGAGATATAGGACAGCCAAAGGTGTGGCATGACTCTCCTTGGATCCCAGCACATAGCAAGACCACCTAAGGTCCCAAAGGCACCAATACCCTGGCATTGGCTGCGGAACCAAATATTGGGGCAGCAAGTAAACAAGGAGTCAACAGAAAGTTTTGTTCCCTGAATGCAGAGGATGTCAGGAGAATAATCTCTCACCAGCTTCTAAATAGCCTTTTGTCTGGGGATGCTATTCAACCCCCTCACATTCCATGATAGAATAATCATTGAGTGGAGTGAGGGAAGTGTTCGTCCATGGTCTTCACCACCCCTGACTCTACTAAAAGATCTCTTATAAGTTTAATCCTCTCTTGATCCTTTCTACGTCCTGCTCAGGAAGGTGTGGAGGAGGATACCTTCTTGAAAGGTCTCTACATTAAACCAAGAGTGGAAGAAGGTCCTTTTTCTTTGCTAGGAACTTCTACTTCTTTGACCAAATCTACCCAGCGTAAGTCTTTATCCTGTGTGGATGCCACCACAAGGGCTTTGCTCTTCAGAGAAAGAGTAGCTTTCGATGCTTGCTGAGTAACTATGACCTAGGGATCATTGGGTAAATAAGTCCTTCCTTCTAGCTCCAGTGTCTCACATTGTTCCACTACTAGAGTGCCCTCCTCTATAATCATGTTGTCCAGGACTTCAAAGCGGTTAAAACCTGCATCTCCTTGTCAATCCAGATGAGATCACTTCTAACCTCTCCCTCTTATACGATGTCAGCCTGGGGTAAAACCATCCCTATCAAGTCCCATAGCGTCAGATTGGCCTAGCTCTGAACTGGGCATATTCAGGGGGCTTTCCCCTTTGCTGTGCTATTTGGCTATCCATTTCTAGTATTGAAAGGGTCAGGGTGTCCATTCTTCATACCTGCATTGGCAGCTTGTGGACCAGCTGATCCCTCAGAGTTTTGTGAACCTTTGGGTGCATGAGGGCATTGCCACTTAAGATGTCCATACTCATGACAAAAATGACACCGGAAGGGGATGGACTCATAAGTAATTTGTTGAATCTAGGAGGATGAACCCAAGCATATTTCGATGGAATTTGGTAGGGGGTTGTTAATATCAATATCAACACATATACGTGTATAAGAGATTACCTTTTTGTCCAGAGATTAGTGAGCGATTGTAGCAGGTGTTCCAATCATGGCACCAATCTGGCACAGGATGTCCTCACGCTAGAATTCTAGAGGCAGCCTCAGAAGGCGAACCCAGAATGGAACTCATGAAGGGAGATCCTCAGCCGAGTTAAACCCTACATGCCAAGGCTTTAAAAAAAGGCCAATGCGGTCATAAAAGTATGGGCCACCCTCAAAAATCCTATTTTTATCAAAAATGCAAGTGAAATTAACCATGAAGTAGCTGTTCCCAGCTAGCATGATGTCAAAATCTCCTTCAATCTGCCATGACCAATGAATCCAGGCTTCCAGAGCTGACTGGGATATGTGAATTCTGAGAAACTTGAAAATTAACGCATGAGAAGCCAAGTATTCAACATCATCTTTGACAGCATCTGATGGGATAAATAATAACAGTCTGTCTTGGCTGCAAGGAAAGTAGCCATTAACCTTACTGATCCTAATGCGCTCACCAACATAGACTACCTCCTTTCTTTTCTCCTACGAGCTACCTCTAGGAATCAATTTTCCAGCTGCGGACAGATCCGCCCTTTGCAGGCCACTAGAGCCGTCACCTGTGTCCATCCTCTCCATTTTTTTTTTTTTTTGCCAATAGGTCTTTCTTGATAATTATCATCATGCTGATTAGTAAAAAGACTTATGACTTTCTTTGTGACATTAAAATAAATAATTATCACCAAATTAAAAATAATAAAAATATATTTAGTAGGCTCTTTAAAATGCTTCAAACTTTACTACCAACACTCCAAACTTGAGGTAATGACTACCATTATATCACTACCAACTAAGACTAATCAC
This sequence comes from Torreya grandis, assembly GCA_037957365.1. Taxonomy (NCBI): domain Eukaryota; kingdom Viridiplantae; phylum Streptophyta; class Pinopsida; order Cupressales; family Taxaceae; genus Torreya; species Torreya grandis. The sequence goes on along the minus strand of JARHVA010001123.1, from coordinate 2,726,902 downwards.
AAATCCAATGTTACCCCATTTGAGCAAATGCTTATTGAATGTTTTTATATAATTTTTCACAAAGAAAATCTTGGGGTCAAGGACCATATCCAGATATATGTTAAACAAAACTTTTAAATGAATTGAAACCCTTTGAATTATGCAACAAGACACATTTTCATCAACTTTATAACCATGTAACAAAGCCTTGACCTTGAAACATATGCATATCATATATTATCAATGGCTAGTAACTTAGTAAACCTAATGTTTTATAATTTATGCTAAGGCCTATATCATGCCAATGATGTTTGATTATCACAACCAAAGGAATCAAGATGAGCATAGTAAACATGACACCTATTGTCAATGAAACATATTGCCTTGAATGTGCATGAAATATTTTGACAGAGCTAAGAAACATGTGACATAATCATTCAAATGTAATTTGGATTAAATATTATAACTAGATAAGCAGAATGACGTCCAAATCTGATTTTTCCCTATTCTTACTTCATACCATCAATTATTTTATTCAACCAAAACAAACCTTATGATTGGATACTGAATGCAATTATCATTAGATCACATGATCAAATAATATATAATTAAAATATAGATATTATGACATTTATATCAACTAATCATATTACAACTACATTGAGGATTACTGACAAGGTAAACTCAATATTTTTTTTTTGCAATCATCATTTAGTCATGTCATTAGACAATGCTTTTATTATCAAAGTTTGTTAAAATTGTCACAAATTATTTGTTTTTAAATGACTAAATTCAAGATTGTAATAATAAAAAGTGCACACATATTGAACTGCAAAGAGGTGCCACCATAGTAACTTTTTAAATACAACATTAACTTAAATGATCCATCTTATGCTACACAACTTAGAGTAATATTATGAGTAATAAAATCATTTCAATGCAACAATATCTCATATTTATATACAGATAAAAATGATCATTTAAACTAATACAAATAAGTTGGCCCTTGCTTGCAAATTTAAACATTATGATAAAGATCACCATATGGTAGGATTAATCATATTGAGATTTTAAAAAAATAAGGGGCACTAAAAATAGACATAATACTAGTGACCTTGCTATCTACTTTCATTAGTAAAATTAGGTTGTAAATAAAATTATGAATGTAAATAAACTTAAGAGTGTGATCTAGGTAAATTATTTTTTAAACAGCTATACACAAATCCATTTAAAAAAAATATCCATGGATTAATAATTTGGCTAGCATGACACAAAGAATAGGAAAAGCTATAACAAGGAATTAAGGATGGATGAATAATAAATACATAGCTAGGAATATAAACTCTAAAAATTAATAACATTCATAACACATTAATATTTAATACTTTGTAGTTGAAAAGCATTGTTTTTAATAACATCAACTATTTTATAAGAATCAAGCCAAAGTAAATTAAATTTATGTTAATTTTCTATCTCTTCATGAGCTTTATCCCAATATAATATAAAATCATTAACTTTAAAATATTTTTTTATCATTTTTTTAAAGTTTATTGTTAAAATTTTATAATTTATACAAAGCAGTGGCTTTAGTCTCATCAAGGGCTGAAATATCATTAAGTCTTTGCTCAACAATGTTAGTGTCTTTGATTAAATATTAAAGAATAGTTCTAATGGAAGAAATTTGGTAAATTAGCTTCAAATCCATAAGCTTGCATGACTAGAAAATATTATATTATAGCCTTTACCATTGTACAATCAACCCATAACACTTCATGTATCTTCAAATATCAATTATGTTTATTAGCACACACCTCTTTTTCATAATTGAAATCAAATTCTTACTAGTGGACTCAACTTGTCCATTCCCTTGAGGATAGCATTTGAAAGAGTGATTAGAAATAAATTGAAGACCGTTATATGATA